>OY728163.1:633776864-635026864 GCA_963277665.1 Viscum album | reverse complement strand
CTCGGTATTCATTATCATTTTATCTATTGTGCTAAGAATGATTATAGAGCGGAAGTTGTTTTCTTTAAGATAGAGTTTCAGTTTGTATAGAAGATTGAACCCATACAATTGATAACATATCAGGATGATATGAAACTATTGAAATATGGAAATGAAATCTATCTAACTCTTATTGTTGAAAAGAAGGGAACTCTTACGATTAATGATATGCCTATAGTAAATGAATACATTATAGTTTTCCAGATAATTTACCTGTTGTTATACCAAATCGAGAATTTGAATTAACAGTTGATCTTGTTTTTTATGATAATCCAATTTTAAATCCCCCTTATCGAATGGATCAAATAGAAATTCATCATTTAAAAATCAGTTTCAGCAGTTTATAGAAAAATGATTAATTCATACTAGATATTCACCATGGGGTGTTACTATATTGTTCATTAAAAATAAATATAGTTACACAACACATTGTATTGATTATAGATCAATGATTAACATTACTATTATGAATATGTATCCTTTTCCTCACAACGATGACTTCTAGATCAGCTTTATAGAGCTCTTCATTTTTTTTTGAATATTGACATTGGATCCAGTTACTATTTTCTGAAGGTGAGGAGGCTAACATTCCAAAAGCATCATTTTGAACTAGATATTCACATTATGAATTTTTTATGGATTTTGGATTAGCTAATTAAACTTCTATATTCATAGATATATTGAATATAATATTTCATGATTTCATTGATAAGTTTCTAGTTGAGTTTATTAATGACATTATTCTATCATTTATAAGTATAGAGGATCATGAAAAACATCACAATGTTATTTAGAAACCATTAAAAAGAAAGATAACTATAAAGAAAATTCAGAATCTATGGATTTTGTTTGAAACAAATATCATTCCTTGGTTACATTGTTTCTAATGATATGATAAATGTTGATCCTACTAAAATGAATATAGTTTATGAATGGAAAAGTCCCAAAAATATAACTTAGATTGATTATTTTCTTGGTTTGGTTGTATTATACAAGAGGTTTGTTGAACACATTTCTAAATTATCTAGTTCACTTAATAAGTTAACTCAAAAACGGACTTAAATTCACCTTGATAAAAGAATAAGTTGATTATTTTATTGAATTGAATAGATGATTAGTGAATGCTCTTGTTATAAGCCAACATTCTAGAAATATATAGTTTTTCATCTAAAGGGATTATCCATTTATGTGACATGGTTATTTAATGAGGTAAAATAATAAGGTAATATATTATTCCTCAGGACAACTAAAACCGCATGAGTTAAATTATTAGACACTTTATTTGGAATTATTAGAAGTGGATTACTCTTTTAAAATTTTGTGGAATTATTTATATGGATCCAAATGTGAAATATATATTGACCATACTAGTCTAAAGTTTATGGTCACTTAAAAGGAATTAAGAATGAGGAAGAAATGATGGATTGAATTGATAAATGAATATTATTTCACAATCAATTGTCATTTGGGAAAAAGAAAACAATGTGGCCAACACCTTGAGATAAATAAATCATGCTTCATTAAACATGATATTGTTGGAATATGACACCTTGATTAATGATTCTATGAATTTTGGCTTGGAAGTTGTTGTGGTAGGAAATATCTCTATTTTCTATTTGTTTTCAATGCAGAAATATTTGTTAAACCTAATAAAGAATGTCTGAAATCCAGATAGGGATCGATAGAAAAGGTAGATTTGTTAAAATTAATAATTTTCTAGAATTTAACATTGATAAAAAATTTATATTTTGAAACATATTGTTTGTGAATTGTGTTTTCCAACTGAATAAATAATTTTTGTGTGAAGCTCACAGTTATCTGTTTTTAGTTAATTTGAGAGAACAAAGATGTGTATAGACCCTCAGGGGTATTACTAGTGGGGTGAAAAGAAAAGAGATATTTAAAAAAAATTACCATGAAATGTTTGACATTTCAACATGTAAAATAATAGTAGTTGTTACCAACGAGGATGTCGTATCCTTTACCAGTGTCAGAGTTGAAGTTGGAAGATATATGCATGGACTTGTTTTGGGACTACAAAATAATTTTTTATGTAACAATTTAATCTTAGTTATTGTTGATCAACTGAATAAATCTACTCATTTCAATCCAATTCAAGATCCTATGTCTTTAGATCATCATTATCTATTGTAGTTAAAATATATTTTCATATTAAATGGAGTTTATCATTGCATTGTATCAAAACATGATCCCATGTTCACTTTTTTCTTTTGGGAAGACCATTATAATTCATTGGGAATATTATTAAATTTTTGTACAACTTTCCATCATTAATCAGATGGTTCCTTAGAATGGACATTTCCGATATTGGATGATATGCCACAACCTTGTTCAATGGATTACTTGTGATGTTGCAATAAAAATATTTCTTTAATTTAATTCTCTTATAATTTTTTTTCCATTCATTATATAAATGAAACAATTTGAGGCATTATATGCGAAGCGGTCTCAGAATCCATCTTTTTGGGATGGAGTTGTGGAAAAGAGGTCGATGGGATGAGAATTAATAGATTATGTGGATGGGAACTGAATATGATCCAGCAACTTGAGAGAAATGCTCAGAGTAGGATGAAAAGTTATAATGATAAAAGGAGGAAAGACTTTTCTTTTGAGGTTGGTGATCATTTTTTCATATAATACCACCATGGAAAAGTATTTTGCAATTTGATAAGAATTGAAATCATAGTCTATGGTTGATTTGGCCTTATTAAATATTGGGTAAATTCAGACTAATTGCCTCTTGAGTAGCTTTGCCTCCGAGATTATCTCAGGTATATAGTTTTTTCATCATTTGATGTTGAGAATGTATGTGCCAGATTCATCTCAGGTTTTGAGCGAAAAAGATATTTAGTAGGAAGAGAACCATTCTTATGAAGAGAAACATGTTCATATTCATGATCAAAGAGAAAATGTATTGCAAAATATGGTAATCCAAAGGTGATGTTTTCATAGATGAACCACGTGGTTGAATGATAATCATTTGAATCTGAAAATGGTATGAGGGAAAGGTACCCTGACTTGTTTAATATTTATATAATATTTATAAGACATAATATCAAAAATATGGGGAGAATGTAACCACCTAATGTTTAAAAAAATAAAATTGAAATGAATTAAAGACTTATTCTCTACATAATGAATTTTTTTAAGTATACAGTAATAAAATAGTTGTCAAAAATTAATTTTTCACTTCTATGATTTGAATTTTGAAAAACAAACATCTACTGTTGTGATCAACATGTTATTTGAATTCTGAAAGAACCAAAATTATTTTTTGTGAATAATAACATAACATTATTAATATTAATATTAATTGTAATATTACACTTATGAATATTAAATAATAATATTTTTTTATTGTCATAAGGATATATGATAATGATAACTTTTTTAAATTTTCACGGTGATATAAAATGAGTTATATTTTTAAAATTGTTATTTTTCAAATAAATTATGAATTTTTTAAAAAATTAAATTCATCATATTTAGTGAATTATTTATCAAAAAATAGATAATATTTTTGGATTATAATGTTTTAAAAAATTTATCGAGTGAATTATTGGGATTTTTTAGATAGTTCAATTTTCAGTGAATAGTAAAAATATTGTTTTAAGTTATTGATGAGCTTGATGAGATCATAATGATGTAACAATGTTATAATCATTCTAGTTGACAATTGGGGAATAAAACATGATAGTATGTGTCTCAAGTGGTCAATAATATTGAAACAACCATAAGAAATCCCCTACTTTATCAAATACAAATAATGAGGTGTCTATTGAAATTTTTTAGAAACTCCCTCACATTCTATATAAATACCACGATAACCCGCCTAACCTCTTCCTCTCACACCTATATAGAATTGAGAATATTTTAAATTCTACCCAATCCCATTCATGAGGCTCATCCAAATGATGAAGACCCTTTGGTCTCACCAAATATTCAAAACCAAATGCCTTAAAAGGGATCTCAATGAGAAGAGACCAATGGGTAAAAATCCTCTGTCATTTACTTCTGTTTTCCATTAATTTATTATCTTTTCTTATAATCTATTCTAGTCCCCTTATCTAAGAATAATTAAACCCCTATTATTATATATATTTTATATTCTAACCTATTTTTTGAAAAATTAACCACCATTCATCCTCTGATCTTCCTATTATTCTCAAAATAAAAATGTCTGTGATGTGTCGATTAACGACAACATGGACGATGTGTCATCAATTTTATTTTATTTCATTACGTTTGGTTTTAAAACCATTATAATGGAAAAAAACATTTTATATTTTATGATATTACCTCTCTTATTTACTCTAATAAACTAATTTTCATAACAATAATGGTATATGATGGAACAAGTTCGAGTTTATCGATGAACATCCAAAATGATTTAAATAAATATAACTAATGACTTATCTAAATATTAACACTAATAAAATATATTAAAAATTATTAATGGAATAATTTAATATTCTAGAGACATATAAAAACAATTTCATTCTACTTAAGAAGTCTTGCTTACATTTGACAAGGATATCCATTATGAATGGACCTTATCAATCATGTAAAAAATGCATGCGAAACAATGGAAAGAAACAATATAATTAATTAATTGGTGAAATTATATTATAAAATATTCCTATATGGTGTTATAAAAATGAATATGATTCTATAACATATTAATAACACTCTTCATACCCTTATAGGAGGTTTAATCAATTTTGAAGTAAGACGAACAAGAGTTAAGGGAATTCTTAACCCAATTTCTATTCTTTGGGATAACCTTCTATTTCATTACTTATGTTCTATTGAGATTATTTGGGTAATTAATTTAATTTATATTGAGACTTATTATTTGGATTTATAGTGTATAAACATATTACGTTCATTTTATCAATTCTCAAATCAATTATATGATATTTGTAGGATAATTATTTTTAAAATTTCACTTTTATATTTCTATTTTAAAAATTAATAATTGATTGTTTTAATGAAATTATTCATGTTTTATGATTATGGTTAGGCTATTTAGAATTTTGTAAGATAATTTTTGGGACAAATATCTCCATACAATACATTTGGTATGTGTAAGTTGTAGGTCATCTATATGGTTACTATAAGTGTTACTGTGATGGTTACACCATAAGGTGTCATGAGGGTTACATTGTAAGGTATCCATGGGGGTTACAAATCATAAGGTACCTATGAGGGTTACAATATAGGTAAGTAACTCCCCATGATACCTTAATGGTTTTATATATGTTCTTTAATGTTTTATGGAAATGTCGTGTTTCACATTATAAGTTAATATGACTGATAAGTATATCTTTGTGAAAACAATTTCATATGTTTATATATATTCATGAACTATCATTTTCTCTCATTCATTTTATACCCCTTACTGAGATTTTTTTCTCATCCCATGTTTTAAAATATTTTCCACTAGGAGTAATAATGGGTAAGATGAATGAAGAAGCCATGATTAATATTTTAAAGACTATCCATGAAATGGTTGTCATGTTTCTTAAAAACCTTTTTATATGAATGAAATGGGTATTGTTTAAAATTATACCCACTTTTTATGTGTTTGGGTTTATATGTGTGATTAATTGATTAACATAATAAAAATATAAACTGAAATTATCTTTGGGAATGTAAGGAATTAAAATCTAGTTGAAAGAGTTAGATTATGTAGTATTCATGTCTGTGTACTTATAAAATACATTATAAATTAATAAAACATTATAATTATTTATTACATTCATGAAATCCCATAATTTATCGAAAAAATACTTTTAATTATTTTTAAATCATTTAAAATATTTTTTTACTACTTGAACAAGCATTTCATCAGAAATGCATAAGAATTAATTCTAATTAAACCATAATTAAATATTTTGAATAAATTAAAATTATAAATATCATTTAATCAATTTCAAAAAAATATCATTTAAAATATATTTTTAATGCCATGATGACATATTATATTAAATGAAAGACATTGAATTTTTGAAATTATTCATTACATTATGTAATTAGGGGGTCCTAATCAGAGTAATGTTTCCAAACATAACTATATTTATTATCATAATGTGATTAATTTGGGAATCATTATATACAATGATATTTAAGAATATATTCTATGACATTATAACAATGTATTAACCTTAATTAACACATTGGGCCCATTACCATGGTGATAACAATTTACCGTGGTTAAAATTGACTCTAAAAAAATGGCCCTATTAAAAAAATTAAACTCATGCGTGAAAATATGAATGAAAATTCTAAAGTTCAAAATTCAAAAATTCAAATAATTTAATGTTTATTTCATTTCCAAAAAAATCAAGGAGGAAAATTTTTTAGAAAATAAACATATTTCAAGTATAAAAATGATGTCACACAAAAATCATGAATTATAATGATTCTTATGTATTTTATTGAATTTTTAATTAGAAAATATATTGTAATTTTATTTAAAACAAATTAAAAAAGATTTTTAATTAATTTAAAATATATTATATAGTTTATAAAAAATATGATTTTAACTATTCACACATAATAAATCATTTCGTAAAATTCCCTGAAAATTATCTAAAGAATATTTTGAACTGATGAATTAATATACTATGTCGATTTTTTCAAATATATTTTCCTAATTTGAATGAAATAAATCATAATATCCAAACATTTAATTCTACAAAAATAGTTTTTAGGATAATTAATTTTTAGAGTATAAGATGATTTTATAAATCATCACTATCAATTAACAACCATTAAACAAGTAGAATTATTTAATAAAATATGTTATATTCCTTTTTTTTAATGTAATTAATATATAATGATTAAAATCATTATATTTTGGGCCTTCTTTATCCTATGTGTTTAACGTCCTCCATTCTATTGAGAATAGTATTTATTTAGGAGAATATACATTCTAAAAACTCATGGAGTTGTAAAAATTAAAGTAAGTATTATCCATCTCTAATTCCTACAAAATGTTTAGTCATTCGAAACTATAATATTCACCAATACCATTATGGTTGTAGATCATCTATCATCCAAATTTTCACTAATTTATTGAAAATCATTATTGATATACCCATAGTTCATTCAAATCATAGATATAGGCCTGACATATTAATGTTTCATCAAAACTGTGGAAATAATGTTCATATATCACCTATATTATAATACATTTACCAAACTATAGAAATATATTGAGAATTGTGACAAGATACGGTGATTCCATGGAATATTATTATACATAATTAAAAAATGATTAAATTAATGAGTAACAAATTAGTGAACTCTAATGTATTAAAAATAACTTCAACCACTAGACCACGCCACATTAAATATATACAAATATATAAATAAAATTTTATGTTTGATTTATTAAAATTTAAATTTCAATATTATCATATTACAATAATTAATATAAAATTGAAATAAATAAATATCTCAAATTTGTTATTTTTATATATTTAGATATATATAAATATAAACATAAAAATATAAACATTTATAAATATTAATTTTTTTGTTCATAAATATAAATAAAATTATTTTTGATTAATAAATAAAATAAAATAATTTTTCGTAATATATTTATATATGTGTAGGTATTATGGAAGATATTATTTTAAATTCAATAGTCTATTTATGTGTTTATGTATATCATAAAAATTTTGGGGAAGAGAAAATTATGGATGGTGGTTTTATTCTTCCCAATGAAAAAATGATTTTTTAATTGAATCGATGACCTAATGATTTATTTTTTGCTGACATAAAATTTTTTAAATGTTAAAAATAAATAGAATTGTAATTAATGGATATTTTTAAAAAATATTTTCATTGTGGTTTCAATAATTATAGTTTGATCGTTTTAATTTAACAATTACATTATATTGGGAATGAATGTTGTTTTATAGAAATTTATTAATTGCGGATGGTCAATCCAATTTTTTATGAAATAATTTTAATGAAGTTCATTCAACACACTAGGTAAATGAACATGACGAAATATTTATTTTCAATTTAATAAAAGAAAAAAAATTAAGTAGTGTTTAATTTTATCATGAGTGAGTATATTTTGGATTTAATTTAATATCAATGCTTAGACAGTTATCATCGTATCATAAGATAATAAATAATTAAATAACTTTCATGGATATCAATGAGTTTAAATTTATTATGGTGATGATGATCAAAAGAGAAAAGGGAAATTTATTCACAAATATCAGATATCCAAATATATGATCCATATTTTAAAATAATTTAATGTTCTTCATAATGAATATTATATTCACAATTTTATTTATAAAATAAGTTATTTGAATTTATGTGGTGGGTGTATTAAATCATTTATAGTTGAAAAATAAGATTATTAGATAAAACCCTAAGGCTTGGTAAATTTTATATTGACTCCCCATTATAATTTTTAATCGTCATGGTGACTTTATAATCAATAGAGTTTGAGTGAGAATAAACCATATGGTTTATTTGAAAATAAAAGGTTAACTAAATCTTCTCATCAAGTCTATAATCCCCAATGACCATTGGTTGGTTGTTGTTGATCATGTTAATATTTAATTATCAATTCAAAAATAATAATTTAATAGATATATAGATAAAAAATACTATTTATAAGAATTATTTAAAATAACCAACCTGTTATTCAAGAATTTCTTACCTTGATCATCTGTTCATCCAAAATTTATATAATTTGTTCAACATAATATTTACAATAAAATTATAGAAAAAATACTTATGGAATGTTTTCATGAATTTGCTTTATAATATATTAAATTTTTTTGAAGGTGATTTTATAAATTATCAAATATAAAACTAATAATTTTTTAAGATGAGGAAGCAACAAAACATATAGCACCTCAAGGTGATTATTTTGGAATCAAAAATCTATTATCTCTATGTTTATATCTATTTTAGCTATATCCATAATATTTTAAATATCTCTATATATAATTTAAACTCAAAAAACATACTATTTAGTTCATTTCACAAGTCATGGAGCCTATGCCTCAAATTTATATTTGTTCATTAGTTGTTCAACCCTATCAAAAATAGAAACTGATTGTAAATAAATGATTTTTCTTTCATGAAAGATCATCCAATCATTAAATTGTTCTAAAATTAGTCCTAATGTACCCTTTTTGAGTTTTAGTGCCTATGTATGAACATATATCTTCTATCAAGTATTCATGGTGAAATGATTATAATTACACCCCCTGATTATAATCATTTTGATGGATTTATATAAAATAAAAAACACTAATTTTTACACTCTATTTATAACCACTATAATTCCATGTAAAAATAACATGTTCTACAAGAATTTCTCCATCTCCTAGAAAGGGTTCAAAGAACCATTAAATAGTAGAATCCATCTAAATGTTCCTTAAAATAAAAATATTCATGAACCATTTAGATTTGCCAAATTAAATTTTAAAATGTAAACATTGAATATATAGTGTCCTCTAAAAATTTCACATTACATTGGATTAAAAAACATCTCCTAAAAACCACACAATTAAATAAGGTAATTATTTTAATAAATAAAATAATGAATTAAATTCTTTAATCATAAAATTATTTACATATTAAAAAAATATAGAATTTCAAATGTGAAATGGTAATTCAGAATCCCCACCATTAGATATAATAGTGTTTATGAGTGTTCTAGATCATTGAATCTGAAAATATAAAATATTGATCATTAATCAATTTAGATGAACTACTAAAACAACTCAGAACATCCATATTATAAATTCAAATTATGGGGGGTACTATCAATCACTAGCACTAAACATATCCTGATCATCCTTGGCTCTTTAATCTTCCCTTATACAACATTGCCTCTTCATATCCTTGTTTTAATTTTCTACAATCTTTTAAATAATCACATTATATATTCTCTAAAAATTAGATACGGAACCCGTGTGTCTTACGGTCAAATTTAACATGAAATAAAATTTTCCAATTACCATTTTCAAAAGGATCCCTATTTTTATTATCTCAATATTCAATGTATAAAAATAAATGAAATTGTGAACAAAATTAAATAAAAAATATAATGTTTTATAGATATAATGAAACACAAGAATATAAATAAATTACTAGGGGGAATCCTTAATTATAGGATTATTCAATATATTCATGACTATCATTATATATCAAATATACTCTATGAAAATCTCACGATGCCCCACATTCTTCATGAATATTTTTTTCTGGAATCGAATACAAAGAATAATTAATGTTGTTCAACATTCGTTAAATAGTATATTTCCCCATGATTTTCCCACATAATATTCAATTTTGAGACATTGACCAATATATCCTCATTTAGTGATTCAATAAACATCATTTTATTCATCTATTTACTTCCATAATAAATTTATCTTTAGTTTTGACCAATGTTATAAAATATTTCTACATAAAGAACCAGCTAATGATCTTTTCACAATTAATGAATGCACCTCTGAAAATAAATTTCGAAAATAATCATTGACTACACATTCCATAGTTTAATATTCACCCAAATACAATGATTAGTTCAATACGTATCACACATAAAATACCTAATCACCTTCAATTTTTTAAAGGATCTGTATTAAAGTGGCTTGATGTGACTCAATATGATTGCATTAGAATCATTCTAAAAGTGTAAAAATGAAGAATCTTTTGAATCTAGGATCCATAGATTAATCTATGTTTATGAAAATCTAAAAAATACTATTTAAACCAAACTAATTAATTTATCATTGAGTTAAATCATTTTTCTAATGTTCATTCGAGTAATTTCCTATACTAAATCTACTTTTCAAAACATCATAATTTGCTGATGATCTTACCCTTCTGAAATAGATTGATAGATTATGTTATGTTTTATAATTTAAAATACAATAATAATGTAATCATGTCTTCCATAAATATTTTAATTTTTTATTATTTTTGAATAAAATTCCTCCAATTTTTCCACATTGATTATAGTAAATTATATTTCATAGAAAGAAAAAATGAAGTAAACTTCATGTTTTTACATTCCATGATTTGTATATTATGATCCACATTGAAATTATTTAGTTAAATTATTTGTATGATATTTTTCATCAGGAATTACATTGCATTTATAAATTAATTAATTCAAAAAAAACACATACATATAATTTATGTTAATGAACCATCACTATCATGGTTAAACCATCTTATTTATTTAATGTTAATGAATCCTCGGGTTCTCCACTATGAAATGTAGACTACAAGTCCATTTGAAAAAACAATATTTTTTCATTGAATATATGTCTTAAAAATTACCTTATCATTTAATTAATAGTTAATAGTGAAATGTAAACATGAAAACAAATATCCTAAATTTTTCATTTTCCTTGTCACACAAAATTAATGATGTTGTATACTACTTATCATTTATTGTTTATCTTAATTACATAAACAATCATCCTCTTGATAATATTTTACACATTAAGATATAAAACTAATGATCATGTTTCACTCTTCATTATTATATATAGTCCCACTTCATTTTTTATAATGCCATCTTTATATTTTAATATTAATAATTAATTCTACGGTAAAATTTTAAATTAAAAATGTTTTTATTTGAATCCATATAACACATACATGTTTCATAATACTTATTAAATTGTCCAAAAATTTCATTATTTTTATATTTCATTCCATTTCTTGAAAAATTATTCTATACTTCATCAAGAGTTTCATATTTAATGAAATATTTGAGTCAATTCAAGACTTTCGAAAACAAACATATGCATCTATAATTATATAATGTTTTAAAGAATATTTTATAAGAACCACATCACTTATGTTACAAATAGTCAATTAGTTGTGAGATGAATTTCTATTTTTAAATATGAATTTTATAAATAATTCCCACAAACATCACCATTTTCTTATACAAAAATTATCAAATCCTTCAATACAACTTTTAAAAAATGATGAAAAATCATTGGATATTTCATCATGAATTCACAAGTGTATATCAATAATTTTTAACATAAAAATTATTTAAAATAAATTCATTATTTAATTTCTCAATTATTTCAAAAAATAACTTGTAAAAAATATTAGATTAATTTAGTGAGAGTAATATTTGAAGTAGAATAAATACTATCATGACTATGGATTGTTACTAAATGTATTTTTAATTCCCATGATCTAATAATGTGGTTCCCCTTGTACACACAATGATCAAGTTCATCTCTTTATATATGCTTATCTATTATGAATTTATATGTCACTTTCTCATTTCATAGTCTATGTTTCTAATAAGATTTCACAAACTCTCTATTCATGCATTCATGTCTATTACTAAAAGAAAATATTTTGATAGAATTTCTAATTTATTTTTCATCACTATCCTGAAAAAAATCTAACGAGGCATTCCTGGTCGATGATAATTTAAGTGTGACCACAACAAGTCATCTTCCAAATGGTTTGGGGCTAGTGACGAGGACTATGAATGAATATGACAAATATAATAAACATTAACCAAAAAACAAATATGCAAACAAAAACATATCAAATCCCTTAAAATTTTTAATGTAATATACAGAAGATGACAATGAAGGCATGCATCAATTATACCTTAACCAGAGTATGAATAAATGTATTAAAAGTAATAATGGGATAAATTAAGCACACTAAAAATAGAGAATAGAGTTTAATCTATTAATTAGAAGGGGACTACTAAAAAATTCAACATAGGTAATAACCACAACCTTCATAGATTAATACTAAGATCTTATTTCACTTGGACCTCCTAGGAAACCATAAATGGGATTCCATTTTCATAAGACATGACATGTGTGGGTAGATCCCTTGCATGGGTGAGTATAAAAATACCAAGTGGGAAATCCTAATGTAACTATGCATAATGAATCAAGAGTAGTAAAATAATTAATATAAATATATCTAAATTAAATAAGGTGTCATAATGATAATCTTATACAACCATGATATACACATAAAAACAAATGATCTCAAGACGTCTCAAGAAATACTACTTTCCACAAGATTCTTCTCGAGGATTTAACGTAACTTATTATGATGAGGGATAACTCCAAGAGAAACTATGTCACTAATAACACTCATTAGAGAGGCAATTCCTATATATCATTGTCAAAATGTAATAATTCAATCTTCAAAGATCAAGATTTCTATATATGGGATCACACTAAAGACCACAGGGGAATTCCACCAAGCCTACTATGTCAATCTGTCAGATAGGGGATCAATTCCCAATACATGTTGGTTAACTCGATACCATAAACTCCACCTAAGAAATATATGATAGAGTATCTTAGTTCTTGACTCACATAAGGATACTATAAGCAAGATATTTAATAAAAACTATGGAGGGGATCATAATCCCATCCAAATGATGTAATAAAACATTATACCATCATAGGGAAAGACCAAGGGATAACACACATCTGATACATGTCTATAATGGGGATATTTAAGAATCCAAGAAATATTTGAGGAATTATATTGTGTATAGAGATGGTAAAAATCATGTACCTAAAAAACTAAACCATCTCATTTTTGTTCACGTGTTCCATGCTTGATGACCATTTACACCTAGACATTCCCATATACCTAGTAATGTCCAAATAATGGAAATATTTTGTGTTCTATATCCATATTTTTGTTTTTTATCATATTAATGCACATCTATCATATAAAATAGATATTGTTCCTCCAATGTCATTTTCTATATTATGTGTTGGAGACTACACTACATGTGAAATTTTATTTCTCATATAAAACCTTGTTCTATAGAAAATGACCCACAACTATATGTTTTTTTTATAATATAGGTTGATTATCTTTGGATATTCTATAATATCATAATTCTCCGATTTTCCATATGATTTCACCACCCTTTCATCATATCACACTGGGATATTGTGGATCTTTGGTTTTTTATCCATTCCATAATCACATTTATGATTCATTCCATTGAATCTCTCAATACTCAACTACCACCACATCATTCCATCAATTTTCATCAAATAGAGAAGAAGAAGAATATATAATCTTCTCTTTTACATCTCTGACTATCTTCTATAATCACATGATGATCATATGCCCAATCATGAACTACAACCATGTAATCGATGTATGTCATCAAATAACAGTCATGCAATGAAAAAATATCTATTATTCGTTGATCCATCTTAAAATAAATTGATGTTTATGACAATATGAATAAATTTGGAAGAAATTAACAAACTAAGAAATGTGGAATGAAAATTCGTATTTGTTCAAGGTAGCCTAGATTTTCTATTGTTAGATATTCTAATAAAGAGAAACATAATAATAAATAATATATTCCAAATCCTAGGTAAGTATGTTCTACGTCTATAAAAATATAAATAATAAATTCGGTATATTAGTTGTTGATTTGTGTTCTTTATATGATAATAAAAAATGAAAATAAATCACATATAAACTATACCCTACCACATGTCAGTTCGATTTCTGGTGAATAAGGATTTTTAACCATAATCACAAAGGGAATCTTGAATTCTATTAGAAACAATAACATTTGATCGATCATCATTGTTCACCAATCATTCATCTAATGTACACTCTTGATTCTCATGGTTATTTGGCAAACCTAGTTAATTTTCTATATTATCATTTTTATTGAAGATATCTTGGTTAGTATCATTAATAAAATAATTAAATAAATATTTCAATTAATTTAGTTATGTTTCAGATTATTTATCCCATACCAAACACCAATTTATAACCATGGTTATGTTAATACAGGGGTAAACACAATCTTATAGATTCAATAGAGGTCTCAAATTTTCCTTATAAGCCCCTATTTAGAAAATATTCCACTATGTTATGAAAATTATATACCAATGCATTTAATATATTTCATTTTTTTGTTTAATTAGTTTTGTAGTCACCATTTCTCAATATTTCATTATGTCTCGATGCCAAGATGTGAAAATATTAATTTTTATATTATAAATTATTTAATGGATTAAAGAATTGTTTTTAATTCTACTCACATTTTTAGTCCTACGTAGTATCTAGATAGAGACAACGAATTTCATAGATGAATTTCTTCATCATCCAAATATTCGTAGTCCACATGAAGATGAGATCCTCATGAACACATGACCTCTATCATCAAACTCCAAATGCCTCTTTCATGGGTCCACATAATATTTTTGACATATATTTGTGGTTAGAATGTACTCCTATTTGTTTTTAATGTCTCTATCCTAGATCACATAAACTCCAGGATCAAGATTGCTAAAACACATGGATCAGTCCAACATAGTGCGGAAATGAAGGTCCCCCATTACAAACCATCCAATTATGTCAAACTGAATGTGGAATAGTTGTTCATTTAATGAAAACTCAACGACATATTGGTGAAAATCCAAATAAAACCAAATAAAAAAACTAATCCCATTGATTTTACTCAAATATATGTATGATCCACTTATTCTAGTCATCAATATAATTGTGAAATGATGTGATAAAGAACTACTGATTCCAAAAGTTCTCTATAAATCATCTCCAAAATTATTACCTTAAGTGAGAATCACTTTTTGAAATTATTTTAGATGGATATTTATGGTGTTTTTATTATCTCATGGACATAAGTGTGTCTTAATATCTTAACTAAACTTTTCTCTCAAATAGCTAATAAGTATTCCAACTTGGTGAGTTGGTATACGATCGGCCAAATAGAAACATGATATATAGATGTCTTTGGGAACCCCATCAGAAATTCCATAAAAATAAATACAAAATTTTACTCTGGTACCTGAAGGAGTTTATATTAACCCATAGGAACATTGTGCTGATCCTTCACCTACTAATATGTGAGGAATCAATAGGAAAACTCTATTGCACCCATTTTTATATCCATACATTAGAATTGATGTTTAATTTTTTAATATGGATTTTTACACCATGAAATAACTCTACATGAGATGTATAAAACTCCATAATAACCACCTCATAAAACATAATTGGAACCTCTCTTCATCATATGAAAATGATAACATGCTCCCAATATTATGAAAATTCAACAAGAAAACATCTATTGGAATAATAAATAGGTAATATCTCTAAATAAGTATGTCCATATTTAGTCTCCCCAAGACACAATATATGTTACGAGGTGATGTCAATTTACTTTTTATATATATCAAAATCCTTATCCACTTGGGAAAAATGCCATCAAGAAAACTTCTTTGACTCCTATATAAAAAACTATTAACGTGATCTTTTATAGAGAGCATATATTAACATGTTACCATTCCCAAGATTATAGAATATCTATAATTCATAATCCTATATTATCTCTAAAAATCACCACTATCCCAAGATAAGATCCTAATAAGGAAAGATATGCTTTAGAATCTTATGGCCATAATCAATGGTAAACTAGTCACCCATATGGTAGTATCGCCACATATTCTGGGTGAATAATAACATTACCAACTCTTGATCAAGGATTTTTTAGTTCTTATCATGTGGTCTCAACCTATGATACCCATATGAAACCACTAATTATCATTCCATAAATACACAACAAAATGTGACCCTTTGGGAATTACAAAAAATTATGTACTCAACACCTTATTCCGGCTCTCTAAATATTGGGGGCACTTTTTAACCTATGCTATATCCCTTAATAAGCATATTGACACCTTTTTGTCCTGATGAAAGGTATTTGGTTTTTTGGCCAAACTAGATAATGGAGTTGTTTTCCAGTATAAATTATGGAAATATATTTTTTTTTCCTGATAACAAATAGTTTCTCTACACCATCTAGAGTCTCTTTGGGAGATCCAAAGAAAACACAACCTCATCCTTTTTCAAGTCCACTTATACACCATCTAATGAGAGGGAATATCCAAAATAGTGAATATCTACAATCCATAACAAACACTTTTAGATCTTTTGAAAAAATTGGGGCTCTAAATTTATGTCTAATACCATCTTCAAGTGTCTTGCATGGTGCCCTCATATTTTGAGTACACTAGAATATCATCAATAAATAACACCATAATATGGTCCAAAAATATATATAATATCTTATTCATACTCCCCATGAACACTTCTATGGTGATAAATATTTTATAATGAATAAAGACATACTCATTGTTTCTATAGAATCATTATAATATCATCTTTGATATATCCTCATCCCATACTCACCACTGGAAACAACTTTATATGAGGGATATCTTCGAGAACCATCACTCCCTTTAAACTAACCATATAGTTCATCTATCCTCAATAGTGGAAAATTATTCTTTATGGCCACCTATTTTAAGAGACAATAATCTATAAATAACCTCATTCTCATGTTTTCATTATTTGAGAAAAACTATGAGTTCGTAAGGGGATAAACATGGTCTAAAAATTCCATTCCACTATAAGTTCTCCAAATGTAACCTTATTTAATGAATCCCTATAGGCACCAATAGATATACTGGTGGAAATATCATTTCCATTCCATGGTTTTTGATAAATAATAATTATATCTCTTGGTCCGGAAGTAATCAAAGAACATCCACAAAATATATTTCCTTATAATATGCCACTACTAAAGGAAACTAAATTCCCATAGCATCCAATACATCAAGGTGAGTATTATTAAACTGATTTTTAATTCAATTTACCCTCATATGTATGACTAAATACATATACTCCTCCGTTTCCATCTAAACCATATATGAGAAAATCAATCCATCAATGTGGACACACCAAATCCACTGCATAAAGTATTAAATTATTGAAATTACTACGAATATCTATTCATAAACAATATTACATCATAAGGCCGCATCACTTCTATAATGATATTGGACAATAATCTCTCACATCCATGAGCCAGGTCAATCCTTAAGAATAATTTTGTGGTCTTTGAGTCATGTTTGGTAACATTATTCAATTATGATGGTCAAATAAATGTCTCAACTAAAATCTATAGGTTTTAAACAAGATAAGTGAAATGAAATTGTCGGCTCACACCAATATCTATAAATATAGATGAAAATATATGGAATTCATGAACCCTTCATTTAATCATAATGGGATACATTAGGTCATTGGTCGCCTCTACCAGTAGATTTCCTCATCTATAACCACTAGCTTTTAGGGCCTAGTGCATACCACCTGGGGTGTTTATTGAAATAGGCCAAACCTTTTATCACTTCATAATACTCTACCCACAGATTTATCATTTTTCTCTATGAAGACCACCCTTCCCCTATAATTATCCCTTCCTATGTTGTTTATAAAACATATTTTTATCAATTTTGAGGTGGGTTGGACAATATCAAGCAATATTTTATGGCCTTCACAAGAGAAGCACTACCTTCCTCTTAGATGACATGAGAAAACTTCAAAGTTTCGATCCACTAGTCCTATTTCCTAAGACCATCTAATATATCATATCGCACACCCTGATTCAAGTGAAAAGTGTTTCCTACCAAATAATGAGACCACATATCCTATTTTACCACTAATATCACCTCAATTTAGTTTCATATCATCAAAGGATATATCCAGTACAAAAGACTACTAAAAAATTCTACCATAGTTTGGAATAAAAATAAATATCACAACACCTTGTATATCTCAGTATAGGCCCCACAAAAAATATGTTGTCTAAAAAAACATATATTAAATAATATTCATAGAATAACATGAATGGTCAGTGAACCTCACTGAATGGAGTAAAATGGTTGCACATCCCAACTGAAACTAGAGAAGATCCTAAATGATCACCAATCACAATGTGTCAAGATATAACTCTTCCATGAATAGAACTTCAAAATATGAAAATTATATATCTATATCATCATCTTATTAAGTAACTAAAGTCCACCATTTCCCTGCAGATCCTAGAAGGAGACTATCTACAAGAATAACCGCCACATAAGATGGTGCCCTCATGAGGTTGGAAATTCAAGTGACTTCCTCTTGCTTGTCCTCATCTTACATGGGGTCTATCTCACATAGAATCGTGGGTGGTTTATATATATGTAACTTGTGTATTGAACTCATCTTGTGATCATCCTTGACTAGTACTACCAGAACAATCAGTTTCTCACTGGTTGGTGGTATAATTGTAAAACCACAATAATGAACAATATCCTATACAGATCCCTATAATAAAGCATCATAGCTTTGTGGATTGTCATTATTATCATCAAATGGAATATTGGACACATGTATTATGGAAGAAAACTAAAAAATATATTATACCATAGTCAATCAGTATATCTAGGGAGCTGACATAATAAATGAATAGAAACTTAAACCAACTAATATATGATACATTTACCATTGTTTTCCCTAAAAATAGGTCATATATGTACCGAGTCAACTTGAAGCTTTTTAGAGTCTTGATTATTGGGTTCATTATCTTCCACATTAACACTATACAATCAAGAATGAATGTTGATCATGAAAATATTTAACATTTTATCAACAAATACCAAAACAAACCTCAAAACTATATAATATCTCAATATATGATCATATGGTTGAACTATTTATAATACCATTATTTCCTGAATTGACCCACCAGGACCTACCTGGCTAGTGGTAGAGTTAGTTTTACCATCCCAAGACCACCTCCAATATGCTAGTGGAAGGTGACTGACAACAAATAGGAATATCCTAGAAATTGTAGGAAATTTCTTATGCTTATATATTTACATGGATGAACATCTATGTGACCATAAAATTCTTTATGTAATATACATATGATGAGAATTAATTAATATGTATATACTCCAATTTATATAATACAAAAAATTAATGAAAGCAATAAAGGGACCAATAAATACCCCCAAAAATCTAGACAAATACTCTAACATGCATATAAATAGGGAACTTTTTAAAAATGAAACCCCAATAACAACAATGGTATGTATATCCCAATAATAATCTCTTTAACCTCTTATTTATCATTTGACACCATCAAATGGTCTATCATTATCACAAGGCATTATATTTAAAGATAAAGCCCATGAATTTTGATGTATAATAATACATAGTAGGACACTATGAAATCACTAAGAATAATACATGAAGGGTATTCATATCCTCATTATATAGATAAATTAATCATTGTTTGAGAATTTATGATAATCATATACCACCAAGATATACTCATAAAAACCATTCCTAATAGCTTTATAGAAATACTTACATGCACAATATTTGTATCTGGGATTTCAGGTAACACTCATTATAGATATTTCACTACATGAACCATGATTTCATTGATGAAACTCAGATAATAGGTCACTATAATAGGTCACCACCAATATGTACAATCCATAACACAAAATATCAAAATAAGTTGGTAAGGGATCTCACCTAGGGCTACTACAGGACACCACAACCCCTACTGGATCAATCTTCTAGATAGTGGATTAAATCCCTATTGACATGGGTTATGCTGATACTAAAACAAATCATATGAAATAAATTATAGAGTATCCCACCCAAAGCCTCATATATGGATAACCCCAAAATCTATCCAAAATAGAACTGTAGAGGGGATCACAATCCTATATCGAGGACATAATGCCACATTGTACCCTCAGTAGGAAATGATAATGGATGAAACTCAACTAAAACCAATATGAAAAAAGTATATAAAGGTCTCCAACACATCTTAGAGGATGTACACAATGTGTATAGAGGGTACATAATGTGTATCACTAATTTTACAAATGTTTGTGTTCGATCTCGTGTTCCACTACTTGTGCCCAAGTAAACATGGTAGTCCCATATACTATCGGCATGCCTATCTACTAGGTCATTTACATGTACTAGGACATCCCTATATACTCTACCTATTTCATTCTGTCATGCAGCGTCATAATGGGCCCTAAGCATCAACTCCCCAATCCTACCTCTAATAAACTAAGGGTTGGCGACTAGCACTAAGTAGACATTTGTAAACATGGTAGGCCATATCCTATGTTACTATACACTCACAAAATCATATCCAACTCCATACAATTATGAAATGTAAAAAGAATTGAACAACCATACATTCATGCATATAAACCCTCACATCTGTAGTATGATGTGATGTAAATGAATGTAAACAACGAAAAAATATAATCCCCCCATAGAGTCTAAAAATAATTCCAACCTAAATGTAATACTGGTGACTTCTTTCTAGATTCTGTAGGAAGACAGCTTCTTCTATCTGGTCACACTAAGAGCCTTCATGTCTTGTTCTATCTTGAACTCTATCAAATTGTCGGTCATCAACATAAGACATGACACATGTTAGAAAATCTTGTGCAGGGGTCAGTATAAAAATTCTTTTTTAGACACCCCAAAACTGAACATAATACAAAAAAGGAATAATAGTTAGTTCTACATAGGTATATTTGTACTAAACATATAATTATAAGATCCATATATACTAAAAAAGGTAGATATTCTCAACGTTAAATCCATAACTGTAATAACAAACATACGATTATAGGTTAGAGATTCCATAAAGAACATGTATGGGTGAACACACTCAATGAGTTTGATAGTACTGATGACGTTCATCTGAGAGGTAGTGCTATTTATTTCTCAACATAGGAAGTAAATGATGATATTCTGACAAGATATTATACTTAGATGTGGATTACAACCAAGGCCATCGAGTATTACTACTACTCCATTTGGACTAACCAACTATGTATAGGATCACATCCCACATACAATTACTTATGAAAATACCCAGAACATCTCCTCAGAAACAAAGATTAATATAGGATCTTATTTAGAACCTCATAGAATTATTCTAAAAACTCTATCATAGAAGTCCTAGTGATGGGGTTTATTTCCTACGTGTCAAAGGTGATTCCATACTAACCCTCAGAGAATGGATATAGGGAATAATCCATAATGAATATTGCCTAATATAATGATTAAAATGGATCTAAGTCATTTTATGGAGTACATATCATATAGTATGGTTACATTTCATGTCCCATCGACCATATTGCATGCCCGTTGAAATTGAAAGAGTCCTTTCCCATGTTCGTGTAATAGGTCACATCATGTGGTTGACCATGTAAACTTCTATTATATATGTACATGTGTATTCACATATTATATTGAAAAATCATGTTCTTTTGGGAGTACATGGTGTGTCTATTGCCATGTACTCTATCTCATATTCATGTACACTCCGATTTACACATTTACCCACCAGGGAGAGGTCACACACTATGTGACAGGGTCACGTCCTTTAAATTCATTACATTCTTCTGAAACCAAATCCATTTATACTAGGGACCCACATGATGTGTAATCTCAGATTACACACCGAGTGGGTTTGGTTTTTCATGAAACCCTAGTTCATCCTTCGCACATTCCTAAACTATTATCACCTCATTTTTCGTCTTTATTCCTATTTTAAATTAGGGATCTAATTTGGTCAAGGATTTCAGTGTATATTTTCCAATTTTCAACCCTTTGATTCATTTACAAAATGTCCTCATTAATCAATATTGACTACATGCCTAATAATATGAAATGAAGTATGAAAAATTGTCTAATATAGTCTAGTATTCTCTGTTGCACCACCATCACATCATGTCGATCCCAAATCTCTAATATTAAATTTCTTAACCATGAAAAAGGGGTACAATGATCATATTCTTGGGGGATATTGAACCACATTTCAATGAAGAAAAACCACATTGAATAAATAAAAATGTAGAAATTCATAAACATGAACATAATTAGTGAACCATAATCAATTTTCATGTTTTACCCAATTTATCCAAGTTTTAATGGCAGGGAAATAATCAATAACAATCATTGAAAAATCCTAATATAACACTAAAAATAAATCAATCATATATGCTAACTCAACAGCATATCAATTTTTAGTTGATTGATTCAGGTTCAAGATAGTAATTATGATTTTTGGAAATAATATAAACATAAAAAACTCTATACCATGATCTGGATCAATCAGTGATATAGAACGAATAGACATCATTTTTTCGGTGGGATTCCCTGATTTTATTTCAGATAAACTGCCAATTCAAGATTTGTAATGAGATCAACTAAGTGAGATCCTTCCTCACTCCATTAAATTTTTAAAGGGTTTTGACACTAACCCAATAATTCCATCATAACATTTTACTTAAATACAGGTCAGTTGCTGCATCAAAAAAAATAAAAAAAATCATTTATTTTATTATTTTATTCATTTAATTCCCGTAATGACTTTTCCACAAACTCCACTATCACGAATGGTTCGTTATTGCCAAGGGTAAACTCTAAATTTTTTAGTCAATGGATCCACTATATTTCTCATATGGTCCCCCTTTTAATTGTTTTTAATATTTTTCATCAAATCTACATGCGGATTTGATTTAATATATTCAATATAATTCAAATATTTTTTCAAGAACATCATTGATAGGAATTGGACACCATCTTAGTGAATAGTATTGAAAATATTCAACTATTTTAAATAAATATTACATGGAAAATAAGATTCACTACATAATCCCCACCATGGGGATTAATTTTCCATAAATCCAAAACAAAGCATAGACAAATATATTTGGGTACTAAGAAATAATCTAAGACATCTGCTCCCATGTGATATGATATTTTATTCCAATGATTGATTGGACACACTATAAAGGAATTAATCACCCCCAAATGATCATGTCATGGTTATCCTCTTAATTACTAGATACTTAGAAAAGGTGGATCTATCCTCTATGTATGGCTCACACTAGTCGATAACATATGATGGGTCATGCATGTACAACCTCAGTGGTGACACATGGATGACATCATGTACCTTGTCTAACAGTGAAGGTAAATATAAATGGAATGAAACTTTACTAATGCTACATAGTATCAGGAAAATTAAAATCAACCTCAAATATATATTATCACATAGACAAAATCCATGTAATCCATATCGTAGTGAATCCTATAGAAATAAATGGTCTCTATCCTAGGACTCTAAATTCATCAATAATCTTTCAACATATGACTACTGATGGATTATTTTATCACACATCTACTCCTATGTGATTAAAAAGTTCTCTATAGTAGCTCAAACCAACATTGGGACCCTAGGTACTGACTCTCATAGATTATTCTCAAAATGAGTTGACCTACAGGTTCATCGAAACAAAGTTATAAGTAGTTTAATACTGATGGTATAATGGTGGCTTTATTGTGTGTGAAGATCCACCAGTGGTAAGTGATCCTTCCAAATATGGCCAAAGTCCACCATGAATTCATTTAGCATATCCTCCAAAACATGAATGGTATGTTATTTCTAGCCATTATTTTTGGGGTGAACCACTATCATAATGTGTAACTGAGTCCCAAATGAATCCTATAACTCCTTCCACAACTGAGATGTGAATTGATCTCCACAATCAGAAACGATCATTGTGGGAACTCTAGGTATCCATATTATATCCTAAATGTATTAGAATCCAAGTCTCTCAAATAAACTATTATCTCATATAGCTAAAAAGTGGGACAACTTTGTGAGTTAGTATACGACTACCCAGAATGAATTTTTTCCCCTAGATATATATGGTAATCCCATCATGTTTTCCATGGATAAAGAATTTAATTTATACTCTAGGACATCAACAGATTGATTTAAACCCACTAAAACCTGGTGCTCAGTGTTTACTTTCTGGAAATTAAAGCATCTATAGACAAACTCTACAAATCCTTCATTCATCCCTGTCCACAAAAATTGTTTTCAGAGTTCAGGGTAAATATTTTCCATGATATGATGTACTTATAAAAGATATGCAGAAAATACTATAAGATCATCCACCCATAAAATCATAGGTACCAACGTGCATCCTCTAAAAAGAATGATATTCTCCCCAACCCTTTGAAAATACATTAGGAACATGTCTAGTGGATGTCTGAGTAAGATGTTTCTTAGGGTAATAATCTCCATGTTGATCCTCCCGGAATCACAATAAAATTATATGTGTAAAAACCATCTACTAGTGGTAAGATACTCCATCTCCATCCACAATAGATAACTGCAATGAGGGAAACTACTCTAACACCTCATTTAGATGCTACTGACAAGTATTCATGTTGAGATCATATGCGACTATGGTCCCCTTCTAAAACATATAGACAATTATAAAGTCATAAACCTATTGGATTTCTATAAAACACCTTTGAGTCATGTTCAGATCATTCTGAAATAATATATGCTTGAGAATCTTCTGATCAAAATAAACAATTAACCACTCTCCAATATGATAGGATCACTGCATATTTATTGTGAGTAATACCACTGATATATCAGGATAATGGGTCACGTAGTCATGATCATGTGGTCTTAATTAACATGAAGCATAAGAAATCTCCAATTTCCTCTACCTTATAACAAAACCAATACTGGTTCTTGATGCATCACATAACACTACATACATGACACTCTCCACTGGTAATCTCATGATGGGAGTGCTTGTCATTCTTTACCTCAATTAGTACAAATCATGTCAGAACCTCTCATACCACATGAATTGATACCCCTATTAGGTCAAATATTTCATGCATGATAATATACTGGTGAAATTATGTCTGAATATATAGTAATAGAATTCCTGTCCAAGGAAGCTCTGCACCTCAGTCAAGCACTTGTGTAGCTCCAAATTTAACATTACCTCGACCTTGGTAGGTTCCATTGCCACTCCAAATTATGAGATAATGCTTCCAATAAATTAAACCTCTTATATCCATAACTAACAATACTAGAGCTTACATTAATGATGGGTGTCTCAAAGTGCATCCAAACCCATCCTCAAGGGTATCCTGTTATATTCCACATATGGTGATTACATAAGGATATCATCAATCAGGACTAAATTAATCTATTCTAAGAATGGGTAAAAGATCTGGATCATGATTCACATCAACACTGGAAGGCGTTTTTTAGGCCAAATGGGATAAGGAAATTCTGATGGTGACTGTTGAGATATTAGAATTTTGTTTTTGTAATATCCTCATCTCTTACTCATAACTAGTGATAACCTGAACTGAGTTCAACATTCTTTATCCATTGTTCTACTATCAACTGATAAAATAGTTCATTGATCCAAAATATTGGATAATTTTTTATTATGTCAATATTATTCTTGTTTCGATAGTCTACACCTATACTCAAGATCTTATCAACCTTTATGGACAACAAAACCAGGGCTACCTAACAGAAACACTGGGTCTAACAAAGACATTCCTCTATATGTTCAACAACTACACCCACAACTTGTGATGCTCTATTGGAGCGAGTTGATGTGATGGCATAGATGTTGGTGTTATCCAAGTGTGAATATCACTAAATAAGTCTATCACTTGATGGGGAGGTATGCCCGGAAGATACTTATGGAAGAATTACTTTTGATCCACCACCACTGTAGTAAACTGGTAACTCATAAAATCCACTCCACCATGGGTCATTCTAGACAACTGGTGAGTAATCTGGTACACTCTTCTATACAAGATTACATCATGTGATGGCAGGATAACCTTTTCCGTACACATGGAAAACCTAGTCCCATCACGATGTACATACCACATCTTCCACATGAAATAGTAAATCAAGTAATTATGCATAAGTAACCATTCCATATTTAGAATTTCATTGTAAGGCATCATCATTTATACAATGAGATCCAAGGAAAAAATATCTCCTTCATGAGTAATGTCACTGTGTCATGAGATGTTTATGATCCCTGAGTCACCTCCAGTATGAGTCTCCAAGTGCTAGGGATTATCCAAAAATTCAACCAGAGTCTCTATGTATCAAACAGTAAAGGTGGAAATATGGTATGTAATTTAATCACAATCTATCAATATTTGAGAAAAGGTATAAAAGGCACAGATCATACCTTGTATAATTTAAGGATCCTTTTGGTCATAATACTAGACGGCATGGAGTTGTCCTCTCCCCTATCCTCTTATTTTGTGAGCCTTGTGTGGAGCACATATGGAAGGTGGAGATAATAATTCCAAGTCCCAAAAAGCTATTTCATCTCTCCTATCTACTATTCCATGACCTCCAACTTTCAGACCTGCAAGCTCCAGCCAAATCCTCTACCATGGATACCCATCTATTGTATTGTTTTAGTTGTAGGATGGTTAGAAAATCTCTTGAATGATGTTACATGTTGTCACATAAGTATCACCACTCCTCTCTCGGATTAATGGACCTATCTTGATATACCCTGGTCATAGAAACTATTTTCATTGACATATTCTAGAAACATGCCACATGTCTAGGTCCATAGAATGCATTGGATCCATTTTTTGGACGTATCAACTCTTTTGTTCACACTACCAACAACCAGTTGTTGTGTAGTTTCATCCAATAAACTCTCAACCAAAAAATCCCACTGAAGAACCCTAGTATATGTAGTAATTCATAAAGGGTTTAAATTTGATCACATGTCTCTATGAATTCCATAATTTTAGTTCTGGACCTAGAATATCTCATAATGAACCATATCTATCATGTACCTAGAGTGGTTTGGTAAACCTAGATGGATACTCAACTATTGTAATGTTACATGGCTAGAGGTATAGATATTTTAGGATAATAACATCCCTTAGAATAGCTGTTGAGAAATCATCTCTAAAAATTAACTAAAACTATTACCATGCTATAGTTTCCTCACCATAATATTGGCTCTCTAACTAGCACTATAACTATTCTGAGCCATGGAGACGGCTCGCCACTAAGACCACCATTTCAGTTTTCGGTTTCTTGACCAAATGGAAAATTGGGTTCACCGCCTCACAAAACTCCACACCTACCAATGGTTTGGGCTAACCTTGGAACCTAAGGTGTATCTATCACTAAATCTCCTCAAGTGTGCCTAGACTATGTAACACATCCACTGGTACTACTGGTACCATCTACCTCTCTACATCTGGTGGTATAGTTGGTGCACTAATGATAGGTACCACCTGAGGAACTGATCCATGTATTGAATCTTCATTATTAGGGGCTCATCTTCATGATCATCATGCTTAATCTATACTAGCATATGCTGTATCGGAATCATGAAATAAAAATGATTTTCCATGGTCAAAGAGAATATCAAGAGATCTGACTCAATAAGGACACAAAAACCAAAACTCGTTCCTATATTATGAATGTACCATTTTATTCCTACAACCAATATTATAATGTACCAAGTCAAAATGAAGATGATTAGAGTCCTGGTGCATGGATATTCCAACTGCTACCACAACACATGGGTCCCTAAGTTGAAATCCAAACTCAAAAAATTTATCATTGTTTCCCAAAAACAATCTAATAGACTCCATTCCTAATGTAGGACCAACTACTCTAATACAACCTTTTCATGGAGTATCCAAATAGGTCCCTTTTCATGACTCCCAAGGCTCATGTCTAATAGACCAGGGGAAAGATAATTCGTCTGAGTAGGACTATTACAAAAAACGGGTGACCATAACTAATGTAATTGTACACAAGAACCCTTATCCAAGTATATAAAATGTAAAATTGAAAAAAAAAACGGAATAATTGTGTATCTAAAAATCTAAATCCAATAACTATAGTATTATTGGATGTAATGGAAAGTGAATAGGGTGAAATAAAATTCCATAAAAAGGTATAAAAATAATTAAAGCATAAAATTAATATTGTGGAGTACTATCAAAATTTTGTAAGAACACACCTCAGAATGTCCAGTCTAACTAATCACCATCTGGAATTGGTCTATCAATGACTCTGTTAAAATTTCAATCACCTTCAGAAGAAAAGACATTTTTAGTAAAATCCCATGATGGGGTGAGTAAAAAAACACAAAATAGGACACCCTAAATCCACAAAGCCTACATAAAATGAATTCTAGTTATCTCTTCATATCTATATTTCTATAGAAAAAAATCAAGATATACTCAAAAAAGATAATGATTGTCGAAGATAAAATAACAACAGTAACAGTAATAGATGGCCTACAATTCTAGTTTAAAAGTTTATATAAAACACTCATATGAGAAAACACACTCTATGAGTGTGATAGCAGAGATGATGTCTATCTGAGAAGTAGTGCTCATATGGTCTCTCTATAATAAGTACACGTTGAATAAATGGATAGATATGATATAAATATGTGGATAGCCACTAAGTCTATGCAGTATTCTAATAACAAAATATGGATTAATATGATATGTAAAGGGTGGGTGGTCACATAGTGTTGGTCATGAGGATACCATGAACTCCTCCGAAAGAATCAAGATAAATAATGTATCTCACTCTAGGCCTCAGAGAAATATTTAAAAAATGTATCTACCAATTCCTATTGAAGAGATCATTGTACATTGTATTGAAGTTAATTCTATACTAACAATTAGGGAATGTATATATATAATGAACACTAACAAAACCTATACAAGATACAGAGGACATGGGTTCTAAGAATATTTTACGGTATTACACAATGTATTGATGGGTTACATGACATGTCCCTTAAAACCTAGGTCTACACCTATCCATGATTGTGCTCCTGTAAGAGTACATGGTCTGAAAATGAATGTGTACTAATACATGGCAATGCCCATGTACTCCTTTCCATGCCTTTTCTATATGGGAGTACACAGCGTGTCCATGTCTATATACTCTCACCTGTGTCTGTGTACCCTATAGGGTACATACCAAGCCACCATGGGGAGGTCACAAACCATGTGATAGGGTCACATTCATTGTGATCCTTGATTTTTTATAAACACCCTAGCTACCACAAGGACAAACCCACACACCGTGTAATCCAGGATTGCACACCATGCAGATCTAGTTTTTTCAGAAACCCTAGTTCTACCATTCATGCATTCTTACACCACCATAATTGCATATTTATTCTTCAATAATATTATAAATCCATGATATACCCCAGAAAAACCTTTCCATGTATTTTAACCGAATTTTGACTCTTCGATTCATTTGGAAAATTGCCTCATTTTTCAATATTCATTGTGTTCCAAATATTGATAAATCAAGTATCTAAAACAATATGATATGTGACCGCTTCCACTTTCAAACCATTTTTGTGTCTTCATAATCCCAGATCTCCAATATTGAATCATTTCACCAAGATAAATGTGTCAAATAATAAATTTTTCTGAGGATGTTGAACCTTGGGTAAATGAAGAACACCCTCTATGAATGAAGAAATATTGTAGAAATTTACAACCACAAACATGAGGAACAAAAATCATCCAATGTTACTGTTTGACTCAATACATATCAATTATAATGACAAGATAATAATCAATAATAATCAATCAAAAATCCCAAAATAACCTTGAAAATAAATGCATCTTTCAAGAAAAATGAACTGAAAATCAATATGTCGGTTGATTGATTCTCATTCGTTATAGGAATTAAGACTTGTGAATGAATCCAAACACCGAAAAACATCCTACCTTGATTTGGATCAATCATGAATGTAGAACGAAGAACCATCTTTTTCATTACTGAGATCCTCGGATTTTGTTTCACATTTTTCACTAATTCATGATCCGTTGGATGTCCATCAATGATATATCATATAATGCTCTCAATAGTGGATCTAGAGTTATGAAGATAACCTTTAAATTCCATCTGAATGTTCTACATATATAAACATCAGTCACAACATCAAAAAAATATATGTAAAATAATTTATTTAATTATTTAATTAATTTTACAACTATTATGAATTTTCATCAAAACTCCCCATGGATACAAAGGTTATGTCATTACTATACAAAACTTGTTGTTCATAACTAAATGGTGACCTCTAATTTTTAATGTAAGCCACCATTTAGATGTTCCTATACATTTTTAGGAAAATATCACATGTGTTTTTTTATATACTTAATATTCTTCAAACATCTATTCTTGGCACCCTAGGCCTCGGGATTGCACGCCATCTCAGCACGTGGTCTCCAAAATAATCCAACCAATTTAAAAAAATACAATACCTAAAATATCTAATTCACTAAACATTATTTATGACCATATCCATACATATGTATCACCAATTATACTCATTGAATATCCAGTACTAGGTCACATAGTTTGTGGAAGGTACCACACATTGTTTGAACTTTTTTTTCACATGTATATCCATGATCCATAGCATAAGACCCTAAATTATATTATTTCTAAAGAGAAATACCATTTAATATAGTATTTTATAGAATCCTATCATTTTATTACATGTATTTAAATTTCACCATGGTTGCCTCAAATCATTAGCGCATATTGTAGATTTTTTTTGACCATCCTTTTCCTCTCCAGTTACCATATTATGATCTCTGATCCACTTGAAAATCATGTAAAATAATAACCTAACATCTTTGTGCTTCAAACAAAAAACAATGTGAATCGATGACCTGAACTGATTTACCCCTGATCATACTCTATCAGTGAACCTCTGTTACACTGTCGATCACAAATGACACCCACTGTATCTATTCAATAAGTCACATAACAGTCGTGCGATGATCGAATATAAGGTTTTCATTAATCTACCATCAAATGATATTGATGGATATGAACATGAAAATAAATACTATGAGATGAATAAATAAAAAAATTGGAATTAACCTTATCCATGGTTTGGTTTGGCCTCAACTCATTTCCATTATAATAACAAATGAAGAGAAAGAGAAACACAGATATTACTTCCCCAAATACTGGGTAAATAAATATTTCACCCGTAACAAGATCAAACTGAATTTGATCTTCAGGTTGATTGATTTTTTTCATAATGGTATTATTAAATTGTGAAATAAATCACATGAAAACCAATTACCTACCTCTTGGTGGATTTATCATTGGTGAGATCCTAAAATTTCATTGGCAAAAATTTTACTCAATATGTCTTCATCATTCTACATGCCTTACTCCAATTATATCTCTCAATTCGTGGGGTAATGTGGAAAACCCTGTGAGTCAGTCATAGGATGTATTTGTAAATGATATCAAGTTTAGTCACATTAATAATATAATTTATTAAATATTTTAGTTTATTAAATTTATCATCCATGATGGAAACCAAGACCATCACCAAACACCAACCATATTTATGTCCTCCCTATGGTGAAACCCATGTTTTAGCCTCAAAGGAAATAAAAAATTTCTATTCTGAGCCACTGTTTATAAGTTATGCCACTACGGTAGTAAAAATATGCACACATGATTTTAATATATTTAATGTTTTTATTAATTCATTTATGGTACTACCGTGCCTTAGATTCTCAAAATTTTTAAATTCTAAAATAATAAAATATTATTAGATATATTACAGAGATATAAATAGGAAAGATGGATACATTTCAATCAACTTTAAAAATGTAATTGAATCACTTAGCCATGTTGTATTCATTTAGAATATAATTTATGTAATTCAAAATAGTAAACCTGTAAATACATTATGAAATATTTATCTCTATATTTGATATTAATTTCATAAAACACACACACACGCACAAATATATATATATATATATCATTGTGTAACTTTAGAGGTTTTTTATCTTCATCCCCCTCGTATTTTTTCATATTATTCACTATTTTTAAAATATTTCATGTATCATAAAACTTGATCCTCACATAATATAATTTCACTATATTACTAAAATATAGTAATTTGATTAAAATATCCTTTTTCCATTTCAATAAATTATTGTACATATTATTCCATTGATTTTTCCCTCCATGATCATATAGTACGAATCATGATCATTTGAACATTGAACTAGACTTCTCCATGTTTTATCCCTTTTCCTTATGATTATTACATGCATCAATATCTTTATGACCCATATATCCCTGAAAAATATCAACATATTATAATTATTCCAATTCGAATTAAAATTAAATCTATTTTTCATCATCTAATCAATATATAAAACCTTTATTTCTTTATTTTTACTAATCACGGTGAATAAAAATTGATACATCCCTAAATTATCATGGTATATTGTTCATATTTTTTGACATATCATGTTCAATTTCTCATCCATGTAGGTATATATAGTTTATAAAAAACAATATGATATTTTACATTGAGATTAGAGGACTTAATGGGTATCTTGGTGGATAAAATTGGCCACCATCATAGTAGTGGGGTGCACCGACTAGCCAGTTGTGCTTTTAGTTGGACATTAATTTTTTAATATCCCAGTATCCACATAGTGGTTAATAGAATCAATAATAATAATGGACTTTTAAATATTTTTACCTTTAATACAATTATTATATAAACCCACTCCCAAATCCAAAAAATTTCAACTATAACTTCTTGGAGAGACCATTCTTGGTACTTTATGCCTCCTCATAATCTTCTCTTAGGTTCTTGAAGTCTAAATCAACCTGAGGTGTCCATAGTAAGAACTATCCATTAAAAGCCTAATTTTAATTATTTTTAGAGAATTTCCCATATATCTATGACTTGGTAGTGATATCAATGGAATTATTTCTTTATCAAATGGTGAATTATTGTGTGATTAACAGATCGATCATGATATTTTTTTACCTCTCTTTCATTGGTAAAAAATATTTCATTAATAGTGAATACAATTTTGTTTATTGATATATATTTCATCTCTTTTTAAAATACATAATTTAATTAAAATACTATGGGTTCTATATCATTATATTGAATCTTTTTCTAGTGACCACTATTGGGCATATGTGATCTACATGTGGTCTTATATTGTATCATAAAAATGGATTTTACATGAAAATGGTTGATTGTTACTTATCATATAGTGTCCTTAAACATGATTTTGTTGATCTAGTGATATGTTCTTTTGTTCTTCATAACCATGCATTATTTTAATAACATGTCCTTATGTGGGTATCCTAGGAAACACATGTTTTATTATTATCACATGTGTGTTTATTTTTAGGGATATTCCTAGTCATGATAAATATTCTATATTGTGCCTATATATGTTATGAATTTTTGTGTATGCATGTTTTTTCATTAAATGATCTGATTTTTATAGAAAATGATCATAGAAAAATTTTATCATGATAAGACCTTAGGGCTAGATTATTTATGAATTGAGAAGAGGTCCATTATTTATAGAGTCACATGGATGGGGTATGATATCCTAGTAACCAAACCCAGTGCCGTGTCTGTGTAAATTTTACATCTATAGTAATAGGAGACATAGTTCTATGATATGAAAACAAAATTACCTTACTTGAGGTAGTGTTGAGGTACAATGACCATGTGTCTTGACTATGGGTAGAGGCATCAGTACAACATCATTATAGCCTAACCCAAGATAGTGATCGGTCTTGATGACCTTATGGAGTTGCCTAAGAATAATTGGACTTGTTTATTATCATATATATATATATGGGGATGAATTATCATTTGTCCCACTATAAATACTTATGGTATGAAAATTCATCTAGTAATAAGATACCGTAGGATTGGATGGACATCATGGAATCATGGTTAATAAATAACCACTCGATATTTGACCATTTTTTCTAGATTGTGAACCTCATTATTATCATTGAATAAAAATCCTCTGTATATGAATATTTGTTAATGAGATATTTGTTTTTTCTTATATGATTTATACATATACCTTCCATGGGAATTGAAATGAACATGTATACTTCGTTATCATTGACTTGAATAAGGGAAAGGGCCTAATGGTGGGTTGCAGATGACTATGTAGTTTGGGAAAGAAAATGATACTATGATATAATCTATAGAGATACTAGTGTATCTTTATTTATTTTTTATTACCAATTATACTACTAAAACCTATTGATCAACCACATTTTGTTTTTATTTGGATTATTTTTTGTGACAAAACATTAATCTAGTTATTTCACTTTTGTTAGGTATTACCATTGTGATGTTCAAGAAAACTTGTTTATATATTGTTTTATTCTGGTGTATGGTTATGATTATCATGGGTATAGTACCCCCATGTAATTTTAAAACCCTCACGACCAGTTGGTAGACTTCTTTTCACAAGGAGGAACACATTAGTAAATGTATCACTTCATCTCAGACTCAATGATGTGTGTCAGTGTTTTAAAAAATTGAATAAGAGCGTGAATTTCATTTTTGTTCAATTATCATATTCATGGACATGTTTTAAAGGATATAGGATATGTGGAATATTAATAGGTTATTTTCAATGTTCATGGCCATCTCATATGAAATAGAACTATATAATTCTAGTAATGGGATTTTTGTTACTGTATTATAGGATTTTGGGGCATTTATATCTCATGAAAAGTATTATAAGATCATATTTCACATATATAAAATTTATTTGAATTATAATAGTTCATTAATTAAATTTATATATTTAGTCATTTTTATATTTATACCCTTTGTTGTTATGTTTTTTCTACACTAGACTTATATTGTGGGAATTTTTATTAATTTTCTATCTTTTAGAAATATATTTATTGAAACTATTCGCATAAGGAGGTCAGGAATTGAGAATTAGGTAAAGAAAGAAGAATTATCCCCTCTATGTGGATATCTCCTAGGATAAACATTAATTTAAAATCCCATAATATTACCATGTAACTGCTTAGATTTTACCCATAAGAAATGTATATTTTCTTTTATAAACATTATTCTAGAATTTTAGAAAATTATGCCCTAATGATAGTAGGATATTTCATCACAGGATGATATATTAGTTCTACCATATGCTATATAAGATGTTGCACCTGACCAGGATCTTGCACCTTCTGTAGGTTTTCAGAAAATAGACCCACTGTAGGTTCTGGGCACAGTGGAAGCGTGCGACGGGTTGTGCCCAGATTTGTGTTTTATCCATAATCAATGGTCAATCCAAGATCTATACAATACTGAATAACATGACCATGGAATTTAATAAAAGAAATATATAGTTGATAATTATTCCATAACCAGATAGAGTATCATAACATATTCATTGATATTAATTTAATTAAATAAATAATTATTCTTATGAAATTCATGCTTCCTTGATGAATCTGGTGACATATCTTCGGTCACACAATTTTTTCATAGTAGAAAACAATTTTATATTTCTTCTAGAGGTGATCCAAAAATGATCAAATAATCTCTCTATGTAACTGAATTAATCCCCAGGTGGTATCATGGAATATCATTGTGATTTTTTGTTCACCATTGATCTCTTCCAGAACAACTTCCAAAGAGTTCTCCATGATCTGGTGGAGGATAATTGCTCTTCTTTTTTTGGGGTATAATTGGAGAAGGGTTCTCTCTAGGATGGATTGGAATATCCAAATCTATTATTCCCAACCAATATAACGGAACTGTATCACATGACAAAAAAACATTATTGGGCATATATTTTTCTAGGTTTAAAATATAATAATTTCACAGGATCCCTTAATTATTTATTTAATAACTACAATAAAGGAAATAAACCCGTTGATATACCCTATAACAATGGTTTTACAAACCATTGGGTAGTATGGCATTTGGATATTCTTATTCTAATGATTATTCCAAAATCAGTCATATATGGTAGTGTAAATTTTAGTATACCAACTATTTTAAAACAACAGTTGGTATATAGAATCATTACACAACTTACCAAATGTTGATAATCTATGTGTATAGAGTTTTACAAATAGTTTATTAAAATCATTGGTAAAAATATGTTTTTAAACACTATAAAAATGGTTTTAAACTTTTAGAATATGCTATTTCCAACATAAAATTACATACAACAATTAGAACAAAACAAAACAAAACCACTAAAATAGCATATAAAAATAGGATACTCTCCTCAGTATGGAATGTATTAATATTTTTTGGTTCAACCGCTTTGAAAAACTCTAAAACTATTCTAAAAACCCCAATGAAGCATGACATGTATCAAGGATGATTTAGTTTAAAGACAGGATCACTACAACCTCTATCATAGTATAATCCCCCTTCATCATTTATATATGGATTTTCCATTCACACCATGGAATTTTCCAAAACATAGTATTAACCATTTCAATATTTATATAACAACAACTATTTTGACTAACCCATTCCAATTTCTTTGGTGATGACATCTTGAAATTTTTACTCTCTTCCAAATGGTCACAAGTATTTTATCATGGAGTAATTAATGTTATTCATGGTTCCTTGGCACATACTACAAAATTTTAATTTATAAGATGAAATCCTTGTTATTCTCCACTATGGTGGGTAATATAATACACTATGACATACTTAAAACATTTTTTAGAAAATGACATGAAATATTCTCATTTATTGGGTAGAAAATAACTTTTACTTCCAACACAAGCACTGTACATGCTGTTGGATATAAAGAAAGTACAGTAAGGCAACCATCAGTTCAATATTCACCAAAATTGCTACCAATATTGTTCTAATCATATTCAAGCAATCATGTACATCAGAATAAACTTCACCTCACATTATGTAATGTTAAACAATTGAGATAGAATATGGTTCACATATAACGAATGTGTTGAAAAAAAAATCCAACATCAAAAAAATTATAATATCCACACCCATGTGAATTTCATGGAAAAAAACAATCGATATATTGATAAATGAAAATCCACTCTAGTTGTGTTGCAATTATTGATTGATGAGTTTAGTATTTACCATACTAGAATGGTGTTTTAGAATATGTTCTTGATGGTAGGTAATTATTTTTATAGACATAATCAAATGACGGGTTGTAATGAAATTTAGTATAATTATTACTCATAGAGTGATTGATAAACCCATTCATGAATTTATAAATGAAGCCAGCCATCATCATCACCTTGATGGTGAGTGGCCAATCACCTTTGGAATATGGGAATGAGTCTAGATAAAAATGGTTCCCCATAATATATGGCATAAAAATTTAATGAATCAATGGAAGGTGAATAATAAGTTATATAATGAAAACAAATATGGTCATGTTCTTCATCCTAGCGTCTGTGTGTACACTTTGGTGGATCTTGTGACTCACCAATGTCATCATGTGTTGTGTGAAGGGCTATTGGGGATCCATTCATTGTATCATAGACATCAATTAGATGGTATTTTTTCCATCATGTTGTAAAATGATGTGTCTAAGTCTAGTTGCACACGAATTTCAATGAGTAGTGGAATAGTGCACACCACCATATCCTTGAAAAATTTCGTGGCACTATGATCCATCATAGGTAAACTATAGTAGGGTTTATAATTATATTGAACTCAAAAATGAAATTTCAGAAATATGATATGTTTATTGTGGTTGGAATTTCAAGAATATCTATCATAGCGATGGCACAATTGTAATTCGGTCAATAAAGAAGAAAAAAGATGGAGGATTTTCCACCAAATGATAATCTTGGTCCGTAACCCCAAGAGATATAATTACAATAAGTATCTATTAAAAATTCATTGGACAAATGATTATTTTTAAAGCATGTAGAGGAAATTATGAATTTTGTAAGATTGAAATAATCCTTCATGGGAATAAAGGATACTAAAATCACTAAAAAATAAATCTTTAATGATGAATATATGTTTTTATAGAATAATAGTAATCCTAAAAAAATGGTCATGCAATGTCATAAGGTCTTTTCTAAAAATGTTTTTAGTCACACACAACACATTCAAAGACTGAGATATCGAAATGGGTTGGATAGTATGATAACCAAATATAAGGGAAGATGGAGGTAATTAGATAACCTGGAAGGTGATAATTGGAGTGGTTGTGGACATGGGTCATTATAGTATTGAGGGTGTTTCGTTGGGGAGGGTGTCATTGATAAGGATGGATAGGGTTGTGAAATATATTTTATACCATGTAAAAAAGATAATTCATAGAATTCATACCTCTATGTCAGGTCATGTTTTTTTATTTATAGTTAATAAAATAAAGATACAAGTAAGAACATTGACCTAATAAATCATTTTAATGTTGTATCATATATTAAATATCTAAATATCCTAATTACATTTTCAAAAAATGATGAAAAACATTTCTAAAATGTTCTGGGATTAAAAAATTATTTTATTTAGGATACGTGAGTTAGGAATAATGTGACCTAAGTAATTACACATATATCCAGTCACATGAAACCATAAAATTTCAAATGTTAGAAATATCAGTAAAATAATTAACAGATCAATCTGTCCCTCATAGCCATCACGATCATCATTATCATCATCATCCTCATCCTCTTCTGCATCCCTATCCCCACAATTATCCCCATCACCATCCCCATCCTCATACTCGGCCTCATCCTAACCCTCATCCTCCACCTCAGCCTCAGCCTCTTCCTCACCATCATCATTGGCAAGAAAGACATCATCTAGACCACCACTTGGACAACCTCTTAGTGCACTCTATAATGAATTAATTGATGAAATATTTTTATTGCAAGTTTTTCTTGCCTCTGGTGGAATTCATAGACATAATACTTTCATCAGTTTCATAAATTCAATGTTTTACAAATCAACCTATCCTTCCACCTGTGTGACCCTTTTTCGGACAACCCATCTTATGTTTTAACCATTTACAGCTTGGTTTAATGACAACTACTACCTGAATAGGGACAATACATGTTATGGAATCTACTTTTCCTAGGATGATATCATACTCTTCCAGGGTTCTCATCTACCAACACTTAATATAAGTAATCATTTACCTCAAAATTGTAAGGATACTGAATATCAAGTGCCTCTAAAGTAACCTTATACAAATATAAATAAATTATTATGTTTCAAAATATCTACTAAAATTTTAAATTCACCAGGTAAAACATATCATCTTCTATTGTGTCGGTTCATTAACATAACTTATATATTTTTTCTTTCTACTCAAGAAAACAGTTTTTCTTTAGGCACATGTCCTTCATTATTGAATACATGCATCTACGATGAAATTGAATTTAGGAAATAATAATTGAAAATATGATACAAATAAATAATTTCATAACTAAAATTATATCAAAACTATGGAAATAGAATAAATTATGGAGGATGCATTAGAAATTGCATGTCATAAATAAAACATATAAACAACTATCATACAAGCTTCCTCTCATTATCTGACATCGTAGTACGCCCCCAGTGTAGAGATATTTTTTAGCATCAATGTTTTTTAATTTTTTTCTGGACGATTCCGAAATAAAATTCATTAATAAAAATGATTTTATTAATAAAGTACGTAAAATATTTTATTTAAGATCCTCAAAAGTGATTATCACCCTAATGTTGGTTGTTGTCCAATGAGTAATCATTTGATGATAATGTTATATGAAAAACATTTCTAAGAAATATACCAACTATAACTATGTACCAACTATAGCATTTCATCCAATATACAACTTGTGTTTATTGGCTCTCCAATATCTCACCTAAATCATTTAGACATACTGGTCGTGCACCCTCATTGTGGGGAAAATTAAACCTAATCTAACACAAAAATATTAATTCATATAAACTAGAAATATAAAATTATATTAAATAAAACATATTTTTTAACACATATCAGTGGCCAAGTATTATTAGTTACTTGTTTGCAAACTGTCTCTGTGAGATAGGGTTGACAGGAATGATATCAATTTATTTGTAAAGTGTCACAAAAAATAATGACATTTATTCATTATATTTCTGATTGGTTGGTTGAATTCGTTGTAGTTCACCAACAACTATGTGCATCATTTCCCCATCATATGAAAGTGTGTATGCCTCTCTGCTTATCCGTAGATGTATCTGTTATGAATGAAAAAATATATTATATCAATACATATTATAATGAAATCAAATTATGGTATATTTTTTTTTACAGTTATAACATATATATATTGCAGTCTGATCAATGGGTGTCGGTAGATCTAAAGTCACTGATGGAACATCACCCTGTGAAGGTAGAGTGGGTCTCAGTGTATGCTCCATAGGCACAAAATGTATCGGAGTAGGAGAAAAATTAATAATGTAGAAGCTTATAAGGAAAGATGAAAATGGTTAGAAAGATGGAATGAATGGATGGAAATATAAATGACATGGATTAGGAGTGGAAATCATGATCGGATATGGTAATGATGGGTGAGGAGGCTTAGTTGTAATGTTGGGGAAAACATAGGGGGAATAAATATCATGTGTGTCCAAAACGATATAGCAGGATCAGAATATGTGGAAGGTAGTATATCCATGGGAGGGGAAGGGTCTAATCGGATATGATGATAGGAGTTCCTAGCTCTCGTACACCCACCACCCTCATAACACTGAACTGAGTACTGGGACGAATACTAGGCCTAACATCGAATAACTACTAGTTAAGTGGTAGATCCAACATAAAATCGTGAAACAAAAATAATCACATTGCATTATATGATATATATATATATATATATATATATATATATATATATATATTTGAAATGAAATACTCACAAGATGCACTAATAGAAGAATTCCCATCACAATCATTCGGTGACTATTTAAATCATCCTTTTTATTCACAGCTCCTTTATAGGTTTTATATTTTTCATTTCAAAACAAACATGAAAGTAATTTGAACCCGATAACTATTGTGTAACCCAAAAAACAAAAAATATGAGACATGACTCAATTTTCATAGGTCATTTGGTTTAAATTTTATATTAGGTTATTTATCTACTTTTTTGTTTGGTCATTATTTTCATTAGGTTTTATTTTTATATCTAAAAGTAAAATATGCCCCATTAAATTCCTCTTGTTTTTTATTATAATATAATTATTTCTTCTATTTTCAAGTTTTTAGGTTTGAATATTGTTAAATTATTTATTATAAAGTGAAACTTAAATAAATATTAAACCAATAAACATTTTAAATTAACAATGTTTTAAATTCATATAAAAAATAATAATTCTCAATAATAAATTTCATTAAATAGTACCAAATTTAACAACCCTAGTCAAGCTAAACCAAAATAACTGAGAACACGGATGGATGATTTTATATATTTCGCACCACCACTTTGGGTTCACAATCAACTTTGACAATTGATCTATTAGAACCATCATAAGTAATAAATGGTTTGGTGCTAATGGCGGTACACAAGGTGTTAATTCCATCATCACCATCATAAAGACCCTTTCTTGGAATTAATTAAATAATGGAAACAACATTTAGGTAGAAGATGATATTTAAAATAAAAATATATTTTTCCATGTATGCTAATAAATATGGCTCAACATTAGAAATATTTTCAGTCATCTGAGAAACTCAAAATCCACAATCATAAATAAATTTTCCCTACCTCTTCATTTAATTAAACCATTGGAATTTTTTTATTGTGATTCAACCATGAGATTAATAATCCAATATTATTATTTTTTCAATGACTCAATATCAATGTACATTTTTTAAAATACTTCTATTATCTGATTCACTTGCATAACCGTCTATTGTGGAAGTTAGCATAATAAAATCATGTTGTGTTCCCATTTTCATTCCTCATTCAGTGATAATAAATCTATACCCATTTATCCCAATTGATTTGCATTAACAAACCACGTTATTAGGACAAAAATCCAATGTTTTTATTCCTTCGAAACAGAGTCAATAAGAAAACTCGATATCTGAAATATAAATGAATATTAAACTGAATAAAATATTGATTTTATTTATATAATAAAATATTTTTTTTCTTTCCTTTTCAAACAAGAAGAGAACTATTTTTATAAAATGTATCTCTCCTTCTAAAATAAAATCAACGATGGTTTCTATTAATAATTTATTTATGTTCCCTATAAATTAAAATATACCTAGTTTAAAATATATACAAAATTACAATATATAATATAATATATACATGTTTAAATTACTTTTTTTATATAGTCATTCAAGAAATCATAGTTGAACAATAGTGTGCGATGTTCCATCTCTTATACTTCAAGGCATAATGTTGTCAATTTATATGATCTAAGAATTCTTATTGTTTGAGGAACTGAGGGAAATGGGTTCAATTATTCTTCATTTCTCATTAGTCTGCTCATTATCATAGTAAGATCAAAGAAATTCATTGAGAAAAAACCATACATTCTTGAGACAATTAACCATTCATGATAGATCATTAAAGATGATTCCTTTTCCAACATAATATTTCAATGTGTACATAATTATTTCAGTTGGATTCCTCTAATGAAAAGATACATGTCCTCTGAGATGAATTTCTATTAGATGATTGATAGCCAGGTGAAATATGCATTCAAAAAATGAAGGAGGAAGTATTTTCACTAACTCACACAAAATTAATGGTGTCTCTGTCAATTTGTTTTTCAAGAAATAATTGAAAAACATCTTACAATAAATATCTCTATACAAATGGTAGAAAAAAATAACTGACAACCTTACATTATTGAAAAAGGATTATGTATTTATTTTGGAATCAACTCATGCAGAAGAAAATTATAATCATTATTCTTGAAATATTTTAGCTACAACTCTCTTATATTGATCCATTTTGATTTCTTTCTTGAATATACATCATGAAAGTTAAAAGTATCTTGTACTTGTAGAAATTTATTATTTTTTACAGGTTTCTTCACATAAGATGCACATGGAACTTGTCATTTATTTTCACTGATACTCATAGGATGTTATTTTGGTCTGATCCCCCTATCAACCATGTCACGTTGAGATCGTAACTCATATTTTGTCTTTCCCTTGAAATTTAGATGATTGGAAATCAACATTTCACATATATTATTTTCATGGTTCATTACTTCTCATTAATGGAAAAACAAATTTGTTCACTAATAATGGATATCAAAAAAGATTCAACTATTATTCCAATTTTAATAGATATAATTGTAAACATTTTTCCTCTTTATAAATTTTATTTGACCCTTCCAGAATGAATAAATTAAATTGTGAAATTAATTAAGCACATCAGTTCCAAATATATAGTATGGTGGATGTTCGGTCTCCATAGAATTTTCCAATATTCCAGGATTATATTAATACAAAGATCCATTAGCAAGAATAGTTGATGTCCCAGAAAACTAAAACTATACCGATATTTTGGTCTTCTAGATCCATTATTCATAATAAAAACAATACATGATTGTTTTCCATTCTTTCTCTATTATTGAAATCATCTCATAAGTAGTAAAATCATTGATCATCCACTTAAGAGTATCATACATCTAAAATATGTCTTTCGAACATTCATCGTATGTGAACACACCCAAAACCCAAATAAGAATCAACTCTTTTATTAAAGGTTACATGTATAATTTTATATCATTAACAGTATAAAAAAGCACAGATAGGAGTATCCACATGAAAGATTAATGTTTTTTCATAAATAACCATGTGGGATGGTTATAAATTTGTATGAAAACTATTAATGATTTGTGTGATGTAAGAATCAACACAAATAGATTAAAACCATCACATTAAATAACCAAGATCACATTTCACATGTCAGATAAAAAATGAAGATATCAAGCATCATATATCTACAATGAAAATCCATCTACAGTGTGAAACAACTCTATATTATCCATCCTTTTATGAGTTTTATAACTTTCCCTTTGTCTTGATATTTCATCAGACATTAGAAGATTATAGAGTCTTGGGATCAATGGAATGTGCCACATTTCATTTAGTGGGTCATGAGTTGGTGATCTATTAGATTTTTGATTCCATCAGGGTGTTCCATATTTTATAAAATCATTTATTTCAGTAGTATCCTCCCGTAATAAGAAACACTATACATGGTGCTCCCATGAAACAATTGGATTAAAAATTACAAATTTTTCATTTTACCAAATTACCTATATATTGGAGTCATTGTATCATCATTCAATATTTTCACCCTATCACCATCATCATATTCATTGGATGCATCATGTGTTCTTGTATTGAATTCATCTTGGGTAAACATACATACCTTGTCATGATGACAAATAGATGAAAATTGGTCATATATCATATTCTTAAATCTAGTCCTCTCATTTCGATTCTCAACATTTTGTGATTCCATTTTATCCCCATTGTGATAACACACATATTAGTTTTTTTGGAAACCATATTTGGTTATATAGTATCGATCTTCATTATGGACCAACCATGCTAATACGACACAATTATAACATGGGCAGTGTATGTGCCCACTGTCTAAATCATTATAAATTAGAAAATATAAAAATCTCTACAATATTTTTTAAAAATCGCTTGAGATATGGTGAGTTTCATACATCCATCATCTATCCATTTTTTCAAAAAAATTTAATAATTAATTTTATGAATTAAATTAAATAATATTTTAGTTTATTAAAAAATATATTTATGTAAATGAGAATTACACACTTTATATAATACTCTAACTGACACACTACTATGTATGAGAATCATAATATGAAAGGCCACAAAATACTATATATATATAACAAAATACTATAAATATAAAAACATGATATTGAATTCAAACATGGTGGATGTGATGGAAAATCATTTTATAAATAATGATATCTCTAGGATAATTATAAGAAAATAGTTGGAATTTTGTCAAAAGTTATAGAGATTACTGTGTTGTGTAATTAATGATATATTTATAATCAATGGTGTCATTGTATTATTAGTGGTGAATGATATTATTTAAAAGGTGTGTTATTTAAATGGTATCCATTTTGGTGTCATGAATTAGAAATAAGTAGGTGCTCAATGAAAATGATATCAAAATAGTAAGATTAGTTATTGAAGGGTTGATGGACATCCTTGTATAAACAAATGTGTTATATTTACCTTACTCAAATACATTCCAACATTTTCAGGACATTCCCTAAATTTTGATGAAACATCATTCTAACTCTAAGGTCATATAATTGTAATTATTCTCCCTTAGGATAATTAAAATTTTATTTCATCAAATGCTTCACAAGGTTCAGAAGTATCAGGTAATATAACAGGAAATATCACTATAAAAAAATATCCAACATCTTATTGTTGAATTGATCAAATTATTCATGAGAAATATAAAAAGTTTTCTAAGCCATTGGAAGAATGGAAGTAGATATAATATATTTTATTAGTACCAATGTAATTATTTAAACATATCTTTGAGTAAAATATATTGTGGGTCAAAGTTGAGTTAATTCCATCTCAGGTGGGTTGTGTAGTCTTGTTCATGAATTTGGAAAAGTCCTGAATTATTTCCAAGTTTCTCATATAGGTCACTTCTCCCATGTTCATCCCATAGGACACATCATGAATAGGCCTCACACATGTAACATATTGAACTACTATTTCATTTTTTTTATTATATTTAATAATACTATATTACATATAGTTTATATAATAATATTTTATACAGTGTATTTCATAAATTGAATATATATTACCTACACTATTATATACAATATAAATTTAATATATAACATAAAATCTTATTAAAAAATGAATTACAATTTCTAATAGTATGTTATTTGATAAAAGTGTATTGAATACACTTATGGGATATTAATATTACATTATGTACTGAGAAATAGATTACCATTGCACAATTGGTGTTTTATTTTTCAATATAGAAAAAATAGTATACCAATGCATATTTTAATAAATTACTGTTACACAATGAATGATACATTATTCATAGAAAAATATTACAAATTGTGTAATTCAGATTGAAACAAATTACAATTGGATAGTGTAATGGAAGAACAAATTATATATTTTATACATATTGTAATATCATAACAAATCACTTATTAAAATAAATTATTATTGAATAGAGTAAAAGAATAATAGATTACATATTTTATAGTGTCTGATGCATTTTGCATCAAATTAATTATGCATGGTAAAATAGAAAAACATAATACATATAACCAATGTGGACAAATTACTTATTTCCTATGGTATAACGCATACTATATAGCATAATAAAAAACATATTACATACATTATAATGTATGAATTGATTACATGATGTAGTTTATGATGCATATTAAAACATAATAAATGTTCACAATGTAATAGAAAAAAATATTACATGTTGATACGCTTTTGGTTCAGATTAAAATAGAAATCCATTTCACAATGTAATAGTAAACCAAAAGCAATATAAAATTAAAAAATATAATAGATTTATATTGATGAAATACAAGTATAAAAAATAGATGTTATGTATTTAAACTGGTGGACTAAAAGTAATAGAATCAACATCTTTGTGTATAAAAATATAATGTATCTATACAGATGTAATAAAATAGATTTATACAAAATTAGTGTATCTATGAGTATACATATGTCTTATATTCAACAGAATCAGTAAAGCTATGTATATACATACACATTATATATAAAATAATAAATTCATCTAAATGATGTGAGGTTGTATTTAAATGTGGAAATCAAAAAAATGGAAGAAAACAACCTTCCCAATTTGAAGATAAATATAGGAAAAACCTATTTCAAATAGAGGAAACTGATTTAAAACCCTGGTGGATTGTTTGTTGGAAGAGTAGTCGCTTGCTGGGAGAGAGAATCACTACTGTTAGGAAAAAAACAATCATATCTGAAATTACGAGGGGGATCAAAAATACATTTTACGTAAATGTATCCCAATGGTTTTTAAATAACGGTGAGATATAGGTTATATACCAATAGTTAATAAAACATGTTGGCACGGACTTGTTTTTTATAAACCTATGGCAATGGTTGTTCTAAATTATTGGCATAGATGCCCCATTACCATTGGTTTTTCAAACCTGTTTGGAAAATATAAAAATATATACCATATCCCAAAGGTTTCAGAGAACTGTTGGGAGAGGTGCGTTGGTATAGAGCGGAATTCCAGTAGTGACTCCTTGTGAAATCCAATGTCAAATAATAATAATATCAATTTTTCTCGACATTCTCATAACATGAAAATTATTATTTAATATTACTGAATCAAATGAAATTTATAATTTATTATTTCTCAGTAGAATTAAAATATTGGTCCACAATTCCTTAATAATATTTATCATACATTGAATAATGTTTATTTATTAATTCAATAATTATCACTGCATTATTCACCAATATATATATATATATATATATATATTCCTAAATAGAAAATATATATTTATATGTGATCAAGCATACAAGAATAATTATTAAAAAACATATGTAAATAATATTTATTCAACATTATATATATTTAATAATAATATATTATTTAATAGATTTTCTCAAAAAAACGTATTGTGTGACCCTCTAGGCCTCTTTCTTTTTTATATTAGGTGAAGGAACCTAATGTCCAATGTTATCATCTAGAAACACTAAAAGGAACCCATATAGATATATGTTAATTTCTCAGTGATATGTTACCTACTAGATATGCTTACTCTTTAATATATTCTCTTTATCACCATATCTCTTATCAAGAAGGGTTCATGTCAGTGACATCAACCCATGTTCTCTATTTCTCTTTATTTGAATTTATATAAATTGAACATTCCTATAGAACACCATAGACATGGATTTATTTTGGATATAACATTTTCATCTATGGTTTTTAGAAATCAACTATTAATAATATATAGAATAAAAAATATGTTCTCATACTTTTAGTTAAATTAATATTACTCGTGATGCACCCAACATATTCTACCACGCCGTGAACATTGGTCATCATAGTTTTCGGCAATACATATAAGTGTGAATCTGATAATAATCATTAATAATAATCCTAAATTCTAAAGAACAATTCATATATTAGCAGATAAGAACACCCAATAGAACATATAAATATGGATTTCCTACTAGCGGGTCTCATTCTCATAATATCCTACTAGATATTAACAAGGGAATTATCTATAAGAAGGTTCCTAAAAGATTTATGAGTATTTAACCCTAGAATCTAGTATCATTTGTGTCCCTCAAATGATTTCATCATGTTATGGAACATATATTCAAGAATATCACCAATGCACTTCTGGGTTCTCATCCTAACGGGGAAATGCTGTGAACATTTTGTACGAAAACTACTCTTTGGACACAATAACATTCTATGTTATGTGGAAGAACAATAATAATGTGATAAAGATATTATTATTATTGAAAACCATGAATACAAATTATCATAAAGTTCATGGATGATGGTTCTAGGGAACAAACACAAAAAAACTACCACTTACACTAGATCCAACAAAAACAATCTTCAGACCACTAGCTCTTACATGGTACTCATGCATCTACTGTGATAGTCATTTTGTCAAGGGGTCTACCACATTCTCTTCCATGGGTGCTCTTCTTACTGGAACTTTACCCCACTAATATAAATCTCATAATATGTTATACTTATGGAGTATATTCATTGACCATTGGTGTGACCTTCACTCATTTCCAATATCCCCAACTGTAGTAATATCACAATGCAATCTGATATGGAATTTACTAGTAGGTACCACATCAAGCTTCTAGAAGAAGTTCCAAATCCAAAAATATTCCTTGGATACATTAGAAGATGATCTATACTCAAAATTTCTGATATAATCAACAAAAACATGTACAATTGAAATCATCCAACCCATAACTCCACCGTTTAGACATAATACATATCCTATTTGTGACTTCAGATAATTATGATCTATCTAAAAATGAACATTTTTAAAACCCCTAATGTTATGCTCCTTGACTCTCCCATACTCTATGAACTTATCCTTAGTTCTTCTCAGAAACATTATGTAGCCTTAAAAGTGGTAAAATGTTATTCTCCTAAATTTTCCTTATATCTTCCTATAATTATCAATGAATAGGAAACATCATGTCAATAACAAAATATGTATTACAAGATTCATAATATTTCTGAAGTGTGTGGAATATTACTCATTCGATATATATCTTATTTTTTATAAGGAAACATTTTCATAGAAAGATGTAAACCATGTTACAATGGAACCAATCCCCTCTTGGATTGTTCTATACAAAGTATCATTAGAATTTGTTCAACATATGTACTTTGACCTAGTCAATGAAAACACTTGGATGTATCATGGATGATATTGATCCCAATAATATAGTCTACTTTACCAAAATATTTTATAGATAAACACATGTTTAACTCATCCTCAAATGTATTTAAGAATCGCATGTCATTTCAAATTAGTCATATGTCATCAAAATATACTTCTCGGAAAAAATGACTTCCCACTAAACCTCATCTAAACGCATGTCTCACATTCATTCATAATGAAACCAAATTATTTTATAGCTTCATCATTTCAAATATTCTATGATCAGGATTCATGCTATGATATATAAATGTATCCTTGTAACATTAAAATCATGTTGGAATCACATGGAGTCAAAAAACATTTTTGTGTTATATAATCATATTCTATATGTAATGAAATTTTTACCTACATCTTCCAAATATCATAGTCATGGTATGATTCTATAAAAAGTAGAATTCAAATGGGTTTTAACATGAAAACTGGTGAAAATGTTTCATCATAGTTAATTCGTTAATGTTTTTTAAACTATTTAGTCACTAGCCTTGTTTTATGTGATAATACATTACCTTCCATGTCTAGTTTCCTCTCAACTACCCATTTTCGTTCAATAGGATTTACATCACCTGGCGCATTTTCCATAACCCAAATATGGTTCTAATACATGGAATCCTTTCCAAAATTTAGGTATTCTTTCCTTCTTTTATCTTCTAATCTATTTACTACCTTATTATATTATAAACATTCATCATTGTCAATCAATAAAGAGTCACCATCCTCAATGACTAGAAAACCATATCTCTCTTGTTGTCTTGCCTCTCTTTCACTCATATGTTGTACATGGGTTCCCATAACTTCATATCCCATACGGAATTATGGAATATATTCATATTCCAACTCCTGTGTATCATGAGCTTTAACTTCATTTAATTAAATCTTTCTCACACTACCACTATTATGTATGTGATCCTTCTAAAAAATATGGGTTTTCTAGTTATAATCATTTTATTGTATCAGGGGTTGTATAAGATGTATCCCCTTGTATCTTTGAGAAACACTCTAAAGTTACACTTCATGCCTCACGGTTCATGTTTGTTTCCTGAGAAGGCCATAACCAACTCATAGCAACCCCATACATGTGTATTTGATAAAATTGATTTTTTTATACACTATAACTCCATGGGAATTCCATTATATACAATATTTGGTACTCATTTTAATTTTTATGTCTTAGTTTTTAATGAATATCCCAAAAAGGGCAATGGACGATCTACATGAATCATCATAAAAATAACCATGACTAATATGGTATAGCTCCAACATTATCAATCACCATTCCACTAGGATGCATATAGTAGAGTGAGTTGAGATATATTCCCTAACTCCCATAAAAATTAGATGAACTCCATGTTATGATATTTTTCACCTTGATCAGATCAAAAATTATTTATCTACATACCATTCTAATTCTCTACATAGTTCATCAAATCCGTTAATTTACCAAACGACTATGACTTATACCTCATCATGTAGACATAACCATATATACTCAAGAAATCTATAAATGTTATTATGTAATAATATTCATATCTATATTGTACTGGAAATTTTATAAACACATATATTTTTACAAACACAATAATATCTATGTCCCTTTCACCCTTTCCACAAAATGGTTGTTTGTAAATTTTTTTCTTGTAAAAAACATGGAATATTTCAAGTACTTTTATCTTAGGAAATTCTAAATAACCATCTTGATATATATGTGTCAAAAAGATTTCATTTACATGACCAAAAATGGGATTCCATAGCTAGGTATTATATCAGTAGGATGATCATGATTTGTTATCAGTTTCAAACACTTAGATTTAATAATATGAAATTTAAATACTATTATGTTCTTGGTAATCTTAGTACATAAAGAAAACCCTTTAAAAATAATTCATGTTTATAATAAAAGGTTGTAGTTACCAATGTCTAGGGAAGCTTTCCTCACGCCATTATTAACTCTCAAATCAACCTCTCCATTGGAATCATTCAAAATATACTTGGTTCAGGCACTTGGATACATATGTGAGCCCCACAAGCTATATATAACACCCAACGTGTATATATATATATAATGATCACCCTTGATAAATAATTCACCTTTAGCATCCTTCTACATCTGGGAGTAGTTTATCTTCCAGTGGCCTGAATTTCCCCTTTTAAAACACACTGCCTCAATTTCCTAACCAATCCATTGAATATTCTTCTTCACGTATGGATAGTGCTTGGGGGGATTTAGACTTTTTATAATTCATAGAACCCATTTTCTTATTATTTTTTTATATTCACTATAAGGACTTCAGGTTTATCATACCTCATGTCCTCGTCCACCTATAAAAAATATAAGTAGTTTTGAAAGTCCCCCATCTTTATTGTTCATATTGAAATTAACAATAAATTAATATAATTTCTTGGGTAGTGATGAATGTATGATATTTTTACACAACCCATCTATTATTTTAATACCTATGTTGTCCAGGTGTTCAATATAACAAATAATCCGGATTACATGAGTCCCAACTGCTACATACTCAAGAGTATTTGTTGTAAACAAAGAATTATAGATATGAAACATCTCTTGTCTCAAATTCTCATGTTAGATATCCTGAAGGTGAGACATCATGTTATTGGAAACCATATCCCCATGTATCAATATAATCTCATTACACAAGGATAATAACATGAAATACTAATAATATGAAGCATCATTCAAAAATATCTCATACATATATAATTATTCATCACATGACACATTACTAGTTGAAACTAAAAATGTTCTTCTAGCACATATAATTTCCTTTCATGGAGAAGGTTGACATGTTGGCATCTTTTTGATTCATGGAAATATATTCTTGTGCTAAGTTTTTCCTTCTAAAGTACATATCAAAATGATATGTTTGATTTCATTTTATATCTGTTTATACAATATAATATAAGAACAAATTTACTACATTATCTAATACAATTTTGGAAAATAAATAAATATAATATTTATTAGTCTCAAACTATTTTATCAAAACCCAATATTTCTTACCATTGGATTCAGAATATCATATTTCATGGATATTAAATTGTAATGGATCCATATTCCCTTTCTCATTACCCCTATTTTATGTTGCTCAACAATCTTGAATAGCTTTAGGTAGACATTTTAAATTCCAATTATATTAACTCATAATTCCATGATCTGCTGAGTGGACTCCCCAATCCTGAAATCCATAATCAGATTTCCTCAACCTTTTCATCTCAATTACATAATTTCTATATTTGGTAGTAAACACTTGATGTGAACATAGTTAATTCAACAGAAAATTTCATGTTAAAACTCACCAATAATTGAAAGCACCACCAACAATGGTTGGTTAATAACTTTGAACTAGGTTTTGTTTTTAACCAATGTAATGGAATGATATTCCAACTTAATATATTTAATTATAGGATTTTATATATTTATGCAAAAATTTCTAATTATTATCTTTTTTACATGATTTTCGAGATTAAGTGGATCTACTTAAGTGATTAATCTTTTATTAGATAATATATATTAATAAGACTACTTATTTGGTTCTATTTTTTATTCACATTAATTTCAATAATATTTGAAACAGCAGAAAAAATATCCACAATGAAATGAACATTAAACTAGAAGAAATTAAATAGTAATGGGTATAATCTGGATATTATACTAATGGATAGTTTTTCTTGTGGTTGATAAACTAACCATTGACCTATGGAAAAACACCTTGACCCAATTCTGGGTCATGAATACAACTTTCTACTTGTCCACCTATGTATCTCCTTGGATTGGCCTTTCCTCATCTCAAATCATAAACCACCTCCACTAAATTGAGAGTTTTATCTATTAGATATGTGTTTTATTCATATGCATGTAAGGGGGAGATGTGGTTTACATAAAGCAAACCATGGACATGAAAACCCTCCATAATAAGAGAAGATAAGGAACATATTCTAACAATTTAATTTAATAATAAATGAAATGAAATGAAGACATTCACATAAAAATGTCTGGTCTATGATCATGATAATCTACAAACACCTATTAAATTACACATTTTAAAAAACCATCATTCAATTTTTAATCGTTATTATTTAAAATAAATAACACTCATGTCAAATAATTATTATCTTCAATTATTCGAATCGTTTATCATAAGTTTCATTCTAATTTCCGTGTGATTATCTTTCATTATAATTTAAAAAAAATTAAATAAATTCATATAAATTTAACTATGTACATAACATGTAACTTGGATGAAATATGGTAAATTTCATTCTCAATATACCTAATATGTATTATACTCATATATTGTTTACTCTTATGACATATTACATACATGACTTATCACATACATTCAAAAAGTGTATTTTCAACTTATTAGTTAAACTAATTACATGTTTATTTGGTCACATATTATGCTTCAATACACACAGAGTAACAACTATAATATAACTCATAAATGAAAAGTATATCTAAAAATTACGCATATAATAATTACATGTTTATATATATATAAATTGAATGACTCATTACATGGCATGTACTATCAACATAAAAACTACAAACAATAACATTTTTCAATGTTTAAATTATATAATAAATAAATTTTAAATATGTGTAACATGGTATAAGTACACGACGTGTGGATCCAAGATACATTATGTAAACATCTCCCACTATCTATATGAGGTACATTTTAAGAGACTCTGTGTGTAAATCATACCTCATAAAATATAGTACACATCATGTTCAATGGGATACGCACAGTGTGACCTCGGAATTAAATAGTCACAATTCAGGTAGGTCATTTGTTGAAATACATCATCATTCTTTGACTCAAAGGGATGACACACTGTATAAATGGTCTATATAGTCTATAATCTGGTAGAACATGTGCCATTATATTCAGGTCCATACAACATAGAATTAAATCGTGTAATTAATACATAATATTGGATTAATTTCCAAATCAGTTATGACTCACCGAACATGACTACACGATGTGTAATTCCATTTACAAGGCCTACAGTCCCCTGTTATCCAAAACTAATCCTTGGAAGCTCTAGATGAGTTCTTCAATTTTATTTTAATCATTACATTAATCATCTGCATTAGATCTATGAGAATCAAATGAAGAAGAATCATATTTCAAGATTCAGATTAAAATAATGACAAAACATGAACTGAAAAACTAAATTAAAAAATGTGAAAATCATGAATGAACATTATATAATTATAAATAATTATGTGATTTCTCTAATACCACCTATAGTTTCCATGTGTAGTGTAAGCATGCGATAGGTGGTTTCCAACATTTTTTCCAATAATTGATTATTAATATGAGATCAATACGATGATGAACAATATTATAAATTGAAATTAATAAAATAATTATATAACGGATAATTACGCTATAACCAAGGAGAAGATCATCACATATTATTTTTTTCTTTATTTAAATAAACTGTTACATTTAAAAAATAATTTCTTAATTGACTAATCCTATGATAGATCTAATTTCCCCCATCATTGATTTGTAGAAACAATTGCGTATTTATTCTAACAGTTCTCCAAACATGTAAAAGGAATATCCATATGTCCCCAAAAGAATCTATAAGTTCTATTTGGGTAGATCCACGTTCTTAGATCGTCCTATTTTTATTTATTTGAGGAATGCTACCAAAGCGTTCTCCTTGATCTGATAGAGGAGGTTTTCTATATGTTATTGGGATCATGCATGGAGAAGGGACACCTCTATGCTTGAGAGGATTCTCAAAACACATTATACACAACGAAGAAAAATTAATTAGCACTCTTTATAAAATAATGTAATTGGGTTTATATATTTATTTGGTGAAAATAATATCATTGCACAAGTTCTCTTAATTATATATTTTGTCCTAGAAACGCCCCCATGAAATTATAATATTTTTTTATCATAATTCACATAGCATTCGAATTATATATAAATAGTATTTAGTCAAAAAATATTCAATATTTATTATTTCTCACTAGACATAAAATCATGGTCACCCGTTCTTCCATAATATTTATTAGATGATGAATACTGTTTATTTATTTATTAAATAAATAGAACTACATTATTATCTAATCAATAAATAAATATTATATTTACTAAATAGAAAATAAATACTTTTATATGATCATATATACAATAATAATTATAAAAACATTGTATGAGAATAACATTTACTCATCATGTTTGATAAAAAAATAACACAATATTTAACTAACATTAGGTATACACATAGCGTGTGACCCTTTAGGGATCTTTCTCTGTCTCATTAGGTGATACAACCTACATTCCAAGTTTAGTGTCTAGCAACATGAAATGGAACCCATAGATAATGAATTTAATCTCTCGATGACATGTTACCTCATATAGATGATTAGTTTGTAATTTAATATCATTATCATAATATCTCCAATCTAGCATGGTGAATGTTGGTGCAATCAACCTAGGTTATTTATTTTAATTTCTTTAACATCCCTAAAATTTCAATATACTATAGAACACCATGTAAATTTATTTATTTTTACTATATCATTTCCATCATAGGGCTTGATGTAATGCCCTAACCACAAAAACCCAAAGACGGTGCATTATTTCCTTACATTGGCATACTTACAAGAAATATGTATCCCAATAGACTGATTATGTTAGTAGTTTTGGAAAACTAGATACATACATTGGATCAACATTAAAACTTGAAATGAAATACAAAATATATGTTTTATTGGGAACATCCATGGCCCTATGTTTTTCCATGCTGGTAAATCACAATAATTTTATTTATGTCCTGAGAAAATAAAACACAAGAAAGGGGTGAGCTCATATTATTAGTTAGTATAATAAACATAGTGGAAGATATGCTAAACATAAACATTAGGAAAGTTTAATAACTAAAACATATTCCTATAAAAATAAACCTGAACACATTAGTGTAGGAATAAGAGAAAAATAAATAATTCCATAGTAATGCACAATCATGGGTATTCTACTAGTCCAATAATAACTTGAACATTCAATAACTAGTTTCATAATGATGGAAATACATATATTGAACATCATAAACATAACATCAAGGCCTCATTCTAAGAGCATAAATATCCATTTTGTCAAGGCCTCATGCCAAGACCATAGTTTTTCTATTGAGATATATTGATGAATCAGTGGGCTATAGTGGGCCCCACACATCACATAATAAGTCCAATACATTCCAATTATGAATGGGGATAAACATGAACAACATATAATTTCATATTGAATTGAACATATTAAATGTAAATTAATATCCCCAGTTAGTAAATATAAACACTAAACATTTAGGATAATATAGTGAATGGTATCAAGATAGAACATCCACATTAAAACTAATCAAATCCCTTCAATAACATATTTTTTAGATGATATCATAAGAGATAAATATATATGAAATACAATATTCATCAAAGGATGATTCTATAAATGAATATAGTTTTAAATTAGACCATTGGAAAATTCATGAGGAAATAATCTTGAAACATTTCAAAGTGTCCCATACCACCTTGAAACATTCAAATAAAAAAACCATAAAATATCATGAGGATAAGGAGATTATTCATATGATATACCAATGTGCAGTACATACATAACAAGAATGAAATATGTGGTGAACAAGGAATATATTTCCAAAAAGTTAAAATGAGATGAGAAAAATCATTTTTACTGTGGAAAGAATAGTTCTTCTGGAAAATCATTTTTATTTGTCATTAAATCAGATTGTAAAAATTTATATCCATAAAAATAATATTTATGGTCAATGAAACTATGTTTTAGGCTTAGAAAATGTTCTATTGATATTAAATCATTTAAAAATAGTTTTTAATGATGCTTTATAAATAATACATTTTAGTGCAATTTAAGGAAAATATTTATGGATTTTAAAGAGCGATGCATTGTTTGATTTCATAATACTAGGAATGAACCAAAATAGATTTTTCATGTTAAAATTTACAAATTTATAATAATAAATATGGATTAAAATATTTTATATTTTGAAATTAAAAATAAAAAATAATTTGAGAAGTTCCATAAATCGAGCATTCATTTCGGAACAATATTTTGAATGATTATTTTAAAACATGTAAATCCCCCTAAAATAGAGAACGATTATAATTCATACTCACATATAGAATATTTTAAAATATTTTTTTAGGACTAAATATGTTTACATAATTATTTCATTGTGGTTAGAGGTGAATAAGAGCAACCAGAGGGGAAATAATGATTCGGGTAGAAAACCCTCACAAACATTTTTTCATGGTAACAAGTGTTCTTGTGAGAGCATAATAAAGGGTAATGGTGTATATGATCATTTATAAATCATATGTGAAGCATTTTTGAGGTGTGAAAACTTAACCCATCATTATAAATTTAATATAAAATTAAAAAACATTGGGGGTTCTTGAATAAAAGTGAGATAGATGATCCCTTATCTTAAAACTCAAGGTGTTCTTCGATTCACCTTAATAACCAAAATTACCTAACCAGGTTCATTAATAGACAGTTATAGAATCCATTATATATTTGTTTGGTTTACTATGGATTTATTATGTACATTCATTTCCTTTAATATGGGTTAATTGATTCAATTTCATTGTTCACGAGTGCTCATTTTCATAATATTAATGATCGACTCAATTATAAAATATTATTTTAGTTCATATAAGATGTGATTTGAAGAGAATAATTGGTTTGATATGTTACTAATTATCATTAAAATAAATTATTGGTTATGAAATTTATTTTTTTATTTTTATTAAATGTGAATCATTTTATAAAACATTAATGATAAACACTTGAATTAATTTGGAAATTTTGTTCATAATTACATTGTTTTGTATTATTATTTTACATCATGAGTGACTATGGGTTCTAGAAGAATTAAAAAGATAAAATACAAAAATAATAATCTTTTTCAACGTTCAGTGTGTTTTCTTTACTATATTTGATGATGTAAAACCAAATTCAAATCATCGTTGTCCTTGAATTTGACAAATAAACACATCTAAGTTGATAATTAATTTTTATCTTAAATGAGGGGGAAATGATAGATGAAGATGAATTATCCCATTAAAACATAAAAATATAGTAAATGTATGCTAATATATTTTTCATACCATTTGGATGAGGATATTTTATTAAAGAAAGGAGAACAAATGAACCAGAAATGGAAGAAAAGAAAATATGAATTTCAGCTATTGACATAACCATCAATGAGAGAATGTTAATGGAAGATTATTTGGTATTTTTATAAATCTAAGAAATTCAGGTCATGGGGAAGTCTCTTCGGAGGAAATTTTGGTAGAATTTTTAGAAAGCACAAGGTTAGGTAGGAGTGATGTGAAGAGAGTGGAAGAGGTGTTATTAATAGTAGAGGGGAGGAGGGTTTTCTTAATATTTTACTCATTAGTTTATTATTTTTTCATCAGACAAGAAAGAGTGATGATTCCGTGACCAACAATAGTAATTTGTGCATGTGAGTTTAATCCATTGGTTCTTACATCAGCAGATCATCATCAATTACTCCATAAATTTATTATTTAGCATTTATTTTAATTTATCGTATTTTAATATTAAACAAAAATTCTTGAAATTCATAAAAATCCCAAGAAGAGTATTTTGGATAATCAGTTAGGTGCTCTCGCGAGATCCTTCGGATGCGCCTTCCTCACCGGTGACGATGGCGGATCTTATGACGAACCCTCCCCCTTGGTGGGGGAGGGGGAATCGTCGTATCAGGGGAAGAGATCCTTCAAGCCGACCTCCAATCCGAACTTTCTTCCTTCCTTTCTGAAAATTTCTCTTAGCCCTAAAGTACCTGATTTCGTCGATGGTCTCCTGAATCATCCTCTTTCGTTATCGGAATTTACGGAATCTTCGGCTTTGCTGAATCTTACCTTGGTGGTGCGGTTCAAGTACAGAAGGCCTTCAGTTGACGTGTAACGCCCCGACACTAGTTTCCCAGAGTCGGTGCATTATTACATAACATTGGCATGATCACATGAAAGATCAAATCCCGAAAGACAGATTGGTTTAGTAGCCTTGGAAACACTAGATATATTCATAAGTCTTACTTTACAACATAAAATGAAAAACTACTACAACAACATATTGTCTCCATAATCCACACTCATATCCCCACATAATATCCCTGCACGTCATTCATAAATTACTTCTTCACTTCCTGGGAAAAATAAAACATTGAAAAGGGGTGAGCTCAAATTCCCATTAAGGATAACAATATAGCGGAAACTTTCATAAATAAGAATAAACATTTAAGGCAATGTATAACTAAAACAAAAGCCTTTCAAACTTGAACTTTCAACATAGTATGGCATAAATAAAATGAAATAGTTCCATTTACTTATTCACATGGATATTCTACTAAATCGAATAATCACATGCAAAATCAATAACCACTTTCATAATGATGGAATGCATAATGCCAGACTGTCATAACCACATAGCCAAGACCTCATGCCAAGACTACAAATAAGATTTTGTCATGGCATTGTGCCAAGACACTATTTTGTCTCATGAGACCTACCGATTCATCGAGGAGCTATAGCGGGCTCCACCCGTCACATATTAAGTCCAATGCATTCCCATATGAAAAGGTTTAAACATAACATAAACATTCGTACTAAAACTAGCATACGAAATGTCAATACTTTCACCATAAACCATGAATGGTATAAAAATAGAACATCCACAGTCAAAAAAATCACAAAACCTTCAATATAATATAGAAGTTTTGTATCATAACAAATCAACTTTAAATAAGCGTAAAATCCCTCAAAGGATGTTGACATAGATGAAATCAAAATTCATTTTAATGAAATATCTCTTTTTATTTTGAAATCATTTAAGATCCATATAAAATAAAAAAATTTCTTTGAAAATATTTTTATAAGCTTGTAAGGGAAGCTTTGAAGATTTTATAACGGCGGAAAATAGCCGCCCCCGCCGTATAAGTTAAAAAAACATTCTTACCTTAATTCTGTCGAAAAGGTTAAAAAGGACCTTGTTTTGAAAACAACGGAAATATTCCTTTATAAACCACTTATAAACATGAAAAAGGGTATTAATGACTTTAAATCATATTCTAGTAAATAGTAAAAATGTTTGGAAATACATTTTAAAGAAACATGGATGTGGATGATAAAGAGATCCCAGTAGACTATTACGTATAAATAACCTCAGATAATGAAGAGATTGTGAAATAACCCTTACCTTGTAATTTCCTTTGGTTGGGGTAGGTTAACCTCCTGTATAATGGTGAAATAATTGTTATTAAATTATAAAAGAATCATATACATTAATATGATATCATATAAGATCTTTTAATATTGATTTGGTAATAAAATCTTAGTATTATCGTTGTTTTGGGTGTTAACTTACTTGTTTTCTTTTATATGTTTTGTTACGTAAGACATGTTTGTAATGGATAGGTTGTATATTATTCATATACAGAATGATATAAAGTCCTTAAACATCATTTTTAAATCATCAAATGATAATTATACTTGAATGGATACGATGGAGAATGAATCTCATCGCGTTCGTGGAGACGGTAGTCCGTACGTACGCACGAGCGACAATATCATTCTTTTGATATTAAAATATAATATAAATGGATGGTATATCATATATACAGAATCATTAACATGTTATATTTATTATTTACATGAGTTACACATCATTATTATACCCATCCAAATAATAATATATTGAATAACAATTACACCACGACGTGGAGACGGTAAGCCGTACGTACGCACGTATGGTGAAATGTTATTCAAATGGTGGATAGAATAATGAATATGGTTGTACCATATTTATAATAACATCACAGTATATTTGAGATACTGGAGTTATTATTTTAGAATGGTAAGAACAAAGAAAGAAGAAGTGCAAGAAGAAAGGAACATGAAAAGGGGTGGTGAAAACATAACCTCTTCTTCGGGTTCTTCCTTTTGATTTGATCAAAAGGGCTCATTAGGTTGGCTTTCTGGTCCAACTAAGGCCTCTAGGTTGTATTGAGGGATGTTGGGAGAGTATTTGGGCAGAGTTTGGCCGAACCAAAAGGCTTTGAAGTTGTGATGAAAAGAGAAGTAGGAGTGCCCTTTTATAAGAGGGGTGAGGGGCACCTTTGGAAATGCTAGGAATATTAATTTATAATAAAATCATATTCGGTTTCTAATGGCTCCAAAGTTGATTATTCAAAGGTTAAGGTGGGGATAGGTCGAAAACCACTCAACCAATAGAAGTTATACAGGTTTGGGTACTTATATTAACCTTATCATTAAGTATTAACTCTAAGTTAATTAGTTTCACTTTTACAATGTCTCTTTGTATTTTTATATAATATGGTTAATAAACTTACTATATACATCCAAGCGACCCCCAAGTGGTTCATTAATGATGTACCTATCATTATATAAGCCTATTGGACGAACCTTAGATTTATAGTAATTTAATATCAATTAATTATATAATATTTGTTTTAAGAACTCTTTTATGTCAATTTAGACACTATTCAATAGTTGATTTTTGTGAAACTCATAACAGATTGATTACTTCTAAAAAATTCAATTAAATCAATAATAATATATCATATTATCCTAGAAAATTAGTTTAATTCATTAAAAGGTTCATATTATATTTATTTGGGTATTTATAATATCAATTATTTTAATTTTTCACTATTATAGTAATAAATTCATCATCATTGTGTCATAAATAAATTAAATTATTTAATGTCTAAAAATTATAAATAAAATATCACTATGTAGGAAATCTTTTTATCTTTCTAATAAATATTTATAATCTAAAATCTAACATATATAACCCTATGTGAAATTTTTTTTTCTAAAAGATGTATGCTTGTGTCATTTTTGTATTCATTTTAACTTAATTAAAATAAAGGGTCCCTATCACCTACAAGTGGCACCATGGGGTCCCAAAATCGACAACAAGATGCCTATGGTCGAACATGTATCGACCAATAAGGCTAGGACACGTTTTATGGTAATTTAGTATTATTATAATATTATTTTTTAACCCTTATTTACCGGATTTACCCTTAACCATGGTAAATAAAATATTTACCGCAGTAATTATTCAAAATGTCTAAAAATAAAAGTTACCTATTTACACAATTTGAACATCCTGATTCAAAATATGGAATCCATTTTTCTAAATTCAAAACACATAAGTGGCCGAAATTAATTTAAAATTAATTCCTGTTGTCAAAACAAAAAGCGTGTTTTTAAGAGATAATAACTATCAAAAGACGGACACTTGTTTATGTTCGGTTTAATAGTAAAATTATTTCCAATGACCAAAATTATATTAAATGGTAAAAATATATTCTAAATATACTTTAAAACAACTCAAATTCATAATTTATCACTATTAATTATTTTGATTAAAAAAGTTGTTTTTAATTAAAATTTAGTAATTTTCACTATTCATCAAAATATGAAAGTTATCCAAAATGTACCAAAATTTCACCATAGGCTAAATTCAATATTCCGAATACAAAAATGAAGTCCAATTTAAAATATAAAATATATATAATTTCAAAAAATAGGTATTACTATTCATAACGGCTAGTTTGATTGGTTGTGGTGTGTTAGAACTCGGTATTGCGTACAACACACGCTATCACATTATTCAAAGAGAAGCGTACCGTAGAAGCTTGGGGTGTTACATGAAGAATTCAATAGATTTGTCTTCGGAGCTTGGGACCTTCAAGAACGTGCGGTGGTGGGGTTACTGGATAGTATGCAGTTTCTGATTAGGTTTGAATCGGAGGCTGATTTGATTCAAGCATGGGCAAGGGCACCGAGAAATTTCAACGGATCCCGTTTCATGCTCCTGTGTTGGTCTTCAAATCTCCATATGAATCGGGATACACCTTCCGCGGAGGTTTGGGTAAGCTTCCCTAAACATCCCTTAAACTTTCAGAATCCGTCGATTATTCGTATGTTGGGTAATATGGTCGGTAGATACCTCTGCTCTGATAGCCGTACTGAGGCAGTTTGTCACCCCGTTAACCCTCGGGTGTGTGTTGAGATGGATGCATCCCGTGTTCCCTTTGAGTTCATCTGGATCACGGTTGGTGAGGAATACCGCTTCAAACAGTGGGTTGTGTATGAGAATTGGATCGACTTCTGTGGATCTTGCAAGAGGTTGGGTCACACCGATGAGTCATTCCTATAGGATCTCGATTTCAAGGGAGAATGGATCGTACTAGTGGGAATACTGCTATCTTGAGTGCTGTGGAGGGATCCGAGAGCAAGTCAATGGATCACTGTGTGAAAGGAGTTCGGGCTCAGACTTCTGAAGGAACTGCTGTTCGAGGGAGAGACCTTCGAACGAATGAAGCAGATGGGGATGCCTCTGTACCTGGACATTAGAAAGTCTCCTTTGATGAGGGCGTCATTGTTGTTTCTTCCTGCTCAGGTAAATCTAGGGAGAACGAGATGAGTGGAGGGCCTGAAGTTGCTTTGGAACCAGAACAGGTGGGTGCTGTCTCAGGATCTTCTTTTGTGGAGGTGTCTAATAGGGGCAGGGTTAAGGTTGTGAATTGCCTTGACTCTATGGCCAGGCCTTTTGTACCCATAAGTAATAGGTTTGAAAGACATGATGTGGACCGGCTATCTAAGGGCCAGGAGGAGGATGTTTGTGCAGATGTTGATGGGGAAGGCCGTGGTCTTGGGGGACCTACAAACTGTTTCCCTGGAGAAGGATCAGGGTGTAGGTCCTGGGGAAATTCCAAACAGTGGTGCAAGGTCTCCTTGTCTTGTTGAAGGTATCAATCAGAGGATGGGGAGGTAAGCAGTAGGAATTCATATCAGCCTTTGGGTTATGATGGTCAAGTGAAAAATGACATTGACAATGGTAGTGTCTTGGAAGATCATGCTGCTGAGGGTAAGGGGATGGACCCAGATTCTATGGATGGGGACGATGTTATCTCTACTGATCAGGAGCCGAGGAATATTTCGGAGGGCACTGGGTCTCCTTTGAGAGAGCAGGCTGGGGCAAAAAGGGAGTTTTCTGGGAGAGGAAAGGAGAACCTGAGTCCTGTTAATTGTTCATATAGTGAAATTGTCCAAAAGGTGAATCAGAAGGCGTCTGCTGGGGGAAAATCAGTACCTGCAATGCTGGGAAGGAGGTCACGGAAGGATTAGTCCTATCTTCTGAAACCGATGCAGACAAGGTCCACCTCCAAACGGAATGGTGGAGTGGTTCTGGCAGTCAAGAAGGGCAGCGGGATTAAGAAACCATCCCCGGATATGCGTGTTCTTGAGAATCTCCAGAATCGAGTGCAATGTGTAGGTTTCTGGAGACATCCTGAATGGGAATCAGCTACGGGAGAAGAAGAATCCTGCTTGGGAGTTGGGGAAGACTACGGGTACTATGATATGTGACTTCCTGTTTTTTCTCTTGTTGTTTCTGCTTGACTGTCTTCATGTAGTGTTGATGTTGATGATGTTGGCTCTTGTTTTCATGGTTACTGGTTACCCATAAACCGGCTTTTTAGAAAATGAAAAAAATGGATTTCAGGTCATAAAAATCCCAAAAAATCACCACAACCATTTTTTAACATGTATAATTCATATATGAATTAAACATTTAAAAAATAATTTTCCAAATATGAATAATTTAATTTTTAATTTAAATCATACTTTACATAAAAATAATACAGTTTTTAAAACATTTATTAACATATTCCAAAACATAGGTACTTCATAATTTCACAGTAAATCATATATATATATATATACTATCATAGGTGGGGTTAATATTCCTAATGAGTAAGTAAATATTCATAAAGGTAACATTACGATTCATAAGTGTATGTTTCTATTCAACAAAAATCAAATTCGTTATATCAAACTGTACATAACTTACTTACTGCAACTGTGTTTGTCAAATTTTCCAAATTCAAATTATAGGGGTGGTAAAATTATTTATAATGGAAACAATATAAAAAAATATTATGATGTATAGAATCAGTGTTTCATGCATTCAATCTTAAATTTATTTGGAAAATCATTGAGTGTTACATTATCCCCTCACAAAAATTCCATCCTCGAAATTAGGTAGTTCAATTAAATTATTATTGGATATTACTTGAAATTTTATTGTGGAAAACCCATATCATATATAGGGTTAATAGAATATTCTCCCTAAAAAGTTTAAGGTAAAAGTGATGGTCCTAAAATATAATAACAATATATAAATAACTAATTGTATACATTATCTTTTGGAATGGAGTGACAATTATTGGAATTGAAATCCTAGTCATAGAAGAAAAACCAAAATCAAGGGAAATAAAATAGAGTTTGATGATGGTAGATCACAAAAAAACCTTAAACTAGTGTTATGAAAATATTAATTAAAATTATCAATGAATTTGATAACAGAACAACATTTAATACATTATTCATAGATTTTAGATATTATTACACTATATAAATGTATAAATATTTATTTATATTTCATAAACATGATATAATCCTTTGATTGTTCCTTGAACTACAAATAATTCCTCTCTTGGCATAAGTTGCATCATGTGGTGACATTATACTAAAAACCCTCATACAATGATCAACATAGACCATTTCATAAAAGGTTCAACTATCCAAAAAATCACGATCTTCTACATTAGAATAATTCCCATATCAATCCATAATAAATTAATGTACACGGGGTCCTTGGAAATCAACATTTTGTTCATTACTCCATGATCCATCATGCGCAATACATTTTCTACATTATGTGGCTTTAATCAATAGGGAGTAGTCCTAAATCATCACATTCCAAACATATGAATATTATCATCTTGTGTCCTCTTGAAATATGGAAATATCTAAATTTACTAGAAAACCTTATTAGAAATATGAATTTATTCTTACACGTTCTATTGGATATATTTCTTATATCCAAAAAATGTTATAGACACCATCAATGATAGCACATACCACTTTTCGAAGAGATAATAATCTATTTGGGGTAGTTAGTACACATCCAAATCAATAATTTCTTCGACATTATATTAATCATCAGGAATATATTTATTGTTGTATTTCCCTCAACAAAATACATTCCCTATATATTAAATTCCTATTTTGTCACTTATCGTTGGTACAATTTATCAATTGACCTCAAATACATAATGAAATACTGATTTAGTGCATTTTACATTTAATCAATAATTATTATAACTAGTACCTTACTGATAAAATATTCAAATGAAATGATTCTTGATGAGCCATATTAATCCTTACACTTCATCTATGACAATATCATGATGTGATCATTATCTAGTAACATCATTTGAGTCATATTCCTTTGACGCTTTAGATATTGATTCACATAGTGTCCCATATCATTGAATATGAATCATTGTACAATGTATGCCTTTCTAGTACCTTTGAAATCATGAAATCGGTTTCTTATTTTCAACAAACATAACAAAATCACATTCCCTTCAATGATTTACCAGTTTGATTCCTTTGACAGTTTTCACATGTGGGAAAACCCTTCTTTCCCTTCTTCCCATTATCCATGTTTTTCTCTATCATCCTCTTCTTCTCTTTCTTCCCATAAAAGTAATAACACTCATATAATTCATTATATACCTTTATAACACATTTTATTATACCCTTATATTATGAGGATACTTTAGAAAATATCATCCTTCGAAACTATGGCTTATGAACATAAGAGATATGATCCTTCTTACTCATTTCATCGCGTGAATTTTTTATGTTCTCATTCCTTCTGGTTGGTGAAATTTCTAATAAATTCCATAAATTTAATTTAGATAATAAAATTATGAACTCTGTATAACCATAACCATGATATCATACATAACCTAAATTTATGCAATATAAATCCTAGAACCGTATGCATTAGATTATTTAGGTGTATGAATACTTCATAACTTCTTATAATGAAAATGTGAATTATATTAAGCATATCCCATTGGAGTGTCAAATCAGGAGCACAATAAGGCCCATTTTCAGGTTCCAGGATACCCAAGTTCAAGCCGAAAACTCGTAGTCGGAGTTGTTTTCCTAGGTACATCTATCCAAGAACCACATCAACTTGTAGTATCAAGACAATGATGTATTTTCTAAAAGTATCCACATAATATATTCCATAACAATCTTCTAGGATGATAATGAATACTAATCAGAAAATACTATCTTAGGTTTTTTTATCTAATCTACGATTTTTATATATAGTTTCCATGTTTTCTAAAAACTTCCTCTAATTCCTATTGTTACGCCCTGAACCCAAAATCCTAGAGTCTGTGCATTATTTTATTACATTGACATGCTTAAAAGAATGTCTTATCATGATGTAATGAGTGGTTTAGTAGTTTTGGAAAACCATGTACATACATAGGTTAATCATTATAGCGTTAAATGAAATATATCATATAGATATTATTGGAAACTCCAGATCTCTATGTTTATCCATGCATGTCAATCCTAATAATCTTCGTTTTCGTGAAAAAATGAAGCAAAATAAATGTGTGATCTTAGATTATTAGTAAGGTTAGGAAACACAATGGATTATATCATAACTAAAAACACTGGGCATGGTTATTTACTAAAGAACATTCCTTTAAAAATAATATTGAACACTTTATTTTCGGAATAAGATCTAAATAAATAATGCTATAATAAAAAAAATCATGGGTATTCTATAATCAAATGACCACATGATCTATCAATTACTAGTTTCATAATTAGGGAAATTAATATTTTTGACATCATATCCTTACAGTCAAGGCCTCGTGCCAATACCATAAATATCCATTTTATCATGTCCTTGTACCAAGACCATAGTTTGTATGATGAGACCTACCAATACATCGAGGGGCTATAGTGGGCCCCACCCATCATATAATAAGTCCAATTAATACATCTTATGAATGTGGATAAACATATAAAATATATAAATTCATATTGAAATTAACATTCTAAATTAATACAACATTCCCCAGTCATTAAAAATAAACGCACACCATACAGAGTAATATGGTGAATGATGTCAAGATAGAATGTCCACATTCAATCTAATTAAAACCAATTCAGTAAAATATGTTTTAGATGATATCATAGAAGAAATATCTCAATGAAATATAAGATTCATAAAATATTTATGCCATAAATAATGAACCTTTTAAATGAGAGCATTGAAAAATTCTTGAGGAAATAATCCTTAAACATTCCAAAGTGTCACATACCACCTTAAAACATTCAAATAATAATCACTTATAATATCATTAGAATAATGAGACACATGATATGATATACCACAGGTAAGTACATACACAAAATAATGAAGTTAGTGGTGAAAAATTAATATACCTCATAAAGGAAATTGTGAGATGAGAAAATTCCTTTTTTTAATTTGAAAATTATTGTTCTTTTGGAAAATCATTTGTTTTTGTCCTGATATCAGATTTCGAACATTTATATCCTAAAAAATAAAAGGGAAGGTCATTGAAATTATATTTGAGTCTTAAATAAAGTATTATTGAGGCCAAATAAATTAAAAAGAGTTGGTAATGAAGCTTTTGAAATTAAACATTTTAGTGTAGTTTAAGGAAAAAATTAAATTATTTTAAAGCGGAAAGGCTTCTGTTCATTCATAAAACCAAGAAAAAACCAAAATATATTTTTCATGATAAAATGATTTTTTTAAAATAATAAATATGGGTCAAAATATTTAATAGAGGGATATTCAAAATATGTAATAATTCAAGAAGTTCATTGAATCGGGATTGCATTTCTGGACATTTTTTTGAAAGATTAATTTACTAATATAATTAATAATAAAATAAAAAGGTATATAATTGATACAAAAATATATATAATTCAAACTGAATTTATGAATATTAAAAATTAATAAATAATAATTTCATTGAGGTCAGTGGAGAATAAGGGAAATCTAAAAGGAAGTGGAGATTTGGGTAGAACCCCCTTACAAACATTTCGGAATTGTGACGGGTTATCCTGTGAGGGAATAATGAGAGGTTAAGAGGTATCCCATAATTTATATTTCATTAGGACAGTATGGGGGAGGAGAAAAAACATACTTCATCATTATGAATTAAAAATAAATTGACACAAAATAGGAGGTTCTTGAATAGAAGTGAGAGAGTGGATCCCGTAACGTGAATCTGAGGGTGTCCTTCGCTTGATCTTAATGACCTGAACAACCAAACTAGGATCATTAATTATCATATTCAAAACACATTAAAATTTTATTTTGTTTTTTTATTATGTTCATTAATTGAATTTTATAAGGGTTAAGGGATTCAATTTAATTGTGCGTGATTGCTCGTTTTCCTAGTATTCATGATTAGATCACATATAAAAGAGTTTGGTGGTTAATTTATGATGGGAGTTGAAGTTAAAATTTTACTTTTTTTAATAAAGAAAGTTATTAATATTAAAAGGCCATAAAATTAATTTTGTTATTTAGAGTAAAGGTGAATCATTTCATAAATTATTAACAATAAAAAATTGGGTTAATTTGGTGATTTTTCTCACAATTTCCTTTCTTTGTATTATTATTTTACATCACGAGTGTATAGGGATCATAGAACATTAGATAAGTTAAAGAACATATATTATAGTCAGTTTAATCCACATAAATGGTTTCATGACCATATATTAATAAGTTTAATCAAATTGAAAACATCTTCATCCTTGATTGGGATAAATAAACACATCTTAGATGATATTTCATTTTAATCATAAATGAGGAGGAATGGAGATATGAATAGGAATTATCCCATTAGCATAACAATAATCCAGTACATGTATGGTACTTCAGTTTTCATATCATTTGTATGAGGAGAGGTTAAAATGAAAAGAGAACAATGGAACATGAAAATGAAAGAAATGAAAAGAGATTATAATTCTTTGAGTGCCTCTTACGGGAAGAGGATTTGGTCTTTTCATGAGACCAATGGCTGCTGGTCCTGGGGGAGGAGCTTGGTAGGAGATTTGGGTAGAATTTAAAGAATCCACAAGGCTTGTGATTAGTGAATATTTTTTCCTATAAGATAAGAAATAGTGATGATTCCATGATCCAAAATAGTAATATTTTTTTGTGAGGCAGAAACATTGGAGTTTTCATCATTATAAAATCACATATGACTCAATGAATCAATTATTAACCTTTTATTATAAATTATTGTGTTTTACTATTCACAAAAAAATCATGTATTTCTGAAAAATCTCAAATATTCACCCCGACCATATTTTGACGTGTATAATCAAAAAATGAAGTCCTTTATTCAAGAATAATTTTTTTAATATGATTAATTTAATTTTTAATTTATATCATACTTTATATAAAAAATATAGACTTTAAAACATTTATGTACGTATTCCAAAACATAGGTACATCATTATATCACTTAAATCCTATATATATAATCATATGTGAGGTTACTATTCATAAGGGTATGTCACTGTTTATAAGGGTAACATTACTATTAATAAGGGTGTGTTACGATTCACATAAAATTAAGTTGGTCATATCAGACTCTAGATAACTTTCTGACTGCAATCGTGTTTGTAATATTTTCAAAGTTAAAATTATAGGGGTGGTAAAAATATTTTTACTAGATTGTTTACAACAAAGTGGTGCTTCAAAAAGGCTCCATGTTTCATTCATTCAATAATAAATTTATTTGCAAATTCATGGGGTGTTACATGTAAGATATCAACTTCTATAAATAAACAGAAGGGAAAAATCATTTATCTATTTATTCATTATTGAATAATAGTTGTGGTTCACCGAACATATCCTACCTTAGTGTGAACATATCTCATTACTGTTTTTGTCAATAAGAAAAGTGCACCACTCATATTACTCATTAATAATAATATTAAAGTATGAGGTCAAATATACACGTACGAAGATAGAAATATCCAATGACAGATATAAATATGGATTTCCTACAAGTGGGTCTCATTATCTTAATATCACATTGAATATTAACAATTGCGTAACCCATGTGATGGGGCCTCAAAGTCCTATGCATCTTTACACCTTATAGAATGTATAATTTGTGTCCCTTAAAAGATATAATTTGGATATAGAACATTTATTCATGAATAGAGTCATATATCTTTCGGGTTCTCATCATATCTTGTATATTTTATGTCCTTTTAGTGAGAAAACTACTCCTAGGAAACTATCACATACTATGTTACATAGAAGAACAACAATGATATGATAAATAGTTTAGCAACATTCCAAACCATGAATACAAGTTATCATAATTAGTATAGAACAAGGTTCTGAGGTACCAACTCCAACACCCACCCCATCCTTTAGTATTTTAGATTGTATCTACTCATGGAGGATGTGAACATAAGGAAATGGATCATTGTGAATGAGACATTTAACTCTGGAATCTGATAACATTATAGCTAACATGCGGTCATAAAGATACTGAGTAATGTAAATACATTATGTTTATTATCATAATTATAGTATATAATCCTATGGATATAACTGTGAATCCATCTACCTTTAGCCATCTGGGACCTTCTAAGTGGTAGTGTGGTATTATGTGATTGGTAGGAAATTATAAAGGCCTTATATGGGATGAATTTATGTTGTTTTTATTAAATGATTTCATTCCTGTAAAAATAGATAATGACCAAGAATATTAGTTTATTGATCATTATAAGGGGATGAAGTTAGTTTCATCATACCCAACACATTTTATGGAGTTTCTATTTTTTATCTTTTTTTGGTATGGAATGAGACAAATAATCATATAAAGATTAATGTTTTCCTTCATCAAAACCTTATATGTAATGTTATGATCGTTTATCTTACATCTTATACTAAGGTTATTCATAAGGAACCTATCATTCATAAAGAGTTAAGGAAGTATATTCTTATATTATTACTTCTATTTATAGTGCACTAATGATTTGTCTTTTATGTCTTGTAATAAATACCACATCCATTAGTACAAATATGATGTATAATAATATATTAAAGGTTTGTAGATTGATGGTCCTGATAAGGGTTTCTTCACCCCCCTCTCCACTATATGATGTATATGTACCCAGTTCTTGAAAATATGAATGGCTTGAAATTAATGAAATTTTGTCCCAGTCCCATAAAGCTAGATTCAAAGTTATATAATGATGGGACACCATCATCAGTTCTATTTTTGGATGTTGTAGAAGGACAGTTGTGTGGGTGAAGAAAAGACATTGATTGTAACCCAGGGATATATCCAATGTCCTTAGCAATAGAATCGACCCAATAGAATTTGGTAACACATGTGGCTTATGATCCTTAGTGGTTGGCTCATGGAATTCACGATAATAGATTTTATGCATTTCAGGGGGTTCCAATCATCATTTGGGAGGGACCATCTAATGTTATAGGTATTCCAGTGATTGTCTCTCCGAAATATACTATATTTATCGATATAGAATCTTGTAATTAATTCAAATATTCTCAAATTAATACATAATAATATTTTTCAATTATGTTACCTTCTAAGGTCATCTCTCTTTGAATGAAATTGTGAAAAAATCTATACTATCTCTAATGATATTAAGGGTTTCTCAATTTTTTTGATAGCTACATACATCTATGGGAATTCATTATCAAGAAAATTACTAGTTTTTATGTGATGTACATAATGGAATAGCATACCAATTATTAATATCTTATCGGCTACTGCCATATAAATATATCGTTCATTATTCCTATAGGAGGTATATTCATATTGACTACTGATTGTGATATCCAAAAAAATAAGATTGAACTGAACTGGTTCCATATTTTAATTATCACAATGACTGTGGTAGCTTTGATTCCTATAGCCAAATAATCACTATTCACCTTAATTATCCCTCCAATGGTGGATAGTTATTTGTATTTCCTCATTGTTAACATATATGGTCCTCCTATACATAGATTAAATGATTTTTGGATTGATATTTTACATATAGGGAGACTAATATTGATACCACTATATCATATTCCACTATTAGATCTACGAGATTCAGAGGAGCAGTTATAGGATTTGGAGGTGAGGTGGTTGTTATGATAATCCTTATCTTCTTAGTTTGATCTACTGCTTCATTCAATGATGGATAATAGTATCGTAAAATTCCACGTAGAGTAAAAAAGTCTAAATGAGGTAGATTTTTAGATTATATTCTAATTTAAAATGATTGAATATCATTTTGATTAGATACATGGAGCCTTTAGGTTTTTCCCCGATAGAACTTAATTTAATAAACCAGCAGTTATATCTCAAATAAGTGGATTTTACCAATATAAATTTAGGAGTACATATTGAATGTAAGAGTATATTTTTATTCCCCCGTGGTTTAAAAATTTCTCAAGCTGTGATCAAGGATCTCATGAAGAGGGGTTTTACACATATTGTTACTCATTCATCATTGTAATCTAGGATTATATTATAATATATTCCGGTATTTCATATATTCATAATACAAATCTTAATATTATAATGTTTAAAATTCATGAACCACATCATTATGTCATACTATCCAGGTTTCACTTTTGGAGTCAAGAGGTTAGGTTCCACATGCATGTAATTTCTGAGCAAGAGATTTAAGTGGACTCGAAGATGGTATAGTATTTGTTGTCCTCGAAACATTCCCAGAATGTGTATGAGGTCCAGATTTTCCTTATGATTTTTGTGTATAACGGATATTTCAACCATAAATTCACCCTTTTATAGGTATCAATGAATGAGATGAAACAAAGTGTCAAAGTTACATTAGTTTCATTAGTGTGTAAATAAATTCATAGATCAAATGATGAGATTCATGAAAGCCCCAATTTTTATCTTCCATAGAATATAATTGGATATATATTATGTTATGATGCTGAAGGTGTTATGTAGGGAGATGTGTTAATTCACAGACATAATAATTCACTTATGGTCCACGTCAGTTATGACCCTATAAGAATAACTACCAAATGCATGACATAGAGTTGGATGCAATGATACATGATTTAATGTATTTTCATGATTATCTATATGTTCTGAGAATAATTCTTTATAGAACCCTAAAATTGTATCATACATCTTCTCTCCATGGTATAAAAATCTTAGGAAAAGGTTTTGGGTGAAAAAATTTCATACATTCTACATAAAGATGGAATATCCTTTAGGGGATAGTTGTCCCATTAATGTTTCAAAAAGAAAAAATACTCCATAAAATTAGGAGATTGGAGAGTGGCCTTTTCTGAAGGAATGGATTCTGATGATATGGGTTTCTATGTATATATTGGATGAATCTATTTCTTATTTGGTTATTTAGGAGCCATTCTTAAAAATGAAATCCTTAGTTGATTGGGAAAATGGAATCATGGAGTCAAATCCTGATTTAATTGTGATGTCTGGGAATTTGAAGGGGGTGAATATATTGGAATGTGGTACATATATGATGAAGAAATGATATTTTATCTTCATAGATTAGTTATACTAGTTTCTTTCCGGTATTTTTTTATAATAGAGTCACATGTTTTGAAGTGGGAAGTGCATCCATGTTCCATGAAGAAGTAAAAAGATATTCAGAATCAATTTTGGATGCCAAGCATGTAGATGGACATCTCTTGTCCTATTTTGCGAAGAACTACCTACCAAAGGGAAATGTGAAAGCATCATTGTTCCCATGGATTACTTTCTTGACTTCCAATAAAATTTGGCTTATTAATGACATTAATATTAACTTATTGATGGGATTACCATGAACATCAATTCATTGTGATGTGGTTTGAGAAATAGTTGATCAGATAATCAAAATGTATCCTTTCTTGATAATTTGAAGCATCCTTCTTGTAGATGAGTTAATGAAGTTCTATTTATATAGTAGATTCATACAGGGATCCATTTTTCAACAAGTGGCTTTTTCTGGGATTACAAAAGGATTTTTGGATGTAGCTAACTCTGAGTAAAACATATCATCAGCATACTGAGGGACTATCATTAAGGTCAATCAATATATTAAAAGAAATAATTCAATCATGTCATCACGATTTTTGGGAGATCTTGGGATGATAAAATATCCTTGATTGAGGTTTTCTACAATAGTATGTTCTTGTATTCAATTTATAAGGAACTTTATGAGGTATTTTATGGGTGGAAGTATCATTCAAAACTATGTTGGCATGAGTTAGTTAAGTAAAGTATTTATTGGGATGAAAAAAGTACAAGATACCACCAACTTGGTGACGTTAATCGAAAATTGATAATTAACAAATTAAAAATATATAAGTAAAATACATGATGTTTTAAGAGACCTTATATATTACATTGGGTGGGAAATTGTTTCTTATAGATATCTTCTTGACTAGGAGAAATTTAGGTTGTGGAAGGAAAAGATTCCTGCCACGATATATGTCAAACCATTTTAGATTACTTAGAATATCATCACACTGATATACCATTTGGATATTCCTATTTGATATTTAGATATTATTGATGCGTTGATTCAATATTATCTATAATGATTTATGTGTGATCCCACATTGGTTTTTGATTGTGGTGATGTAGAAATGGATCCCGAAGAATCCTTTTTAGAGTGCCGAGTTTTTATCATAAAATAGAGTGAGAAGGTGTTATAAGGGAAGGAGGTACCACATGTTAGATTATATTAGAATCATTAATCGATTTAAGAGTAGACCAGGGAGTGTGAATCTGATTTTATGGAACATTTTCTAATGATATTTTATTAAGACCACTATATTAACTTATTGAGGATGAGATATCGTTGGGTGGGGAAAATTCTACCATCCATAGATTTAAATAAATTTTATTTAAAATATTTGATATATCTTATTGTATTTTGTATTCTAAGTTGTAATTTTATGTATTATAAAGAGATATGATGTTGGGATCTTGTTCATTTCGGCCATAGTTCACAACATCATGACTAAATGAAATCACACTGGCTCACATGTTGGGTGCACTAAACACTCAGTGGTGGAATTAGTGAAAAAACCCACATTTCATATCCCATTATTCAAATGGTGTCTCAATACCTTTCACTTTGAGGCATATAGAATCAACCATAATTATTATTATTTCTATTATTTTTCTCAAATATTACAATTAGACTATCCCTCATCGAAATCTAGACCATTTATGTCCACAACCTCCACGAAAGATCCCTCTTAAATCTCCAAGAATCCCCTTCATCTCATCCTATATGTTTAAATTATAGATTAATATAGCATGTATAATTAGGTTACATTTAACTATTTGGAACATAATTCTACTTATTTCTCAAGAATTGATCATTTTACTATGCTATTATTTATCAATCTATGGTTCTACACTTAGATATAAGGGAGAATTCAAGAACGATTTGTCAATTAGTGCTGGATCAAGAGAATTTGTGGGATTATATTGACCAATCATTGATCTTCCATTGATGTAGAATCCTAATTGGGATGCTGATAAGTATTTTATCCCTTAGAATGATCTCGTCCTTAAATTACACTCCTATAAGAACTATGATGTGGTATTGGATCATTCCCTAGTAAATTTGGTATGCAATCCTGATCCTTGTGTAATTTATTAAAAGAAAAAATAATTTGAAATCTATGTGATAATTTTTGGAATCTATATACCAAATAAAACAATTTTATATGATTTTTATAAATATTTTAGGGTATTTATTCATGTTCATGAGTCCCATGATTGAGTTTTATCATCATTTTGGTCTTGTGTATACAATGAAATATATGACTTATATTGATCACATATATGTGATTATGTCTATTATATGCCTTGAGTTATTTGAAAATAAAATGTTTGAATGTATATAAGGATAATGATATTGAATCTTTATATGATATGTCATTATTGTATGGGTTATTTTTTATATGTATGGATATTTGGCCTCTGTAATATTTGTTTCTAGTATAAAATAAATAGTGGGACATAATGATTGTTACCCCCTAATGGGGGAAAAGGTTCAACAAGTAAAAATGAATATAATTGACCACGGAATTTAGTTGTGGTATGATTTTATATCTTTACTGGTGTTCGTACAGAGGTATCACATATGTATTGAAATACCTAGGAATAGTGCTACGAATCTATGGACATGTTGACTAACCTAAGGATGTGTCAAGATACAATGTCCACGTTGAATATCTAGATGTATAAAAAGGGGTATGTAATTATTCTCACCTGGCTCAAGATAGCTATGTGGATTGATTCCTTTTTGACTTGATTTGAGACTCATTTTCCTTGGGGATCCATAGAGATATACAATGTGACAATGTTTTTATACGGTCAATTCCTAATCATGAATCCTATTATGAAAATTCATTCTCCATGTATATGAAGTAGGTGTGGTCTAGTTATGTGTTATATTGGTTAGTATATAATATATTGATATATGATTGATTATTGTTTGATTATAAATTTACCTAATAACATTTCACATGCATATTTTTCTTGTGAACATAGGTTTTGATTGAATTGGTAGTGTCCTACAAGGTTTGTTATCACATCATACATGTTCATCATAGTTTACACGAAAATGTCATCGAAAGGGATCCAAAAAAATGAGTTGTTGAAGATGAAAGTTACAATGGTGTATTTAGTGAAGAGATAGATAAAATACTAGGTTAAAATATTGAAACCTATCAAAACATGATAATTAAATTATTTTCTATATGACCTCTTACAAATGTTGACAATCCTTGTTGAAGGTCCTTGTGGTTAATTTTTATGGGACCTTCCATTATAGATATTATTTAATTTTAGTTATGTATTTTCATTATGATGTTTAGTTAGAATGTTTATACATTCTTAAATTATATAGTATGGATATAAATATCAGGGGTTTAGTCTCTACAAAGAACATCCAAATTTATGATGTTAATCATTAGCCTCTTGTATATGTGGAGGTTTACATGAGGTCATGTAGTACATTAAATCTGTCCTGGTTATTCAATACATTGTGTTTCTCAAATACCAAGATATGAACTACTATAATTTTGTAAAACTAAATACATAAACAAATATAAATTTATATGTGATTTAAGAGAAATTTTATTCCGGACAAATGTGATAATAAAACACAATTTATTATCCATGGATTCTTTCCTTTAAAAGCATTGTATGCTAACTAAACCACAATATATTTTTATTATTTATTTATATTATTGATATATATCGAACCTTCATTGTTCATAAATTTATAAATTTTAATATTGAGATACTTATTGGAGCTATTTATAGGGTTTAAACACCTCCCACAAGTTATAGTAAAAGATTCAAAAATATTTAAAATGTGTATCTTCAAATTTGTATATTCAATCGAGTGGTCTTTTGAAATATCTAATCGGAGATACCATGATTCCTGGTTACTCATATATTTTGGTTGTGAATAATCAAACTATTACACATATGATTTGTGATTATACACTACATGTCACTATGAAGTTCCTTTAATGTAAAATATTTATGGGTAATATATAAATTCTTCATAACTAAACTTGTTTTTTTAATTCGAATTTGAATTAGCTTGAATGTTATTATTATTCCCAAGCTTATATGTTTTTTATATCACATGTACATTAACAATATGATAATTATTATTTTTCTACTCATAAAATTATTCTTTTTAATATATTCCAATACCCCTCACTAAATATTTTTGACGGTGTGTTCACCTTCATCTTTGATTCTATATCCCTATTTACTTTTTTATCAATTATTTTTTTCAAATATAATTATTTACTGGGTGTCCAAAATGATATTTCATAGAACCATGTTATAATTTCATTTCTACATGGTATTATTACCTTCATATTGTTAATCCTTAAATATGTAAACCTATTCATTAAATTAATTAATGAAAAAAATTATTTCCTTTACAGGAATTTTTAATATCTCCAAATTGAAATGATAATATACCATAATTATGTAATCATACTAATGACATTTAATTCTATATTTATAACATAATATCCCCAACATAAATTATTTCAACGATATATCGAATAATTTTTATAATTTTTCATCTAACTAAACTAAATGGAATGTTATTCCTAATTATATTTTATTATTGAATCATTCTTAAATTTTAAAACATTCTACACCCAATCAGGTTCCCTCTTTTTTCCCAATCAATAAAAAAAATCTATCTTCTATTAGAAATCACTTATTGTTTACTGATCCTATATTTCATACTAATAAATTATATCATTTTATTTATCATTATATGGATGTTTGGGATAATTTGATTTATCTAAAAAATTCATTGGTCGCGTATCCCCCAATTGAACTTTCACTCTTTCAGCCCCATCATTAAAATATTAGGAATAATATTTTGAATGAATCTTATTTCTCCAGGATGATTTTTCCTTCCCATTTACATTAAAATAACTTAATAATTTGAAACGAATTCGCTTTTTTATTCATTTTATAATGATATTTATGTTTAATCATGATATTTATCTTTTTTATATTATATAAACTTGTAAAAAAATGTCATATATTTAAATATATGAATAAATTTTATTTTATTTTGATTTTGTATTATATTTTACCTCATATTATTACTTTTTAAAATAAATATATAATCTCTCTAAAATTTTAGGACTAATTTTTATAAATGGTTTCTTCCTCACGAGACTTCATAGGAATGATATTTATAGTGCATTGTATGTATTTTAAATTAATCTCCTTACATGTTTATTTTTATGATAATAATTTTTTTCATCTAATATTTAATAAACTAAAAACATTATTCAGCTTATCATTGTTCCATGCTCTATGTCTTTCTTATACAGGGAAAAATTGACTCATCAAATTTATCTAAGATATTTATCATCAATTTCATCACATTGGATTACTAATAAACAATTTCTCTATAAAAATGGATTATGATCATAATATTCCTTATATTAAAAAAAATAGCCAACCATACCATCTCTTAGCATCAACAATATCATCACAATGATCTCAACTAATATTTTACTTGATACCCTATTAATTTTTTTCTCATTATAGGATTTAAAGGTGTTTTATACATATTAAATTTTCTATTTTTATTCCCATAACCAAAGTGGACACATTCTTTTAGACTGGAAAAACTAATCCATTGTGCATTCTCCCTACATACCTGATAGTATTCTTATCATTTATTATATTGGGTTTTACTTTTATTAAGATGATATAAACCATTAAGGAGAATGTAATGAAAGTAAAAGTTATGAGAGATAATATATGAAAGAATTCATTACCTCCTCATGTAGAATCAATTAACATAAAATGTTAGAAATATATTTTTTTGGTACTATTCATATTATTAAAAAATATCATCCAGAAAATAAATTTGTAATTAAAAATAAATTCTATAATCTATATGAATAAATAAAACAGAATATATAATTTTATATCTCCAACCTAAACACCCAAGAGAGATTATAACATAATAGGGGAGGGGTTAATCAATTGTTGAACATAAAAAATAAATAACTAAAACCGTGTATTCTATGTATTGAATAGTTATATTAGATAAAATTGTTGATGATGTTTTCATGGATAAAGAACATGATAATCATATAGGTAATTACTATATTCATTGGAACAGGTTATCAAATTGATAAGTCATTGTGTGAAATGGGTTTTATCATATTCAACATATTGTTATTCTATTATCCATAATAAAACTAAATAGAGTTGAGGTATATTGATGAAATCCCAATTATATGAAATTTATTGAGCTCAAAAATGGATATTAATTTTTTATTCCCCTAATATCTAGTTACATTTAAATAGAGATATCCTGTTTACCAAAATTATTCTAAATAATTTTGATCCACAAACATAATAGAATTATGTATGGAATATGGGGTTTAAATAATTATCATTTCATTAAATCATACCAAACACATGATCTAAATTAAAATTCATTATTTTCATCAACAGTGCATCACCAAATCCTTAGGAACCTACGAATTGTTGTTTTTCATCAGTCACAATATATCATAGTGGTATATCAAAACCAGTTATTTTCTAATATATTAAAATATCTCATAAAATAAATTATAATCACATTCTCAACAAAAATAAATGTTACAATATTTGTGTTCCTCTTATGAATTTTTCATTATTTTCCATTGAAATAATTATATCAATATGTAATTGAAACTTTTAGGTAGTTCAGCCGTTTTCCAAAAAGTTGTTTCATAATTGAATTTATTTTTTCTAAAATAGTATCCAAAAAATTATTTTTTGTGTGTCTTATGTGGGATGTAACTCAATATTCACATCAACTGATGAACATTTAAACATAGTAACAATACCCACTCCTATAATGGTAACTATTATTATTAAATAGGATAATATAATATACTATTTTGGGAATTATATATCTAACATTCTGAGGTCCTTCTGATGATTCTTTATATAGTGGTCATTTTACCATATCCGAGTGATACAGGAATGAAAAATTTAAAATAATTGAAAAATAAAATGGTTATTATACCAATAATATTATATTTCAAATAATATTTTAAAATGTCCATTATAAAGTGAAAAAACAACTTAGATAGTTCTTTCTCATGATTTTTAAACCTCAAAAATCCCCTAATATGCCTCTAAATTATCCATGAGAGTGATATTAATGAATAGACTTTGTCTCATCCACCATAATTCATGAATTAATTGTCCTAAAAAATAATCCTTATCATGACTACAATATGACTCTAATTTAATCGTCAAATTGTAAAATTGAATTAGTTTATTATATTAATTCAATTATTCAAGTAAAAATAATTTTGTATTAACCATTTCATAGATGAGAATACCTAATATCATGACACACAAACCCACATCTATCAATTAACACAATGTAGTTATTCATCAATCTTGAATACTCATAAGTATAACCTAATAGACATGGAATATTTTATCTTCTCATACTTATAAGGGGGCATCCCAATCTTTCTCACTCTTGGACGATTTTTTATTTATTCTATATTCCTATGGTAATAATTAGAGTTTTTTTGAAATATAAGTGTGTTTCCTTAAAAACATTAATTTAAATTGATCCAAAAGATATAATTTATATTTCTTAAGTAAATTATTTTTTGATTTTTTACTATAAAATTTATCATAAAATTTATTTGAATTCAATTTTATTTTTTGTTGACAGATAAAATCTAGGTGATATTTTTGGATTTCATTATGGGTTAATCTTATAGAACATTAGGTTTTTTGAATTTATTTACATACTATAATGATATGGTGGTAACATGAGGATAAATCCAATGTGTGTTTTAATTAAATTTTATTCAATATAGTTTATATTATATATTGTTTCTCTTATTTTAGAGTTTTTAGTGTCATATGAAATGGTTTAATGGACTCAAGTATCATTTAAAGTAAAAATTATACAGTATGAATGGTATCATCATGATACTATTTTGTCCTCAGTGTTGTTTGGCCCTATATTTTGGTAAAATGTTAGAATATTTGTTATATGTTGGGTTTAAAGATTAATGTACCAACATAAAATTAATGAATCAGTAATAGAAATGACCATGTCAGATATATGGTGTATATCCAACAAGTCTACCATGGTGTGGTTAATCATAAATTATAGAAATGGGATATGATTCAACGGGGAGATTCATGATTTAAATATCACTTGAATAAGAATGGATATTAGTCTATAATATTGATATATTTTACACAACATATTTTTTAAGGTTGGTGGCATATTCATTGACCATCATATTCATTATTTAAATTTACTTCTATCCAATAACTTCAATGATAGATCTATAAATTCCCTTTAGATTACCATTCCCCCTATTCTCTAAATCATTCAACACAAAGTATAAATCCATGGGATTTTTTGGATTTTTTGGAATCCTACAATTATTTTTTTCCTCATATCTATTTCATGTTTCATTTCTTATGTATATCATATCTTGGTATGTCTAACACCATTTATTCCAAATAATAATTATTCTTTAATTTTGTACTTTAATCTATATGTGAAAAAATGAAAGGAGGATTTTTTTTATGCTTCATCAGTCAATGATTGAATCATAGGGATTTATGGCTTCTTTCCTACCATTTCACATGATTAAGAATGTCATTACAATGTTTTATAACTATAATATGGTTTTATTGTATAACTAGAGTTTGGGTTAGTTATTTATCACTAAGATGTTATAATTTTGGTATTTAATTAGCTGATTAAGTTAAAGATGATAAAATAAACCCTTTACTGGGAATATATAGTTAAAATAAATAGGTTTTGATGAATCCATATTTTTTTGGTTGGTGGGGGCTGGATTGTTTTCCATGTTTATTGGGAATTGTGTGTCAATTATCTACTCGCTACTGGCTTTTATGACCAATTATTTTATACCATTGGTTTGGGTGGTGAATATTTCCCATAGTAAATGTCTTTGGTGATAATGTATTTATACTATGGGAATATATTTTGGAATATTGGAAGATAAGGTCAATAATTACATTTGAGAACTTGTGATTGTTTGATACATGATAGAGAAAATATAAACCCAATGTGTTTGGGAATGAACAAGATCACATAACTCCTTATTGTATGACTATGATTATGGGTGAAGTATCTATTTTACCATTGCAAAATTATATAATTCAGAATGTTTAATAGAATTTATATTTTTTTTCATCCATCCAATATCCTACATGAGATTAGATATATGAGTTGCATCCAAGAGACATTTTTTGAGTGTATGGTATGGCTTATACAGGATGTTGGAGATATAAATTCAATTCATAGACTAAAAATAATTGATAATTGAACATAATATTCCCCCCTATGACCAAAACAATGTGTAGGATCAATAAAAGTGATAATGTTGATATTATGATTCCCTTATCTAATCTATTTATGGTTACCATCAATTGATTTCTAGTATAGTGTGACATGATGATCCCCACATCGATATTCACTATTATGGATATGGTTTGTGGTGTCTATATTAGTTCACAATGAATTAGAATTGATTTAATTTTTTTTAGTATTATATTATATAAAATTATATCTCAGATTTTATCCACATACATAAATATATGGTATTTTATCTTTCAAATTTTTAACTATGTCCTACTGAGCTTATTATTCACACAATACATTGGAATCTTAGTACATAAGAAATCACTATTTATAAATCTCCAACCCAGGGAGTCTGGATAATATATGTTTACTATGAATGTAGAGCATTATTAGATTTTATGTTAATTTAAGATATACTCTCAGATCTCCTATTATTATTTCTATGACAGTTATTATTATTTTACTTATTAGATGTATTGATCAACCACATATAGTGATTTTATTAGTTATATAAAGAGAGGTATGTATCGAATTTTGATAATAAATGTTATTATATTAATTAGAATGAATTATTTGAGCCTGATTTTAAATTTTTGTTTAATTATTATAATTTCTAATTTGATTTTTAATATGGTTACCAAATCTTGGGGGCATATAATATCCATTTCATGACATTAGCCATCATCGCTAGTAAATATATTATTATGTACAAGGAGGGTTGCATGTTATAATGTTCCTCTCTTTATAAAATCATATTATCCATGTCAAGGTGTTACATATAGGTATCAATTCCACATGTATTTGGTTTTATATTTATTTATTTTTTTAAGAGGATAAATACGTGGGAATATTATGTAATGCTATGCCTTGATTTGGAAGGAATGTTTATATTGAATGATAGAGAGTCCAAGGTATCGGTATTTTTAATTAGTTGTGTAGTTATAGTATAATTATTTTATAAAAATATTATTAGTAATTAATTATTATTATAGATATTCCCCATTTTTGGATAATGAGGACACATGGTTCAAGAATCATAATTAATCATGCAGTTTCACATTTAATGAGTTTGATTGACTATGATTAAAATTTATTAATCTAATGTAATGTACATAACAAAGTATATGATGTTATAAAAAATTAAATATCGATTAATTTTAACTAATTTGTAATGACCAAAGGATAATTTTATTATATATTACTACAACTAATGTTCATATAATAACTATATTAGATTTACCCTTATGTTGGAAATGTCTTGGTAAGCATTGTGGTTTTGGGTATACCCATAAGGATTATATTTTTGTTTTTCACTTGCATGTGAACCTCTTAAATTATTATATTTCACAAATATTTAATCAATTAATGTTATTTCTAATGTTCTATTTTATTATATATGAAAATATAACCTAGAAAAAAATCTTGTAGTGTCATCCAATTAAAAAATTGTGAATGTTCTCATGATATGGAAAGTTATTATAAAACATAACAATGTAAAACATATTAGGTGGATGATTATTTTTAGTATTAAATAAATGTTTGAGAAGAAATCAAAAATATAATTGGGTGTGTCATCTTGTACCAATGGGAGGCATTTTTTCAAATCAAGGTGGACCTAGCATGGAAGACTTATCATATGACTTTTAGATTAAGAACCGTCCACCATTATTGTATATTTGATGATATTTATATACTGATTATTAAATTTTTATCACCAAAGGGGTCTTTAATATAATGAAGACACCTAACATGAAGTGATGGATGTTATTAGTCAACATGTATAAGATACTCACTAGGATGTGGTAGGGTACCATGGCTTAGGCCAAGAGGATTGGAGTCCTATAATTGGTGGCTATCAAGGAACACTTTTTCAAGGAGCTATTCCCTTAGTCCGTAATTGTTTAATAAGTATATTTTTTATGGGCCTTCGGTATTGGATGACATCATTGATTGAATATGTCAACCACTTAATTGGGATATTTCACATTTCCCCATTGCAAGTATGGAATGAAAACAGTAACTTTAGTAAATTTAGTTTTTTATTTTCCTATAGGTGCGTCATTTATTATGGATATTTAATCTATTATACTATAAAGATGTGGTTTGTATGTATCTAACCACTAATAATGGTCTTACATAAATTATCTAATGGTTTCCCTCTATGGTTTTAGTAGTTAGTGTTATGGTCTTCTTTGAGACATTGATAGTAGTTCTAAAATATTTTTCAAGAGGATATTTGATGATATATTTTAGGGTAATGAAGGTGAATATGTGAAAGGTGTATTTTTACCACCCTTATCATATGAGATCCTTCCCCCATTTTTATATAAAGTGGGTGCCTAGGCTATTAAAAATGTTTATTTACTAGACAACCAGGGAAGATACATTTATGTGGTAGGATAAAACATATCTAGTGGTTATATATGACTGGACCATGTCTTGTTTTAGGTTAACAACAAAGTCATATGTATAAATCTAGAGCCAATTGGTGATTAAATTTTATTTATTTAATATATACATCTATATAGATGATCAGTAGAGTTATTTGTGGGTTGAATATTCAAATTGAGTAGTAGACACCTCATGGGTTGGATCCTTAGAAGTGATAATGATTACAAGGTCTAGACTATGGATCTGATATAGGAATGGTATAAACCATGAATATGTTTTGGAATTCATGTAAAGAGATTATCCATTATATAGGTATATAATTTGTTATTAATGATTTCTATGGAGCTGATCAATATAGGGGGAAATCACTCTTTTATATCAATAAGGTTTGTGTCTCCCTAACAAAAGGATATGCAGTTCTCCCCTATAATTTTAGATATTTTTACACCTCATATGAAGAAGCTAAATTGAATTTATTGATTCCAAGACTGTTTTATAGGTTGAATGGAAATTCATTTAATTTACTTATTTTACATATACTGGGCATCAATGTTTTATTTTTGATGCTTTAGTAAAAAAAACAAAATTACACATAAATATCTTATAGAGATTGGTGAATGTTACCTCCCACGTAATTGTGTTGTATGTTCTTATAGAGGTGAAGGATTTCAAAGATAATAGAGTTGGACATGAATATGTATAGATTGGTATAATTAAAGTTAAAGTGAATGAGATGTATCTAGGAGAATATTCAGCTTTTATTCCTATTGTTTTACCTCCCATGGTAGAAAAGTATAGATATATTTCCCAAAATTGTTTTTTATATTAAACCTATTTAAGAATAATTTTTTTATAATATTTCTCTTTCAAGGTGTAGGTTTTTTTTAATATCATCATATTTTATGGAATCACCACACTAGTGATAAAAAATGTACAAATCATTGAAATTGAGAAATAAAAATTATTAATCTGATTAACTCTACACGGTATGATCCTATATGGTTTTCCAAGAAGGTAGATCGTAGATTTATATTGTGAATAGAACTATTGATGTTGAACCCTATTAATGTTAAGATTTGTAATCAATTTCCTCATATAGATAACTTGTTTTATTTTTTGAGGTTTTCCTATTAATATAACATGTATAATTATGAAAAAGATACCATAAAATGTATATTATACTAGTGGATATTCTAAATAATAAATGTTTTCTATCAAAGATATTTATGAGTTCATTGTAATGGAACTCCAAAAAAATAATACATTTATAGTTTTTAAGAATATAATGAATCATATAATTTAACCCAATATGGACACATTAATTGGGGTAATTTTTAGGATATATTGTGATACAAGTACAACTAATAGTTTCATTCTAGGAACCTAAAGGTCAAATTATGTTTTCTTCAAGAACATGAGATTTATACCATGTAATTGAATTTTTAATTTTGGATAAATGTGGAGTGATTATTTTTGTATATGATCATAGTGAGAGATATATCACCTGATTCCAATAATTAATGGGTGTTGTTGTAATTCACATCACCCATATATGTTTTAGAGATAAAAAATATTTGGATCATTATTACATGATTTCCTTTTATGATTTCACTTTCAATGTATTTATGATAAAAGACTTGACCAAAAGAAATGTTAAATTTGAGCAGATAAATTAATGTGAGGATTTATTCAGTTTTTTGAATGTATGTTTGACATCAAATTTGAGAATGGAGAGGTGGTGATGTCATGTTAATGCCCCAAAAATGTGTTATAGATCATTTTTTGGGTTTACCTAGGTATTACATGATGTTCATTTCAGATTTAACATTCTTATTATAACTAATGATAAAAATAAAAATGAAGGGGATGAAATTTTATTAGAATATTTAATGTTTTGAGGGATTTTGGGTTTTAAATGAGGGTTTTAAATCATATTAGAGTCTTATTAATATATATCAAGGATATGGTTATACCATCATTTGTGTCACTTTGGATCTTTGATTGGGAGTTGTGATGATGTAGAGGGAACATATAGTTTCTTATGTGTATTATTATATATAAAATGAAGAAAAGAAATACGCTTCCTATTATTTAGAGCTATTTTACAAGATTATCAAAAAATTGCATCAAAATATCTTTACTATAATATTTTTCTCCTACATGTGAAATAAAATCTTATGGTAGATATTCACCAAAATGTACATGAACTAGTGTTTGATCCTTGGGTAAAGTACCATTAGTAATTAAATTTGGGATGGATTCACCAAAGAGAATGGGAATATCATTGAATATTATATCATTGTGTAGAATTTATTGAATGGAGTTTAGATGTTTTTATGGAATTTAAAGTGGTTTATTTTCTCACAGACTAATAGGTCAATGTGACTGAGGGATGAGATAATATGAAATATTTCCCTTGGGTCATTACATATTCCATAGTAGACCTAGTAAAAGATATCATGGAAAGTAAATATGATTTACTTATGGCATTTGAATGTATTCTGGTAGATTACCCAGTCTAAGGATGGTCGCATCAAGAGGAGGTAATGCTTGACATCAATAGTAGGGTGGTGGTTTGTATATCCATGACGAGAAGAAAAAGTTTGATTTTAATGCTCATTGATGAGTCACTCATCTATTATTTTTCGAGATATATAGTGACATTATATGTGATAACAACGATATTAATATAATAAATACCATTTTAAATGATTATATACATAATTATGTCATGCAGTTAGAGTAAACAAATGCACCATATTTATTTTTTTATTTTATACAACTATAACTATAGGTATAATTCTCTTATTGAGCATAATATTACATTAAGTGACATAAATATTTTTAATATACCCATTCTAAAATTACCATTGAAATTTTTTTCTATCATGGTTTATGATAATTTCAAATTGAAATTGACGGAAAAAGTGATTCCATCAATCAAAAGGATTATACCATATGAATCTCATTTATTTGAGCATTCATGGGATATGACATCACAAGTTATATTCCCTTAAACATTCCCAATACATGTTTCAAAAAAATAAAAATGATAAAAACTATTTATGATAGAATATCAATTATATTGAGATATATATCTAAACTAGGTTTGCAGAACCACTCTATTAATTTACATCTACCTCAAACCATACCCTTTTTGTGTATGCTTTTGTAATAAGGGTTTATGTATCTAAACCCTTGTAGTAATATATTTTATATTTTTTCTAAATAAGGAATATATTGTTATATAGTCAATATTACATTTCGTATATACATGATTTTATAATCTATTTCCTTGAAATTAGAGTTTTAAAAAAATAAAAGTAAATTGAGTTATTATATAATTTCACATAAAAATGACTTTCTGATAAATTCAAGTGTATTAATAAAAATTTGATTTTCACAAAATATTATTAATATATAAAATGTATATATTAATAAATTGTAATATAATTTGAAGAAATGTAAACTAAGTGTTTATAAGGTCTATAATGATATATTTTTCATAAAAACCATGATTTTATAATCAATAATTAATTTTATATTAATGTGGAAATTGCTATATTTAGGGAAAATTTCAAAAATAAATATATTTTTTTGAAAATCAATTACGTTATAAAATTGTGAATTTTTCTGGATTTTCTGATATATATGAATTTTTGAGTAAAATTTAAATATAATACAAATATATGTTATATAATATAACATAAAAATTGAATAAATCTGGTGTAATAACTATGATAAATAGAATCTATGAAAAAATATTAATATTAACTTCATAATAATCTATTTTTTGTGTTATTATAATAATGTAACAAATGACTAATGTATCCTACAAAACCTATATTATATTTTATTATTTTATAACACTTTTTTATGAACATCATTCGCTTACAAATCATTGATGGTACTATTTTAAAGATAAAAATTCCAAATCTAACAAAATATTAGTAACTAATCATATTTAGTAGAAAATAGTAGTAATGCCCAAGGGGTGGTTTGTGGTTTTTATTATATTATCACATAGATTCAAAAGTGCATGTTTTGAATTTAAAAAAAACATCCCCTCTATTTTTCTTTAAACACCAAAACAAAATCCCATTTCTATTCACCAAAAATTCATGTAGAAGAATATTCCACACAATATACTTAATTAATGTAATATTAATGTGTTTATATGTTCTTATAAATTGTCTAAAAATATTTTCAAATCATCCTCTCGTGGTATGGTATTCTCTTCCCCTTTCGCATTATTTTAAAACATTCTTTGTGTTACGAATTTTTATTACCCATTATTCATCTTAAATATTTTTTAACACATCCCCATAATTTATTTATGATTTCCATGTAATTATATACTACCTTGAATAGTTATAAATACCTTACATGAATCTATATGTACACTAATTATGTTACATGAATTTTTCTATGATTTTTCATGAAAATTTTAATGTTCTAAATACCCATATTCATATCATCTCAAGGGGAATCTCGTAGTTGTACATACACTTTATTGATAGGGAAATTAAATTCATATTAATTTAATTCCTTCCTATTGAAATTAAATGTAATTATTCATATTTTATTGTTGTTTAATATATGATATACGAAAATTGATGAATATAATATGAATTTGATGTGTGTGTATGAGATTTAATATCCCTCTAATGAATTTGGTAATATTATTATATCATGATATAAGATATGTGTTGTAGGAGATATTATATTCAGAAAACTTTGTTATAATTTCATGGAAGTTAGCCTAGAATTATACTAATGATGTTATATTTTATGTGGTTGTCACATTCCTTGGATAGCTTGAGGCTATCATCTTACACCATGTTTAGTTGTTAATGATTATGATTGTCATAATTTTATATCAGAATTACATGTATCTTGAATCATATGTGCTTCCTTAATGTATATTATTAACTTATAATTCCCTTATGTGGATTAATAGCTTACCATATTCTTATATATACCCTAATTTTATCCGGTATAGTATTAGGAGATCATTTAAATATAATTCAATGCTATGGAGTTTTTAAATAATGTCTTTGTATCCATAGTTTAGGTTATTGATATATATAATTATAATTTACCTATAAAACTAAGCAATCATATCTTTCGGGATGGTATTATGTGTATCTTAATAAAAAAATCATGAAATAATGTGTATACAATATATAGTTTTTCAGAGTTGTTATCATAGAGTAGCAATCAAGGATTTTTGAAATATTTTTCTTATTTAATGTTATATTTTTGATATTTTTTACAATATACATTCGTTTAGCTTTAGATTCACACAATGATTATTTTTTATTTCATTATATGAAATGTTGATCTTAGATTACCTTTCAAGAGACACCATGTTTAAATGAAATGTGATATATTATAATAATATTAATATTTTATATGAATGATTTAAAGGATAATTTTGAATGGTTCATTGAATAAGATTAAATAAATAATGAAAATATTATTTACACATGTATATAAAATTATGTTTTTGGTAAAAAATTATTTTAGAACAATACTAATATCATTTTGAAAATTAAATTAAATCATTCTCAAAAATAGATATTATTATCTCAACAAGTGTTTTTTATATAAATAAATTAACCAAATAAAATTGGTTATTTATTTTAGTATCTTTATATATTTTATAATTAAACAAATAATTAACATCATCTTATATGTATTGTAGAAAATAAATAAAAATAAATCCAATTTTGTGCATAAAAACTGTATTTTTCTAAAAAGTAGTTTTGATTCCTTTTCTTTGATCATATAATAATATTAAAATTTACAATTTTTGGGAATTAATTTGAAAAAATAATTTTTATTTTTTAAATAATAATTTACACTTAAATTATGCTGAATTTTTGTGATTATTTTGAAAAATTTCACTATTTGATGAATAGTGAGAAGTATTGAATTTTTATTGAAAACACTCTTTTTGTTTAAATTATTTATAATGTTACATTATTTTTTGTATGAGATTTAATGTAAAATTTTTTAAATTTAACATGAATAATCAAATTCAAGTAGTTTTAATCAATTTAATATTGAATTCTAATATAAAAATATTTTCAACATTTGAACTTCTTCTCATTAAAAACCTTCTATCTCATTCTGTCTAACAGATTTATTTTCAATTGAAATTTCCCACATATCTAAATGAAATTAGAAAAATAGTATTAAAAAATTGTAATTCCCATAACTTATAATTTTAAATTTGATCAAATTATTTTTTTACATAAATGAATAGTGAATGTCGTGGAACTTAATTACCATGGTTAATGTAAAATTGGGGTTTTAGAGGTTAAACTTGAAAGATAAGGGTAAGAATAACCTAATAAATTGTATGAAAATAATATTTTTCCAATATTTAGACCATTAGTCCTCTAATTTTATAAATTTATCTATTTTTGAACCATGTGACATTTGAAAAATGTGGTAGCATAGATTTATTTTCATGAATAACATGTGTGTCATCTCCCAGAATTTTAAATGCCAACCCCTATCCTCTCATCCTCAAAACATAAAACATATTTTGATAGAAACATAACTTCCATAATAACTTTACAACATCACTACCATTATTCTATAACCATTATTTTTTATATAAGTCCAACAAATTAATGGTTTTAGTACCAATCGATTGTGGATTCCCAAAAAAGAAGTAATCATCATGAACAAGTGTTTTTGTTTTACAAATTAATCAACCTCGTTAAATTTTTATAATAAACTAAATATATAAAAACAAATTTTTTACCATATACTGATTTTATTTTATGTTATTTTTATTACCTACAAAACACTCTAATTCCATCGAATGGGTTGCAAAATCATCATTCCTATCTAAGAAAGACAACATCCTTATGAACTGATGTTGTTCTTTTTTCCATTACCACCTCTCAATGACAGAAATAATGACATATGAATATTTACATATTGTATAGTTTATTTTTATATTTTTTTTATTATATCACATATTTTATGTTAATCTCTATTTTTTGGGAGTGTGATAATGTTATTCGTATGTACGGTAGACTACTCCCTCATGATGCGATGTGATTTGTCCATGAATTAAATGTAATTTATTAAGGATGAGTGTAAAAAATTGATATATTAGAGATTAAAATTATTATCTAATGATAATATAATATTTAATTTTCTTTCATTCAATCGGACAAGTAAATGTAATCATCGTCCATTTTTATGTATGACGTATTATCTCCCTAAATAGTGTATTTTATGTCAGACGACTAAATTTTTTGGATTAATATAAATAAATATACACTAAATATATATGATATTTATATAATGTTTTAAATTATTAATATTATTAAATTATGTTAAAATTAATATTACCAATATTATAAAAAATCAAACTCTATACAAAAAACAAAGTCGTTATCACCCAAAATGTAAGATTAACATAGAGTTGTTTTGATATGAGTTATAAAAGGTCCTAATAGAGATATATATGGTATGAAATTTGAAAATATTATTATAAAATATATGAATTATATAATTATATTTATTTTATGTATAATTTATTGTGTATTATATAATTTAATAACAAATGTAAGGGATTTCATGTTCACATTAATTTTCTATGAGACACATGCAATATAAAATGTTTGTTTCCTTAATTTGGTGTATATAATTAACATGAATTTATATTTGATTTAAAATAAATAAAAATATTGGTTTTTAAAAATCCATTTTATTATTTCACATTCATGGGGTTTATGGTTCATTGTTAAGAAATTGGAAACAAATGTTTGTCTCCATTTTCTTTCATTAGGATTTATTCAATGGTATAAACCTATATTATATTAGGATTTGTATATAAAATACATTTACCATTTAATATCTTGAATTGGTTTATCCTAATTTTTTTTACCATTTTATGTTATTAAATTATGGTTCTTATTATTCCAAGTTACCAATGTTGTAATGATTTTATGTTTAAATTTTATTTTTTGTCAGGATTTTTAATGTTATGCATATGTTCATAAAATATTATGATAAATCTCCAATGAACTCATGAGTTTTATAATCCTTTGGTTAATAATGATATTTTAGGGTAACATTAAAATTTTACTACTCTTTTGTACTTAAAATAACTGATTAAATTTTTTTATGAAAACATTTCTTTATTTCTCTATTAAGCCAAAAATCATTTTTCACCCATAACCTATTTCTCTAAAAATGTACTTAATTTTTTTTATTACACTACCATGATTTATAAAATAAATTTATAACCATAATTAAATTTTTCTAAAATGAATATTAATCTTCATGGTGTTTTAAAAAACAATTAATATTCATATTTAAAATATAATGTGAAAAAGTATTTTGTTTTTAACATGATGAAAAAAATAGTATTTCATATTCTCATGATCACGTAATGAATTCAATAATCCTTGACTTGATTTAATTTTTTTTTCAAATTAAATTATTTCCCTCATATTTGGATAATTTATAGATTTTAAATAAATTATTTCAATGGGAAGTATATTTTAAATGATACTTGTGTTTTAAAACGAATTATTCAAATATGAATGTATATTTTCCTCAATAATTGTTTTATATGATTTTTTAATATATTACATTAATTTTTTTCAGAGTTATATAAAAATAAAATAATTTTCATAATATTTTATGTTTCAAAAATTGATATTTAATGAAAATATATTTTTTTCATGAAATTCCCCAAGTAGTATTTAATAATTATTTTCTATCTATGATAATATTATTCTATGGAAATTATATTATACTGGGGAAAAAATCCAATGATATCATTCTTATTATTTCTCCAAATGAATTATTTTTATATCGAAAGGATTATTATAAAACCCACTTCTTTTTCAACGGGTTATAATATGATATTATTCTTATGAAACATGATTTATTTTACATGGGTTTGGCATTGATTAAATGAGAAAATGATTAAGGAATGGTTTAATTTTACATTGTTTATGTTACGATGAATTTTGTAAGAAATCTATTACATTTCATTGGTTCATATATGATAAATGTTTTATGATATTTTGTTACAAAATATTTTAGAGTTTCATTATTTCATCATGGTTATGTTTTATCCAAGGATCGTTGTTAAGTTATATCCAATGATTTGTGCGACCTATACTTCCATCCAAGATATTCAATATGTATTTATATACCATTTGATAATCAAGATTGGAATGGGGAAAAACCTCAAATTAGTAAGTATTTTATTCCTCTATGATGGTCTTGGGAGTGAACCATGACTAGAAAGATAGTTTGGGAAGTGAACTCATTCTAATAAGAGAGTGGATATTTTACCAGGGATAGTTGTGTCTCCCAACCAAGAGGTGTATCCTTTATATAAGGATGGAACATTAGTTGTTAGTCTAAGATTGAAGTAGGTACAAAGGGGGTCCAGCCTAGCCTATGATTTTATGAATGTATTTGTGGGTAGACTTGAAATAGGATTTTATTTTCTTATGTGTACTCCAAAAATCCATGTTTTGTGCTTTTTTATTCTCTCATAGAATATGTTTGTAACGACCTGAATCTAGAGCCCCTCCACTGGTGCCCCATACCTAGTTCTCCACATGACCTCAAGTGCATTTCCCTGAATGCCAGAGGCTGCAGACTAGCAGCGAGGGCCTTGGTGAGTCCGTGGGGAAACTATGCCCTCATTCGGTAAGGTATAAAAGCTATGAAAACAACAATAATCAGCGGAAGTTGTAAACAATATGCATCACAACAGAAACCAAACAGAGGAAGAATTTTAGATATATAACTATGATGACAATGATTCAGGAGGTACAAGTATCTAAGGAAAACAATAAACACAAAAACATGCTAAAGTACAACTAAAAACAAGTGCAAAAGAAAACAAATTAAGCTCCTCAGCATCGTGAGCCACGGCTCGGTCCCATGCTCCCCAGCTCCTGGTGCAATGAAGATCCTGAAGTAGAAGGGCGCTTTCCCTTGCCTATACCTGCAGCAACATAGTCTTCTAGGGCCCAAAATCATAGAACAAAAAGGGTTTGAGAAAGAATCCCAGTAGGTAATCACCCAAAGATTTGTGCCTAACAGTCAATTAATACATGGCTGTAATAAAACAAGAAGCAGTAAATTGAAAAGCACAAGCAGCTACGATCCACAGTTCTAGCAAACAAATTACACAAGTAAACAACCATCAACAAAAGAAGAAATAGGTAAACCTTTGTGTAGATCTCACATTCTAACCCATATGGTTCAACCTATCATTACTAGCAACTCTCTAGGAAGCACACACAGTCTCACCCCTCTGGTTCAGCTACGTAATTAAGAAGACTCTCTGTGGAAGCACTCAACATCATTTCCCCCTATAGTCTCGTATCGTGATAAAGGCTCTCTGGGGAAGCAATCAATGTAAATTCACCATGTGTCCCACGTCATGGATCTATAGACTCTCTGGGGAAGCACTCAACGTCAATTCCCCCTGTGGTCTCACATCGTAATTAAAAGAAACTCTCAAGAAGCCCTTCCATCAATTCTCTCTTTGGTCTACTACTCTAGGTTCTCATAGTCCTGAGTATAAATAAACATGCTCAATGCATGTATATCTTCTAAGTAAACCTCAAGAACTACTTGGCTATGATTCTACGGCTCACCAACAATAATAAAACAACAGTTCCATGACACTACAACTAGGCATGACAGCTTGCAAAATGCCCAACAAGAAAAACAAGCATGGAAAAGCAACATGAGCAAAAAATAAATTAATCTACTCACAAGAAATGACCTCTACTAAAGAAAACAATCAAAGAAAGAAAACAGAAGGGGGAAAATAGGAAACACGTAATACCCCGTTCAAGGGTATTGGTGGAATTTTCACATAATATTCATCAACTTCCTATGGAAAGGCACAAACCACCTACCTCGATCCTAGGTGATCAATATATGTGAACCACGAAGACAGATTCCCCTTGTAATGATGTAAATCAGAGAACAAGCATAGAATGTTCATCCCACAATAACTTGGAAACGAGTAAGAATCAAGAAACAAGGCTAAAGAAGAAGGAAGAAATCAACGCTGCGATTCCAACGCAATCGACCGTGCTCAAATCGGAGGACATATGGCGGGGCGGGAACTCGGAGAAGATTCTGACGTACGGTCGCTTCTAGGCGGATGAAATCTAGAGAAGAAGATGATTTTGGGGGTTATATGCGACCCCCATCCGTTTAATGGAAAAAAAGAAAGTACACGCCATGTATTATTCTGAGTACACTTCATGTACTTCAATTTTCTGTACTCCGAATTAACCGGCCTCCACCTCAGCCTTACACACTATGTGTGTGGCCCGGACACGGCCAACACACTGCTTCATGCCAGGAAGAGTACATGGCGTGTACTCAGAAATTACACAACGTGTACTTCTGAAATTTCTAGAAAAATTTATTTTCCTTAAAAATTCTAGAAAAAAGGGAAAACATACAAGAAAAGAGATCTGGGATCATACAAACTTCCCCCCTTAAAGAAATATGTCCCCGAATTTCCCTAATGTGGCGAAGAAAAGGAAACACCGAATTGCTCTAGCCACTGCGATCATTCATCGGTGTCCCTCTCCCTGGTCTCTTCCTGTACTCGCCTGTGCTACCATAGCACTCGTACTAGTGGAACAGACCTCCCACGGAGAAACTTTGTACTGTGATCAACAATCTGGATACGATTTTCCTCGAACGATGCATCCACTTCGAGCTCGACTTCCTTAGGTTGAAAGACGTGAGATGGGTCTGAAAAGTAATGTTGGAGTTGAGAGACGGGGAAGACGTCATGCCTGGCCCGATACCTCGGAGGTAGCTACAACCGATAGGCGATTGTCCCAACTCTCTCCAAGACCTCAAACGGCCCGACGTACCGCAGTGAAAGCTTACCTTGTCTCTGAATCCTCTTTTGTACCAATCTCGGTGCGACACGAAGAACAACCTGATCACTGACCTTGAACTCCAGAGGTCGTCTCCACTAATCAGCATAAGACTTCTGTCGAGATTGTGTCGTAGCCATCCTCTTCTGAATCAGCTCTATCTGTTCTGAGGTCTCTTCAATGAGACGAGGTCCTAGCACAGCTGCCTCTCCTGCCTCCAGCCAGCATAAGGGTGACCGGTATGGCCTACCATACAAAGCCTCGTATGGTGCCATCTAAATGGTCTCCGGGAAAATGATGTTGTAGGAGAACTTCACCAGAGGAATATGCTTCTCCCAAGAACCGCCAAAGTCTTGGATGCAATCTCGGAGCATATCCTCAAGTACCTGGATCGTGCGCTCGAATTGGACATCAGTCTAGGGATGGAATGTTGTACTCAAAAGTACATGTGTACCCAAATCCTTCTGAAGTCCCTGCCAGAACCGAGAGGTAAAGCATGCATCTCTATCTGAAATAATAGAGTTCGGAACTACATGCAAACGAAGGATCTCTCATATGTAAAGTCAACCCAAATCATCAACATTGATGGTCTCCTTGATCGGTAAGAAGTGAGAAACCTTCGTAATCCTATTGACGATAACCCAAACAACATCGTTTCCCCAAGGTGACCTCGTCAACCCGGTCACGAAGTCCATCGCAACATCATTCCACTTCATCCTCGGAATGGGTAACTGCTGTAAAAACCCCGTTGGTCGCTGATGCTCTGCCTTCACCTGCTTACAAGTAGAACATCTCATGACGAAACCAGAATAATCCTTCTTCATACCTGGCCACCAGTATTGGCGATGAAGATCTCAATACATCTTGGTGTCGCCAGGATGAACTGGCCAAACTGAGGAATGAAAATACCACATTAGCTCATTTTTTATGCCTATTGGCACCCATACGTGTCCCTAGAACCACAAAATCTCATCCTCGTCCACTCCCACATGACTAAGCCTTCAGAGTTTGATAACTACCTCATCCTTACCAGATCAAGTAGTGTAGAGTTAATAAGTACAGAAGATAGAAAAGTATGTCCCCGTCTGTCATGCACCTCCATATGCATCTTAGAGAACAGAGCCACCAGTTTACACTCAATAATGGCCTCCTAGACTGTCTGAATATGAGTTCTCCTTCTCAACGCTTCTTCCACAATGTTTCCCTTTCCCGACGTATAGGCATGCTCGAAATCAAAATACTGAAGTTACTCAACCCCCTTGTGCTGCCTCAGATTCAGATCACGCTGTGTGAAGATATACTTGAGACTCTTGTGGTCATTGAAGACCACAAAAATCTCTCCCAGAAGATAGTGTCTCCAACAGCGCAAGGCATGAACAATAGCTGCCAACTCCAGATTGTGCATAGGTTAGTTCCTCTCATGTGGCCTCAACTGCCGAGACCCGTACGCAACGACTCCATCTCTCTGCATAAGCACAACTCCATCCCGATACCTGAAGCATCACAGTAAATAGTGTAGCTCTTGCCTGGCTCCGGCAAGACTAGTAGTGGTGCTGACGTCAACCTCCCTTTCATCTCCTGAAAGTCGGACTCACAAGAATCTGACCATGAGAATTTCACCCCCTTGTCGGTCAGTCCTTTCAAAGGTGATGCTAGGTGCGAAAAGTCCTGAATGAAGCGTCTTTAGTATCCATCCAGCCCTAGAAAACTCCGTACCTCAAAGACGTTCTTCGGATTCTCCCAGGAAACATCTACTCTCACTTTATCTGGGTCCACATATACTCCTACCTCTGAGATGATGTGACCCATGATGTGAATCCGATCCATCTAGAAGTGGCACTTCGAGAGTTTAGCATAAAGCTGATTCTCTCTCAGTGTACTCAGAATGATCTAAAGATTGTGGCATGGTCATCTCGAGTGAGAGAGTACCCCAAGATATCGTTCATAAAGACCACAACGATGGAGTTCAAGTACGGATTGAACAGTTGGTTCATCATTTCCATGAAAACTGTACGCACATTCGTGAGACCGAACGACATGACTGTATACTCGTATAGACCATATCTGCTCCTGAAGGCTGTCAGAGGTATATCTGATGGTCTAACGTGAAACTGATGATAACTGGACCTCAATTGGATCTTCGATAACACCCCGGCTCCTTGAAGCTGATCGAAAAGTTAATCAATCTACGGCATGGGATATCGGTTATTGACCGTTAAATAGTTCAGCATCCGATAATCCACAAAAATCCGTAGGGTACCATCTGACTTCTGTGCAAACAGAAAAGGTGAACCCCAAGGAGAAGTACTGGGTCGAATAAAACCCTTACCTTGTAGCTCCTCCAACTACATCATGAGCTCTCACATCTCAAGTGTGGCCATCCTATAGGGAGTAATGGACACCGGTGTCACTCCTGGAATGAGATCTATAGAGAATTATACCTCACGCTCCGGAGGAAAACCTGAACAGTCTCTTGGAAAGATTTCCCTAAAGAAATACACCACTGGAGGAAATTCCAAATGTGGAGTCCCCTGATCATCTAGATAAAGGCTAGCAATCTGGGTTGTCACCCCTCTTAGCCCATGATGCTCGAGTCCCGCCCTACTCGCCCGAACGTCCCATTCGCCTCTATGAAGGAAAGATTCACCCTCGGGTGAAATAAACTCACTCTACGGTGATAACAGTCGACGACTGCCTGAAAGGGAATAAAACAATCCTTGGTAAGGATGATATCATAGCCTGTCATCTCTAGGACATAGAGATCCCATATGAAGGGATTCCCTACAACCTCTAGAGGGAACTCTCTACAATTTCGTACACTAGATGTCCTCATTCCCAAAGGAGTGTCTAGTGTCAACAAGTCGGCAGAAGAAAAGACACAGTGTCCAAGGAACTCCACAACAATGACAGAGATAAAGCTATGCATAGCACAAATATAGAAAAGGGATAAAGATAAAACTGAGGCTACTAAAATCGTACCTCGAACGGTAGAAGGGATGGGATCCTACTCCTGATAAGTCTGATCCATGGCAAAAGACTGGCATATACCGCAGCCATGCTCCCATGGCTGAAAACTCTGAGCTGAACCGCCCTGATGGTGCTGAGGAAGTGGTGGCTGACTGCCACGGCCTCAACCTCCACCTCAGACCGAATGTCCGGAAAAACTCCAGTTCCCCGACTGGTGAGAAACTGGCGGTGCTACTCCTGAACGAGGAGTCATGTAAGAACCCCATTCACCAGCTGCTGGTGAGAAAACGTGGAAGAAATGCTGAAGGTGACCCATCTTTCGGCAAAATAAGCACTCCACGGGGACCCTCTAGCATTGCGGCCTCATGTTCCCTGTCCGGCCACACAGATAGTATGTCACCTGGCTGCATGATGATGCGTCTTGCTTCCTCGAATCACCGTGTGTAGAATCCCTACAGTGCTTCTTACTGTCATCTGGAGGATGGATAACTCTGGAAGTAGAACCTCCATGGATCGTAGATCTAGAGTCTCTTAGATTGCGCTCTGCAATCAATGCCTGATTGACGATGGAAGTAATGGAAGTCAGCTTGAAGATGTTCACCTGCGAGCAGATCTCCCGCCTAAGTCAATCTTCAAAGTTCCTCGCCAAGAACACCCCACTCCCATCCCGAAGGGGTGTAAAACGTTGCAGCTCAGTGAAACGAGATGAATACTCGATGATAGATAGCGTACCCTTCTCTAAGCTCATGAACTCCAAGGCTCGATTGGCCCACGGGGTCTCCGGGTAGAAGTAGTCGTACAATACGCACTGGAACTCCTCCCAAGTCATAGCTTGCTGTTGACCCTCTTGTGAGATCATGTCCCACCACCTCTTCGAGGAGTCTCGGAGCATGTAGGTGGTGAGCTTGACCTGCCTCTATAGAGGCGTCTCCAGATGCTCGAAGATAGACCGCATGGCTTCCAACAATGACTCTACAGCCTGAGGTCCTCCCTCCCTCGAGAACGTGGGAGGATGTTGCTGCTAAAAGACCCGCGTCAAGTCTACTATATACGAGGCAGGAGGCATTGCTACCAAGAAGGCATGCATCATCCTCATGAAACCTTCTCTGAACTGTGCATCAGTTCCCGCAACTGGTACAAAAACCGGTGCCAATGCTGGCTTGGCTGGTGGATCGACAGGAAGTCCCTGATCATCCATATCTGGTGTCTAATCACTACCCGACGACAGATGTACGACTAGAGGACATCTCAGAGGCATAGATCTGAATGATAAAAAGCACACCATAGATCAGGAAAACAAGGACAAAGAACACAAGGGTACAATATGGGAACATGGGAAGAAAAACACAAAAGTTTACAAAACTCGACTACACGGCGTGTATAAAAATTACACGGCATGTCTCTTAAAGCTACAGACATGGGCGTGTACTCATTCACTATAAGTCGTGCACACTTCAAACTACATGGCATATTTACCCCAACGAATGACATGTACTTGAAACTATTACCCTTCCCTCTTCTCCATACATGGCTAAACCACACGGTCGGAATCAACCCGAGACTACACGGTGTGTTCGAAACAAACACAATGTTCACTAGACAAGGATTCGGTGGTCCGTGTGGTTGAGTACATGGTCATCTACATGGCTGGACCTTACACGGTGTGTTCCGAACAAGCACAACATGCATAGGTGAAGGCAACACCATCCCATGTTGTTCGTGACACATCCAGGTACCTGGGCAAGTCTACAAGACGTGTTTCAAACAAATACGGTGTGTGGAAAGGATGGTAACGTCAGCCTGTGTTGTTCGTGACATGGTTGGGTACCTGGACAAGACTAAAGGGCGTGTTGCCTCAAAACAAGGTGTGTGGAAAGGAAGGTAACATTGGCTCGTGTTGTTCGTGACACGGCCAGGTACCTGGGCAAGACTACACTACGTGTTCCATATGGACAAGACGTGTTCTACCCGAGCTTCCCCAGCCTGTGTTGTTAGTGACACGGCCGGGTACACAACTCCGAACTCACTCGGCATGTACCAATCGCACACGGTGTGTTCCCAATGTTACTCCCACGACACCGTTTTATGCTCACACTGTGAGTGACACGGCCTGAAAACTACACGACGTGTATCCAAAAAGTACACGTCGTGTATTCTGGGTTTTTCTGGGTAGTAGCTCAAAAACTACGCAGAAATCCAGAAACACTAAAAACAAGGGGAAAAGATGCCAATTTCTGTTCCGTGAGGGCCCATAACACCTTAAGAACCAAAATTTGGAATTCAATTTCAGCAAGGAACAAAAAAACATTTTTCATACCCAACAACAAAGAATCTATCAAGCATCCATCACAACAGCATGCATAATCAACACAAAGCCTATCACAACAGCATGCAATCACTAATGCACCCTAGATGTCATGGCAAGAAAGCATGAAATGTGATTTCTACAAGTGCCTATGTGATGCATGATATAGAATACCCTCATCTCTTCGGGTTGAGATAGAAATAGAACTAAAATATCAAAACAATAACCGCCCAAGTCATACGAATCACTCAAGGTGAAAACATACCATCCATAAAATCTCTAAACCAGAAAACTACAATTAACAAGTTAATATGGATTTTCCCTGTACATGGGTTAGCTACTCCTGAGCGCAGCTTAATACCATGTACTGAATCTATCTTATCCCTGGCTAAATTATCAAAACAGTAAGGTAAGAGAAGATAATTCCTCTGATACCACTTTGTAATGACCTGAATCTGGAGCCCTCCACTGGTGCCCCATACCTGGTTCACCACATGACCTCAAGCGTGTTTCCTCCAACGCCAGAGGCTGCCGGCTAGCAGCGAGGGCCAAGGTGAGTCGGTGGGGAAACTATGCCCTCATTCGGTAAGGTATACAAGGTAAGAAAACAAAAATAATCTTCAGAAGCATTAAAAAACTTGCATAACAACAGAAACCAAACAAAGAACGCATTGTAGATATATAACTATGATGACAATGATGCAACATGTACAAGTATCTAAGGAAGATACCATATACAATAATGTGCTGAAGTAAAATTGAAACCAAGTCCAAAATAATAACAATGTAAACTCCTCAACATAGTGATCCATGGCTCGTTCCCATGCTCCCCAGATCATGTTGCAATCAAGATCCTGAAGTAGAAGGGCGCTTTCCTTGGTCTATACCTGCAGAAAAATAGTCTTCTTGGGCCCAAAAGCGTGGCCCAAATAGTGTGTGAGATACAATCCCAGTAGGAAATCACCCAAATATTTGTGCCTAACAGTCATTGAATACATGGCAGTAATAAAACAAGATGCAGTAAACAGAAAAGCACAAGAACCCTTGATCCACAGTTCTAGAAACCAAAGTACCCTAGTAAACAGACAGCAACAAAAGAAGAAATAGGTAACCCTCTGGGTAGCTCTCACTGTCTAACCCCTTTGGTTCAACCTATCAGTACTATCAACTCTCTGGGAAGCACACACAGTCTCACCCCTCTGGTTCAGCTATGTAATTAAGCAGACTCTCTGGGGAAGCACTCACCGTCTATTCCCCCTATAGTATCGTATCGTGCTAAAGGCTCTCGGGGGAATCACTCAACGTCATTTTACCCTGTGGCCCCACATCTTAATTAAAAGACACTCTAGAGAAGCCCTTCTTTCAATTATCCCTTGGTCTACTACTCCAGCTTCTCACAGTCCTGAGTATAACTAAACATGCTCAGCATGTGTGTATCGTCCAAGTAAACCTCAATAACTACATGGCTATCATTCTACGTCTCAACAGAAATAATAAAACAACAGTTCCACTATCCTACAACTAACCATGACAACTGGAAAAACACCCAACGGGCAAAACAAGCATGGAAAAGCAACCTGACCACAATATAAATTAATCTACTCACAAGAAATGAACTCTACTGAAGCAAACATGAAATGAAGGAAAAAAACTGGGGAAAAACAGGAAACATGCAATACCCTGTTCAAGGGTATTGGTGGAATTTGCACATAATATTCATAAACTTCCTACAGAAAGTCACAAACCACCTACCTCGATCCTAGGTGATTGATATAAGTGAACCACGATGACAGATTCCCCTTGGAATGACGTAGATCTGAGAAAACGCACAAAACGTTCATCCCACGATAACATGGAAATGATGAAGAATCAAGAAACAAGGCTAAATATGAAAGAAGAACACACCGCTGCGATTCCAATGCAATAGACCGTGTCAAATTAGAGGATGGACGACGGGGAATGAACTAAGAGAAGATTTGGTTGTATGCTCCCTTCCGAGTGGACGAAATCTAGAGGATAAGATGATTTTGGGGGTTAGCCGTGACCACAATCCATTTAATGAAAAAAGAATGTACATGCCATGTATTTTTTTGAGTACACAGCGTGTACTTCAATTTTCTGTACTCCAAATTAACCGACCTCTACCTCAGCCTTACACACTGTGTGTCTGGCCCGGACACGGCCAGCACACGACTTCATGCTGGGAAGATACACAGTGTGTACTTCTGAAATTTCCAGAAAAATTTATTTTCCTTAAAAATTCCAGAAAAAAGGGAAAATATACCTGAAAAGAGATCCGGGTTCTTACAATGTTCTTTGATTCCCCAATGATTTATGTATTATTATCTTCCAGTATTTAATCCATACTCATGGTTATGATTTATGAAATGCTGGGTATGAACAACATAGGACATGTTAATTATTATATACCCTTATTCTTATCTTATGATTTCATATAATCATATAATGATATTTCCTATGTTTAAAATTAATTAGTTTCTGAGATCATAGCATCTTTAATTTTTTCCCCTTGGGATTAAATAATTAATTCACGTAGGGTGTGTTTATGAAAATTACTAAATGGGGTTATCATTATGGTGGGAAATGATTATAATCAAAAATTTAATATGATTGTGTTTCATGAATCAATGTAACTAAAATATTGTGGTCATCAATAATTTTTTTTAATATGACAATTATTCCTCTAAAATGATGTAATATCCATGTATGAGAATCTATGATCAATATAGTTTGAATCAAAAGGATCTATTTAGTTATCTTTTATAAACCATGATAAGAAATCAACAGTGAGAACTATATGGATATTTCTAAGGATATATATTGAGGTTCCACTATGGATGAGTTAATATATAAGAAAATGTATTGGAATTTTGGTAAAGGATAGAATGAGTGGTTTACAAAAAATTGCGTCATTTTAGGGATACTACAAGTGTATGTGGATCAGAAACAAATGTACATATGGATAACAACCCCAAAACACAATATTGATCTGGAGTTGATCTGGAACTAGTGTACAACAACAGGTCAGGATCTACACCTTTTTACCCTCATGGAAGAATTAGTTTGTAAATGCACAAACATTTTACAAAAAAGATGAAGGATTTAAATAGATTAATACTATAAATGTCCTTGGATAAACCTAATGTTTCATAGATTAAAAATAATGTGTATTTATTTATACCTCCTAAATTTTTTAATTATGTGATTTTCAATTATGATTAGCATTTCACACACTATTATTACTGGTCGTAGTCAATGGTACAAACTAGAAGGAACTATATAAAGATTGTATTTTATAATTGAGTTCATGATGAGAAGTATAATTGGATGATGATTAGAGTAAATGAAATTTTGATTATTCATTTTTAGTTTTCAATGAACATGATTTAAAACATGTTCCTTAAGTAAGACTCAAACACACAAAAGATTAGAATAAAATATTCATCAATGTATTCATGTGATAGTGATAATGGAGGATAGAATTATATTATTACTATATGTTTATAATGTGAAATAAATAACCCAAGTGAATGTCTAAATGGGATAAGAATTTTTTCCCTATATAAAATAAGAACACATAACAGGTAACTGTATAAGGAAAACAAGAGGTGTAGTTAATGAAATGGATAGGAATATTGGTCTCCCTATGATATAATATAGTGTTGTTTGTTTTAAATGTGGAAATTATGGGAATTATGTAATTTTATTTGCTATGGGAAATATTCTAATGATAATATGTAAGGTTTTATGAGTAATGGATAAATTTCTGATAATTAATATAAAATAGATGGTATGTGAAACAAAATAAGTACTAAAAAATTAGATGGTATAACCTAAATAGTGGTTCTAGAAGGATCTTGGATAAATTATGTGTTTATTTATTTTAATTAAAAGATTATATTATATGAATCATGAAATATATATAAATTGATTAGCATAATTTTTTTTATGTTTTTGAAAGAATATATTGAATGATGATGAACGTCTAGAAGAGTAATCCAAAAAAAATGTGATATTTTTATTATGAGAAGATAAAACTTAATGTGAATCTAATGTTGAAATTTTTTTTCACTTTGGATAAATAAATCATTGATTTAGATAAACTAAATTGGATTGTGTGTGTTACCTCATAACAAAAAAAGGATTTGTTCACAAATTTGTTTATGTTATAATTGATGGAGATTTACAACCATATTGGATTTATATAATATATTCAATAATTTGGGGTGTTATTCATGGAATATAAAATAATCCATCCTTTCTTTGAGGTTCTAGTATAATATTTATTTCAATATAATACATGCCGACGGAATTCACATGTGTGATATTTGAAACTTAAGAACTATTTAATTCTATTTGTATAATTTATTATATATTAATTTTTGAAAATTAGTGACAATCATTTATAAGTTTTAAATAATAACTTTTTTTGAAAGATCATAAGGTTAATCATTTCTTTAATGTTTAATATAGAACTTTTAATGAAATTTTAGTGATTAATGTATTATTTTTTTCATAAGATGATTTTAACATATCGGATGACATATACTAATAATTGTTTTTTGTGAGAACTAAATACAGTTATAATGACTTATCATAATTAATATGGATCTTCTAAACCATTATTTCTTAATGAATAAAAAATTCATCATCATTTCATAGAGTATGAGATGAAGTTGACATTTATCATGGGACAAAAAACGAAGATATTTTGCTTATTAAATTGAATGAAATCAAGTAAGTGTATCTTCTCATGAAAATTATTCAATACTAAGAAATAGACCATGAAATAAAATATATTCCATTTATCCCCATTTTTAATTATATAAATTAAATTTTTAATGCCTCATTTATATGTGGTTGTATGGTAAATGACCTTTTTAGTATTTCCCAAATTCTTATAATCACTTATCTTTATCAATCTCTCTTATAATTTACAGTTTTATTACATGTCTAATACTTCATTTCTAGATTATGTTTCCCTATGATAACACCCAGTTATATGTTACATTAGTTAATATTTCTATTTCCAAAATTACATTTTTTTGTTAGTTTCTATTATATATTTTTAGTTTGTGTGTTTTTCTGAGATAATTTTTGAATGTTAAAACATTGATGGTCGAGATGAGAGGGATAAATTTGTTTTAATTGGGGTAGAATTTAACATGCCAAGATTTTATGAAATATTTTTTAAAAACATAATTTTATAATTTTATTATTTTTATTTAAAATAAACCATATGTTTTCCTTGAGTTACTTGAAACACTATGTTATTCTTTTGTTACACGCAACACTGATCATAGCTAGTATTTCACACAACATTGAGTTTAAATAAAAATTGGCATATTATTAAAAATTTATTATTTAATAGGATAATTTTAACCTACAAATTATAATTATAGTTATAAATGAGATTATATAAATTATCAAAATATGGTTCAATATTTTCTATAAAATTATTTCTTTGGTGACTAATTAAATAAAAACAAAAATAAAACCAATATAAAATTAATGTTAAATCATTCTCTCAAAAAATGTTTTTTTCGCACACAAGTGTGTTTTATTTAAATAAATGAATTTGATAAAATTTTGTTAATTATTTAAATTAAATTTATAAAATAAATTTTAAATAAAATATATAACATTATTATTATATGTTTTCTAGACAATAAATAAAAATAAAAGCAATTTTACGCTTGAAATTCTATTTTCCTAACAAGAAGTTTTCATCTTTTTCATACCTATAAAAATAATTACTAGCTGAAACATTTAGAATATTAATTAGATAAAATTATATTTATTATTAAATATTAATTTTAAAATCACATCAGGGACATGATTTTTTATTTTTAAAAAATTTCCTTTTTTAGATGAATAGTGAAAATACTAGGTTATAATTGAAAACTTGATTTTTGTTTAAATTATTTATAATTTTAAATAATAGTTTGATTAATTTATACTGTACAATTAGTTAATTTATTATCATTTAATCTAATTTTTTTCATTGTAATCAATTTCAAATTAATGTTTTATGTAATAACCTTTTAAACAATTTAATATTTTCTCTTAAAAGGTTAGTTTTCCATCTCATATGTAAAATTAATTTTAAATTAAAATTATTCAATTTGTCAAAGGGAATTTAAAAAATTGGATTCAATAATTTAAATAATAATATTTTGTAATATATAATATGGTGATCATAAATTTTTACCAAAATGAAAAGTAAATGGAGAAATAAATTATTACAATCGTTAAAGTAAAAATGGGTTTATCAAGGTTAAAACTACAATGATAAGAGTAAAACTAAATAAAATTTTTTAAAAAGCTATTGGATGGAAATATATTGACAATTACACATTAAATGTACATGAATTATTTAATTTTTAACTTTTTCATATAAAAAACATGGGATCACAAATTTTTATAAAAAATATTAAGTGTGTCTTCTCCCCCCCTCATCAAAGGTGACAGTGTATCCTCCATTTACCACACCTTCAAACCTATTTGGTATGGAAAATAACTTCCCAGATAAGTTCCCAAATTCTCTCCCCTAATCATAGAAGCCTTATTTTGGATAAAATGACAACTAATAAAGGCTTCTAATAAAAACATAATGACAATAATCTAAGAAGAGGTAATGTTTATCCACAACTGTTTTTTATTTCTTCTTGCACTACTTAAATTTTTTATTTTAATATTATTATTTAATTACATAATTATATTAAATATAATGAGAATTTTTATGTTTATTTCATTCCCTATAACTATCTCCACTTCCGTCAAATATGATATGAACTTTTCAATTGAGTATACCGTGGACTACCAACTCCTGAATGGAAGTATTTCACCTATCCATTACAACCTGTCAATGTCGGAAATTTTGAAATATTTATTTTACCTATATTAAATTTATTATATATAGTAATTTATTATGATTATTTAATTATTATATCACCCAATACAACATAGTCTCCATTTTTTGGGAATACGATAACATCATTCGTATGTATGGCAGAGTAAGGCCACTTGATGTGTTGTGATTTATTCTAAAATTACATAAAATATATTAAGGATGGTTTTGTTTAAAATATTAGTTATTTTTTAAATAATAAATTCTTAATTAATGATAATATATTATTCAAATTTCTTTATTTTAATCCAACAATAAAATGGAATGAATTTTGATGCATACCAATGAAAAACAAAGTGCTCATTACCCGAAACATATGGTTGACATGGAATTGTTAATAAATGATTAATAAAAAGTCCTTATAAATATATATGGTATGAAATATATAAATATTTTTAACAAATATATTTATAATTTATATACATTTATTATACAAGTGGTTTGAACATGTATGAAATAATTTAATACCTGAGGTAAGGGATTTCAATCTCACATTTATTTTACATGGGATAAAAGCCATATTCACCATCATTATTTATGTGAATTATATAATTCACATGAATATATCTTATTATTATATATAATACTATTTGTATTTACATATCCATTTCAGGATCTCTTATTCATGAAATTTACTGTTCAAAAGTTACCAAATAGGTAAGAGGTTCTTGTCTTTCTTTTCCATCATTGAGACATATGTTTTGTGCCTGTATTATTTCACAATGTTTATAAAAAATACCATTAGACATGTAATATCCTGAATTTATATACCTTCACCATATTTTATGTTCTATTTTACATTATTCCTTTATGGTTTTTGTGATTCAATGTTACCAAAGTGATAATGGTTTTATTTTACGGTCTCAAAATTTATCGGGAATCATTATGATTATGCTTCTCATGGTAAAATATTATTATCCTTATCTCAAGAGAATCATTACTATTATCATCTTAACAATATGGATGATTTTTTCAGGTAGTAATACCATTTTACAATCTTTTTTTATTATGATAATGGAAAAAATGTTTTTAATAAAACCCCACTATATTTCCTTCATCAGACTGAAATATCTATTCTTTCAAGACATATTTTCTTCAAATTATTTTTGAAATGTTTTATTATTATAATATTATTTTTAAAACACAATTTTACCCATGATTTACTTTTGAAATAAATTATATAAATAGTTATTTGTTTCTAAACTAATGCTCATTTTACGTTTACGTAAATGTGAAAAAATCATTTTTTAACATCCATGACATGAATTTTGTTTCTTGTTCTTATGACTAATCACTGATTTCATGATCATTTTATATGTTAAAATTTTTATTTTCAAATAAAGTAATTTCTTTAATATTGGTGATTTTTTTATATTTAAAATAAATTATTTAGATGTAAAAATGATTTTGATAGTATTTTTATATTTAAAAATTGTTTTTTAAAGTAGAAATGATATTTTATTCCAAAAATTATTTACATGAAGTTTTATAGATTAATTTATAATTATTAATGGTTATTTGGAATGAAATATATTTTCAAAATGTTTTGTGTTTCAAATTTTATTTTCAAAGATAAGTAATTTTCCTAAATAAATTTACCAAGTAGTCATTCAAAATTATTTTTCATTTAAAATGTCATTATTTGAGGTAAATTATTCATTATAAGGGATATAATCCATCAATACCATTCATACTCATTATCTGAGTGATTTATTATTAAGTACAAAACATTTTTACAAACCGTGATACATTTTCCAAGGATTATACCATGATAAAATAAATATGACACCGAATTCTATTTCCATAGGTTATGCTTTGATCAAATGATGATTTGATTTTGAAACCTTCTTATTTTACACAAGTTTTGTAATGATGAAATTTTTATGAAACCCATATAATTTAATCATTTATGATATGATTATTGGTTTATGATCTTGTTGAACACATATGTGTGATTTTCATTATGTGAGAGTGGTTATTTTTAAACCACATACGATGGTCAAGATATAAACAATGATGGGAGGGACCTATTTCTCCCCCAATGAATTGGGTAATTATTTATATCTCATGATATATATAAGAATTCAATAGGGTGTGAAATTTGGTCTATAAAATAATTTTCTCACTACGATGGTATTATGAGGGAACTAGGACTAACATGATGGTTTGGGGACTGAAGACATCCCACTATGAAGAAATATATTCCATTAGGGATGGTGGTGTGTCCTGATAATAATGTGTGGCCACTAAAAAAATGCTACATGTGTGTTTATCTCAATCCAAATGTTGGTACATGTGTGGTTAGACCAAGACTAACATGTTATTAATTTCGTGATGGTTATCCTTTATATACAATTTTATATGGTTATGTGTATTATAAAAATCTATGTCTATTTCCAATGTTATTAAATTTTTCCTCATATTATTTCATTTCATTAGTATTCATGTATTATGAACTAACAATTAGTACTCAATTACCAATGATTATGATCTATGAAATGTTGGTTATGAACTTTTTAAGTGATGATCATTATTTCTCACAGTTATTATTATCTTAGAATTTCATTCAATCATATATTGATATATCATATGTTTACCCTTACATAGAACCTATGCTCACCCATTCTTATATTTCCTTTACCCATGTTATGAATAAAGGATTAATATATTAAATATCTATTAAGATTATTATATTGGTATATCATAATTGGAAACATTAAAGATCATTCACTATATTATAATATTATATTCCATGATTTAAATGTCAATAAACTATTATTGTTTTGTTGCATATGATTCTATAATGTAATTAATTTTCATCTAACTAGATCTAATATCCATGTGTGGGAAGTTTATTTTATATAAATACAATGGTATACTTATTTTTTATAAATGTCTTATAAAACCATATAGAAAACATTAGGGGTAAGACTATACATATTAAAAGATCCTTAAATTTTGCTAATGTGTAGTGTTCTTTTTTTCTATAAAATAAATTCCTTACTATTTACTAGGATATAAATGCCATTATTAATTAGATGTATCTAGGGTTAATTAATCTGAAAGGGCTCAACAGGTTTTAACATAACCTATACATAGTGCATGTTAAAGAGCTGAGCAAATGCACACCATTCAATACACTAATGAGGGATAAACATTAGTTAATCATGTTCTTTTTAAAAAAATTATAAAGGGGAAAAATCATATAAAATTTGATATTCGTATATTGAATATTGATAATATAGATTCAAAACATTAAATTCATAAGTAATTTATTACATTTTATTGATGGGTTATCACATTAATATTCATAGTTTCCAATTTATATTATTAATATTTTGAAAAATATCATCTAGGGATTTCCATTATCTTCGCGAATGAATAAAAATTAGGGAAAAAAGTTAGAAAATTTGTGATGGATAATGTGATGGGTGACCAAATGAGATTTCCAACCTTATGGTGGTAGATTTTCTCAACATCCAAACAATACAATATCAGTTGAATCTTGTTTTTTATATAAATAGGAATCTGGTGGAACACCCACATCACCCAAAGAAAGATAATTTCTTAATATTGATCAATACATGAAAAATGCCTCTACCTTTAACTGAATCTGTGGATCCTTTAATCATATAACTAAAGATCGTATACATTAAATATATATTCTATTTCATTCAATTCCTAGAGTATAAAAGTGATGTATTGGTTATTTACCTACTAGAGGGGGAAGCTGATTAGTGGTGGATGTTGATCAATAATACAAATCCCAAGTAATAAATAAAATCAATGTATTGGATATGATTCTAGAAAAATATTTCCTCTAAATATTTTCAATACACTCATAAGTATAAAATAGATAATATGTTCTTTGTCCTTTTGAAATATAAAGATGAATCCATTAGTTTATATGAGTAAAACATTACAATATGTTCATGATATCACAAAAGCCTTCTCATTGACCTTGAATATAACTTTGAAAACTTTTTTTATGGGATAATTATTAATCTATGAAACTTATTTGATATTGATGAAACAATAAATTCAGAATAAAATTATGATCTTCCCAAAAATTCAGAATAGATATTTTAAAATATCAAATGTATTATGAAAATAGATATTGGAAGCACAGAATATAGATTAATTTTTGTAGAGTGGTAGAAAATTAGCATAGTATAAATAATTTATAACATCACATGTATAAAAACTATAGGATTAATCATAACAAATAATTTCTATTAGAGGTGTAAAAAATCATTTGGTGTGGTATGGAGGGGAACCTTTCTTGTGAATGAAAATGGGAGAAACCACTAATGTGATGGATGAAATTAGTTTTACAATTAACCCTCAACCTTTATTATAGTTTTTAAAGACATACTATAACTATAAGAACTCAACCTTAAACATTACATAATTTTGAATTAAATGAATAATTCACATTTTGGATCTTTTCAGGTTTATAGTTTTAGATGATTAGGCCACAACTCTTACATTACATCTCAAAAATTACAAGGTAGACAGTTCTACTAAGTTTTAATTTTTTTTAAATAAAAACTCTTGAAAAAAAGAGTCATGTCTAGTCCCATGTTTTTGATAGCATGACTTTTCCTTAATCCCATCCTTGACACTATTCATCTTTAGGTCATGTGAAAAACATTTCAAAACATGTGATGAGCATAAAAAATAGAGTAAGGGTTTTAAAACAATGAAAGAATACATTAGTTCATCAGTGCATAGATAACATGAAATAATATGATTTTTTAATAACACGTAGAAGGTATAAATCATAAAAGTAACTTGTGGAATTCATATCAAACATAAATTGTAGCTATCGCAGCTACATGGGTAGATACATTTGGAATACCATTCACAGTATATTCCCCAAGTAACTTAGGTGAAACATTCACATTTACCTCCATAATGTTACCCAACGAATTAGAGAGCTATCTCAGGCTCACCCACCCTAGTTTTCTCACAAAACCACCTATATACGTAAAAAATTCCTGAGAACTATAACATATTCATAACACAAAAAACAAACATAAAAGATATATAACATTTCTATATTTTAATACCAATATATTATTTAAATATATTGACATAACAAATACATTATAAAATCCATTTTCAAAACCAAAATACGTAAAAGAGTATATGGTATTTTTTCCTTTTAAAAACATTATGACTTATTAAGGAAGCAATTCATCAAATAATACTCATGGCGGTGGAAAGGTCGTTGTCATCACATATGTTAAGAAGAAACATTGTTTTTTTCTTTTAGAAAAACTATTCATAGAAAATGATTCCCTATGAATGAAATAAAATGTAAAATGTGTTTATATAGCATTTAAGAGAAAATTCTATATTAAAACAAAATATGCCTCAATGGAAGGAGATTGAGATAACGCCTCATACCTCATGTCTGACATGATTCATTTATTCTTTAATATCCTGAATAACAATCCAAATTTTATTTCTACTTAATTTTTTTTTTCAATTTTATTATTCCATTTATATCACTGATTACCATTTTATAATCATTAAGTAATCATTTATGTTAATAATGTTCATTTTGTCAATATGAGGTACTTGGGTAAAAAATGGACTTCTTATAATTAAAAGTTTTTCACATGGTCAAAATTTCATTATATCCAAAATTTTATTCATTATTTAGCTACCATATATATAATATATATACATTATATACACGTATTTATAATAGTAAAAAACATTTGGAGGTAAGAAATGAAATACACCATTCATGGAGACTGTAAGTTGTACGTACACATGGACGCTACTTTCATTTCTATTTATTATTTCAATCGAATTAAAACATAATGATACTTAGGTATATTATAATTCCAATATAATATCATATATAATATCATTTGTTCCATCCTTTATACATCCAACATATAGAATTAATGAGTCATATCACTTTGAGGGGGCGGTAGTCTGCACTTCCTCAAACGAAATTATCGTATTTTCCCATAATGAAAACTATAAAGGTATGCTATAAAACAAAAATACAGAAGCATAAGAAAAACAAATACATATAATATATAATATATAAATATAGTTTCATCTTAATGGAAACTATAAAAATCGGTTAGAGATAATCGAATAATCATCGTTTCTTGAGGCGTTAGTTTTCCATTCACAAAAACATTATGTTCTTCACCCATTAGATGGAGATGTGTGTAAGTGTAGTTTGAATCCTTCTCATAACAATATTCTAGTATATTAAGAATATTTTTTTTGTTATAGAAAAAAAAATAAAAATAGTTTGGGGGTTGGATAAGTAAAATAAAAAAAAGAAGTAATGGGAAACTATTACCATCAATTTGGGTAACTCACTTTGGTTTGAACCAAAAGGACTTCTTGAAGTGCCTTCTTCTGAAGGTAAGGAATCTACAATGAGGAGAGGTGTCATGAGAACTTATTTGGGCAGGGGTTGGATGAGCCAATTATGTCACACCCCGACCTCGGACACCTGTTTATTTACCATTAACTCGGTACCGCGTCATTTGGACAGGGTTTAGTTGGGACCTCTTTTGAAATTTTCAAAGTTTGATGTTTTTTGGTTAGTCTTGGCCGGTGTACGGCCACCAAACAGTTAGCAGAAACCGTTCATTTGGTCCTGGTGAAAGGGCAGTGGCACGAAAATTCATATTGATAATAAATAAAATAAATAAATAATGTTAATTGAAAAAAGAAGCTAAATAAAATTTTACATCTATAAAACAAGGTTAATTTTTCAATTATAATGAAGAGAATATAAATACGAAGATGATAATATTATTAATATTTAATTGGGGAATAATATTATAAATTTATTTAATGGTTATAAATATAATTATTAAAGAAGCATAATATAATTATCACTTTAATTATCTTTATGTGTTTAATAATTTCATTTTTTTGTTATTAATATTATTATTATCATTTTTTATAAATATTATTACTCTTATTGTTATTATAACATTGATATTCTTATTATTATTTCTTAATATTAAATGGATAAGAGATTAGTATTATTATTATTGGTTTTATTAATATGTATTTGTTTTATTAATATTATTATTATTGAAATTTTTCTTCATGTTATTTTCTTATTATTATCATTATTATAACTTTTTTTTTCATTTCTTCTTATTTTTTTATGAAACCATAGTTTTGCCGTCATCCCCCCATTTCCCATTTCTAGCTCCATGTGGAACCCCCCTGACCCATATCCTCCTACGCACTGTTCACCTGTAGGCTGCCTCCACGGACCTCGCCTTGCCCTTAAGTTTCTGCGCCCTAACGCACCTCGAGCCTCACTGGCTTCTGGCCTCGGATGCGCCTTCCGCACAACCGACCTCACACCTCCCGGTCCGACACAACCCCCATGTTTAGTGTGACCCTTTCTGGTCTGGCACAACCCCTCCCAGTCTGGCATGACCTCTCCTGTCCGGCGTGACCCTCCCCATCTGATTGGCTTCGAAATACCTCCCTCTGCTTGATGTCCCATGCTCCTACTAGCCTCCTACGACCTCCTTCTTGACCTACCAACAAGCCTAATTTTTTTTCCTTTGGTATATTTTCTCTATTTTAGGTGTTTTTCTCAAATCAATCATCATTGTAATACCACAGGTCGTTTTGTGCATTTTTCTCGGTATCTAGGGTACGTGTTTGGTATGTGGGGTGATTTTTTCCTTCTGTTAATGTGCTGTTGTGTTCACACGGGTTGAGGTAGGTGTTCCTTTCCCTTCTCTTCAATTTAAATCCATTTGATACTTGATTTTTTATTAATTTATATCTACATTATTTTTCACACTTATATTACATACTTAGTCAAATTTTATTATGGATTTCATATTGGGTGAATTGATCGCAAATAGCTTTTTTTGATGTCATTCTATTATGCGCATGTAAATGCCTCACCTTTTAGTCTTTAATAATTTTCATCTTATTTTAAAATGGTATCATTGGTTATATCAGGGTGTGTTTCGGATATAAATCTTTTTGGTTAACATTTGGTTGTTTTTTATGACGTGTGCATTTGGTTTTTTTTAGTCCTTGGCACTCTTGGTCATGTGTTGGTGCTTTCCTCCTTATTTTTGGGTATCTTTTGTTGTTATAGTGAATTTATGGTCAACAAATGAGGAAGTGCACGCATAAACCTAAGGTATGTATATATATAAATTATATATGTCCTCTAAGTACGTATTCCCTCATGGAGTGGGGAATACGTGCATTTGATTATGGGTATATGTATATATATAGGAATGTGTGTGAGAGTGCATGCTGCTTTTGGGTGGTCGCCGCCATTTTTGTCAATTTCCCGAGTGTTCGACATGGCCCGGTTCTTCCATGAGGTAAGGAAATTCACATTTTCCATTTTTATAATAAGCTCATTTATTTCTTGCATGTTTTTAAAAAATTATTTTACTAGATTATTATATTTGAAAAGTAATTGTACAACCTACTATAGTGTTTTCAAGTTTTCTTTTGGGTTTTATTAAAAGTAGTTTGTTACATTATCTTCTAGTTTTTGTAATTATTATGATTTAATAATATAGTTTTTTTACAAACTGTATGATTTGTTTGTGAATGACTAGTAAACAGTTTGTGTTGCTTTAAGTGTTTTGGAAAACATGGTTTTAATGGGTTCATTATAATGATACCATTGGGTTAGAAACATGTTTTGGTGTTTAGCGTTGTTTCAAAAATGGTTCGTACATGTTAGATTTTTTGGCATGTTTTGGTAAATGCGTGTTTTGGTAAATTCATTTTTTCTTGAAAGGATATTGGAACGTTTTGGTCAATCTTCCCATGTTTGTATGAAATGATGTTTATTACTGTTTTGGAAACATTTCTAATTGTTTCAGTAAATTGTTGATGAAAAAAACCTAAAGGACTATTTGGTATTTACGATTGGCTGTTTACAAATGTTATGATGTGTGTGAATTGCATGGGGCCCGTTTGGCATCTTGGAAACTGTGAGTTTGGGAAACCCCTCTTTGGTTAGGCCCTTTTCCTTATCTGTCGATCATGGGACAGAAGGGTCCTCGGTATAGGCCTCCTTTTGATAATTTTTATGTTAAGGCATGGGACTAACCTTGAGGTGGTCGGGGTGGTTTGGGTTTGTGTCGCGTGCTAGATCATATATATATGAATTGTTATTTGAATGTGTGGCACACCTCTTTGTGAACATAGATAGAAAACATAAAATTGAATGGGGGATTACTGAGAATGATTGTTGTACTAGTTTAGACTACGCACTGGCTAGTGGCCCTTAGTACAGATTATACTCTGCTAGGGGATTGGGCCCCTATGTTAGGCCATGTACGGCAACACCGGATGTTAGGGCGTTATGACGTCATCGAAAGTAGGCATGCCTTTTTGATGAGTCATATGTATAGTATGTTCTTGTCTTCCTCCGAGTTCTTAGGTTTTCCATGATCCTTTGATACAAGCACTATTAGTACCATTTCCCTTGCTATGTGTGGAATCATACCCTTGAAATTGGTTTTGGTTTTTTCTTGGAAAAGTATTGTGTGTATAGTTGGTTTTAAAATGAACATCAAAGTAGCTATTTTGGAAAAGATTGTGTGAAATCCTCTTTTGTTTTCTTTTCCTTGTTTTTTTAATTTTAAGTGCAACGGATTTTTGATTGTTAGTTTTAAAAATACAGATTAGATATGAAAACCCTTTTTATATAATTGTAGTTCAAACTAGTATTATTGGACTCTTTTGGAATTGGAAAATTCTTGGATTCTATGCTTCATTTTTGGGCATTCCTGCTGATCATTTTAATGCACACTCCTATCTTACCTTTTTAAATTCAGGTTCAGCTGTTTGGTTCAGGTTCTTGTTTCGTCTACCTGTGCAAGGTAGACTACTAGATGTTGGAGGTGACGAAGAGGTCACATGGAGGTCTTTGCAGTCTTGCTTTCTTGCCGCTGCTAGATTCCATTCTCTTTTTTTGGTCTTTATTAATTTATTTTTCTTATTTTTCTGGGCCTAATCGTTCCCACATGTTTAGTTTTGATGCCCGAAACTATTTTCCAGCACATGGGGATTGCGAACGCCCCTCAGACCATGCCGTGGGCTAGCACGGGTGACCGGTTCAGGGTCGACACGGGTTGGTTCATGACAAAATTTTATCAGAGGAGGCCCTTTTTATTTGGCATGTCCAGTAGAAGGAGATTAAGACTATCAGAGCTCAAGAGGTGAGTTACGGGTCGGTTCCTGATCACCACCGCTCACAATGAGACCACAGTTACCAGGGTTAGTTTGGGATTTAAGTCATTTTTTCTTTGGTTATTGTGGAATAAGGGTTGATAATTGGGGAAAATTAGTCCACGTTGTGTCCTCACAGGGGGTGGTGACCCATGTGGAGTCCAAGTGCTCGATTTAACGTTCTCTTAGTGTTGTGCATCAAATGGGGCATGGATTACCACTATGTATCCAGGTTAAGTACAGACACTAGTTCCTCATTTCGATGGTTTAAAGTTGGTTGTGTTTCATTTTGAACTCAGTTGACGTGAGTGTGTGTTAAAAATTTAACTAATGTTGGAAATGAAAAAAGGGGGTTTCTTCCAAATTTTCATATGATTTAGTAATGTTGGATTTAAAGATCCAGTGTTTTTATTTGGAAACAAGTTTTTTTGTGTGTTTGGGTTTGATTTGGGAATGAGATTTTCGAAGCTTGTAATTCTTTATAGAGGGCCACATGTGCATGGGTATGCGTGGAGAGTGTGTGGGAGCACTTGTCTGCCTATGATGTAAGTGAGATTGAATGAACACACATGTGATGGTTCAAAAGGTGTCATAGATGAGTTTTATAATTTAAAAAAAATTTCATTTTTTGAATCAATATGTGTTTCTTGTGTTTTCATATGTTTGGCTTATAGGCCTATTGCCATTGGATGGTGTTTTTGCTCTGATTGAGTTTTGGCTTGATGCTGGTTTTGATTGTGTTTTTTTGTTGTTGTTCTAAATATACTACCATGAAAGTCTCCAATAGTTGTCAAGAATTTATGCCCAATTCCCAATTCGTTTTGTATGTTTCCTATATATCGAGGTAATCGAAGTCTTTTAGAGGTAGTTTTTTAGTTCAGAAAGATATCATGTCTTCAGGTTGTTGGGAACTCCCGGGGTAGTTATGGTTCGTTCCTTCCTAGAGTTAGTTGGGAGTTCAGTTTTGGACTAGCAAAGGTGGGATGAATCATTTTCATTAAAGTCTGGGTGTAGTTGGTGGGGGTCTTCTCTTGTGAAGGTTCCTTGTCTGGCAAGGACCTTCATCTGTACCGACTTCCAGTTTGGTTGACCGTTATCATGCATGCAACTAGAATGGCAGATTCAGGCATTCTATGTAGCCTTTTCACAACCCTTCGAAGTCTTGCTACCGTGTAGTTATTCGGGCCACCGGTTAGAGTTCTGGAAGAAGTGTCATTCGGGAGGAAAGAGTTAGGGACCGAAGAATGAAAATGCATAACTATGAGGCAAGATATGCTTCATCCATCAGGGCCCCGACCACAGGTCTCGGGGTGAAGCTCGCGCACAGTCAGGAGTTGATGAGGGTGTGTGGAACCTCGATCTAGATAATTTTTTCACCCTTGGGATGGAAATATATGAAAATTTACATGTTTTATTATTATCGTTGTCATAACCTCATCCTTTTTTTGGTGGCATGATGAGCGCGTTCTCCCACAATCCATGTTTTCTTATCTGCGCTCAGTGTGGTTTTTAAATAGTTTGGTCTCTTTGAATGGTGTGGGCCATGAAAAATGGTCCTCCTCTAATTTTGAGTTGGTCTCAACTTTTATTGTTAGAGGGAATTTTTTTTCGTGAAATTGATGGGAGGTGTTGAGTTAATTCTTCATCCTTAAGTTGGTTGGTTGTTTAGCATGTTTTTTGATAAATTCTTAGGTGTGTTATTTCATCCATGTTGGGAAAATTAACGATTTTGGATGGAGATTCCCATGTTGACCCCCCTGGGGGGTAGTGTGTTCGAGTTTCAAGGGTTTCTATATTAGTGAATTCTTTTGGTGGGGCGAACTCTCTCATGTTCTCCCCTCAATTCCACGCAGTGGTTTTACTTGAATTGGTCTGGTGAAACGATATTGGGAATAGTTACTCTAAGGCTCTCATTTTTCATTGGTTTTGTGTAGGCATGTACTATAGTTGTGTCAATTGTTGTCTTGATGAATTTTTGGGGGCAGAAAGTGTCTATGGTGGGGAGAATTAACACACCCCGACCTCGGACACCTATTTATTTTATTTTATTCTTACTATTTACTCTGTCCTGTGTCATTTGGACGAGGCTTAGTTGTGACCTGGTTTAAAATTTTTGAAGTAATATGTTTTTGGTGGGTCTTGGCTAGTGTACGGTCACTGCACCATTAGAGGGAACCGTGTGTTGGGTCCTTGTGAATGCGCTGTGGCGCAACAATTCTCATATATATTAAATTAAATAAAATTTTAATTTAATTGAAAAAGGAAGATAAAAATTTTTAACTCAATAAAACAAGGTTAATTCTTCAATTATAATGATGATAATATCATTTTGCAGATGTTAATATTATTATTATTTAATTTCGGAATAATTTTATTAATTTTTTTAACTTATTATAAATATTATTGTTAATGAAGAATAATAGAATAATTACATTAATTATCATTATGTTGTTTTTAATTTCTTTTTTTGTTATTAATATTATTATTATCATTTTTCTATTAATATCATTACTCTTATTTTTATTTTAACATGGATATTATTATTATTTCTTAAAATAAAATGGATATCAGATAATTATTATTATTATTGGTTTTATTAACATGTATTGGTTTTATTATTATTATTATTATTGATATTTTTATTAATTTTATTTCCTTATTATTATTATTATCATAAATTTTTTTCATTTCTTCACTTTTTTTATGAAACCATAGTTTTCCCTATCAACCCCCCCCCCCCATTTCCCCTTTGTAGTTTTGTGTGGTACCCCCCCCCCCCCCGACCCGTCTACTCCTGCGTGGTGCGCACTTGCAGGCCGCAACTGTGGACCTTGACTTGCCCTCAAGTTTTCACGCTCTAGTGCACCTCCATACTCACAGACTTCTTGACTCGACTTTCCCTTCCACACAACTGTCCTCACCCCTCATGGCCCGACGCAACCCCCCCTGTTCGGAGCGACCATTTTTGGTCTGGCGCGACCCCTCCTAGCCAGGTGCGACCTACCCTGTCCGGTGCGACCCTCCCCATCCAATCGGCTTCCAACCACCGCCCTCCACTCGATGTCCCATACGCTGGCCAGCCTCCTGCATGACCGACCAGCATTCCTACAATTTTTATTCTTTGGGTATATTTTCTCTATTTTAGGTGTTTTTCTCAAATCAATCATCACTCTAATACCACAGGTCCTTTAATGCATTTTTCTCGGTATCTAGGGTACATGTTTGGTCCGAGGGGTGATTTCATCCTTCTGTCAATGTGCCATTGTGTTCACATGGGTTGAGGTAGGTGTTCTTTTCCCTTTGTTTCAATTTCAATCAATTTGATTCTTGTTTTTTTATTAATTGATATTTAAAATTTGTTTTACACATTTATTACATATTTAGTCAATTTTTAGTATGGATTTCATATTGGATGAATTGATCGCAATTAACTATTTTTTGATGTTGTTCTTTATTTTTTCATGAAAATGCCTCACATTTTGGTCTTGAATAATTGTCATCTTCTTTTTAAATGGTATTGTTGGTTATATCAGGGTGTGTTTTGGATATAAATCTTTTTGGGTAGCATTTGGTTATGTTTCATTATGTGTTCATTTGGTTTTTTGTGAGTCATTGGTACTCTTGGTCATGGGTTGGTCCTTGCTGCATTATTTTTGGGTATATTTTGTTGTTATAGTTAATTTATGGTCAACAACTGAGGATGTTCACACATACGCCTATGTTATTTTTATATATAATATATATATGTCCTCCAAGTACGTATTCCCTCCTGGCATGGGGAATATGTGCATTGGATTATAGATATATGTATATATATAGGTATTTGTGTGAGAGTGTGGGCCAATTTCTGGTGGTTTCCACCCTTTTTGTCAAGTTCCCAAGTGTTCGATACGACCCGATTCTTCCTTGAGGTAGGAGAATTCACATTTTCATTTTTTAAAATAATTCCATTTAATTCTTTCATGTTTTTAATAAATTATTTTACTATATATTTATCATTGAAAAGTAATTGTCCAACCTACTATAGTGTTTTCAAGTTTTCATTTGGGCTTGTTTAAGAGTAGTTTGTTAAATTATCTTTTAGATTGTCTAATTAGTCTGATTTGTTATTATAGTTTTCTTACGAACTGTTTTATTTGTTTATTAGTGACTAGTAAACAATTTGTGTTGCATTAAGTGTTTTGGAAAAAATGGCTTTAATGGATTCTTTAAGGTTTTACCATTGGGTTCGAAACATGTTTTGGTGTTTAGAGTTGTCTCAAAAATGGTTCGTAATTGCTTTCTGTTAAGGCATGTTTTGGTGAATGCGTGATTTGGTAATTTCATGTTTTCATGAACGGATATTGGCACATTTTGGTCCGTCTGACCTTGTTTGTAAAAAATTATGGTTATTAAGGTTTTGGAAACATTCCTAACAGTTTTGGTAAATGGTTGATGAGGTAAACCAAAAGGCCCGTTTGGCATTTCAGATTGACTATTTAAAAAGTTTTGATGTGTCTCAGTTTAATGAGGCTCATTTGGAATCTTTGAAACAGTGTGTTTGGAAAACCCCTCATTGGTTAGGCCCTTTTCCTCATCTGCCGTTCATGTGACAGGAGGGTCCTCGGCATGGGCCTCCTTTGGAGAATTTTTATGTTAAGGCATTGGACTAAACTTTTGGTGGCCGGGGTGGTGTCGGTTTGGGTCGCGTGCTAGATTATATATATATGGCTTGTCATTTGAATGTGTGGAACACCTATTTGTGAACATAGCATGGAAACATAGCATATCAAGGGGGTTTACTAAGAACAATTTTTGCACTAGTTTAAACTACGTACTGGTTAGTGGCCCTTAGTACAGAATATAATCTTCTAGGGGATAGGGCCCCTTGGTTAGGCCATGTAGGGCTACACCGGGTGTTAGGGAATTATGATGTCCTTGCGAGTAGGCATGCCTTCGGGATGAGTCGCATGTATAGTATGTTCTGGTCTTCCTCAGAGTTCCTAGGTTTCCTGTGATCCTTTGATAAAATCACTATTAGTACCATTTCCCTTGTTGTGTGTTGAATCATACCCTTGAACTTCGTTTTAGTGTTTTCTTAGAAGTGTTTTATGTGTATGGTTGGTTTTAAAATGAACTTCAAAGTAGCTGTTTTGGAAAAATTTGTGTGAACTCCACTTTTGTTTTATTTTCCATGTTTTTTTAATTATTAGGGAAATGGATTTGTGATTGTTAGTTTTCAAAATATAGTGTAGATATGAAAACCTTATTTTTATAACTATATTTTAAACAAGTATTATTGGACTGTTTTGGAATTGGAAAATGATTGGATTCTGTGGTTCATTTTTGGTCATTCCTACTGAGCATTTTAATTCTCACACCTATCTTACCTTTTCAGATGCAGGTTCAGCTTTTTGTTTTAGGTTATTGTTTCTTCTTCCCATGCGAGGCAGACTGTTAGTTGTTGGAGGTGACCAAGAGGTCACATGAAGGTATGTGCAGTCTTGTTTTCTTGTCGCTGCTATTTTTCTTACTCTTTTTTAGTCTTTATTAATTTATTTGTCTTCCTTTTATTGTCCAAATAAATCCCACATGTTTAGTTTTGATGCCCGACACTAGTTTCCAGCACGTGGGGAACGGGAACACCCCTCGGGCCATGCCACGGGCTGGCTCAGGTGACAGGTTCAGGGTTGACATTGGTTGGTTCGCGACAAAGTGGCTTGAGATTATTGAGGAATGAATTAGAAGCTAAGGCTTTTTATGACTGGGAGGAGGGGCTCTTTTGGAAAGTGTGAAAATATTATTTTATTATATGATGATATTCGGTTAATAATGGTCCAATCCTAATTAAAGTAAAAGGTAAGATGACTAATGGTCAAAATAAAATCATCCAATGAGAATTGGACAGGTTTTGGATATTTTTTTAATATATATATTCTTATTTATTTAAATCATTTAATAATGAGGTAATTACTACATCATTAGTGTGTCATAAATAATTAAATATATTTGATGTCTAAAAAATATTAAAAAATACCATAATATAGGAAATATTTTTAACATATCAATGAATATTTAGAGTTGAAAGGATAATTTATATATCCTTTTCTAATAATTAATTTACTATAAAATATATGTTTATGTCATTTTTGCATTTACTTTATGTTAATTAATCTAAAGTGTCATTATCGCTCCCAAATGGCTCAATTGGGTCCCAAAATCACCCTAAACATGAACATGGTTGTAAATGACCTAACCAATAAGGTTATGACAATTGTTAAGGTAATTTTTATTTTTATAATATTTTTTTACCTTGAATTACCCTATTTACCTTTATCTGTGGTAAATAAAAGTCAAAAGTAATGATTCACCAAAGATTATTTTTATCTTATTGAACCAAATTTTACATACTAATATCAACCATGTAAGACTGATTATCAAAATTCAATCTAGAGAAGTATTTAAATTTTATTTAAATGAAAAAGTTGGTTTTTTTACTTGAATTAGTGGTTTCACTATTCATCAAAAATTGTAGTTTTTCAGAAAAATACTAAAAATTCAGCCTAATATTTATTTGATATTCTGAATTCAAAAATTCTATCTATTTTAACAAATTCTAAAAAATAGATGTTGGATTAATTATTTTAAAATTAATTCCCATTATCAATACAATTAGCGTGTTTTTATGAATCAATAAATATCGAAAGATTGATACTTGTTTAACTCCAATTTCAAATTGAAATTATTTACAATGACCAAAATTGGATTAAATGGTAAACAAATAAAATAATTACACTTTAAAACCAATTAAAAATACAATTTAATCATATAAAATAATTATATTAAAAGGCACTTTTTAATTAAAAACCAGCATTTTTCACTATTCATAAAAATTAATTTTATCTGAAAAATACAAAAAAATTACCCAATGTAAATAGTGATGTCATGATTCTAAATAAGAATTCTATTGGGTCAAATAGAACATATAAATGTGAATATAACTAGATTTAATGAGGGTTCTCCATCAAATGGCGATAAATCAACCATTTAAGGTAAATTATGCTTAAAATTAGATCCATTCACATTTTAAGCTTTTAAAATTTATTAGATAAATGTCAAAACATTCAAAAAACATGTATAATCATATTGTAGTTCGTTATATTCATTCCCTCCAATACATTGAATAGGTGTTAACTACATTTGAAATTTATATATTATATTGTTAGTGTGCAATGTAAGATTTCAATGAAACTCGTTCTTGCGTATGAAGTACACCATCGATCATATCAACCCCTTTAATGTAAAATTAATATTTAATTTAAAAATATGAATAATTATAAAAATGTAATATTTCATTATTTACATGGGATTTTACATCCTTCCCCCCATTTTGAAATTGTGTCCTCGCAATTTCATTCACTTATCAAATAAATGGTGGTATTTATCCCTCATAGCATTTTCAGATTCCCACATTGCCACTTTAACCAAATTGTTTTTCCGAAAAACCTTTTCCTGGTGAATTACCTTATTCCGAAACACTTGCTCTCTATGGTCAAGAATTTGGATTGGTTGTTCCTCATAAGAGATATTCTCTTCCAACTGAACTACCTTTGCACTCAAAAAAGGAGATGGATCTAGCATATATTTTTTCAACATTGAAACATGAAAAACATTGTGTACCTTGGATATCCTTGGAGGTAAAACCATGCTATACACAACTGATCCAACATTTTCTAAGATTTCATAAGGTCCAATGAACCTCTGACTCAAATTTCCCATCTTACCAAAATGCATCACACTTTTCCACTGAGAAACTTTAAGAAAGACATGATCACTTACGTCAAAAGAGAGATCCTTCCACTTGTTATTCGCATAACATTTCTGCCTCCTCTGAGATGTTCTCATGTGCTTATGAATGAACTGAACTTTTTCTTTCATCTCTTCTACCAATTCTGGTCCCATAAACTTCCGTTCACCTACATCATCCCAAAATGCAGGAGTTCGACACTGCTTCCCATATAATGCCTCAAATGGATCCATCCGTATACTAGAATAAAAACTATTATTTTATGAAAATTCAATCAAAGAATGATGTTGGTCCCAACTTCCCTGTAAATCCAGTGAACAAGCACGTAGCATATCATCTGAGGTCTGAATTGTTCATTCTAATTTCCCATCTGATTGCGGATTGAAAGTTGTACTAAAATTTAATTTAGCACACAACGACATCTGAAGGCCTTTCCAAAATATAGAAGTAATCTTGAGATCACGATCAGATACAATAGAGAGTGGAACACCATGAAACCTGACTATCTTTTTAATATACAACCAAGAAATATAATCAAGATAAATAGTATCTCGAATTGGATGAAAATGAGTAGATTTATTCAACCGATCAACAATAACCCAGATTGCATTATTACCTCGAGATGTATTTGGTAATTCCACAATGAATTCCTTGGATAGATTTTCCCATTTCTACTCTGGCATAAGTAATGACTGAAGCATCCATTTTGGTAACTGCCGCTCTGATTTAACCTGCTAACATGTCAAACACTTCATAGTAAAATCAAAAATTTCTCTTCTCATTCCATCCCACTAGTAATACTTTTTATGATCTCTGTACATCTTAGTACTGCCAGGATGAACTGAAAACGGAGAACTATGAGCTTCAGATAACAACTCATTCATCAACTATGAATCACAAGGCACACATGATCTCTTCCAAAACATCAATTCACAATCATTATCGATGTTATATTCAAGAAAATTACAATTCTGAACCAACTCTACATTTTTCTGTAACTCACTGTCTTTCTTCTGCCCTTACTTAATTCTTGTTTGATTGAGACGATTTCAAGGAAAATTGAAACAAAATAGAAGAATATCTGTCACCAACAACTTCTATGCCAAGGTTTATCAAATCAAAAAACCAAAGTATCCTGTTCCAAACGTAGCAAGGTTAACGAAGCAATAATTTTTCAACTCAAAGTATCATCCAAATTATTTGCCTTTCCTGGATGGTAATGGATCATGCAATCATAATCCATGACTAATCACAACTGTCTCCTCTGTATCATGTTCAATTTTTTTTAGTGAATATATACTTCGAACATTTGTGGTCAAAATATATTTTACATTTTAATCCATAACAAATATACCTCCAAAATTTTAATGGAAAAACAACAAAAGAAAATTCTGAAGAATGTGTAGGGTAATTTAACTCATTAGGTTTCAACTGACGTGAAGCGTAAGCAGTTAAATGATCATTCTGCATAAGGACACATCAACATCCTTTCAACTAAGTATCACTGTAAATAAATAACTCAACATTTCTGTAAGGTAGTTCCAAAAAAGGAGCATTCACCAATCTTATTTTCAATTTCAGAAAACTATAATCACATTCTTTTCTCCAAACGAACATAACACCTTTTGGAGTTAACATAGTCAGTGGACTAAATAAATGTGAAATAATTTCAACAAACTTCTAGTAGTAACCTTAGAAACCAAGAAAAAAACAGATCTCAGTTATATTTGTGTGTCATGTTCATTATTCAACAACATTGTTTTTAGTATGATCAATAGTTATTCCTTTTTTTAACAATTTCACCAATGAATGAAATTTTATGTAACCGAAACTCACTTTTGCTAAACATCCCAAAAAGATTTTTTTTTCTTTTATGGTTTTCAAGAAAATCCTTAAATAGAATTCATGATTCTCTTTACTTTTATAATTAACCAAAATATCATCAATGAACACCACCACAAACTTATCCACGAACTCACAGAAAATTCTATTCATATGATCCATGAGTATAGCAGGTTCATTGGTGAATCCAAAAGGAAAAACAATAAATTTATTATGGCTATATCTAGTATGAAATGCGGTCTTTGGAATATATACTTCTTTTACTTTCAATTGATCGTACCCCGACCTCAAATCAATCTTTGAAAAATAATGAGCTCCCTAAAGCTGATCAAACAAATCATCTATATGAGTAAAATTATTCTTATCATTAATAGTGATGTTATTCAAGGCTCCATAATCAATTCAATGTCTCATTGAACCATCATTCTTTTTAAAAAATAAAATAGGAGAACCCATGGTGATGTGCTAGGTCAAATGAAACCTTTATCTAATAACTCATGCAATTTCTTCTTTGACTCTAATAGTTCAATTTGAGACATTCTATAAGGGGGTTTTGAAATTGTCCAAGCATCAGGAACTAAGTAAACTGTAAATTCAACTTCCCAGTCAGGTTTATTTCCAAGTAATTCATCAAGAAAAACATCAATGTACTCATTTACCACTGGAAGATCATTCATTTGAATAGTTCCAATGTTTTCAACAATATGTGCAAAGTAACATTCATTTTTGCCTTTTACTAGTTTCTCAGCTTCCAGATATGTTATCAAAAGTAAGGGTTCATTCTTGTGCACAAACTGAAAATCTTTTGGAAAAGAAAAATATTTTTCTTTTCAGTCCATCGTAGCATGATAAATAGAAATCCAATCCATACCCAAAATAACACCAGACTCTACTAGAGGAAAAAAATAAGGTTTGTAGTTAGATTTTTCCCACACACAAGGACATGAATGTTCATATGTTTTCTTTTTGTCTCAACATTTCCTCTATGTGATTTTACCATAATATTATGATTCATATCTTGAGATGGAATTTACAATTTACTAGAAAACATCCCATATATGAATGAATGTGTAGACCTAGAATCAAAAAATACATTGGCATAATATGAATAAACAAAATATGTACCTGATACAACTTCATTTGATGACCCAACATCTGCTGAAGTAGTTTCAAAGGACTTTACCACCCCTTTCTTCTTGTAATTTGGTTTATGTCCCTATATTGAGTTCTTTATTGGACACTCATTTCCATAATGACCCATTTCATTGCACTTAATTCATTTTACTTAATGTAAATCAGATTTTGTCTTACAATTAACCAAATCATTTTCAGTACAATTATGACCCTTATGTCCCATTTTACCACATTGATACCACTTACTAGAATTCAAAATACATTCCCAAGCATTTTTTTACAACAATTTTCACAAACAGTAAACTTATGATTCTTACCATCAGACTTTTTTGAAGGGTTCTTCCCTTTTGTCTGCCACCTTGACCTCTTATTCTGTTGTTTGTCAAAGAACACATGATCATCGAAAGACTAAATTTCCACCTTCTCTAAACAACGAACATGTTTTTTATTACTTTTGAAATCACGAGAAGAATAATACCTTCGATACTTTGGATTTAACCCTATGTTAAAACAATTGATTTTACTATCAAGATCTCGTATGAAATTCAGAGCATACCTTGCAAGTCGAGTGAATCTTTCTCCATAAACAGCCACTGAGTCATCCTCCTACCTCAATTCCAGAAATTGTTTTTCCATCCTAAGTCAAACGACCATAGGAATGTATTTTTCAAGAAAGATCCCTTTGAATTCATCCAAATCAAGAGCATCAATCTCCTCAATATCCCAGATATTTTTCACCATCAACCACCACTGATCTGCTTCACCTTCAAAATGGTAAACAACAAGACTAATATTTTGATTTTCTGAACACCCCATGACATCAAAATATTTATCCATTACTTTAATCCAACCTTCATCTTGCATAAGGTCAGATGATCCTCTAAATGACAGGGGATTTTTCCTCATGAAATGATCCACTAATGAAATGTTTTTATGTGGTTGATCTAGCTAATCTCTTGCATGGATACCACCTTCATTTATAGCTTGAGTCAACTATGCCATTACTACAACAAACTATTTAGTTCCGATTCCGACCATCTCAGGTTACTGATTTGGAAGGTTTTTTTCTTACTAATGTCATACCAAAATAGCTTCCATGTTTCCTCTGTAGAAAGCCATTCTAGAGATAGAAATATCTAAGGAAAAGCAACATGGTAATCTCTAAATTCCTTATCACTTTAATATAATTTAATTTGTGGATATAAATTTCAAAATACCCTAAATCCTAATGTTATCTAAACCGTCCTTTGATATCAACTATAAGAATCCAACCTTCAACATTACATAATCATGGATTAAATGAATAATTCACATTGAGGATCTTTTCATTTTTAGTGTTTTACAGAATTTGTCTGTAACTATTACATTACATCTTAAAAATTACAGGGAAGACATATATATTCTGTTTCAAATTTTTTCATTAAATAAAAAATCGTGAAAAAAATTGTCATGTCTTGTCCCATGTTTTAGATAGCAGGACTTTTCCATGATCCCGTCCTTGACCCTATTCATCTCTAGGTCCTGTGAAAAACATTTCAAAACATGGGATGAGCATAAAAATCACAGTAGGGGTTATAAAAAAAGAATAAAAAATTTAGTTAAACATTTCATACATAACATGGAATCATAATAATAATGAATAACACATAGAAAACATAAATAATAAAGGTAACTTGTGGCATTCTTATCATACTTGCATTGTAGCTATCACAACTACATGGGGAGTTACATTTTGAATACCCATCACATTATATTCCTTAAATCTATTTGGATAAAAATTCATGTTTACCTCAATCATGTTACACAATTCATTAAAGAGATATCTCGGGCACACCCTCCATCGGTTTGTCATGGAACCACCCATATACAAAATCAAGGCCCAAGAACCGTAACATATTCGTATCACATACAACAAACATAAAATAAATATAACATTTCCACGTTTCAATCACAATATATCATTTAAATATATTGACATAAAAAATAAATTATAATCACCATTTCAATACCAAAATACATAAAAGATTATATGGTATTTATTTTCTTTTTAAAAACATTACGTCTTGTTAAGGAATCCAAAGATCAAATAATACTCAGAGCGGCGGAAAGGTCGTTATCACTACGTATATTAAAAAACATTATTTTTTGTCATTTAGTAAAATTATTCGTAGAAAATGATTCCATATGAATGAAATGAAAATTCAATGGTGTTTATATAGTGTATAAAATAAAATTTTGTATTAAAACAAAATATGCCTCAATGAATGGACAATAAGACGAAGTCCCTTACCTCATGTCCGACTTGACTTGTTCATTCTTTAATCTCATGAATAATAAAATAAAGTTCATTTCTAATTGTTTAAGAAAATTTTTCATTTTTATTATTCCTTTGATATCACTTATTACCATGTTATAAACATTATTTAATCATTTATGTTAATAATGTTTGTTTTGTCGATATTTGGTACTTGAGTCAAAAATGTACATCTTGCAATTACAAGTTGTTCACATGGTGAAACCATCATTATATCCAGAATGGTATTCATGATTTAGATATCATATATATAATATATATCCATTATATACATGTATTTATAATAGTACATAACATTTGGAGGTAAGAAATGAAATGCACCATTCATGGAGATGGTAAGCCGTACATACGCATGAACACTACTTTCATTTCTCTTTATTATTTTAATTGAATTAAAACATAACGATACATAGGTATATTATAATTCCAGTATAATATTATATATTATATCATTAATTCCATAATTTATACATCCAACATATGGCAGTAACGAGTCATATCACTTTGAGGGGGCCGTAGTCTGCACTTCCACAAATGAAATTATCGCATTTACCAATAATGGAAACCATAAAGGTATGCTGTAAAAGGAAAATAAAGAATCATAAAGAAAAAATAATCATAATATATATTATATATAAATATAGTTTCATCTTAATGACCCCCATGAGAGGTGGTAGAAGATAATCGAACTATCATCTTTTCGTGAGGCATTAGTTTTCCATTCCCGGAAACATTATGTTCTTCACCCATTTGATGGTGGTGTGTGTAAGTGTAGTTTGAATAATTTTCATAAAAAAAATCTAGTTTATTAGGGATACTGGTTTTGTTATAAATGGAAGAAATAAAAATGGTTTAAGGGATGGATAACTAAAATAAAAGAAAATAAGTTAAGAAAAAGTGTTACCTTTAATTTGGGTAACTACGTTTGGTTTGAACCAAATGGTCTTCTTGAGGTGCCTTCTGCCTAAGGAAAGGCTTCTACGAGAAGGAGAGGGATCAAGATAGATTATTTGGGCTGGGGTTGGATGAGTTATGTGTCTTGAGATGTGTGAGTAAAGAGTTATAAATGAAGGCTTTTTATAAGGGGGGAGGGGCGCTTTAGGAAAGTGTGAAAATACTATTTTATTATATAATGATATTCAGTTTCTAAAGGTCCAAAACTAAATATAGTCCAATATAAGATTACTAATGGTCGAAATAAAAACACCCAATAAAAATTGGACAGGTTTTGGATATTGGTATCATATTTGTAATCTTATTTATTTAAATCATTTATTAATGAGGTAATTAATGCATCAGTATTTTGTCATAAATAATTTAATTTATTTGATGTATAAAAATTATAAAAAATACCATAATGTATTAAATCATTTTATCTTTCAAATTTATATTTATAGTTGAAATTATAATTTATATAACCCCTTTTAATAATTAATTTACAAAAGTTATTTGTTTATGTCATTTTTGCCTTTACTTTATGTTAATTAATCTAAATTGTCATTATCACTCTCAAGTGGCTCAACGGGTCCCAAAATCGACCCAAATATGCCCATTTTCTTAACTTACTCAACCAATAAGGTTATGAAAAGTGTTAAGGTAATTTTTTGTTATTATAATATTATTTTTACATAGAAGTATCTTCTTTACCTTTATCTGTGGTAAATAAAAGCCAAAAATTACTCTTCTAGAAAAATTATATTTATCTTATTGATCCAAATTTTATTTAATAAAAAATATCATGTATGTCAATTTTCTAAATTCAATCCACAAAAGTGGTAAAATTTCATTTAAATGAAATTGTATGTTTTTTTACTATGACTTAGTGGTTTCACTATTCACCAAAAATTGATGTTTTTCATAAAAATACCAAAAATTCAGCCTAAGCTATATTTGATATTCCAAATTCAAAAATGATGTCCTTTTAACCAAATTTTAGAAAATAGAAGTTGTATTAATTAATTTTTTATTAATTCCAATTATCAAAATAAATATCCTGTTTTAAAGAAACAATAACTATTCGAAGATTGATACTTGTTTATGTCCAATTTCAAAGTGAATATAATTCCATTGATCAAAATTTGATTAAATGGTAAAAACATAATATAATCACAGTTTATAACAAATTAAAAATATAATATATTCATATAAATAAATTAGGTTAAAAGGAACTTTTGAATTAAAATACAATATTTTTCAATATTCATAAAAAATTAATTTTATCAGAAAAACACCAACAATTTACCCAAAGTAAATTTTGATGTCCCGACAATATAGGAAAATTTTATTTGGTCAAATATAACATATAAAAGTTACTATAGATAGATTTTAATAGGGTTCACAATCAAATGGCTAGAAATATACCATTTAAGGTAAATTATACTTAATATTAGATTCATTCACATTTTGAGCCTCTAAAAATTATTGGATTACTGTTAAAACGTTTAACAAACATGTATAATCATATTGTAGTTAGTTATATTCATTCTCACCAATACAATAACTAGGCGTTAACTACATTTAAAAAAATATTATTATATTATAAGTGTGCAATGTAAGATTTCAAAGAAACATGTTGTTGCATATCAGATACGCCATCAGGAATATCAACTTCTTAAAAGTAAAAGTAATATTTAAATCCCAAATATGAATAATTATGATAATTTATTATTTATTTATTTACTTGGATGTTACAATAACGACCTTACGATTAAAAATTCATTATCGTAATGTGTTTTAAATATAACCGATGATATAAACCATCATGTCCAAGAGATATGGAGAAAATAATCCATCACAACTAGGATAATAGATCTTAATAATGAAGTAGTGATAGGTATGATAGTTAATAATTCAATGAAGGTGACTGTAATATTTTATTTTAATTCTACACATTATTTCCTATTCTAAATGATTTGTAGAACAATTCTAACACTACCTCCAAACATGGAATTTAATTTATTAGTTCAAATGAAAATTGGTTCCATTTTTTCATGCAGGCGATATAACTTCTCTAAATTCAATATTTCCCTTTTGAATTTTATTGAAATCCTTTAGATACCCCCTTACAAGAATTTTATGCAATTCTAGGTAGGGCTATTCATAACATGAATAAATCCAAACTAAACTAACATGATATAGAAACCACCATTTTTAAATGGAATCACCCTATGGTTCTTTAGATCTATAAGGAGGAGTATGGATCTCCATTGGAATCACGATCTCATCTATGAATATTATTTCATTATGGGAAAGTATTTCTTGTTGAAATGGTTGAGACTAAGAAAATTAAAATCATTGATAACATGTCTATAGTAAGAGAATTTTTCAATGGGTTCCCCCAATGAATTTACCAGTCTTCCACCCTATGAAGAAGCTATGTTTTTAATCAAACATATACCCGATGCTTTTAAAATATAAAAGAATCCATACATAATTATTAGGGCTGAACTTTATGATATTAATAAGAGACTATAGGGTAATCTACATAATGGATATATATTCCCAAGGGTTTTACAAGGGGGTGTGTTTATACTTTTCTTCGTATAAAACAATGATTCAATGAATCGATACATTTATATTCATCATCTCAACATGATCATGTTAAATATAAATGATTATAAACTATGGATGGGGAACATGTTTCATTATCTTCAAGGATCCAAGTACATCACTAAAAAGGATCTTCTATTTTAAAATTATAATTTAATTGTTAAGAATTATGAAATCTCCAATTATGATTTTCAAAAATGGTACGGGAAATACTATTTCATTATGACATAATTCATACTCAGTAATTCTCTAGATATATTTTGGGAAATTATCAATATAGACTTTACGGATTACCCTAATAAATTTATGGTTGTATTTATATAATACATTTTTACCTAGTCAAAAAGGAAAGTGTAATATAAAGAACATTTAAAAGTTCTTTTGTAGAATATATAAAATGAAAAGTTATAAATAATTTATAGTAAATGTGAGTTTTTTACGAGAAAAATTCCATTCCAAGGAAAGTTTATCACCAACAAAAGGGATATTCATGGATACATTAAAGAGATATGAAATTGAAGGATTCAATAGAAACAAATTATGTTGTAGATCCATAGACTCTTTTGATTGGTATGAAATTATCATAAATTTTTGGGAAACATCTCATGGTTTTCCTAAAAAGTAAAAAACTCACCATTTAGGGAGATAATATTATTGAGACTGATGAATTTAGGAGAGATTTAAACAGTTACATCTATTGATAATCACTAAACCTATGCACAAAATTACCCACCATTGGGAATTTTTTTTGATCCATATCAATGTCCCTAAAATAGATATTTATTATTTTCTCATTCAAAATAAGAATGTATTAGAGAGTGGATAACACAAAATTAATGTCACGGAGAAGAAATATATGATGAATGATCTGAAATTAGTGGCAGTAATATTCTCATTATATATTTTTAAACCATATCTCCTTACAGGGTTATGTGACATATATATTAATCATAAAATACTGAGCTATATACTCACACAAATGGATCTATATATTCACTATAAAGGTGTTTGACTTGATTAGGGATTATAGTTGTTCAAACCATTATAATCTTGGGAATGAGAACAAAGTAGTATATTCTATGAGTAGAAATGGCCATGAATCCCTCTTGATGAAGAGTATTTAAATATATCCAGTATCCATGGACATATAAAAGGATTATAATGTGAATCAGATAAGTAACTTAAACCAACCTTTCTCAAATAAATGATTAATCATCCATACATGAGAGTATCTAGGAGACCCTAAAAGTTGATTTGGAGCAACATAGATTGGTAATGAATATTACTTGTACCAATTTGATAAATATGATGTAATAAGGTTTCGATCCTAGATTTGTGTCCCTTAAAAACCAATACTAAATATGTTCTATTTTGATGAGTCAAATAAATAATCATATATTATTCAACCTAGAGTCATTCAGAGGATTATATATTTGATGAAACACATTTGGTGGGTTAAAAAATGGGGGATTAATGACTTTTTTTCTCGCTGCCTAGTCTACTACCTTTTAAAAGTTGAACCATAAAACCCTAAATATATGATAAAACTATTGATTAAAACATATTGAAAATGAGAAAATATAACGATATATTTTTTCATCATTCTCCAAGAGATATATAAAGGAAATATATACATTTGGGTGGTTGGAGACTGCATAAAAAGGTAGGATAATTCATTTATATAAAATAATATCTCACTCTTGGAAAACTAGCTAGGTTATATACGATAACTAGTACTACTCCCTATTGTTGATAATTTATATATGAGGATTGCCTATTTGTTTAAGATATGAATTTTTAAAAGCATTGGTTAATGAGATAAGTGTTTCAACTCTTATCACCCTTAGACATATGTTAAGTCTGATAAAAACACTAGTACATTAAAAGATATATTGAGATCATGTTCAATAGATTTACAATGATTTTGGGATAATCACCTTCTCCAAATATAGTAATCATATAAAAATATTTTCCACTATATAATTCTAATTGAATCTTATACATATCTATATGGGATGTGTAGTCAGAATCTAACATGATGGGATGAAGTTAGTGATAATAAACATATAGGAGATCAATATATACTAGATATTAAATAGATGCATAAAACCCTTTAGAATCTAATGAATCCTATAAAAGTTAGATAAAAAAACAATATTCAAAATAATTAATAAGAAATAGATTTTAATTTCATACATAATGTGTTCATTAAAATATCACCATGTAGGAAAATCATGGTGTTTCAGAAAAAATCAAATCTTAATCTGTGATACATCAGTCCCTTTTATATTCATGATAACATGGGTTATACATCCAATCAAGTAGTAAAGCCATATAAATTATCCCAAGTACATGATGTGATCCACAAATCTCTATTCTAGAAGTATATATCATAACACTCACATGTATTAATTAAAAAGGTGGTACCATTAAATAATGGTAACTCACATGGGGAGATGCCAATGAAGTTATTAGATCAAAGGGAAAATTTTCCCTAAATTAAAAAAACACCATGTCAATATAGTATGGACGAAACATTAGTTTGATATGGAAACATGGTAAAAATAATAGGAGATTACAAAAAGTATAAACATCACTTTTAATATATGAAATGAAATTTTGATGGAGGGATTTTCAAATCAGGGAACAATGTGAAAACACATAATTTTATAAATTGAATTCATTTATGAATGACTAAATGATTTATTTTGTAATTTAACTGTATAAAACACATTCACTATATGTATTTTTTATTTTGCATGGTCTTAAGATATACATTATTTATCATTCAAGCCTAAAAGATCACTATGAATCATAAAAAAAATTTAAAACATTAATTATATGGTGACATTTATGATTATAATAGATTTTGGATTATGATAAATTCTAATTGATATAGATAGAAGAAGTGATGACCTCGACTAGTTGGATTTTACCACATAAATCCAATTTATCAGAGAAAATGAGGGAGATAGAATCACAATTCCTTTTCATATTTCTAAACCATGATAAGATTCAAAAAAACAAAATTTAATTTAAACTGTGAAGATGAGAAATACAGGAAAATAAATATTACTTCATAGTCCAAGATTGAGGAATGTCCTTAAAAAATACTATTATGACACACCATACTCTTAGGGCATACAATAGTGAAATAATGGGTTATGTATCTACACCCTAGTAGTATGAGTGCATATAATAAAATTTTTAGAAAATAATTATTTTTTGATCCCTTTAAAATATTACATTTTATATAAAACAATTTATAATTAGTTAGATAAAAAAAATATTTTTATACAATGAAACCAAGTTATTATTTTTAATATAATTTTAATAAAAATTTTTTTTTTTTTAAAATCAAATAACTTCAAAAAAAATTTATTTACATTAAATAGTTTTATTATATAAGATTTGTTAAAATTTAAATGGTTATAAAATTTAATGATGTTCGATATAATATTATGCAAGGATAAAAAAATTATTTGTTGTAAAAACTAGTATATTTAATAAATAAGGATTTTTATTTAAATGTATAAATTCTTATAGATTGAATATTAATTTGAATAATAAATTAATTCTTCATCATATATCTATTTTGGTAGATTAAATATCAATTTATAAATCATAAAATTAATATTAAGAAATGGTAATTTTTTAAAAAAAAATTAAGTGATAGTCAAAATTTTTAGAAGAAATTAGGAACATTAAAAAGATATAGATTTTATTATAACATCATAAAATATAGAATGTGATGTATTAAAGACAATCTATTTGTTAAATGATAAGAAATTGTATTTCCCTTTTAAATAATTTTTTTGATGTTGTTTGATTAATTTTACAAACTTGTACCAAATCAACCAAAACATATATTATATTTTAATGTTTTTAGAAAAAATAATTATGAACATGACCCCCTTGAACAATAAGGAATTTATCATTTTATAGATTATTAATAATAACCTAATAAAATATTATAATGTTATACTCTATTATCAAATCCATGGGAAACAAATATTTATGTTTTTCCACTTTTTTATTATTTTATCACATAGAGCCCAAAACATATGTTTTGAAATTAATAAATATTTTTCCAATATTTTCAAATAAATAACCACCCATATTCTCATTAATTTTCACCCAAAACACATTGATCGTGAATCTCTTCTCCTTATCCACCTATAAATCCCTCCTAATGTGTTCCCATGTGCTTAAGAGGATTCTTCTGATCATTTAGAAGCACCCTCTCAATGTAATAAATTATCTTCATCTTCCTCTATATTTAAATGATATCAATTTATAAATCATTTTTATAAAGAATTCGTCATTTTGAAATATTTTTTACATATCCCATTTTATCCCTTATGATTCCTATGTAATGATATGCCACACTTAAATATCATTAATCCCTTCCATGACATTTTGTGTACACTTGTTCTATTGTATATATTATTCAGGGATTTTACATATCAATCTCATATATCGGAAATACCCATTCCCATATCCCATCAACTTTTTTAACATGTTTTAAATATCTTTAAAATATTGGTGTATTACATTTATTAAACCTACACTTCTTAATCATTGGAATACAATTTATTGAATTATTTATTATTTTTTTCTTATTTCTGGAAGACATATTCATGTTTGTGATATAATTGTGAAGGGTAGGCCTAAAATATTTTATCCATTTAATGAATTGGATAATGTTTTTTTCATGAGATATAGTTTATAGTGCACATTTAATTTCCCTAAGAACAGTATTTTTTCTTGGTAGTCAGCATTAACATAATCTTACGATGACATGTTTATTATTGTTACCACATCCATATGATTCCACGATGTTATCATTGTAAATCATTCCTTCAAGTTAAAAAATATTTTACAAAACTTTCTATGTAATAATTTGGTACATATTTTATCTAATTGACTACTTTACATTATGATACACTATGATTATTCGATTTTAAGGATTTATAGCTCACCCCTTTTTTATGTGTTCCCCTAGGTTATATCCTATACTATTTTATGATAAATGTAATATAGAAAAATGTTGTCGAGTTATTACATAATATAGTTGTATCCAAATTTCAATTTATTTCGATATGTAAACAATTCCCCAAAGACACTGGGCCACTCGATTATTTCATATTGTATTAAATGTACCAAAATGTAATAAATAATGATGTAAGGACTAGAATGGATATGGTTTTTCATAGTTAGTATAAAAAAAATGACTATTCATTTTGGATTATTTTGAATAGAAAACATTAGTTAAATCCTAATTAATAATACTAAATATTATAAACTCTATAAAAGTTTTATTGTAGTATTGTGTTATCATTTTTATGGGAAAATCGTTGTATATTTACAATGATGTGGATATAGTTGTAGTAAAACTATAAATGAGGGTAATAACTCTAAAAGGGGATTATATGTGTTTACTAAACCTTTACCCAGTTCATGAAAATGATTCATTAAACTGTACAAATGGTCAGACATTCCCCAGGGTTATTTTTTGTTAAACATATTCTTTTTACAAAAACGCATGGAAGGGAAAAATTCTAATAAAATTTAATATTAGGAAACTGACCATTGAAAACAAATATTGAAACTATGACATTCATCAGTTAGGGAATATATTTCATTTATGGTTTATCCTTATATTTTATATCGTGTCCCTTTTAAGTGGAAAATATTTTTAAAATTCTCATCACTAATTTTCCATTATTTTAGTCAATGGATAGAAAAAGAGGAACTGAGTCGGAAAAAATTGTCAGGAAAATTATAATGAATTTCCAAACTAGATTCCCATACCGACGGGTGAAGGGGTCAAAAACATCACAATAATACTCACTCAATTGACCCAATTACTGATCAAAAACTTTAATAAATAGGAACTCTCATATTGCCTTTAGTAGGATAATGTAGAAATTTATACCTTTATCTGATAAAGGCACCAATACTCAGTGGATCTTAAAACCCATTAATGACATAACAATGGATCAACTCCATTTAAAATACTTTCTAATTCCTCCAATTATCTATGCCTGAGATTTTCATTTTTTCCATTTTTAAAAGGGTGATATATTAAATTGGATAAATTTATAAAGAATATAAAAATCAAGGCTGAAGTTTATATGATGGAGTATGATGTGTTTTTGGAAAATATTTTTCCATAAATATTTTTCAAACACTTTCATACTAAAATTGGAGAGATATATCCTTGGCCTCATGAAATAGAAGGATGAATCTATCAAGGTGTTTGTGGAAAAATCACAATACTATCAAAATACACCATAAAACTACAATTGAACGTGAAAGTAAATTTAAACTAATATGTAGTTTAACTAAAGAAAATATTTTGAAAGACTTGGTTATTTTATACTTTGACACCATTGAATCTATTTCCTAATTAACCACAACTATTAAAATGGATAATTATGAACATTCAGGGTCTACTGTGACTGAAGATTGGAAAGGTATAATAGATTATAATTCTAGAAGAGAAATGGTTGAATATAATGGTGGTAAGGTAGTAAAATAACCCAAGATTCAGAAAATTTGGTTTAATGTACCAAAAATTCTATAGAAAGGGGATAAAAAATTATTTAGGTTTGGTATGGAGGGGAAAAAATCTATAAAAAACTAACAAGATAGACCCATGTAGGTGAAGGATAAAATGAATACTCATATTCACCCTCAGCACATTGTATAATGGTCTAATTAAAATCAACAAGGACACTAAGACATTCAATTAATGATGAAAACTTTTTTCGAATATAACCTATTAAAAAACCTTCATTGCTTAAAGAGAGAGGGTGAATGTTTTCCATCACGACTACAAATGTGGATCTTAAAAAAAATTCGTGAAATATATGATATCTACTCATTAAAGGAAAAAAACAAACTGTTTTATTCTAGTTCTATGTATTCATTCATATTACATCATCATGTTATATCTATTCAAACACCACTTCAATACATGAAAATAAATTTATCAATATAAAAAAATGTTTTATTTATTTAATACCAAGCATGTAACGTCTACCAAGAAAATATTTGTTAGTTAAATTTCTCAAAGACCCTTATAATACTAACATTATTATATTTTGATTTGGATTTGATTTCCCTACATAATTGTATTATAAATAATAAATGTAATAAAGTAACCATCTATATCTCAAATCACCCTTTGACTTGAAACATGTGTAAGGAGGAGGATAGGTATCCTTTGTAATTTTTATCTAAACTATAGATATTATATCATTATAGGGAAGTTTTTATATCATGAATAATTGAGACTATAGAAAATATAATCCTTGAAGACATGACCATTTAAAACAAATATGTTGACAAGATACCCAAATAATTTCATTGTATTCTATATAGATGAGAGGTTGACTTCTTAGTAAAACATTTACCTTTATATTTTCCAATATCATAGCATCTATAAGTAATGGCCTTGGTTTTACATGATGTATTGAATAAAAAATATTTTGAGAATGTAGATACTAGTTTTATATAACAAAGTTCTTCAACATTGGGTGCACAATTCTTTTTTTTCAAAAATAAGAATGGGTCAATTCACTTCTTCGTTGATTATCATCAACTCAAAAAGATCATTATAGAGAAATATTATTCTCCTGCAAGGATTTATGAATTTTTGGATCTTTTATATTGAAGCGATTACTCTTATAAGGTGGATCTTTGGTCAGGAAACTATTATGTGTTGATAAAGAAGTAGGATTTCTACAAATCCAAATTTTATAATTGGTACATGCACTAAGATCTTGTTATCAAGCTAATTAGACTCACTAAATCTTTGGATGTTATCAAGGACGCACTGAATAGAATCAATATGGATTACTATAGAAATTAATTGGTAGTCTATGTGGACCATTTTCTTATATACTTCAAAAGAAAGTAGAAACATGAGGGGTATTGGAATGTTGTTCTTATAACGTTAAAAATGTAAAATTTAAAAGAAATAAATGTTATATTTAAATTTTGGGCAGTGAATGTATTAATCATGGGAAATGTTATCACCAGAAAAAAGGCATATCATTGGATCATTTTGTGATTGTGACAATGAATTTTTTTTTGAAAAACAACTATGGTAGATATATGTGGTTTCTCTGGATTAGTAGTTTACTATATTCAATATCTATGAAGATTATCAGGATTTATAATCCCACAATCCATGATATCTCAGAACAGAGTGATATTTTCTTGACCGATGTATGATATAAAAGATTTATTTATTAAAATATTAGACTAATCACTAAATCTATGATTACATTAACCAATGGTGGGGAAGGATTTTGGATATACAATGATGTGTCCAAAACGTGATCTAGTTCATTACTCTTCCAAAATGAAATTGTGAGAGTTTATTCCTACCTACAATTATGGAACCTTCTATAGATCAACATGAAACGTGACCTGTAATTATTTGAAATGATCCTCACACAGTGGAAATGGTGAAATTATATCTATGGGGAGAATTGCAAATTATATAGATCTCGTGAAATTATCAAGTATACATTCATGTAAAAGGATCTCTATATTGGAAAAAGAAGGTAGTTATGGTTATTTATATATGAGGATTTATCAATCTATTACCACCATGAGAAATATGAAAAAATGGTTGAATCTATGAGTATAAATGATCTTTCCATATTATTTATAATGTGGATAGAAAAGTATTCAATATTTTTGTACATGTAATGTCTAGACATTGGAATCAAAAATGAAACATCACAAAACCTTTCCTATATAAATGAAAAAACCATCCATTCATGAAGGGATGAAGGTATAACAAAAATATGGTGATAGATTATATGTAAAGGTTAAAAAATAAATCAATTGTTCCATTTTATAAAATATAAGGATATCACATTTAGAACCAAGATTTAAGTCCTATAAAAATCTATACCAAAGATGGAACTTATATATGATACAATTATCTCACCCTTTAATATTTATCCTGAAATAATAATGATGTATACATTTTTAATGAAAAACATCGTGTGGGATTACATGAAGAAAGATATTGAATAATATGTATCTCCATGCTTGGTATATCTACATGTAAATGGAAATTAATAGAACTATATGGTTATTATTCAACCATTTCCCATACCAATATGAAAATGGGATAACAATATCATGGATTTCATTGTTGGACTCTCCATGACGCTTTAGAAATTAACTCCATTTGGGTTGTAGTTTATTTCATAATAAAGTGAATTCAATTCTTTGTTATCAAGAAATATCTCTATCTTGAAAATATCACAAATATATATAATATAGATATGATAAGACATCATTGAGAACCACTCATCATCATTTCATTTCATGATATGAGGACTAAATTGAGATTTTCGAGAATCCATCAATAGTAAATACATATAGAGATGATTTTTTCACTTTATAAAACCCATAAAGGGTTTTTCAATCAGAGAACACCATTTGATCTTAAGAGGATATTATAAGATAATGTTCACTGAATTTTTAGATGATATTAGGATATTTACCATCCCATTGTGGAGTTCTTAAAAAAAACAATTTCCATTATAGTATTAAAATTAGACCTAATGTGACTACATATGGGAAAATGTGTTCTAAACCAAAATGGTTTGGTAAATTTGGAATGTGGAGGCTCATGGGGGATGATCATATCCAAGTAATAATATCGATGGATATAAAAATTTGAAATCAAATGAGATCCATGAAATTTAAATAAAAAATCTATGAAGATAATCATTGAAAGGAACATGAGAGTGAGGTTAGATATAAGGTCTTTCTTTCTATGTGATATTTATTAATTTGATTGGGTTGAAAAAGAAAACATCAAAGGAATTGAAAAAAGAGGGACCACAGCACCCCACACAACAATCCTAGGGGGTCCAAAAGTAGTGGAGGCCCAGGGCATCCCCTCGAACCAAGTTGACCCCCTCGGGTTTCATGGAGCTAGCAGTGTGGAAGAAAAAGTGAGCTGGACCGGGGATGTAAAGAGAGGAATGATGGTGTGTTACCTTATTCCCCTCATGCCAAGTGTGGGTTACACTGATGTTATTGGTGATCATACCTCGGCATGCCCTCATGGTGTAGTGTATAGGCCATGGAATGGAATCGGAGCCATGCAAAGCTTTTTGAAGGATTTGGGAATCAGTTTTGACCTGTGATAGGACTATCCCTTTTTGGCCACACAAAGAGAGGCCCAACAAAATCTCCTTTGCCTCACCTTGAAGAGAGGATCTGCGCCCTAAGTGCCCCGAGAAAGCCATGATAACCGACCATAACTAGTTTGTAACCACCCCACCTCCACGAATTACCCCATGCTGCAAGACCTGTCGGAGTTGAGTTTGCGCCCTCTGCTTGGTGGAGTCCACCCAACCCAGTTACCTCTACTGGCGCTTCTACCCGGAGAATTGCTGACATTACAAGTTTGAAGACATCGAAGAGTGGGCACCTCCTTCCATTGGAAAAAATATCTGATCAGGTCCAGTAAAAGGAACTTTTTGAAAAGTACAATTCCCTGGCCAAAGACGATAATCCCTTCATGAAGAGCCTTGTTATCTACTTTCCATATCGTCTAGAATCCATCCAAAAGAACCATAGTGCGGGCCGTCTTCTCAGGGCCCCTCTCCACCGCACCGTGAAACCATATATCTAGAAAAGGCATGTCGACCTTGCGGTTATTAGAGAAAGCCTTAAACTCACTGAAATGGATCCATACCACCCTCGCCCGTTCTCCTTCAAAGAATAGGTGATCTGTGCATTCCTCTCGATGCTCCGAGGAGCAGTGACACCTCGAGGACAAAGGGATTCCACGCCTACTAATGTTTTCATCTGTGGGAATGGCTTTGTGCCGCATCCTCCAGGTATGAAAGTTCAGTTTGATCAGAGTTTCCTTGGTCCACAGGATCGCGTTCCAAGCAGAGCTATGATTGGTAGTGGCCATGGATCACCGAAAATACCTCTAAGAGAAGGATACTGATGTAGAGAGAGTGAAAACACACCTGTCCGGATCAGACTTGATTTCAATAAGGTTGAAAGTAGCTCGTTGATCATCGTCAAGGACTGCATCAATGAAGGTCAGGAGATAACTATCCTCTTTAAAAATGATCGTAGTGCCCGGGCACCCCGGGAAGCCAAGGATGGTCCCAGCCTTGTTATGATGACATAAGAGGATGCCCCCCTCCCCACGAGCCATCTAGAAAATGGTTCCAATGCCGCGATAAAGGGAGAAATCACCGACCAAAAGTGGGAAACATTGTTGACGCTCCTAGTATCGGAGCCTGCATGGGAGTTGTGCATGGTGATCCCCCAAAGCGTGTGTTTTTTCAGCACCTCCCAGGCTATCATTGCTTGCCTGCACATGAGCATGTCGTCGAGTCGGCGAACATTGATACCCCTTCCATGACTGGTCTTTCCACCCTGTCCCATGAGGCCCAGCGACGTCTACCCTCTACTCGTGGATCCCAGATAAAGCCGGCGAGAATTTTATCAATCCAGTTAATGGTGCTCTTAGGGGCTTTGATCGACGAGAGAGAGTGGACAGGGGTGGCAAGAAGTACGTTGTTAAATTCCAAATGTTTGAGAAGAAGGGAACTATTAGTCTTAGATAAAAGTCCCCTTATATATCCTTGATCCCATCAACACTATAACATATTATCTAGACCTCTCACCAAGATTATATCAAGTATAATACTACTCCTTGAATCTCTGTAATGAAAGTACCTACCAAACCCCACTTATATATCAAATCATGAGTTATTCCATTACAAAATGTTATTTTATGTGAGAAAAAATTGGTGAATATCCTATATTGAAAATATTATTTTATAATAAAAAATAAAACTCCCTTGGTCAATTTATTTTGGTAGAACCATAGGATTGAGTAGGAATCATTGGAAACAGAATCATTAAAGAGAAAAAAAGTACCCCACATCAATTTTAGTGGATGAAATTAAATTTCCAGGGAGAAAATTCTAAAGGCGGAAGAATATAGGGACATTTAACTTTATAAAAGAAAATTCATTTTTCAATTATTAAATTTATTTTTATATAATGTAGCTATAAAAACGTGGACATATTTCTCTTTTATCATTTTGGATTATAAAAAAATATAACCAAAATTCTCCATTCATTATTAAAAGTCATTTATGAATCGTTACCATTATTAATGTATCTATTATGTAGTGAACATTAGGATTACTATATATTAAGGGTTATGAAGAATTATAATTTACATAGATGGAGGAACTAATGGCCTTGACCTATTTGATCTTACCATATGAAGTCTATTTTTGTTAGATTCTATGAGGTATAGAATCTCTTTGATTTTCCCTCAACCCAGCCTAAACTAAAATTAAAAAACTGCAACTTGATGAAAAATATTTATGGGTGATGTTATTGGTATCTGATATATCCTCCTAAACTATGTTCGTTGAACCACACAAATACATTTCTTCTGCCAAACACTATACCCTTAGGGCATAAAATTTTGTAATAAGAGTTTTTGTATCTAGAGCCTTATAGTATGCAATATTATATTATATTTTTATTAAAATAATCATTAAATTGATCCCTTTCAAATATTAATGAATATAAATTGATATTTATATATTTTTTATTCAATAAAAGTAAAAACAGTTTTTAAATATCCATAATTATTATTATTTTATTAATTTCCAATTAAAACATATTTTTTTAAATATCTTGAATTTTGAAATAAATATTATTTTGGTGAATTATCCTTTTTAAATAATATTTTTCAATATATATTTTTTAATATTATTCAATGAAGTACCATATAATTGTATTATGTTTCAAAATATAGTTTCTAAATTAGAAAAGATAAATTTTTCAAAAAATAAGGAATCTTATTTCAAATTAGAAATTACGTAATTAGAAAAATATTTTCTGAAATAAATACCACCTTTAAAATGATGATATAAAAATTATCCAATAGAAATTTCTTTATCCTTTCTTATTACATTCTATTTTCTAAGTATGAATTAAATATGTAACATATTATGATAATATAATAGCTCAAAACTGATATAATAAATTCTACAGATGGATTCCATGAAAAAAAACTATTTATAACAACTAATTATAGTGTTTCTATGATTTTTTATTAATTTCACAAACCCGTTATGTATCATCCCGAATAGATATAAAATATTCTTCTTTTAAAAAAATTCTTTATTAACATGAATCCCTTCCACATCATGGATGGTATTGTTTTATGGATTTAAAATCATTAACAAAATATAATGTTGTAAACCTCTCCACTTTTGAAAAAACCATTGGAAAAAGAGTTTGAATTATACTAGTTTAAATTATTTGGCCATATTGTGCCTAAAAACTATGTTTATGAATTTATAATGAGATCTAATTCCCCTTGGATATAAATACTGAACCAACCACCCATTAATCATCACTAAAACCCCATTTTGAATTATATTACCCCAACCGCACTTTATTTCCCTCCAAAGTTATTCCCAAGCTCGTAAAAAGGATCTATAAATCATTTATGTTATAACCTCAAGAGATTATGGATTTTATTCATCTTTCTCATTATCTATGTTAATTCTTGTTATGAATTATTTTGATTTCTAATAGTTTATGTTGAAATAAATTTTTTAAAAACCCTATACTATCCATATGATTCCATAGTAATGAGATCCAGACTTCCACACTTGTTATTCTATTCTAGTAAAATTTTTAACCCTTTATTATGCAGCTAAAATTATTTCATAATTTTATATGGTAAAATTTTGTGTTTTGAATTCAAGTCTCCACCTCCATTTATGGGAATTAACCAAGTTATAAATATCCACAAATGGTTTTATACTTTTTTGTATATAAATTAAAATTCGTAATAATTTTTTTGAAAGTGATTAAATATGATCTTATATTGTATGGCCTAGGTTGCACAAAAATTAATGTACATGATATTAATGTGATAGGTGGACCCAAAATTATATTTCCCACTAATGTATTAGATGTGTTTTTTATCTAATAAGATACTATGTATGGAGAATTGGAATATATCCTATGAACAACATGGTATAATGTACTGGATGTTATTGTTGACTTATGTTTATGATATCATATTTTATATTTTTTTTATATTATTATGATTCCTTGATATTATCATTACATATCAATCATTGATGATCATGATTCTGATTCTAAAACATTTATATAACCAAGTTATGAATCATGACTCAAATATAAATACATTGAATTGTGTAATTCTTTTTTTATTCATTTAACATGATTTATAGCCCACTAGTTTCATATATACATCAAAATGTTATCTTATGAAATATTATAAGATCAGTGAATTATAAAGGCATGTTATGGTGTTTTTGATTAATTCTTTTGTATCCATGTTTAAATTTATTATAACATGTATCTGATTTCCAAAAGATAAAAGGATAATTGAACTTCCTAGATTATATGACATGTATTAAAATGGAATAAATAATAAAATAATGTGTATGAAATTATAGGATGTAATATTTTCTATTTACATTGATGGATGGTTATGAGGAATGATATTACATGGTTTATCACTCACTATCATATCTATCGTAGAACAACGGGGAATCCATAGGTATTGGGTGGTTTTTATTGACACCATCGAGTAATAATTTGGATATTGGATGTAGTAACAATAGATTTCAATATGTGTTTAGAAAGGAAATTAACTATTCAGGATATAGTCAGGTTGTTGTGAATTTATTGATGATTTTTTACATTTCATTACCATCTATGAAAAAAAATCAATAGATGAGACAGGAAGTATACATATGTGGGATATAATATTGTTGTATTGGGATCTACTGATTATATTATTACATCTAGATATACATATCATATCTACTTTCATTAAGTGCCTAGAAGAATTCCTTGTAACTCTCTAACATGATTCACCGAGTTGAAGTCGATGGGCCACGTGACCTCATATGATCCTCCATGTATTTGAAATGTTGTTGACTACTGGTGAAGGCCTAAAAACAAAAAGGGTAGATTTTTCCCTCGGTACTATGAAACTATTATAGTATAAATAATGACGTAAAATAATAGTTAAAAAATAATGAATAATTAATTAATTATCAAAGTTTCAATGTCATAATAACAACCAACAAATGATGATTAAATATGTCATGTGAGATATATAAACCCAACTAAAAATGGTTCCATTGAATGCTGTATATAACTAAATTGATTTATCTACAGGCACACAATCTAAAAATAATCTTACAACATCTAATATCCATCATCCAAAATTAAAAACCTTCCATTATAGGTTCCATTCCATTTAATGCAACCATAAGCATTAAATCTATAATTACACCAAAATTACAGTGTAGGGTGTTAGTAAATGACTCTATTAAAAATAAAAAATGCCCATTAAGATAACATAATAAGAGACACTATTGTATTCTATAAATGTTAAAAATAACTAATAAGCATAATTATATCATAAAATTACACCATATATTATAGCTATTTAGATATCATCTCTAACATATTTGATGTTTTTCCAGAAGTAACATAAATCATCAGCGTGACACATCCCCATTGATGGGATTGCCAAAAAAACATTTTTGGAACATCCCACCGGATTGAATAAACCAAGTACATGGGAATTAATTTTTGAAAAACCCCTCTTGAGGGATAATCCCATAGACAATACCTTCATGCTCATATATAGATAATAGAGAATATCATATATGATGAAAGATTCCAATGAATGATTAAAAATACAATCTTATCAAGAAATAATCACAAACAAAAACAATCCACATGAAATAAATGCATCAATCATAGGTCCATACATGGCTCAATAAAGACAAATAATATTATCAATCATCAATCATAATTATTATTTATCTATATATACCTGCCAACAATAATTTCAAGAACCCATAAAATACATGAAATACTGATAAGGGATTCCAAAGTCAAAAAAAAATTGATGATCAATAGAAAAGGTCACTATAGGAGTCCAAAAACACCACTAAATCCAAGATAAATTCCAATATCAATAGGATTGGGAATAATAGGGTCATGATTGAGACAAAACCAAATCAAAAAAGTTAAGTCATGTTCAGACATAGTAGATATGATCCATTATAGACAATGATTTTAGTCCAATTGATGCACATATGATGATTCCAGAAATACATATGCCTATTTTATCAATAATTAATGAATATCATGTTTAAGCATGCGAAAACACAAGATCTGAAAAAACAATTCCAAGATCTAATCCTTTCTAATTAATTACAAGAGTTGACAATTGATTCAGAATGACGAAGAACTCACCGAATAATGTATACATGATGAATTTTTAATTTGAGAAACCAGAAAAGGTGATTGAAGAGGGAGGATCAATAAATATATCTTAGATAGGGTTTTTAGGTCACTAAAAATAAAATATATCACAATATAATGACACTTATTGAGAAGTGTATGGTTTTAAGAAATAACTCAACATAAAGTAGTGGACCTCGGTCAGACCCTTTAGACGACAATAACTAGACAATGACCTCTATTAGATACTAAATATATTCTATAATGATGTGGTTTTTCTAAGAGCTTCATTAGTTGGATATTTTTATCCTCTGGTGGATTAGTGGATTTAAGGTAGAATCACTTTTACCCAGACACTATATCGGTGAGCCGATGGATTCTCACTAGGTGGTAAGTGGGATGGGTATCACTCAAAAGGCTACCGAAACATTCCAAGACTTTCATCATCATATATTGTGCATTAGAAATTTCTTTCACCATCCCTCTCACCACAGAAAATAAAAATCTAAATATGTGTACAATTTTGTGTGGTGTACCACAATGTAGTGGTTCCCCAATTCTCCACCTCTTGTGACTTATTTTCATTGAGATGTATTCCTATAGTCCTGGTCAAAAAAAAATAATGCCAATATACACAAATATCATCATCCCACTAATATATCATCTGAAGTATTCATGGGATTTTATATAACATCAAAACATTGAACCATTCTTCCTCATAAAACTTTATTTATTATAAAATCTATCATAATAGGTCATTCCATGTATCACATTGAGATTTTCGAAATTAATTTTATCAGATAAATTTATAATTCTTATTATTTTTCAATAAAAACAACAAAAATTGTATCTTTTTATAAATGTAACACTGGGTTTATCCTATGTTACATGCAAGATTGAGTTTATCATCTGTTACATGCAATGTTGTGTTTAAATGAAATGTGACTTACTCTTAAGAAATTGTAATATAATATAATAGTTATCACCTTGCAATCAGAACAGAATTTATGAATAGTTTTAATTATATTATGAAACGTTATGGTTTATAAATGTATGTAAAATTATCTCTCGGATGAACTATTAATTAGAAATTAAAATAAAAACTATTTTTATATAAAAAAATCATTTTCTAAAAAACTAATTATTATGCCTAAAAATATTTATTACCTCAATAAATTTGAAAATATATTTTGGTCAATTATTTCAATAAATTTATATATTATAAGTTAAATGAAATTTTTATAATTAATCTTATCTTTTTCAGGATGGTTTAATAATTAAACCATATTTATGCTTAAAACTATACTTTTATGAAAATAATTATTGAAACATTTTACCAAAAAAACATAAAATTTATAATATACACATTAATAAATCTAATTTAATAAAAAACATTATTTACTAAATAATAATGTCAAAAATATCTCAAGGTAATTTATTGAAATTGTTTTGAAGAGATTATTTTTTAATGAATAGTGAAAATATCAGATTCCATTAATAATTGTGATTTATTGTAAGGATTTTAAAAACATAAAAAAATTAAAGATGGTTTTTAATGAAATAATAGTTCCATTATATATCTATGTATCAAATTTATTTCATTTTAATAAAATTTATTTCATTTTAATCATTTCCATAATGAATTTTCATATGGAAATTTTTTAAAATTTTGATCATTTTTTCAATAAAGAACCATGTTCTCATTGCATTTGAGGAATTAATTTTTAAAAATATTTGTCATCATATGTTAATATAATCAGTGAAAATGGGTTAATTTTTTTTAATTAGAATTATTTATATTATATAATAATTTAAAAATAATTTTCTTTCATAATTAATTGTAAAATAGTAAATATTATTCAGGATGGTTAAGGTAAAAATGGGATTATCGGGGTGTTTGAAGTAAAAAAACATAATGTGCTAAAAATAAACCAAAACATTTCTAAAAACTATTTTCTTGAAAAAAAATTATTTTATTTTATTAGTTATATAATGGACCATTTTTTATCCTTTTTTCATTTTAAAATGAGGTTACACATTTGTCATTTCAAAATTACAAGTGTGAAACACAACTCACTTATAAAAGGTAACCTCTCTCATAATCCATTAAAACTTATAGAACCATTTTTTTCAGAAAATACTTAATCACATCACATAAATACATCCATAATATAATCACATAATCATTAGTATGATTAGATAGCTATCCTATAAATCCTTTTTATGCAATCTCAATGATGTTTTCAGAATAATAGGTAACAACCATAACCATGAATTTTATTTTATTTATTATTTAGAATCCTTAAATTATTTTTAAAAAATATATATAATAAAATCAATATATTACATATACTTATATGTTTTTATGTCAATAAAAAAACTTAAATCATTCTTCTCTTTTTTCAAATGGGGTACAAACTAATTATTTGTGTGTTTGGTGGATTACCTCCTTATGAACAAATGAAATTCAATTTTAAATTAACTCATCTAGTTTATGGAAATAATATCTTATTTTTTGTTTATATATGATATTAATGATATAATTTTTATTATTTAATCATTATATAACATGTTCCTTCTTACTTTCCCTTCTTTGGGATTACGAAAACGTCACTAATTTGTACAGTGGACTACTGCCTCGTGAAGCTATGTGATTCATTCACACCATAGTGGAAGATAATAAGTATAGTTTTAATGATCGTATGTGATATATATATAATTATTATTATTCTTTAATTTTAATATATTATTTACCTTTCTTTCTTTCTTTCCACAAGGATAATTGAAATAATGTTACATATGGCCTACCATCTCCAGGAAAAGTGTATTTCATTTTTATCTCTAGAATTTATATATCAGTATAAATACTTATTTGAAGAATATATATGATATTTATATCTTATTTAAAATTATATATATTATGGAACCATGATTATTGTAATAGGACCAAAAATAAAAAATCAGAACATAAATTAAAATATTAAGTTGTTATTCCCTCAATCATGTATTTGACTTGTAATTGCTATTAAAAGGGAAATAAAATGTCCAAACATAAATATATATTCTTTGATATATATTTTTTTTATTGTATACATTAATAATAATTTTATATATGATATACTGAAGGTTGGAATTTGTAAAATGTTAAGACTCATGGTATTGGATTTGCATCTTATTTTATTTTCATTGAGACACAAGATATATTCACAAAAAGTTTCTCTTTGGGGTGTAAATACTATAAATGAATTTCATTTATGATTAAAATAATTATTATTATTTTTAAATAAATATCCATTTTCAGATATCCCATTAATGGGGTTTACAGTTTAAATGTTACCCATGTGGTAAGGGATTTGTTTCCCAAATTACTTTCTTAGTGATCATAGAAAGGATATACACCAATATTCATATATAAATTGTATATAATACCCCTTTAGAATTTTATATGATAAATATAATTATTTTACTTAAATTATAATTTTTTTAATTTTATTATTTCATCGGGATTTCAATTCATGTTTAAAAAAGTGGTATGTGTTTTATGTTACTATCTCGATGTTTATTGCTTTAATTAATGATTATGCTTCCAATGATGGAACGTTATAATATATATACCATGATAACAAGTAATTTTATTATAATTTTATATTTATGTATATAAATGTTTTTTACATTCAATTTCATATCTTTTGGTACTCAAGAGTTCAAAATTATGTTTTTGGTAAAAAAAAATTTAATTTTCTCTTCATTCAAAACGCCACTTTCTTCCACTTCCAAATTTTATAGAAATGTTTTAAAAAATTTATTTAACATTTTTAAATTATTTATCCTAGAAATTTTTACCCATGTACTACTTTCTAATAAACAACTTGAAGGAATATTTATGTCATATTCAATATAATACCTATAAGTCTATTATCTAAAATATTAAATTTTTCTTCCTTTTAACGTGTACAACATGAAAAAAATATTCAAAAACTGAACCATTATTTTAATTGATGTTTCATTTAAATGTTTTCAAAAAAATGTTTCAATAAAATTATTTTGAAATAGTTTTAGGATTTAAATAGAGTTTCTAAATGTGGATAGGCTATTTTCCTAGGGAAATTTTCCAAGTGATATTTTAAAATAATTTTCCATCTAAGATAAAATACATTGATGTTTTAAACGATTTACTGGGGATGTTATTGAATGATACCATCTTTTTTATTTCCCTATATTTATAATGATATTGTTGTTAAAATGTTTATGTGACTGATTTCTTTTTCATGGGTTATTCTATGGTGAATTGATTAAATACTTTTGAAAATAGTTTTCTTTACATGGGTTATGATGTGATGAAATGATGAATATTTTAAGATATTATTAAAAAAATAATTACAGGTTTCATTCTGAGATTGGTTCGACCTATATCTCTCTCCAATAGATTGGGTAATTATTAATTTTATTTTATCATAGAGGGTACAATGGAGTTTATCCCAAGCATAAAAAAGGGTATGTGGGGGGTTATCACAATCATGAAATAGGGTACATGGGATTTTATCCCAATGATAAATGTGAATGCATTGAGGGTTATCCCAATCCTAAAAGATGGTACACTCAATGTTATCAAAATCCTGAGGTTGGTACATAGTTGTTTATCCCAAGACAAAATTGAGATGATTATCTTGGTAATGAGCCTTGATATAATATTTTCTATGATTATATATATTTAAAAAAATTCCATGTCTTCTGCCATAGAACATTTTCCTTGATTATGTTATGATTGAATTTTTTTATGAAATTATAATATTTTTTCCATGACTCAATTATTTGATCATTTATTTGTAAGGTATGGTTTTAAAATGTTATGTTGATATAATCAGGCCATTATGTTCATGTTATTATTATATATATCCCCTGTTTACACTCATTGAGCTTCTGATCTCACTATTTTCTATGTTTCATTTCCCATGTTATGAATAATGGTTTTATGTAGGTCATTTTTGTGAAGAGTAAAAAAGGGGAAAATCATTATGAGCTATTTTTATCAGCATTGAAAAAATTAAACTAATTTGTACCATGTCTCAAAAGACACTAAAATAATACAATACTAAGGCTAGTGTCTGTGTAATATGTTGAATATTTATCTATGATGATATAATATATATGTATAAAAATAATGGGATGATCTATTATGTTAAAATGAATCCTACAAAAGATTAAGATCTTCATATTTGAGAACATGTTCATGATCAGGCTTATTCTTCTTATACTTAGACCTGTAGAACATACTGAATAAACCTTGATACCTTGTTAGAATGTCTAAATAATAATCCACCAACCATTTTAGTTTGATAACCTTGAACATCCCAACATACCTTAACACTAACTTTCTTTTCCTTATCAATCATATATTCCCTATTTGATGGGACCAATGAATGGATACATTAACATCCATATAAACTCAAAGGGTAATATTGTTCAGTAATTAAAAAACTATTCTTACTCTAAAATATAAATAGATAGTTCAAAATCATCTACACCCACATAGAAGTCTCATGTTTCAAGATCCATGCAATAAAAAAAGAAGAATCAACAACCTCATGTCAGCATCTTGGTAAACTAAAATTTCATCCATATAGAGCCTGAAAGAGAGGAAATTGAACAGTGGAATAGAAAATATTGTTATAAAAAAATCCAATTGAGCCAAGTGATCAGCCCAGGAACCTCAATAATAAATAATACATTATCAAAGACTATCCAATAAATTCGATATTTTTCTCTCTGACTTCTCTTTGGTGTGATGATGAAAGGAAATACTCATCTTCAACTAATTCCCCACCACCAATAGTAAGACATTCTGGAAATGTGTTGTGAACTAGGAAACACTATTAGATTATAAATCTAAATAACTCCATAATTTCACATGATCTCTTCAAAAAAGATATTTCTGATATAATCTAATGAGTTTATCTCCCATATTATTATGATATGATCCACATTGTTCATTTGATCGAATACCTCCTATGTGGTGTCTTAGACACTTGGGGTCCTAGGAATTGTAAGAATGAACTCTATCTTCAACTCATCCAAAAACCATATTAAATTTGTTAGTGCTTGGAGAAATTATGTATATATCTGATTCATATCCTTGATTCTATGACACATCAAATATATGATACAATGATCAAAATGTCTCTCTTCATGTTGGGCAACATTTATTGTGGAATGAAATATTTTTAAATCTTGTTCTACCCTAGGTTCGCATCCCACTGTAAAGTAAGAGAGGTTCTAATTATCCCCATTCTCATTGATGATGGAACTATCATCCTATCATGAAAAAGAAGCAATCTATATCTATAAAAATACATAATAAAAATGTAACTAATTATTTAAAAACTCTCACACAATACAACACAATTTATATAATTATCATGGATAGAAACTCATTACCCTAATAAGGATGTGATAAGTATGGTTCAAAGGGCCACTACCCTTGAATACCTAGTTATTTCCTCTTCCATTCGACCAATAATTCCAAAACTGTCAAATTTACATTTGATGTTTTCTCACCAACCTCATATGCATTCATACTCAACATATCTATACTATATTTAAAATTTTAGATGTATACTATATCTCTTTTTCAAATGTATGAAAGTACTTTATACAATTACTATGATGATGATCTTGGTAATTTTCGTTGTATGAATTCAAGAGAAATATCCCCTTAAAGAGGAAATTATTCTAATATTTCTTCACATAAAACACATCCTAAACATTCATGTCATGGGTATGGTTGTTCCACTCTTGGGATCATAGCTGATGAGACCCAGAGTCTACTACCTTATAACCAATTGCATCTCTGGTTTTTTAATCTGGTTAAAAACCTCTCTCATTTTGAATTTTTTTAATTAGTGTGTATGGAAAATTATGGTTGGGAATCAAAACTGAATTTTGAGAGTTTATTGTATACAATATACTTATTTTTGATGTATTTATAGGTTTATATAAATCCTTCGGTGTTCAAATGGTTTTAAAGTGTGTCAGAGGCCTGGAGGCCCTGGTTTGGTATTGCTGGTCAAGGTATATGGTTTGAGGAAATTATAAAGACTCTTCCAGATAATTGTGCTCCATGATTTTACCTTTAGCACGGTATTTATAAACTATGGGGGGGAATGTTGTATGGTCGCACATCTAGTTCTATATTTGTTTCAAAGGCTTCTTCATGATTTGTGCACTTTCATAGAAAAGCATATGAAAAGGTACAAGGGTAGTGCCACTTGAGTAGTACTTCTGTATCTTATCCCACACAATTTGCATTCAGTTTGTAAAACCATGAGATAAAATCATATAACCTCATTAAATGTGTAAAATTACTTATTCCCCTTCATCTTATTTCATCATTTATCCTTCATTGAACTCCTTTCCCTTAGGACATGTATAGTGTGAGGCTTTCCTCCATTCCCCTCATCCTCTTGATTTTGTTCCATCATCCGCATCGGTGTTTTCATTCATTCGTTGTTGGGTGTGATAGAACCATATCATTTAGGATTACCTTATCCATGTTTATTCTTTTAATTTTTCTTTCCTCATAGTTCACTAGATCTCGTTGGTCTTTTTCATCCTAATATTAGCGCATTAAATGGAATTATAGATTTCATCCAAAACTCTTTGAGTTAGATTCCAAAATCAGACGTGCATATTTCTATGAGTCTAATGTAGGTTGTTAATACCTTTGTTCATGTTTTCAAGGTTAATTTAAGGGGTGAATATTTTAGTGCATAATATATTAGTAGATTGATACCCTATTTTTTGATTTTAAATTCAATTTATGACCTTATGAGATTCCTTAAGGCATGTACTAGGCTAATTCATGCATGTGAGGCTGGGTTAGAGGTCTTCAACAACCTTGGGTAGCTAGGACGGTTGTGTTTCTTATATACATTGAATTATTTTATCGAATTTGTGGGGAATAATTCAATTACATTGAGTTTTTTACAAATTTATATTGAGTAGTTTCTTTTAAACTGACTTACTCACATCAATTAAATTGAATGGATTGTTTATATTGAATTTATTAATTTTAATGAATTTAATTGTATGAAATGGTCGTATTTCATGTGATGTGATCAATTAGATCATGAAGGGAATGGATATTGGGATTGGGGTGGCATGGAAATTGGGGTTGAGACATTAAAATAATATTTTTGGGCTTTTCCCAAGTTATAAGATTGAGGTTGATCACAAGATCTGGCATCGTGGATATTGTATTGAGGCGGCAAGGTCGTTAGGTTATGAGTGTGGCTCCTCTGATATTGGATGGAATTGATATATATATTGAGTGAAATGGTTGTAGGGGAATGAGGTTCTAGATAGATGTTGCTTCAGTATTAAATTGGTGATTTACTCTCACATGTAATGGCCAAAGTGATGATTGGAGTCATGTATCGATCGGAGGACCCAGTGATGATGTGGTTTTGACCATTCATGTAAGTACAGTCCCCCATAAGTGTTGGATAAAAAATTATTTTGGGGGTTAATGTAAAAGGTATCCATGGGGAAGCTATTGAGCTTATGGATGTTAACATTGAGGCTATCAGTTGGGGGTTGAGGCTCTTTGTATTGAGGCTGTGGTCCTAGACTACTTTGGGTGGACGATGATTGTTGTTCCATGGGGTATTTTTCTATGAGAGAATGGTGAAATTTATTTTAGGAATGATATCATTGTCCCTTCAGATGTTGAGAATTTAGCTTACTAGTACTTTCGGGTAGTTTTCTGAGGGACTAGTTACTTTTTCTTTGGAATTCATCCAGGGTGTTATTGATTTATTTGAGACATGAGGTGTTAGGGGGTATGAGGTTGTATTTTTTTTACTATGAGATGGAACTGTATGGTTCACTAGGGAAATTTGATATCATGGGATACCTATGGCCATAAGCCAAGGATCCTTTCCCCATCAGTGATTCTAGAGTTCACCGATGTAGGTTATAACTTCTTGGTTGATATTGATAACTATATAAGTTTGTTTGTTTTATTTAAATAGAATGGGGTGTTTATTTTCATATTATATTACCCGCCTAAGTAAACACTTATCTTGGGCATGTACATTATGGTGGTATACTACTAAGCCTAATTCTTAAAGCCTGCATGTGCCTTCAGGACATGTACAGACATTATTCTCTAGTTTTCAGGTAAGAGTTCATCTGTATGAGTATGCTCATTATGGATGTTATCATGGGATGTGGGCATGGTAACATTAGCTTGTGCCTCAACTGGAGTTTCCGGTTATTGTTTAATTTTCTTTCAGTATGCTTATATGTATGTAGCTACTATGGTCAGCCATTATAGACCATTATTTTTTATGTTGACATGTATGACCAAAAATGTATTAATGATTTGAATGGATTTTACAATTGGTATGATGGAATGTTTTTCATATTTTTTAATTTATTCAATTATTTCATTTTCTATTTACTAATATTGATTGTGCTTCATCCATTTCTAGTTCATGTTCGAGTTTTTAGATTATTTTATTCTACATGTATTTTATATATATGTTCTCGTACATTTATTATATCATTCCTTGATTTTATTTATTCCACACATACCCTTTTTACAACCTCTATGGTAGTCGGCAACATTTGGAATTTGGGGAGGTGCACTTAAGGCTAGTGCAACCCATCTAGAAATCACTATCCATGTGGATAATTGGATATGGGACACAACAAGTTTTGTTAGAGTATTTCTTTACTGGGACTCTATAGAAGTGTATAGATTTCCACTCATGGGATCAATATTAAAAAATTTTCGTTTGGACAATAGATTTGGGTTATGTTAGACTATATATTATGATGTGTTAGGACATGATTTATATCTCATTCTTGGGTTACTACACCTATATATGATGGATTGATCATGTTACCATGACTGGTAATAATAGTTCTTTTTTATCATTATATAATTGGTTTGATTTCTACCTATATTGGATTACCTAAATTTTTATTGTTATTTGTTATTATTTTGAATCCATGACATGATATAATGGGTTTGTGATACAAAACCTTGGTTTGGTAAGGAATGTTGTGTTTTTTATACCATATTTATTATGCTTTTCATCGGACACATTATAGAATGTTTCAATTTTAAATAAGTAAGTGAATGTGATATGAAATTACCTGGAAAATTTTTAATGGGTGATAAGTATATGTATGTGCCTATGAAATGAATTGATTTTGAAAAGTGATATAGGATCGTCTCTTATAGAAGAATGCATGTATTATCTAATTAGGTGATTTTGATTTCTAGGTTGGGTGTTGAGGTCGTTAGTTTGAAAAAATGTTGCTTTTCTAGGAAGGCATGAACCGAGGTATACTAGATACATGTATCTGTTGAGGGTGGGTAACGGTGTCTTGAAGTTGAGCTGCCTACGAGCATGGTTATGATAGGAATGTATATGGGAAGTGAAGATGTACTACCCATTACAACTGTCTTTTTCTAGGTTATATTTATACGTGTGTGTGTGTGTGTGTATTATGGGTTGTATTACCTTGTTGATGTTATTCAGTGAGTTCCTCCTACATCGCTCAGATGGAGTGTCAGGAAAGTGGTGGCTAGGTTCCGCTAGAGAACGATCAGTTTGAGACCCCTGAGGCTTAGGTAGAGTATGTACTGGCTCATCCAAAAGTACATTCTCAGGAACATGTTGGAGTGTAGGAAGGGCATCTACCTGATCATACAATATTTTGGATCGAGATTTAGGTGAAACTCAGAGAAATCCTAGTACGTGTGATCCAAGAGATTGACATGGGACCCTAGTGAGAATATACGTATATGCATATTAGTGTGGTTAGATTTAGTCGCAACACCTAGAAATTTTTCTGGGTGATGGTGGTCTGAATGCGGCTGGGAACTGGATATAGTCAATATAGATGATTTTCTATTAGTTAGATATGCATCTAGGGGAGAAGGTGAATCTGCAAATGTATATTATCAGAGGACTAGATAAGAACTGGTGGGACGTCCATGTGTATGATGGAATCCATGATGAACTAGCCTCGAAGGTAATTGAGGTAAGATTCCTAGAGAATTTATTCCTATAGACCCTAAGGGAAGAAAGATCTTGAGAGTTTTTATTCCTTCAATAAGATAAAATGTCTGATATAGACTATGAAGGGGAGTTCATTGAGATTTCCCATTTTTCACCTTTCACAATGAGGGATTACACCTTCAGGGTGATGTGCTTTTAGGATTATTTACAGAATGCCATATGGGTGCATGTAAAAATCTCTAGGTAAACCTCATTATCATAGGTGGTGAAGAAATCACTCATAGCTGATGGAAAACTAATGGATAGATCATACTCAAGCTATGAATCACATTATGTGATTGTAGTGTATAATATTTTTTTGGAAGGAATTTTGTATGGGATGAGTTCAAGTGGGGAAGTCTGGACAAGGAATCAAGAAGCATACATAATAGTGGATCTTTAATGGGTTTCTTTCATTGTGGGATCTATGAAAAGTATTAACTTAGTGTGAGTGTCCTATAATTTATTTCCAGTCATGTGGTTAGTTCAAGCATCTTGAGAGTTTCTAGAATAATATTTCATTGAAAAACAGTAGTCAGGGACCAAGTTATACTCTGGGGTCTAATATTAGTCAGGGATAGATACAAGATGATATTTGATGAGATTCAACTACATGCAAAGTTCTTCAATGAGATAGTGGGACTAATTAGTGTGTTTAGTGGCTGGTGGTTAGTGAAGCACTATAAGGAGGAAATACATTACGTAGTTGAGCATCAATCTAGGTTCATGTCCTGGAGCTACATGGTTCTAAGAAGGTGGGTTAGCCGATGATGATCAGAGGTAAACAGTGGGCATGGCTAGACCATCCATTTGTTTTCCTTTAGAAAATCCTCTTGAGTCGTGACCTTTCTTGGTGATTGAGTTACATGGGAAATATATATATACTAACCAGATGTGGGTCATTAGGTTTTCACTATATATGGTGTTTGATATATATATATATATAATGTTTGAGTCATGAGGGCCTATTTTGAAAATCATTGGTTGCGTGGGTTATTGAGGTGTGTTAGCATTTGGGTATTGGGGAGATTTAGATACATGAGTTTTAAGACAATTTGGGCACCTTTGTGGTGCAGTACTTGATTTAGGTGTGAGGTAAAGAGATTTTTTGAGCATTAATTTGGGTTCATGAATTCATTAGTTCCATGTGTGACATGGGAATGATGCGGCAACTGATGTAGTGTGGAATTTTTATGGGGTCGATTATGAACCAGGGGCACCAAATAAGGCATGGGAGTGAAGAAGCATTATGGGATGAATTTATGGTCTTAGAATGGTCAATAGACTAGTTTTTACATTGAGTATTGGATCCAGTTGTGACTGAGACAGACAATACTAAGGCGGGGAGCCCCATGTGGTAGTTGACATAATTCCTTGAGACTAGGGTAGTATGGGTTGTTTTTATGAGATGAGTATGTTTTTTACAATTTCAATTTTTTGTTTAATAGATTGGAGATGAGCTATGTTATGGTGGAGATTTTAATATCTCGGGAGTTTCAATCGGGTCAAAAACCTCTCCCATTTTGGATTTTTGAATTAATGGGTATTCCAAATTCTTTTTTATGTAGGTAAAAACATTTTAGGGTGTTTCCACAATTAAATATCCTTATTTTGGATGATTTAATTGGTTTTAACACAAACATTGGATTTAAGACGTGTTATAGTAGAATTGGTAGCTTGAAGTCCCTATATTGGAGTGACAGGTCAAGGAACATGGTTTGGGGAAAATCATTCGACATCTTCATGATGGCAATGCACCATATTTTTTCCTTGAGAACAGTTTGGATAAACGGTGTGGGGAAAGGTTCATGGACATGTAGACATGTTTATAGTTTTTGTAGAGGATTTTTCATGGTTTACACATGTTCTAGGAAAATAGTGAATTAAGCCTCGTAGGTTCTGCCACATATGTAGTACCTCAGAATTGAAGCATGTATGGTATGGAAACCCATACACACTATCCATATGACCACATTAAATATGAAAATTACATTTATTTAATTGATTCTTATTTATTTATATGTCATTTTTTATCCTTCTCCCCTCGGTCATATACAGTAAGAGGGTTTCCTCCATTATCCTCCTCCACATTATTTTAATCCCTCATCCTCATCAGTGTTCTATTTCATCTATCATTAGGTGTGTTGAACCTTATCAGTAAGTATTTTATCAGCCTTGAATATTTTATACTTTTCTATCACATCATAGTGTGATAAATCCATTAAATCTATTTTTTCATATTTTTTAGGGTGTTTAAAGAAATAATTTATTTCCGTAAAAATAGTTGGAGATAAAGGCTAATACCAGACATGTCTATGTCTATGTGTCCACGGAAGTTGGTGCAAAATTTTCTTCTTGTTTTTATGATGATTTTATAGTGATGTATTTGGTACATTGTAGGGTGGTTGAGAGAGACCCAATTGCTTGAGGATAAATTTTCTATACAACCTTATGGTATTCCCTAAGGCATTCCCTTACCTAATTAATATGTGCGAGGATGGTTTAGAGTTCATCATCCACCTTGGGTATCTATGGTGGGTTGGTTTCTTATATATATTGAATTGTTTTATTCCATTTGTGATGTATAATTCGATTATATTGAGATTTTTTCTTGTATATGTTCAATTGATTCTTTTAAATTGATACAATCATACAAATTTAAATGAAATGATTGTTTATATTGAATTGATTATTTAAATAAATGTTAATTACATGAATTGCTTGAATTTCTTGTGATTTGATCAATTGGATCATGATGAAATTCACCCCATGGATTCATGTAGAATTGAAATAGGGTTTAAGGCAATGTTATCATCTAGTTGGGCTTCGACTGAGCCACAAGAGTGATTATGATCATGATATAGAGATTCATAGACAATAGATTAAGGAGGTTAGGTTATCAAGTTACGAGCAGGGATCATGTGATATTGGATATAATGGCCATCAGGATGTTGCAACATGGCCGTAGGGGAACAAGATTCTGTTTAGATGTGACATAGGTACTAAATTGGTTATTTTCACTGACCCATAATTTCTAAATCACTAATTAGAGTCATATGCACATAGGAGGACTCATTCATGTGGTGGTTTGGACCACTCATGTGGGTAGAGGCAGCAGTAATGTGGGTTAGAAAATTTTGTTGGTGTTTACTTTTATAGGAATCCATAGAGAAGATGATGACCCTCTGGATGAAATAGTTTGGGATATCGATTTGGGGATGATGATCTCTGAATTGATGCCATGTCCCTATAATAATTTGGGATGAAGGGGATCATCATTCCTTGGTATGTTGTGATATGATCCTACAATGATATTTATTTGGGGATATATATTGTTTTACATCCAAATATCATTCGTTGATTCAATGAATGCTTTTGATATGGGGATTGAGGGACCTATTAATTTTTCTTGGGCATGCCTTCAGGAAGTCGGTGATTCATTTCAGACATGAGTTGTTAGGAGACACGGGGTTTTGGGTTGATTACTGGTATGTGGAACCTAAGGTGTCACCACGGTTGTTTTACATTAGGGGATACCTTGGGTCATGGGCCAAGGATCATTTTCTCTTCAGTTATTACATAGTTGGTCAATGAAAGTGACAAATTCATCATTTTATTCATCAGTAGAGGTGTTTATTTGTTTTTTTAAATGTCATGTTTTTTATTAGTTTACTATATTACACACCTTATTAAAAACTTATTATGGTTATTAAAACATGGGTCGTATCATACTTAGACTCATTATCACACCCTACACAGGCCCTTTGGGGTGCGGGTAGAATTTATGCCTTCACATTAAGGTAAGGGGTCATCTACATGAGCTGGATATTAGTGGATGTAAGCATAGGATGTGGGCAGGTGACCTTGATGTCTTGACATAGATAGAGTTTCCTATTTTAGTTTACTTTTCTTTTTGGACAAGGTTATATGTATGTAGCTACATTAGTTGTCCATGGGTGACCCTTCTTCTGTATAATGACTTTTATTATCTGATATGTATTCCTGAATTATTTACTGCCTGCAAGTAAAATACATGCATTATTATTTATATATAATTATTTATTCAATTATTTTTTACGTTATTTTTTTATTGTTTTTAATTCCACCATTGGTGGGTCTAGTTGGAATCTGGTGAGTATTTCCTTCTGCTACGTAGTTATGTATATATACTCTGACCATTATTATATCATCTTATAAGGGTATAGCCTCACCAATTACCATCTTTACACATTATCTAGTAGTCAGAAACCTTTGGTGTTTGGGGGGTCAGCCTAAGGCTAGAGGTACATGGCATGAAAGCACTGTTTTTATGGATAATCAAGTAGGGGATACTTCATCAACCTAAATCATAAATTCTCTTTGGAAAACATCATGTGTGTCCCAATATATTGTAAACATAACTCCATTCTCATGAATGAACTATATTATAGAACAATATATCCTCTCCATTACCTTTAATAAGTATTTTCAACAGTATTATATCCATTAGTAATTGATCACATCTAATTTAGAGTGGTCAGGGGAACTTCCATTCATAAAATGTTTTAAATGAACCTTCTATACAAATCATCGAACAAAAAAATTCTACATCCTAAAAATGGTATTTGTTATTCAATGAAATTTTTTCCTCAACACTCTTTGGAAATACATAGTCTCATACATGAGAAATCATGTTCCCTAGAAACCACACCCCTATTTCCAAAATTGAAACTTTGAGTATTTGGCATAATATTAATGTCCATAAATAATAACAATATATTCAATATCATGGTGTATATCATTTCATTATAACATCATTAAATATATTAGGATACATTGATGAAAAAAACTATGAAGGAATTTTTTTATAGGTGAAATACATTTTCCATGAGTTTAGTGAGTACCATCGGTTCATTCAATAGTATAAATGGAATAACAGGAAACTCAAATAACCAATACTAAATCATAAATTTCATATTAAGTATGTCCTTATCCTTTACATGAAATTTATGGTTTCTCTAGGATATGATAATCATTGGAAACCACTGGAATCCCATGAATTTATGAAACATGTTTTCAATTCTTGGAAATATGTGTCAATTACTGATCTAATTGAAATTTTGACAGTATATACAAAGCCATAAAATATCATCCTCCCTTATTTAAAACATTACAAAGGTACCCTATGTGGAAGTTCTTGATCTAATGAATTATTTATCATAAATATTATTGATATTCATTTTGAATTAATTTTTATTAGAATGATCCATATAATATAAAACAATTCATATGGTTTGTGCATAGGTGAAAATCATTATCTCATATGAACTCCCATGTGTGGAGGAAACATCAAGAAGTATTCTAGAGATTCCTCTAAATACAGGTTTACCAATAGAGGGAAAATTGTGGGACTCAATATCTAGTCAAAAATTTTTATGAAACTATAGTCTTATTTAAAAAAACTTATATCAGAAAATGATCTGGTCTCAATCTAGCTTCTATAACTTCCAACTCATTGGTCAATATGAACTTATCCCATCTTTGAGATGTAAATGTTACTCAACATGGATAATAATTGATGAGTGAATGGTAGTGGTACAACTATTATCATATAAATGATAAATTCTAAACATGTATCCTCCAAAATAAAGAATCTCCAAACATATTGGAAGCTTGTGATCACCATCATATATTATGGATATGTATGAAGATGATCCAATTTCATTCCAATGGATTTATCGATAGATAATAATTAACTATAGAAATTAATAAGAAATTAAATTAAAAATAACATAAGATGGTATGATTTATTGGGTTGTTCATTTATCTAACAATTAACATAATGTGGGGAATAAATTGGGATCACACATCAAACTATGGTAGGTCCCTCTACACTATTAGTATATTTTTGACCATCCTATTAAGAATAACAATAAACCCCTCCTTAATGCACAAGAGTTTCGATTTTTAGAATCCATTGATGGTTCTACAAAAACATATTAGGTATTATAACATCCAATCCTATATGAATCATTAATTCCCTATCACTAAACATATTTAGATTACCTATCCATCCCAAATGGTGATAATATATTATGTATTATGTAATGAATATAAGGATGCATGCCTTCATCATATAGATGAATCACCTAGTAATGTATTATCTCTATTAGGGTGTCAATGATTCTCATATCTTCTTTGAATTATGACCACTTCCCAAATATCTACAATTTGGGTTCCCCTTCATACACCAAGAATAATTACTAGTGACTAAGATGGATAACATAAATTTCGACCCATTGCTAGTTATTAGAATACCTGCATCTTTTTCATTCTCAAATCCCTTATTAATCATCAATTCAATGTGAATTACTACAAAATAGGTTCCCAAATATATGTTCATGACCTATCCCTTCATCACTGGGTAGAGACTAATATCCAGATTTCTTTCTTTCTGCACCTCATTCATCTTTAGAAGTGGTGAAAATATAATAATATCTGTGAAAATTGATACATTTAGAGCACTCCCATCATATCCTTTTCCAGTCCATGAATTCATGTAAACAGTCAAGATTTTTTGAATCAGTAATTAAATCCTCAAAAAATATGACCATGATGGTCACCCAATTAATCAATTAACTTTTACCAACTTTTGGAATGACATCCCACCATTATCGTTTTATGTATTGATGTATAAATGTAATAATATTGTATTTCTGATCATATAGGGAATTTATCATTTCAAATTTACTCTTGATGTGTCACGAACCAGTCCGGGTCGCTATCCGACCCGACACCCGACCCGGTCCGCAACATGGCCCGAAGGGCGTTCCCGATCCCTACGGGCTGGCACAAGTGCCCGAGTATCAAGAGTAACCTGTGGGAACACTTTACCCAAAATAGTATACACAAACACTAACAAGATAATAAAAATGAAACTAGGAATCGACAACCAAACAGACCATTAAACTGAAATCAAATTTAAAGGTTTACAACTAGAACCAACGTCCAAAAATAAACGACACCGAAAAGATACTAAAACTCTAACTCAAACCTCCAAGCGACAAGAGTGGTGTAGCATCCACACGCCACAATACAAACCTGCACGAGAAGACCATCAACGCCCAAAACCACCATCGTTGAGCACGACACACAACCTGGAATACACAAGAAACAAGGTCTACATACACCCAAAGGTGTATGCAGGGTGTGAGCAAAAGGCCCAGTAGGATGTCACCCAATAAAAAAAATTCCATGCCACAACATCAAAAAGACAATTTAATGTGCTTATTCAAGTTATACTTTCAAAATGATTTTAAAGAAAACATTTACAAGCCAAAAACTAAAATAAAACACTAATAGAACCCATCTCACAAACATGGTCTGAAAGGGAAAGAGGAAAATTCATCAAGGGCGTACATACACATACTCCCGCACACACACACACACATGCACATATACTCACACACACACACACAAGTGGTCCTCCATATGCCGACAAAAGGCAGCACAACATTGATGGTAGATCCCTATGGGTAAATCCCCTAAGGATCATCTAGCTCGAGTGGGACCCTAGAACCTTGTGTCTCGGTGAAACGTGGCTTAGAAACCCCGACCCTAAAAAACGTGGCTTAGAAGTCCACGACCCTTAGAAACGTGGCTTAGAAGACCAAAACCCTCAAAAAACGTGGCTTAGAAGGCCACAACACCCAGTAATCATATGTTTAGTTAGTGTTGTAATCGTCAATCCATCTAAGTGAAATAGGGATGATACCCATCCGGCTCACTAGCGCACTAGTTCTAGTCCGCCCACCTAGATACCCAGGGTTTTCCCTTTTTCTCAAACATGTTCCACATTCACATAACACATCACTTTCACATTTCACAAACCAAAAATGACATTACACAAAAAAAAGTCACCACTTGCAGACCAAGCACTATTTCAAAGACACACACACACCAAGGACATGTCTCATTTTTTAAAAATACACCACTTCAAAAATGAATGCATATTCAACTCCTTCAAAATACCATTTTCGCATCATATAAATGCACTAAAGAATAATTTGAGCTATTAATGAAATCATTTCAAAAAAACAAGAAGACTTTACACCAAAAAACCACTTGATTCCAAATAGAGGCATCACTTTAAAACTTGATGCACGAGGTAACCGTATCAAAACATGTTTTCCATTGTTCAAACAATTTTTCATTTCAATTTCAAAAGTACACAATAAGGAAAACACACCAAAAGTGATTCATTTTACTTTAAAAATGATTATTTATTTACACAACACCAAAAGTGACCTAAAAACACCTTTCGCACCAACCATACAACCCTCAAAAAAAAATTCAACCATGTTTCTCACTCAAAACACCACTTAAATAACAATTCCTCAATTTAAAAAACATATCGCATGAAAAAGAAACCATTACAAAATCAATTTCATAAATTAACCTTTCTAAAACCTCAATGGAACTCTATAAACAATTATTAAACAATTCTGAAATTTACCACAATAGGTCGAAATGAAAAAAAGAACATAACCATTTCTAATGTGAGTTCAATTTTTCATCATGCACGTATGTCAAACAATTTTTAAAATGCATTTTGCATAACTTATTAAACACAACCAATCATTTTTGAAACACACATATAAACAAAAAAAGAATAATATTTTAGAAACCTTGTTTTCATCAAAAGAGCATGCCAAAACATTATAAACATAGATCAAACCATGAAACAAAATCATAGAAAATATTAAATTTAACTAAACAAACAAATTAAATTATATAAATGACGAAAAGGCATGGAACCACCTACCTTTGATGCAGAGACTTCCAATCTTCTGTGTGAAACACCAATCGCAACCAATTCGCATCACAACCAACTCCATTTATATCCTAAAACAAGAATCTGAACAAGACAAGGATTAAAAATCAACCACTAACGATACATCAACCCGCTGAAAGGCAAAGAACTCATGAGAAAAAAAAGCATAAGAAACTAGAGGGAGTAAGGTCGGATGAGAGTGCGGAGGTTGGCGGGGTTCCAAGTCAGGAGCAGGCGGCAGTGCAACCGGGAGAGGGATGGGTTGTGGCGCATCCAGGCAGTGGCAAGGGGGGAAATAGGGGTGGGGTCCAACTAAGGGGTGTCCTGGAACTAGAGAATGAGGGAGGTGGTGCATGGGTCGCAGTGTGGAAGAGGGAAGGAGGTCGTTCGGGAGTGCGCCAACTGACATGGGAGTTCTAGGGGTGCGGTCCGAGGGACAAGGCGGGGTGGGCTTGAGATGATGTTGTGCAGTGAGAAGAGGGCCGAGCAGGGCATGATGCGGAGGGAAAAACAGGGTGCGGTGCTGGCTGAGGGGGGTTCGAGGGAGATGGGGAGAGGAGTACGCGGCCAGCAATGGTGCACAAGGGGAAGCCTGCAGGTGTGGCGAAAACCTGGGAGAAGGCAACTGAATGAAGAAGAAGAAGAGAAGAAAAAAAGAAATGGGAAAGGGGGACCCATATCGCGACGCAAAAAAAATACGATGTTAAGAAAACCCTACCCCAAAAAATGAATAAATAAATAAATAAAATAAAACTTAAAACTAAAAATGAAAAATAACTAATAATAATAATAATAACAATAATAATAGAATCAACAAAACAATAATAATTGTAATAAACTAAAATAGAAATATTAATAATAATTTCAGATGACATTATTATGATTATTATTATTAAAAAAACACTAATTCATTCCATTTCATTAATTAAACATCAACAAGGCATGCAGTGAACCCAGAAGTGCCGCGTGGCGACCCAAGCGTGGCCGCGCAGCTTCGACCACGTTGTGCTAGATGCAAACAATACCAAAACACAAAGAACTTGAAATCTTAAGTAAGGTTTTGACCCAAACTACCCTATGCAAAGTGATTTAATAAAATAAATAAATTAGAAATGGTGGGTGTGACAATTCTCCCCACCATAATTCTTTATGTCGCCAGGAATCCATAGCTAGAACCAAACCCCGAAGCAGAAAACCACACTCTCTTAATGTTGAAAGTGGATTCCCACAACCACCAAGCAGAGGGAGGTAAAAGTATTGTGCTCATGAAAAAGTGACTCAAATGAAAACCAAAAGAAATATGTAAAAGGACTTTCTAATATGTGTCGCCCGGCCCAAAAAGTTAGGACACCTCCAGTTGATTGATCAAGGATAAGGACTCTCGTGCTCGTGAGAACCAACTTCACAAACTGAAACACCTCAAGCACTATTAGACGAAACCCACCATTTGGCTAGAATGAACAAATGAGGTCAGACCACATCCACGGAACTCTCTTATCACTTATCACCAAGACATATTTAATAACAGAAGCAAAAGATCAACATGGGGAGGCCTGAGGGCCTCCCCACCATTAAGAACTCACTAATGCTTGAGACGAGACTGAAAACGGACACGAGGAGGTTCGAGCGGACTACCCGCCATTAAAGAAAAGTCCATCACTTATTCATTCTAGAGACATTCGTTGAAGACCCAATTTGGATCTCCCCAGCATTAAGAACCTACCAACGCCCAAGACGAGACTGGAAAACTAACATGGGGAGGTCCGGGTGGACTCTCCACCATTAAGGGAAGGCCAACACTAATTTATTCTAGAGACCTTTGTGCGAGAACTGTCCTAGGTCTCGCTGCCATTAGAATGAACATAGGATATAGAACTTTGAAAAATTCTTGATGGTGACCAAACACCCCACCACAAGGGGCGTGGAGGTAGGGGCCTGACTACAGGGGAGTTAAAACCATAACCTAAAGACAACCAGCATCATCACATCCCTAGATGAAAACTATTCCAATTTGAGACCGTTTATCCCAACAGACCCCATAAGGACCACTCAAGCGATCACATTCGATGCGATGCAACCCCTAAGACATTAAGGTGATGAGACGAACATGCCTCCACCTAGTCACAGAAACCTTACACAGCCATACAGTTCGATCGGAATGGAACATTTATAGAAAACAATTTAAGCTGCTTTCACTTTCAACACCGATGACATAAATAAAGTCGGGGTCCCATACCCTCCCGGAGTTCCTGACCACATGCTAGCTCCACTCCGAGGCCTATGGCTGGAGCCTTGATATTTGAAGCATCTCCTGCCTCGCAGTCAGGTATTGAGGACTCACGTGCGGTGCATCTCTTTTTGGTGTCACACGCAACCACACTACAACCGAGGCAACACCAGAAAACACAACACATTATGACATCCAACTAATCACACATGGAACATTCACCAACACAAGAGATGAAATGGTGCATGCGCATCACCCATTGTAACATTGTATGAGAACACGACACCACCAATTGTCACCTGAACATGACCGTTACTGTTGAGAGGAACATTACTCTGAGAAAGTCTTTAAACCGCGTCTTGAACAACACGTGATTCCTAAAAATGACCATAGAATCCTCATACGACTGGGTCTACCAAACTGGTATCCTAAAATGAACCTTCCCTTAAACGAAACAAACCAAATACCAGAGTTCATTTAGAACGATAGACCGCACCAACATCTTTGGGTTGCTTCCACATTTTTCCCACTAGAGTCTCCTTCACCGCTTCCAAACCATCGTTGATTATCAAAGGGACCTCACGCTGCAATACGTCACGAAACATGTCCCCCACAGCCGATGTAAATACTACAAAGCGCTTCAAGACACCGGTCAACACTGAAAATTCTGAACCGCCTTCACCCTTCCCCTCTATATTTCATTTCACCGTTTCAAGGGGGAAGCCTCAGATGCAACGACGTCAAACTTCATACCCGATGACTCAGAAAACTCAAATATACGGAAACACCCGTCAACTACCAACGCATCTACCATCCCGCTGCGAGAGGATCCACTTAGATGTAAAAATGATAGGTGGGTTCAATTCTAGAATCCAAGAAGAGATTCCTCTAATCAACTGGAGGGCCGGCCAATGGCGAATTTCCGGTGGCCACACTTCAATCACATGCCAACGCTTTATGGGGGGAATACACTAGACAAGAAAGAAAAACATGAACCCAACCAAACTATTCCAACGGTCAAGACATACCACAAGAAAACACCAAACGTACAGGGGAAAGCAATACAAGGGCTCCCCGATGTACTCTTCAAAATAATTAATAGGCTACACTCTTGCATACCAACTTACAAATAAGAATTCAAACTCAGGACACAAATCATTCAGAAAATATCCTCGACTCAAAACGCCTCAGATCCGACATTTTCAAAACACAAGGACACGCCACACAAACACCGTTTACTAAAACATCATATTTGTCTTTTAACAAAAAATTTTGAAAATAAGAAAACCCAGTGGGTTACACAATCACCAATGGCGTCCCATGAGCCTCGAACATGCATATTATCGTGTTGCACCGGCACTCACCTCATGTCCATCCAGGCACTCATCCACTCGTGCCATTAACCATTTCCCTTTTTCCATACACTCATGCATGTGGTTTCCCATGAGAACACAAAGGATCGAAACAAAAACTTTCCATACTTTTCCAAACCAAAACTCCAACCTACACTTTTCAAACCTCACACACCATTTCATTTTTCATGCACATCATTTTTAAACATTTTCCAAGACCAAAACATTTTTACTTAATAACCAAATTTTTCCACGAATCCAAAACAAAGAGACGAGAAATGACGCAAGAGAAAACTTGTGTCAGTGGGTGACTAGAACGTATGGTTGGCGGCCATACGCCAGTCACGCCACTTCCACAGATGGTATTTTGGGATAGTTCCCCGGACTCCACAAGGCTTGCGAGATCCTACGGGATCACTAGGACCACTGAACTTACCCCTTTTCATTTCCCTTAGGAAAGATTATCCTCATGGACCAAAAACTAAGACAAACCTCAACATACTTTGATAACATAAGTCCCTCCACGCGGTGTGTTGGCCAGGAACCTTACTCGTAGCCAGGACGTTGAGTTCCGACAACTTTAACTCAAGTCTACTGTGACACTATCCCAAAAGAAGTCGACCCGAGAGAGAAAACATTTCCCTCTGATACCCTTTTTTCACGAACCAGTCCGGGTCGCCATCCGACCCGACGCCCGACCCGGTCCGCGACATGGCTCGAAGGGCGTTCCCGATCCCCACGGGCTGGCACAAGTGCCCAGGTATCAAGAGTAACCTGTGGGAATGGTTTACCCGAAATAGTAAACACAAACACTGACAAGATAATAAAAATGAACCTAGGAATCGACAACCATACTGACCATTAAACTAAAATCAAATTTAACGGTTTACAACTAGAACCAACGTCCAAAAATAAATGACAACCAAAAGAGACTAAAACTCTAACTCAAACCTCTAAGCGACAAGAGTGCTGTAGCATATGCACGCCACAACACCAACCTGCATGAGAAGACCATCAACGACCAAAGCCACCATCACTGAGCATGCCGCACAAACTGGAATACACAATAAACAATGTCTACATACACCCGAAGGTGTATGCAGGGTGTGAGTGAAAGGCCCAGTAGGACGTCATCCAATAAAAAAAGTTCCATGCCACAAAATCAGAAAGACAATATAATGTTCTTATTCAAGTTATACATTCAAAATTCTTTTAAAGAAAACATTTACAAGCCAAAAACTAAAATAAAACACCAATAGAACCCATCTCAAAACATGACCTGAAAGGGAAAGAGGAAAACTCATCAAGGGCATACATACACATACTCCCGCACACGCACACACACACACACACGCACATATACTCTCACACACACACTAGTGGTCCTCCATATGACGACGGAAGGCACCACAAAATTGATGGTAGATCACTATGGATAAATCCCCTAAGGATCATCTAGCCCTAGTGGGACCCTAGAACCTCGTGTCTCGGTGAAACATGGCATAGAAACCACGACCCTCAGAAACATGGCATAGAAGACCACGACCCTCAGAAACGTGGCTTAGAAGACCATGACCCTCAGAAAACGTGGCTTAGAAGGCCACAACCCTCAGTCATCATATGTTTAGTTAGTGATGTAATCGTCATTCCAGCTAAGTGAAACAGGAACGGTACCCAGCCGGCTCACTTGCGCACTAGTTCTAGTCCACCCACCTAGATACTCAGGGTTTTCCGTTATGCTAAAACATGTTCCACATTCACATAACACGTCACTTTCACATTTCTCAAACCAAACATGACATTACACAAAAAAAGTCACCACTTTCGTACCAAGCACTATTTCAAAGAGACACACACACTAAGGACATGTCTCATTTTATAAAAATACACAACTTTAAAAATTAACGCGTATTCAACTCCTTCAAAATACTATTTTCGCATCATATAAATGCACTAAAGAATCATTTGAGCTATTAATGAAATCATTTAAAAAAAACTAGATGAATTTACACCAAAATGCCTTGATTCCATATAGAGGCAACTCTTTAAAAATTGATACACGAGGTAACCATATCAAAACATGTTTTACATTGTTTAAAAAAATTTTCATTTCAATTTCAAAAGTACACAACAAGGAAAACACACCCAAAGTGATTAATTTTACTTTGAAAATGGCTATTTAAATACACAACACCTAAAGTGACCTGAAAACACCGTTCGCACCTACCAAACAACCCTCAAAAACCTTTCAACAATGTTTCAAACTCAAAACACCACTTAAATAACAATTCCTCAATTTATAAAACATATCGCATGAAAAAGAAACCATTACAAAATCAATTTCACAAATCAACCCTTCTAAAACCTAAATGGAACTCTATAAACAATTATTAAACACTTCTAAAATTTACCACAACAGGATCGAAATGAAAAAAAGAACATAACCATTTCTAAAGAGAGTGAAATTTTTCATCACGCACGTTTTTCAAATAATTTTTAAAACGCATTTTGCAAAACATATTAATCACAACCAATAATTTGTGTAACACACATATAAACAACAAAAGCATACTATTTCAGAAACCCATTTTTCATCAAATGAGCATGCGAAAACCTTATAAACATAGATTGCACCATGAAACTAAATCATAGAACATATTATATTTAACTAAATGAAAAAATTAAATTATCTAAACGATGAAAAGGCATGGAACCACCTACCTTTGACACAAAGACTTACAAAATTGGGTGAAAAACACCAATCACAACCAATTTGTATCACAACTAACTCAATATAACCTAAAACAAGAATCCGAACAAGAAAAGGATTGAAATTCAACCACTAAAGTTACCTCAACCCGCTGAAAGGCCATGAACTCAAGAGAGAAAAAAGAATAACCAACCAGAGGGAGGAAGTTCGGATGAGAGTGGGGAGGTTGGCGGGGTTCCAATCCGGGAGAAAATGGAAGTGCAACTGGGAGAGGGAGGGGGTGCTGCGCATCCAGGCTGTGGCAAGGGGAGAAATAGGGCTGGGGTCTGGCGAAGGGGCATCCTGGAACTGGCGGAGGAGGGAGGCGGTGGATGGGTCGCAGCACAGGAAGTGGGAAGGAGGCCGTTCGGGAGTGCGCCGGCCGACGTGGGGGTTCCAGGGTTGTGGTACGAGGGACAAGGCAAGGTGGGCTGGAGATGAGGTTGTGGAGTGAGCGGAGGGCCGAGCAGGGCCCGACGCAAAGGGAAAAACAGGGCCAGGCGCTGGCTGAGGGGAGTTTGAGGGAGATGGGGAGAGGGGTAGGCGGCCAGCAATGGCACACAGGGGGAAGCCTGGAGGTGCAGAGCAAACCTGGGAGAAGGCAACAGAATGAAGAAGAAGAAGAGCAGAAAAAAAAAAGAAACAGGAAAGGGGGACCCAGCTCACGGCGCACAAAAAAAAAGTGGGTAAGAAAACCCTTCCCCAAAAAAATAAATAAATAAATAAAATGAAACTAAAAACTAAAAAGAAAAATAACTAATAATAATAATAATAATAATAATAGAATCAACAAAAAAATAATAATTGTAATAAAATAAAATAGAAATAATAATAATAATTTCAAATGTCATTATTATGATGATTATTATTAAAACAATCCCTAATTAATTCTATTTCATTAATTAAACATCAGCAAGGAATGCGGTGAACCCGGCGGGGCCACGTGGCGACCCAAGCGTGGCCGCGCAGCTTCGACCGCATTACGCTGGACGCAAACAAGACCAAAACACAAAGAACTCAAAATCTTAAGTCAGGTTTTGTCCCAAACTACCAGACGCAAAGTGAATGAATAAAATAAATAAATTAGAAATGACGGGTGTGACATGATGAACCATATACAGTCATCGACATCATGGGGTCCTTCAATCACCATGAAGGATATGGGGTTTAGTGATGAAATTCATGAGTGTAACTATCTTTCATCAGCTTTCCACTTGGGGATTGTCTTCCCAAAATAAGAAATTGAATAAATATTTTGGGATATAATGGTTCTCTTACTTAACACATTAGAGATGATAACAAAACATACTCAGTTTCATTCTCTTATATTATAAATTTTTAAACTAGATATAAAAGACATCTATATGGTTACATTTCATGAAATTCAATAACAAATGATAGAAAAATCCAACAACTCAAACAAATAGACTGTTTATATAACACTGTAATATCTAAGAGAATAACCACATGAACAAGACAATAGCCCATATGAACCACCCACAACACATGATTGGACTCCTTCACCTTCACAAAAATAAAAAACACATACAAACAATATTGTATATAATATAAGATAAAATGAATTAATGGGTGAAATAATTCACCAATGAAAATCACAAATTACAATAGGTATATAATTAGATTGGATGTATCTATTGAAATAAAGAGGTATATGTCTTGTGATTCGACATGCATAACATGATGAAATAATACGCATAAAATCAGAAATATTAGAAAACTTCATTAAAGTGTATCTCTATTGAAAAATAAAATTATTCGTAACAACAAACACAAAAATCATGAAATCCCGTTGTACATGAAACACACAAGTCCACTATATAGTGTTGAATAGAAAGTGATATACCCCAAACTGAGTCCCATCCTTCGAAAATCTAGTATTCCTTGTCCAAAATAAAGTAAAATAGAACAATAAAAGTTTAAAACATGGGTCTAGTTCAAATTTCATTCCCCCTAACTCAAATCAGTATGTTCCATCCGGAATGCAACACAATCTCATGTGAGCCTCCTTGTATATAAGAGATCAATGAATATTAGTCATGGCCTATAGAAAACCATGGGGATTCAATTCCCTTGGTTCCAAGAAACAAAGAGATTGAAAATAAGGAAGAGATATACTATAACCAATAATTAATGAATATATTTATAATCCTTTGGGTATCTTCATAACAAAATAAACTATCGTATGTGGTATCGATATGGAATTTCAAGTAAATAGAAAAAACTAAAAAAAGAAAAAAAAATGAGTTAATATATAAACTAAAACCATATTTATACATATATCATCTACTCCATCCAACAACATCTATCATCGTATGACCATCATGTTAAACCATCCACCACGAGGACCTTTCCCCTCACTGAATCCCAGGTCATAAAATCTAATAGTCCCACAATATTATGGATAAGTGTGTGAGTATAATATTTTTTAGAACATGAAAAATTATCCATTACATACGTTCATAAAATATACAGGTGAATTCCTTGGTCTTAAAAAGAAATAATTGATCAAAATATCTCATATTAGTTCACAACATATTCCCGGTCTTTAGTTGTGGGCCCTATCATCATTGGTTCAATGCTAGAAGAAACATCGATCATCTTCCTAACATATCCACCTAAAATGGATATACTAAAAACATGTTTGGAATATATTTATAGTTTTTATAGTCTAATGTTATGATGAAAAACTGCAAACCCATCACACTAAGTGGATTTATTATAGGATCAACATGTAAGCTCATGTACAGTTGATAGAGAAATGTATACATGATACAAGATTAAAATTATAGAAAAATCATCGTATCATGTTGGAATATTAATCCACAATAGGTAAAAAAGAGAATAAAATAAAACATAGGTCTGAATAGGTTTACTTATGAACAACTCATTTCACCAAGAATCTAACATATGCCTCATGCAGAAAAACACGCACTCAAAAAAACATGCGATTATTTCATATAATTGTTAAGATAATGTCAACTTCAGACTATTGTAATCTCAATTATTATCTATATAAAGTTTAACCTCCCTAATCATAAACCAATAATAGATCAAATATAAACACCTATTTCAATATGATTTAGATACATAAAATCAAAATTGATATTTTACCATATCTTAAAAGATGGTCAAGGTCAAACATTCCTATGATGATCTGCATGTGAAAATGATCTTGGTCTAATTTATTTGAAATTGGAAACAACCAATATACATTTTATAATTCTGTAAATGATCGACAAAAAACTCATTATAACATTAAAAAACATCTACATTTAATAAAAACATCTATGATATAATTATTATTTTTATTATAAGAGAATTTAATTGATCATGAATGAATAAAACTAATTGGGAAAACAATTCAGTATTAATTCATTATTTGGGCCTTAAATAGTGGTGCTAGAAGGGGTGATCAGTACTCTAAAAATGAATTATATTGATCCAAAATTAAAATTAATTGAACAGATAATGAGAAAGAAATGAGTCTGGTTCTATATAAAAATGTCACATAAAGAGATATACCTTACTATCCACCAATAGATAAAACCAGCTAGTTGGTTCCATCCACTAATTATTGAGTGGTGGACTGGGAGAATTTCTTCTTCCCAGGTTCCTCAATAATAAGAATATTTATTCCCACTGACTGGTCGATGGAATTGATATACCTAAAAAATAGATATAAATTATCATTTCCCTACCTTAACCCAACTCAAAAATCACAAAAACATATACCCACCATTAACCCATAAAAATGAATATCAAACGCATTGAAAAACATTAAAAGATATAATAATTAGTGTAGATATTCCTCAGTCATAGGGTATTAGGTAATGTTAATTATAATGAAAAAATAGTAAATAAATGGAAAACTTGAGAAAGAAATATATATACATGAGGAGATTCACAAAGATAATATGCTCTATTTTTATAGATCGTGGGTTTTTTATCTAATGATTCAAAGTTTTAATTTAATAGTACATAACTTCATTACCTAATGTTATCCCTTTTTTGAGGATATTAATTGTATATAATGAAATATTATATTTTTATTTTGAAAGATGGAGAGTTTGAGGTTTTTTAAAATAGGTTGGTAGAGGACATCATTGAGTGGGACCTACTAGTATAAAATTAATTAGATGCAACTCAGTGTAGACACCATCTATAATCTATAAAAAGGGTAAAACTAGAGTATATTTTGTAATGGATTATTTTTTTTTCATGTATAACTTTAGTTAGAGAATTAGTGTAACATGAAGTAGGGTAATCATAAACTGTATGTCTATTGGTCCATTAAATATTATGGTGTAAATTGGAGTAGTGGATTTCAAATTGGATCTTAATATACTACATTGAATTTTTCATGAAATGATACAAAATTAAAAAATTCATAAATATGAGTCAAACTGTCTTATTTGTAATATTTCCTTTTATCATAATACATTTTTTAGTGCATAATACATATTGTGAACCTAAGTAACAATATGTTGTGTGGGAATATGGTTTCAATTTTTTTTTTGGAACTAGAATGTGTATCGTTGAGTATAACTAGGTCTGGGAGTCCAAATTTTTTTCTTAGTTTATATATTTTTTGAATGTTAATCCCTAGAAAATCGTCTAATATATAATAATCCACTATATGGGTATCATTAAATGGACATTATATTTCTTGTTGTTGTAGTTTTTTTAAATCAATTTCATAATTGTAAATCCCTTTCATTTTTGGCTACTTTATTTTGTTACCAGTGTCCTAGGATAAGGATTTACAGTATCATTTATTATAAAATAATATAACATAAAAATTTGGTACAGGATCATAGTATAAAGCTATTGGTTGTTACATGAGGGGATTCTTTTTGAGAATAACATTTTGGTTGTTGGGTTGGATCTTGATTCATCATAGTTATTTTTATACCCAATATTGTCTTAGAATAAATTAAATTCTTCAATAGGGTTGGATAATACCACAACCATGGTAGTTAAACCATGAGGATACCATGGTGTGGTGTATTTTTATCTAAAGCCTAAGAAGTATGCCACCATGTAGAGATATAATATACTTAGGGATCTACACTCTAGATTTAAATTATGTACTAATATATAGGTTTATATTGTGTCATTGACATGAGGTGAGTATGTGTTGAATTTCCTATCATGGATATGTTATTGACTATTTAATGTGTAGTTTCATAAATCCATAATTGGATTGTCATTTTTCCCCTCTTTATACACCCTCTCTTTTTCCATTAACCCCCAAATTAACTCTATAACACCCTAATCTTCCACAGTATGCTTCTCATTGAATAATACAGTAGCACATGTTGTACGCAACTTCAAGTTCTAACACACACCCAAACCAATAAGAGAAGCTGTTATGAATAGTAATACCCACTTTCTGAAATTTTATAAATTTTATCTTTCAAAATGTACTTCATTTTTGTATTCGAAATATCAAAATTATCCTAGGGTGAAATTTTGGTATTTTTCTGAAAACTTTCAATTTTTGATGAATAGTGAAAAAAAACATTGTTATAGATTAAAAACGAAATTTTATTTAAAAAACTATTTATTTTATTTAAATTTAATTAAGGACAAAATAGATACATAATACCTATATAGGTTCAATGTAATTTATTGGAGTTAGTTCAGAATAATTTTAGATATATAAAAATTTTATTGATCTTTTCATCGTCTTTTAACCACCTCCAAGGAGAATTTGGAAATTCATATAAAACATAATATTACCACTTCTGTGAGTGGAATTTAGAAAATCCGAGAGACGTGGTGAATATTAGGGAGTCAAATGTCGTTCAATGAGATGAAAATAATTTTTTCGTTAATAGTAACTATTTACTTTAATTTACCACAGTTAAAAGTAAATAGGGTGATTAAGGTTAAAAATGATATTAATATTACCCAAACACATGTAATAATTCTATTGGACAATTGAATCTTGACCAAAAACAACCTTTGAAAAAAAAAGTATCATTTAGGTCCACTTGGATTAGATTAGGACATTAATTATTATTTAATTAAAAGAATAGTTAATAGAGTTTAAATCAATGTTTAATTACTAAAACATTTTTTATATAGGGTTATACATAATATAAATTCGATTTTAAATATTCATAAGAAAGATAAAAAAATATAATACATAATAGTATTTTATTTATAATTTTTAGACATTAAATAATTTAATTTATTTATGACACAATGGTGATGCAGGAATTACCAAATAAATAAAATATTAAAATAATTGATATTATAAATATCAAAATAAATTTAATTTTAGGCTCTTTATAAATTCCACTAATTTTATAGGTTACTATGAAATATAAAGATTGTTTATTTAAATTTGGTTTAAATTAATAATTTTGTTATGAAATTATCAAAAACAAAATTCCCAATAGTGTCAAAATTGACATTAATGACTTTTTAAAACAAATATTATATTATTAATAGATATTCTTTTCCAAAAAATCTAAGGATCGGAATAAAGACTTGTATAATAATATTTGTATCATTAATAGACTACTTGGGGTTCTCTTGGATGTTTATAGTAAGTTTATTAACTATATAATATAAAAATACAATGTGACAAGGTATATGTCAAACTAATTAACTAAGAGTTAAAACTAATAGATAAGGTTAATATAGTGACCCAAACCTATGTAAAACCTATAGGTTGATTGGTTTGTGACCCATACCCACCATAAACATTAAATAATCCACTTTGAAGCCATTATAAGCTGAATATGAATATATTATAATATAATACTTCTAGCTTTTCCAAAGGTGCCCCACACCCATCTTATAAAAGGGAACTCCCCCTTATCACTAATTCACACATTCAAATACTTTTCGCTCGGCCAAGACCTACCCAAATACACTATATACATCCCTAAATTCAACTCATAGGACTTCCTTTAGTTATAAGTCCAACCTAAGGAGCCCTTTTGATCAAATCAAAAGGAAAAACTCGAAGAAGATGTAATGTTTTCACCACCCTCTTTCAAGTTCCTTTCTTCTCCGACTTCTTCTTTCTTTTCTATTACCATTATAAAATAATAACTACAGTATATTATATATATTTAGATGTTATTATAAATATTTTATAACCATATTCAGTATTCTATACATCCTTTTAATGACATGTCACCATATGTGCGTACATACGGCATACCGTCTCAACGTCGTGGTGTAATTGTTATTGAAAACATTATAATTTGGATGGGTATAATAATGATGTGTAATTCATATAAATAATTAATATAACATGATATTTATTCTATATATATGATATAAAATCCAATTATATAAATTATTTTAATATCAAAACAATGATATTGTCGCTCGTGCATACGTACGGACTACCATCTCCACGAACACGATGAGATTCATTCCCATCGTATCCATTCAAGTCTAATTATCTTTTGATGATTAAAAATAATGTTTAAGGACTTAATATAATTATAGATATGAATAAGTTACAACCTATTCATAACAAACACGGATTATTTGAAAAAACATAAAAAATAAAACGTTTAAGTAAACACCAGAAATGACGATAATACTAAGATATTATTAACAAAGCAATGTTAAAAGATCATATATGGTATAATATTAATGTATATGATTCTTCAATAATTTAATAACAATTATTTCAACATTATATAGGAGGTTAACCTACCCTAAACCAAGAAAAAGTACAAGGTAAGGGTTTATTTCACAATCTCTTCATTATCCAAGGATGTTTATACGTAATTATCTACTAGGACCTCTTTATCATCCACATCCATGTTTCTTAAAAATGTATTTCAAATAATTATTACTATTTTTGAGACTATGGGATAAACTCATTTATACCCTTTGTTTAATTTTTAATATAAGTTTATAATGTAATCTTTCAGTCGTTTTCCAAACAAGGTCCTTTTTAACCTTTTCGGCAGAATTAAGGTAAGAATGTCTCTCTTCCACTTATATGGAGGGTGCAGATATTTTCCACCATTATAAAATCTTCAAAAATTCCCTTACAATCTTATAAGAATATTTTCAATGTAAATTTTATATTTTATAATTATGTGACTTGTAAATGATTTAAAAAAAGAGATATTTCTCTCAAATAGTTATGATTTCATCTATGTCAACATCTTTTGATGGATTTTTAGATTATTTGAAGTTTATTTATTTTGATACAAAACATTCATATTGTATTGAAGGTTTTGTGATATGTTTGACTATGGATGTGATATTTTAATACCATTCATGGTTTATGGAGAAAGTATTGACATTTCGTATGGTATTTTTAATACGAATGATTATGTTATGTTAAAACCTATTCATATGAGGAATGCGTTGGACTTAATATTTGACGGGTGGAGCCTGATATAGCTCCTCGATTCATCAATAGGTCTCATGGGACAAACTAGTGTCTTGGAACAAGGCCTTGACAAAATATTATTTGTAGTCTTGGCACAATGCCTTAAATACTTGGTTATGATAGTCTAGCATTATGCATTCCATCATTATGAATGTGGTTATTGAGATTGCATTTGATTATTCGACTAGTAGAATATCCATGTGAATAAGTAAATGGAATTATTTTGTTATATATTTTACATATTATGCTGATGTTTATGTTTAAAAGGATTTTGTTTTAGGTATACATTGCCTTAAATTATTGTGCTTATTTATGAAAGTTTCTGCTATATTATTATCCTTACTGGGCATTTGAGCTCACCCCTTTCAATGTCTTATTTTTCCCAAGATGTGAAGAAATTATTTTATGAATGATCTGTAGGGATAGTATGAGGGGATATGAATGTGTACCATGAAGACTATGTTGTTGTAGTTTTCATTTTATGATGTAATGTATACATTATGAATGTATCTAGTGTTTCCAATGCTACTAAACTAATCGGTATTTCGAGACTTGATATTTTGTGATCATGCCAATGTTATGTAATAATGCACCGACTCTAGGTAACTAGCATCAGGGTGTTACAGTTGGTATCAAAGGATTTTTAGTAAAAACCTTGGAAGAAATATTGATATAAACTCTGATTAGAGCACATACCCCTAAGATGGACTTTGAGGATGAGTATAGATGAACTTCCTAGAATTTCAGTATTGTTGAGATTTTTTGATTTTTCCGAGAAATACGTCTCTGTCTGGATACGAGAAGGTAGAGGAGGCTCTGGCACAGATGTACCTAGGGGTAAAACCTGAAAACTCCGCTTTGAGCTAGACTTGAACGGGAACTGGTGCACGAAAATGGGCCTTCCAACACTCTTGGTTACGACACTCCCGAAGGATATACATAGGATAATTCTAATCTTCATTACAAACCATTATGATGGGTTTATGAGTATATACTTTCTCAAATAAAACATTTTTATTAATATGGGTTATATCCATAAATAGTTCAATTTATGTTAAGTGTTTTACAAGTATGAATTATGTATTTTGATTCATAAACTGATCTAGTTTATGACATTGTTTAGAAATGGAACCTAGTGGAAGGAATGGAAACTGTATCAATGCACACACTCCATGTTGGGATTTCACTCCTTCTCAAGATAATTATAATGGAGATGGTGATGCAACTAGTGCTGATCAGCTAATCACCATTATAGGAAAAATCACTAAGGTTATGAATAATAACCTTAACCGTATGGAGCACCCTGATCCACAGCATGGAGGATCAATGTTAGATCTCTTCATGAGGCAATAACCACACATGTTCAATGGGAGTACAAATCCATTGGTAACTGAGAAATGGATAACTTCCCTAGTGAAAATATATCAGGATTTGGGGAGTAGTGAAAGGGATAAAGTTATCATGGCAGTTTATCGTCTCACTGGAGATGCTGATCAATGGTGGTCATTGATACAAAACACAAAGGAAGATGAATAAGTATAAAATATGGAATGTAGAATGTTCAAAGTTCTTTTCATAAAAAAATATCATTCTCATGACCATCGACCAGATATGGAAACGCAATTTCTGTGTCTGAGACAAAAGGAGGATGAGATTGTCGCAAATTATGAGGCTAACATTACAAAGTTAGAAAGGTATGTTGGAGATTATATATGTTACCCAAGAATAAGATTGATCATTTCTTTTATGGGTTATAACCATTTCTTCGCTGAGTATTAGTGTCACAATCCTTCTCATCATAAGAAGATATTGTCTCATTTGATATAAAGATAGAAAAAGAATTCTCTAAGTCTTACGACTTTAAAGCAAAGCAAGAGAAGAAGAGTTATGCTAATCACTCTGGGAATGGAAATACGGGGAAGAAGGGAAATTTTGAATAACCATCCTGTAGTAAATGTGGTAAGAAACACCCTGGTACATTCTTAAAAGGAATTGGAGTCTGTTACAAGTGTGGTAAAAAATGCCACTAAGATCGTGATTGCAAGGGTATGAAGGAAGCTACCTATGTCCAATTCTACAGTTGCAGGGAGATGGGACACTATGAAAATAAATTTCCTAAGCATAAGGAGAACATACCTCAGAAAAGTCCAATCATATGATATCACTACTGCTGAGGTAGAAGCCCCATAAGACGTGGTGGCCGATAATTTAATGGTTTCCACAAGTTTAGAAAATGCATTATTTGATTCTGGATCATCGCATTGTTTCATATCTTCCCAGTCTTCTTAGAAAATTAGATATTTCCAATTTTATTTAACAGGGGATTTTTCAGTAAAAACTCCTAAGGGAAGTATCATTGCAACAATGTTTTGTGAATCAGTCCCCATTAGAGAACATAAATATTCTTTATCTGCGGATTTCATCATCATACCTAGATTAAATTTGATATAAACCTTGGTATGGATTGGATTTCGGACCATGATGCAAAAATTTATTGTAAGAAGAAGGAGGTTACTATTTTTTAAGATGATAAGGAACACCATATATTTAGAGAGGAATCATCACCACCTAATTCTTACTTAGATCAACCCCCACTAACTCAACTAAATTCAATTACTGGGGAGTATGAGAATTAAATTACTGTGGGTAAGGAAAGGAATGTTCAGAGAGAGGATGTACCTATTGAGAAACGTTATGTAGATGTGTTTTCGAAAGATTTACCTGGACATCCTCCAGAACAATAAATTCAGTTTTCCATTGATTTCATTCCCGGTTCAAGGCCCATATCAAATACCCCTTATAGAATGTCCACTATGGAATTAGTGGAACTAAAGAAACAACTAGAGGAATTTAGTAATAAGGGATTTATTTGCCCTATTGTTTCTCCATGGGGAGCCCCTGTCCTTTTTGTTATGATGAAAGATGGATCAATGAGGTTATGTATTTCTACAGGGAAATCAATGCTAAAACAATAAAGAAAAAGTATCCCCTACCTTGCATTGATGATTTATTTGACAAACTGCATAGAGATCAATACTTTTCAAAGATTGACCTTCGATCTGGATACCATCAGTTGTGTGTGAAGAAGGAATACATTTTGAAGACAGCATTTCGAACCAGGTACGGGCATTATGAGTTTACAGTAATGCCTTTTGGATTGATTAATGCACCCTCAGTATTAATGGATCTAATAAATAGAGTTTTCCAGGAATATCTCGATGATTTTTTGGTGATATTTATTGACGATATCTTGGTATATTCCAAAATATACAAAGATTATGAAAATCACTTGCGCGTTATGTTGAAGACTCTGAGAAGACATGAATTATATGGGATGTTTAGCAAGTGTGAATTCTTGCTTCAGGAGATTTCTTTTCTTGGCCATATTGTCACTAAAGATGGAATCTTTGTTGAGCCTTCTAATACCAAGGAAATACATCAATGGCTTGCACCAACAAGTAAATTTGAGGTATGCAATTTTATTGGTGTAGCTAGTTATTATCAACGTTTATTCCATAAATTTTCCCTATTGGATAACCCATTAACAAAGCTCACACGTAAAGGGGTTAAATTTTTTTTGGAAAAAAGAGTGAGAAAAATGTTTCGAAGAACTGAGGAGAATACTAGTCAATGCTCCTATATTGACTCTACCTTTAGGGAATGATGGGTTCGTTATTTATAGTGATGCATCGAAGAAAGGACTTGGTTTTTTCCTTATGCAGAATGATAGAGTTATTGCCTATGCATCACGACAACTAAAAATTCATGATAAAAACTACCCTACTCATGATCTTGAGTCAGCTGCTGTAATATTTTCTTTGAAGATATGGAGAAATTATCTCTATGGTGGAAAATGTGAGATTTATACGGATCATAAGAGTTTGAAGTATATTTTCTCACAAAAAGAACTCAACATGAGGAAAAAGAGATGGCTTGAACTACCCAAAGATTATGATTGCACGAAACACTACCACCCCGGGAAGGCAAATATGGTGGTAGATGCTTTGAGTAGAAAAGATCATTGATTTTTGAAAATTATGAGATTTGAAAGGGATCCTATTTTCATGGATATAGTGAATATGGATATGTGAATTACCATGGAAGGTGAACCATTGATACTTTTTCAAATGGTAGCCAAACCATCATTACTAGAAAGGATAAAGAGTTCTCAGACAGGTGATGAAGAGTTTCAAAATAAGATTAAAACTCTGAATCATGTGAGATTGAATGAATTTGTGTATAATGATGGAACTTTGAAATTTGGGAAGAGACTTTGTGTTCCCAATATAACTGATCTAAAAAGGGAATTTTTGGACGATGCTCATAGTTCCAATTTCACTATACACCATGGGAGAACCAAAATGTATAGAGACATGAAGGAACATTTTTTTGGGGGAAAACATGAAGAAAGAGATTGCTAATTTTGTGTCAATATGTATGGATTGTCAACAAGTGAAAGTTGGAAGGCAACAACCTATATGAGTCTTGCAACCTCTTCCATTACCGGAGTGGAAATGAGATAATATCACTATGGACTTTGTCATGGGACTACCAAAGACTCCTAGAAGGAATGATGCAATATGGGTCGTTGTCGATCGTCTTACCAAGCCAGAACATTTTATTTCTATAATGGAAGATTTACCACTCGGATGTCTATAAAGTCTATATATTCATGAGGTTTTGATACTTCATGGAGTACCCATATCGATTGTTTCTGATCGTGATCCCAATTTTACTTCAAGATTTTGGAGGAGTCATCAAAAATCACTGGATACTGAACTTCATTTGAGAACTTCCTACCACCCTCAAATAGTTGGACAATGATAACGGACTATTCAAACCTTAGAATACATTTTGAGATCCTACCCACTTGACTTTCTGGGTATTTGAGATCAATATTTATCTCTAGTAGAATTTTCCTAAAACAATAGCTTCCATTCAAGTATTTAGATGGCACCATATGAAGAGTTATATGGAAAGAGATGTCATACACCATCATTTTCAGATGATGTTAGTGAGAGAAAACTTGTGGGCCCAGAAGTAGTGGAGGAAATTATGGAAAAGGTGAAGGTGATCCAAAACCACTTCAAAGTAGCTCAATGTAGGCAGAAGAGCTATGCCGATAACTGAAGGAAGGATCATGAATTTTAGGTAGGAGATCATGTTTTCTTGAAGGTATCTCCATGGAAGGGAGTTATACGTTTTGGTAAGAAGGGTAAATTGAGTCCCAGGTACATCGGACCTTTCGATATTCTAGAATGAATTGGGGTTGTAGCTTACCGTTTGTCCATGCCGCCATGTCTCTCCAAAGTTCACGATGTGTTCCACATATCACTGTTGAGGAAATACATGCCTGACCCAATGCTTGTACTCACCTATGAGGAATTAGAACTGGAACCTGATCTATCTTATTGCAAAGATCCCTTCAGGATTCTTGATACCAGAGAACAAGTGCTGAGAAACCGGACGACTCGTCTGGTAAAAGTTCTATGGTGACACCATAAGATGGAAGATGCAACGTGGAAACTCGAGGAACTGATGATGAAGAATCACCTGAGTCTCTTCATGCAGTAGTATTCTAGAAATTTCAAGGATGAAATTATTTGAAGTAGGGGAGAATGTAACCCCCAAGTTTCCACATTACGCTTCTCTTTGAATAATAAAGCAGCATGTGTTCTGTGCAACTTCGAGTTCTAACACACACAACAACCAATCAAACTAGTCGTTATGAATAGTAATACAAAATTTTTTAAATTTTATATATTTTATCATTCAAAATGGACTGCATTTTTTGATTCTGAATATCAAATTTATCCTATGGTAAAATTTAGGTATTTTTCTGAAAACTTTCAATTTTTGATGAATAGTGGGAAACAATGAATTATAGTTTAAAGCCGATTTTTTATTTAAATAATTATTTTTTTAAAATTTAATTAATGTAAAAATAGATACATGATACCTATATAGAATCAATTTAATTTATTGGAGTTAGATCAGAATAATTTTAGAAATATAAAAATTTTATTGAACTTTTCACCGTCTTTTACCCACCCCCTAGGAGAATTTGGAAATTCACATAAAACATAATTTTACTACTTCTGTGAGTGGAATTTCGAAAATCTGAGAGATATGTTTAATATCAATGAGTAAAATGTGGTTCAATGAGATTAAAATAATTTTTTGGTGAATAGAATCATTTTAGTTTTATTTACCACTGTTAAAAGTAAATAGGGTAATTAAGGTTAAAAATGATATTAATATTACCCTATCACATATCCTAATTCTATTGGACAAGCGTACCTCGACCAAAAACAACCTTAGGAATAAAATATTATCATTTAGGTCCACTTGGATTAGATTAGGACATTAATTATTATTTCATTCAAAGAAGAGTTAAAAGAGTTAAAATCATTGTTTAATTACTAATACATTTTTCATATAGGGTTATACATAATATAAATTATATTTTAAATATTAATTATAAATATAAAACGATTTCTAACATAATTATATTTTTTTTTTTTCATACATTAAATAGTTTAATTTATTTATGACACAATAGTGATGCAGCAATTACCTAATTAATGAAATATTAAAATAATTGATATTATAAATATCCAAATAAAAGTAATTTAAGACTTTTTATAAATTCCATTAATTTTCTAGGTTAATATGACAAATTAGGATTGGATATATAAATTTTTTTCGAATTAATAATGCTGTTATGAATTAGAAAAAATGAAATACCCAATAGTATTAAAATTGACATAAAAGACTTTTCAAAACAAATATTATATTATTAATTTATATTCTATTAAAAAAAATATATGTTTTGGCCAAAGGACTTATATAATAATATTTTTATCCTTAATGGACCACTTTGGGATCTCTTGGAAGTTTATGTTATGTTTATTAACTATATAATGTAAAAATACAAAGTGACATGGTAAATGATAAACTAATAAACTAAGTGTTAAAACTAAAAGATAAGTATAATATTGTGACCCAAACCTGTATAAAACCTATTGATGAGTTGTTTTCGACCCATCCCTAACTTAGACTTTAAATAATCTAATTTGGAGACATTAGAAACTGAATATGAATTTATTATAAAATAATATTTCTTGTATTTCCAAAGGTGACCCACACCCCTCTTATAGAAGGGAACTCCCCCTTATAACTAATTCACACATTCAAAGCCTTTTGGCGCAGCCAACCCCTACCCAAATACTCTCTAAAATTCCATCACTTCAACCTATAGGCCTTCCTTTAGTTAGAAAGCCAGCCTAAGGAGCCCTTAGGATCAAATCAAAATGAAGAACCCGAAGAAGAGATAATGTTTTCACCACCCTCTTTCAAGTTCCTTTCTTCTTCAACTTCTTCATTCTTTTCTATTACCATTCTAAAATAATAACTCCATTAACTTATATTTACTGTGATGTTATTATAAATATTTTACAACCATATTCAATATTCTATCCATCCTTTTAATGACATGTCACCATACGTGTGTACGTACGGCTTACCGTCTCCATGTCGTGGTGTAATTGTTATTCAAAACATTGTTATTTGGATGGGTATAACAATGATGTGTAATAAATGTAAATAATAAATATAAAATGATAATGATTCTGTATATATGATATACCATCCAATTTTATATATTATTTTAATATCAAAAGAATGATCTTGTCGCTCGTGCGTACATATGGACTACCGTCTCCACGAACACGATGAGATTCATTCCTCATCATATCCATTCAAGTATAATTATTATTTGATTATTAAAAATATTGTTTAAAGGCTTGATATCATTCTGGATATGAATTAGATACAACCTATTCATAACAAACATGACTTATGTAACAAAATATATAAAATAAAATCAGTAAGTTAACATCAGAAACGGCGATAATACTAAGATATTACTAACAAATAAATGTTAAAAGATCATATATGATATCATATTAATGTATATGATTCTTGAATAATTTAAAAAAAAAATTATTTCACCATTATAAATGAGGTTAACCTACCCTCAACCAAGGAAAAGTACATGGTAAGGGTTTATTTACAATCTCTTCATTATCCGAGGTTGTTTATACGTAATTATCTTCTGGGACCTCTTTATCATCCACATCCATATTTCTTAAAAATGTATTTCAAATCATTCATACTATTTTATAGACTATGGGATAAATTCATTTATACCCTTGCTGACTTTTTATAATAATTTTATAATGGAATCATTCTGTCGTCTTCCAAACAAGGTCCTTTTTATCCTTTTTGACAGAATTAAGGTAAGAATGTCTTTTTTTAACTTATACGGAGGGTGAGGCTATATTCTTCCATTATAAAATCGTCAAAGCTTCCCTTACAAGATTATAAGAATATTTTCAAAGTAAATGTTTTATTTTATAGTTATGTGACTTTTAAATGATTTCAAAAAAAGAGATATTTCTCTAAAATATTTTGGATTTCATCTATGTAAACATCCTTTCATGGATTTTAAGATTATTTGTAGTTTATTTATTTTGATAACAAAAATACATATTGTATTGATGGTTTTGGGATATGTTTGACTGTGGATGTGTTCTTTTTATACCATTCATGGTTTATGGAGAATGTATTGACATTTCTTATGCTATTTTTAATACCAATGTTTATGTTATGTTTAAAACAGTTCATATGAGGAATGCATTGGACTTAATATGTGATGGGTGGAGCCCGCTATAGCTCCTCAAAGCATTAGTAGGTCTCATGAGAAAAACTAGTGTTTTGTCACAAGGCTTTGAAAAAATCGTATTTGTAGTCTTTGAACAAGGCCTTGACTATGGGGTTATGATAGTCTGGAATTATGCATTCCATCATTATGATAGTGGTTATTGATATTTCATGTGATTATTAGACTATTAGAATATCCATGTGAATAAGTAAATAGAATAATTTTATATTATTTTTTCCATATTATGCTGATTTTAAAATTTAAAAGGCTTTTGTTTTAGTTATACATTGCCTTAAATGTTTATTCTTATTTATGAAAGTTTCTTCTATATTGTTATCCTTACTAGGCATTTGAGTTCACCCCTTTCAATGTTTTATTTTTCATCAGTTGTGAAGAAGTATTTTATGAATGATCTACAGGGATAGTATGAGGGGATATGAGTGTGGAACATGGATACTATATTGTTTTAGTTTTCATTTTATGATATAATGTAAATCTTTTAAATGTATCTACTGTTTCCAAGGCTACTAAACTAATCGGTCTTTAGAGACTTGATCTTTTGTGATCCTTCCAATGTTATGTAATAATGCACTGACTCTAGGTAACTGGGGTCAGGGCGTTACAAACTCTTCATCATTTTTAGGTTCCCCATGGAAAAAAATTTCCCCCCTAAAATCTTCTTATTTTCTTAATGCGTCTATCATTAAAAAATTGTTATCAGTAAATATATAATTACTTCCACTACTTAGATTACATCCTCCATCAATGATCCTTTTTTTCATATCTAATATTTAATGGAAAAGTACTTCTATTTATTATATTCGATTGGTTGTATTTTTTTTAATCATAGGGTGAAGAGTTATGAGGGTGATCCATTATAGTTTTGGAAGGAACATTTTATATTTAATTTATATTTATATATGTTTATAATATCTAAACTACATGTTGGTGTATGAAATTCCATTGGATGTAATAATTTTGGTATTAAGGTAAATTGGAATGCATAGAATTATGTTATTGACACATTAAAGGGTTTATATACATATAAAAACATTCATAAAATAAACCCACGCACTGATCAAGGTACAGTTTTAGGCATTTTTCTTTGTTTTTTGGGCCTAGTATGGGCTGTCTTAGAATGGTAGAGGCTTGGATGACATTATTATTTTGTCTATGGGGTTGAGTGGTGAATCCGACAATTGGTAATGGTTTTTAGTGTGAATGAACATTAATAAATGGTTGATATTATAAAATATGTTGAACGAATGATAAATAGGTATTCAATGATCTATAATATGGGTGGAGCAACATATAAGGGAATTATCTTTTCCTGGTCAAGGATTAGAAATTATGTATTTTTATCATGTGTGACCAAGTTTGTGTGCAATAGTGTAATTAAACATTACCTAAATGTAATTATTTATATTAAATTAGATGATTAATGTTGTGATGTATTCCTTATATAGAATCCTTGAGGTATGATAAGTGGAGGGAAGCCACGATACATTACCTAGATGGGAAAGTTTAGAGTGTATGGAGGGATGGTTTCTAAGAAACCCACCCTGAAAAATATTCAGAATGATTATTTGAAATGGTATTTAACCATGGATACTTTATTTGATGGATGGTTTGCCTCTTATTATTGGTGGTATGAAATATTTCCCTCTTCATATTTCTCAATTTGTAATATGGTTGACGGTCTAATACAAGGTTAAACTATCTTCCAGACATTTAACACCACATATATTTTTGGGGTTCATGGTAATTTTTTAGGTTAATGAAGACCAGACATGGATCTTTTTTTTATAATTTGTTAATTATTATTCAATTATTACTATAAAATCATCAACTAACATATATCTGATGCATTTATTCTAAGGAAAAATATATGGTATTATACTGGTATTACTTTTCAAAACCTACACAATCATCTCTGTGTTGGTGAAAATGTTTTTTTAGGAATTTGGCCAAGGGAAAGAGAACTATACCATGAAACTGAGCATTTAGAGAAATTTTTTTCTAATATATGATTCCAAAAAATAATATGTGATTTTTTCTTTTATTACATTGATATTATTTGTTCATCTGTTAATTACATGTTTTGATCCACTCCTTTTGGGGATTATTTGTGCTCGGAAATATGACATTAATTATCAAATTTCAATATCATACATGATGGTATTAATCTATTGGATATTATTTGTTTCAATTCAACTTGTTATTTATTTCATACTTATTATGATATGTTTATTATTAATGGTAACCTAACATCATGAGAATAATATATTTAACACCATGCTATTTTTTTGAAATGTATTTTTCAAACAAATATTACATTTTCTATTTTTTATTTACATGAAATGAAATGTTTATATTTCATTACATGAAACAATAATTTTATCTTGTGCTACACACAACACCATGTTTTACTTTCAACACATGAAACATAGATTTTAAACGAGACATGACATAATATTTTAATATTTTTATTTAATATGATAGTTATCACATAGCCATTGGAATGTCATGTGTAAAAAATATTAACTATTTTATTAAAATATATGGTATAAACACTTATATTTAATAAATTAGTTGGAAACCAAATATTATGAAATTCAAATAAATAAATTTCAAAATAAATTTAATTTTTTTTTTCAGAAAAACAATTTTTATACACACAAAAAAGTGCTTATCTCTGTATATTTAATAAATCACCATGGTGGAATGATTTTAAGGAAATTTATGTAGTATATATTAAATAAAAAGTTCATAAATAATATTAAATTATTTTTTATACACTATATAATAATTAATCAAATATTATTCTTAAATTGTTATTGTTTTTTAAAAATAGATTTTTCTCATTTTATATACATATTTTATAATTAATATCAAAACATTGATAATTGTTTTATTTAAATTAAATTAATTATTGAATTTAGTAGTCCAAAACTATCCTTGGGGAATGATGGATTATTTTTCTAAATGATAAAACGTTTTGATGAATTTTTAAAATGACTTGTTCTTATTAATAATTTTCATTAGTTTTATTAAATATAGATACATCCAAATTATTTTAAGACAGTATTAATGATTAATATTGTTCCAGTATATATATATATATATATATCAAACTTAGGTCATTGGAACCAATTTCATGATCAATTATTAAATAAAACGTTTTTAAAACTTTGACCTCTTTATCTTCTGAAAATAGCTTTTCCAATGCGTTTACAAGATTATTTTTAAAATAAAATTTTCTATTTCATTGAATGGGATTTGGAAAAATTACCTCTATATTTAGAATTATCCCAATTTATATTATCTAATATATCTAAATTTAAATAGTTGAAATATTTATTTATTTATAGAATTTAGTTCATTTTAATAATTTTCAAATTGAATTTATATATAAACCAATTTTTTAATCTTTTGAACATTTTATCTTTTGAAAGCCGCATTCTCGTCACATCTATGGGGTTAATTTTAAATTTATTTTTTCCACTTCATTGAAAAGAATTTATTAAAATATAATCCATATTTGGAATCATCATCATTTATATTATCTAATATTTTAATCTTAATTGTTTCCAATAATGAATAATTAAAATATAAAAAATAGTATACAATAATAACAATTATTATGTTAAAAATGGGTTTATCGGGGTCCAAATAAATAGATGATGGTTAGAGATGCCCCAAAACATATCCATAAAAAATTGGGAAGCCATATATTGACCTCATATCATCTATATTCTATTATTTTCTATTTTATCCATTTTCATGTTAAAAAAATGGGCACACTGTCTTTTTTTCAAAAAAATAAAAACGTGCCACTCACCTCACAAATAAAAGGACCCCACAACTGATCTCCTATTAACACTTCCCAAACCCTTGGATTCAAAAATACCTTCCCAAATAACTTATTTAATTCCCTCCTATAATTATTGAATACATATATTTTTCATAATTCTAACCTAATAATCATTTTGGTTAAAACCAAATAAAGTTGTTGGAAGAAGAGTTAACATCCCTAATAGAGGATTTTACTTATTTCCAAATACACCTCTATGAATTTATATTAAACCCATAGGATATTATAATATTATTATTTTCAATATACCAATATGTTTTATATTAACTAAAATACATAAATCTCTCTCCTTTTCCATAAATTGGGTCAATAAATCATTATTACAATGTATGGATGACTACCTCCTCACAAACAGATGATATTCATTTCCCATCACCATATCTCATAGATGAATAAAATTATGGATTTATTATTTATAAGTGATTGTTATGAAATTATTATTCTTCTTTAATTATGATATAACTTGATGTTTTTTACTTTCCATCCTGTGAGAATATGATAACAACACTCATGCGTACAAAGGACTACCACCTCGTGAAGAGTTAGGATTCGTTCATGCTTTAAAGAGATGATGATAAAAATGGGTTTAATAAAAATATTATATATATATATATGTAAAATAATATTTATTCTTAAATATTATTATATTATTTTCCCTTCTATATCCCTTTATTTAAGTAAAATGAAAAAAAATCATGCATATGTACGACCGACCATATCTATGAATAGTATATTTCATTTTCTATTTATAAATTTTAATGATCAGTCTAAATAGATATATAATTAATATATATGAAATATATGTAATGTTTAAAATTAGGTATATGATGTAACCATCGTCATTGTAAAGGGAAAAAATAACAAGTCAAAACATATATGAAAAATAAATTTGTTATCAATTAAAAATGATTTTAATAAGGAATTGACAATTAATGTGAAATAAAAGTTCATAAGTTAATAATATGTCAAATATGATATATATATATATATTAATATATTAATTTTTAATATATTTACTATAAACATATATTTATTTTACTAAATTTTCATACATGTATGAATGAATTTGAAAATTAAGATAATGAGTTTTTTTTCAAATTGTCTTATTTTGGACCTATTATATACCTATCTTCTGTTATGAGGTGTATAAAATTATGCTTTTCACATGATAATAATAATAAGTTTCTTTAAATTTTAATAAATGATTTATTATATGTTAATAATTAATGGTTTTAATGGTCCATAAGATTCCAATGTGGTAAAGATTTAACGTTACAATCTCATCGTTTATTAGGATTAATTTAATATTATGTTTCAAATAATGAAATATTATGATCTATCTCTCAGTACCATCATATAGTTTTTTATACTATAGTTATTTCATGAAAATATTTGTTTTTAATTCATTTACTTCTACTTATATACTCAAATGGTAAAAATATAGTTTTTAAGAAAAATAATATTTATCTCTCTCTTTGGTCAAAAACCCTTTTCTTCCAAAATCCATGTTTTCTAAAATTCATACTAATTTTTTTAAGATTATAAAAATGATTTAATGAATATATTTTGACCCAATTTTTAATTTTTACAAAATTATTTGAATGGAATATTCTTGTATTATTCAAAACAAGGCATATTTGGATTCTACCGATAATGTTAATGGAGTCTTTGATTTAACATGTACAGAATGAATAGAATTTCCCAGCATTAAGACAATTATTTTATTTGAAGATTAATTTATATTGTATAGATTTAAATTTATAAAAATAGTATTTCCACAATATTTTATGAATTTTTAAATCTGAGAAGCTTATTTTCAAAGTATATATATTTTTCTCATGAACATTTCCAATTGATTTTTAATTCATAATAATTTTTTCTCACAGATAAAATCTTGTTATGTTATATATTGTTTTTTAGAATTTGATAAAAGGATATATTTTATATTATTTCTCTGTATGGTTTATTTTTATTTAAAAATATTTTTATAAACCCCATTTTTCTATTGGTTATACCATGATAAAATGCTTATGAAACCCAAATCTTCATTCACATTTTATGAATTGATGAAGTTTGAAATTATTTTCAAAAATATTTATTTAGTATAGGTTATATTATGAGTATATATTTTTTTAAAATCATTCAGTTCATGGGTTCTGATATATCGATTTTTATGCACTTTTAACACATATATATATATGATTTTCATGATGTGATAGCTATGACCTATCTCTTCATCCAATGCATTGGGAAATGATTAATTTTATATGAGTTTAATCGAAAATGGGTGGTTATATAAATAACAAAATATGTTATATTAGAGTTTATACCATGTCTAAAAGAGGGTACAAGGGAGATTATCCCAAGATCTGTATAAGTAACACATCAGGATATCTGATACCTGAAGCAGGTATACATGTGGTTAGACAACGAATGACATATTATGAATGTATTGGGGCATTAATTGATATTAAATTTCATATTCTTATATATATGATACATATATATGTAATATTCCATTGTTATTATCTCATGGACCATGTTATTTAATTCCATTATTATTAATGTCATATGAACATAAAAGATTTATATAATTAATTTTTTTGATGATAGCTTATATGATGGCTATATTTATCAAATATTATTCACAATTTTTCATATGGATATAAAAATTTCATAATGATATCATCAATATTTAACATTAAATAGTATCTTGAATCATACATTATTTTCTTTCCTTGGTATGAAATATTAAAAAAATTATTATATATGATATCTCTAAGAATTTTTCAAGTTACAAAAAACATAGTGGGAGAGTATCTATCTTAATTATGGACACATTGTCTATAAATATATGATTCCAAATTAACATAATCTTAATGATTATGGAATGTATTATTATGTTATGTAATGATTATGAATATGTTAATATGTAATATTTATTTTTCATATGTTTTGGTCTTTATTATTGGTATAAGATAACGGTTTATCTAACCATTGGAAACCATAATGGTAAATATTTAGTGAGATTACATGGTGTATATCTAAGGATATTTCTATGTATAAATTTAAGGATATCTATAATAATGAATCAATGTATAGTAAAATCGATTAAATATTTGGTAAATGAAATAAGTATTTGTTTCCAATAATTGATATCTTTTTATGGACACTATAAGTAGATGTGGATCATTCATATAGGTTCCTAGGTTTAATAACTATGAAACATGTTAATTGAGATAAACTTGATTTCCACATGGTGTCTTACAATGGGATTTTTTAAACCTTCTTTCGGACTCCCATGGGATATTCTTTGTAAAATAACCAATTATTTACAAACCATCATGAATGATTTGAATAATTACCTTGAATGACCTAGGTCAAGTATATCCTATCATATATTGAAAATAATGTTTCATTATTTAGACATAATATATGTCTTTTTTAATAATTAATTGGTTGAGAAATATTATTATTTTATTGTACTCTATCATTTTTGTTTTAGTTAGTAGATAGAACCTAAAGGGATCATCTTAATGCTGAATTTAATATAATATGAGATGATCCCCCACACCCCGAAAAAATGTTATATAAAATAGAATGAAAAAAATCTTGGAAATGTTCACTCCACATTATAAAGATATTATTCCTAATGAACATACAAATGCTCAAAAGAGGGAACAATTTCATTTGAGTTCTTCCTTCAGAAATTTCCACCTTCATTAACTAGTTTCCCAAATCCACTAGTTTCTGAGTAATGAATTGGTAACACTAAAAATATATTTTTTATTATCCAATGTTTGGAACATGAAAATACAACTTTTTTCATCTATAATTTGTAAGATGCAGTGGACAAATATTACAATCTCATTAAGAATACATGAGACCTTGATAAAATTAACTCCATTGAATATAATGAGTTTATGATCTTATTTGTCAATAATTATATTCATCGTATTCTTCGTACAAAAAAAGATATGGAATTACTTGTACTGTAAAATAATGATGAATCTGTTAATACCTATGTGGATATTTTTACAAGACTTTTGAGGTAGTCTCTTTGTATTAAAATACAACTATAAAGCAAGTTTGGTCAATTCATCAATGTCTTCAAAACAAATCTATGAAGGAAGTTAAACATAATGAACTTCTATAGATATAAAAATCAATTTTTGTGCTATCATGGTTGAAATGATGATTGGAGTGACCCATCAATAGTATGTTTTTTTATAATAAAATAAAATTGAATATAAGGGAAACTCAAAAATCTTGTTGTGTAGAATATGATATTCCCTTTGTTATAAAAGTTTGGAATGAATATTGTAGGTAATTAAAATAAATGTACTACTTAATTTTTTAATTCTATAAAATATTATTAAAGAGTATTTGAATATTGTATCTATGGGAAGAAGTAAGCAATTAATGAAAATTTAGAGAATGCTCCAATGAGTGGACCATTGAAATTCCAGTGCCTGAAATGAATGTAGATTGTGAATTTTTGAATTAATTCCCCATTATATGGGGTAATGTGGATGATAATCCAAAATAATCTCTGATGAAAAAAAAACTAAAAAGGGGATGCATGTGAAATCAAAATGGTTGAAGTAAATAATGATAATCTGGTTACACTTATCCTCCCAACATTAGTTGGGAAATTCAAGTTTTAAGTTTTATGAAGAATATCTAGGAAAATTTTCTGTTCTATGATTTAGTGAAATTTCAATTTATTGTCTCCTTATACCTAAATTATTTAATAATTATATCACATTATATATTCTATAAATTATAAGATGAACCAGATATCCTATAAAAATGATTTATATAAAATATTATATTATTTTTATAGTAAAGGGTAATATATCTTTAAGAAGTTTATATATCTCAAAGTGAGATTAATGTAAAAATTATGGATACCATTGTGGGTTTATTATTTTAAGGTCAATCTCTTTTCCCAAATCATTGATTCCCCATATGATATTTTAGGTAATAAAATATTTTATATATTAATGTTATTTTAAGAAACAATTATAAAAATACTACCCTTTGGGTTTGAATAGGTTTTACTAAATATGTATTTTAATGAGGAATTTACTTTCAATTTTTGGATATAATATATTAAATATATTGGTAAACTATAGTTTTTATTTTATCATTTATGTTTAGTTAATTATATAGTGTATTTTATCACCTTACGATGTCAGTATACTTTGTTTCCATCAATGAAGTCTTCTCTATGGATCCAGTTTTAGAATATAGATTTTGTATGTGGTTTTGTTTAATAGAGTAACACCTTCTATGGAAAATGATTAGGATCCAAAATTTACCACATTATTTTGATTATGCCTTCTAAAATGTCATGATATAGAGTTGGGTTTTAGTATTGAGTAGAATTCATAGACAAATGGTCACCCTAAGAGATAAATTCAAACCCTAGATGATATGATACGATCTTTTTATATGTACTTCAAAAGATGTTCGGATCAACAACTCCGTTTAGTTGAGATTTCAGAAAACAATGTATTTCACTCAATAATTAAAATGTATTATTATGATGCTCTTTATAGAAGGAATTGTAGAAATCTAACGTATCAGAAAGATGTTGTAGAAAAAAATAAATTTATACCTTAGTATGTTGATGAGAATTTGTAGAATGTTAGGTCCATTCATCAAAATATAAGGGCAGAAAAAGTATAATAAAACTTTTAGCAAAAAAATCAAAAACAAAATCAAGATTTTTATGTTTTTGGGAATTCCATTCCAAGTATTTATCTATAGAATAATTAATTGAAAATTATTCCCACTGTATTTATATCATTTTCAGAATACTTATCATATTGGGATAGTATATTATCATTTGGTGTTTGCAATAAACCTATCTCCAATTCATGATGAGTTCCAGGAGTCTCTCTAAAGGATGTACATACATGTTTCATCACATGACCTAAACATAGTTGTTGTATCGACCATGAATGGTCACTCTTATAATGAACAATTAGATGGGAAAACGTATTTTATATAAACTTTTCTATAAAATAAGTACACATACAAGTTAAATGTATTTATTTGATTCCACCATCTTAATGATTTAATTTGTGAACCTCATTATGTAATGAAGTAAATAAATAATCAGTTATTTATACTAATGTGACAAATTTTTGTTGTAAATTAAATTTAAGGGTGGTAAATGTAACACACTGAATTTTTTCGTAATATTTTAGAAATAAATTTTAATTTTATAATATTTTTTGTTACTTTGAGAACCATGTTAATCTTGTGCCACACAAAATAGTATCTTTTTCCTAAATTAAACATAACATAATGATTAAATAAACACCAGATACTATAAAATATTATTCTTTAATATGATTGTTATCTCCAATACATTAGAATGGAAGTTATTAATATTATTTACTCAAATTTTTAAATATATTGTGTGACCATTTATTGATAATTAATCATTTAGTTTCTATTTAATTATAAATTAAAGTAAAATAATTTTAAAAATGAAAGGTATATTTATCAAAAAACCTATTTTTATACGTGCAAAAAAGTTTTATTTCATAAAAATAAATAAATACATTTTCTTTAATTATTTTAAAATAATTTTAATATTATATACTTAATTAAATTAGTATCATTCATCTTATGTGTTTTTTATAAAATCGATAAGAATATAAAAAATTTACCCTTATAAAATATATTTTTTCTATAATGTAATTTAGTCAAAATGTGATCTCATATTTTATAATTTTTTTCTGCAAATTTGTGAAATATTATTTTAAATAATTTAATTAATTATTGAAATAATAATTTAAAATTGAAATTTTTGTGTTGTTTAAGGATTTTTTGGCAAGATTATTGTTTTGATGAATTGTGAAATATACTTGTTTTTATTAAAAATTGGAATTTCAATTAATGAATTTTAAAACAACAAACTTGTTTTAATATGGTAATAAATGTAATATTATTTCAATAATATATATATATATATATATATATATATATCCAATTATGTTTATCGTAATTAATTTCATATTGAATTTTTTTATAAAAACGTCTAAAACATTTTAGCATTTTTTCTTTAAAAAATTACTTTCTCCCCATGTATACTAGATTATTTATAAGTTAAAATATTCCACTTCAAGGAATGGAATTTGAACAAATGGATTACATATTTGTAATCGTACTAATTTATGATATAATAAGGTAAATTTTATTTTTATAAAATTTAATTGTAAAAACAGTAAATATTAATTATTGTGGTTGAAGTAAAAATGGGTTCATGAGGGGTTAAACTAAAAATATTAGTGTTAAATGTGGCCTAAAATATTTACAACACAAATTTTATGGAAATTATTCAACATGATATCTTATATTTTATATAATGGATCAATATTTATCCTTTTTAATGTGAAAAACTATGATACACCTTTTACTTTTATAAAATTAGACGTTTGACCCTAGCCTCAGTTATAAATGGACAACACATCTCCTCCACTCTTAACAACAAAAACCCCCATTTTATCTATAAATAACATAAAAAGTAACATCTCTAGTTTCCTAATATCATCTTATAAGCCTTATTTTAGACAAACAATATACCTAATATGTTTTTTTTTTGAAAACTAAAATAAGCTCTCTGAAAAAGAGTTAAGATCCCTAACTGAGCATTTAATATTATTTCTTCTTCCAAATCCATAAATTATTACAAAATCATTATTATATAACAACCTTAATATATTTCATATACCCAAATTTTTTTATGATAATTTAATATCACAAATGATTCTCATCATCCAACAAATGGGATACGAATTCATCATTCATGTGTGTCGTAGACTACAGCCTCACGAACTGATGTTATTCATTTTCCATAAATATCTCTCATTAATTTATATAGTGATTAATTTATTGTATATATGTGATATATATTTTATAATTATACTTCTTTAATCCGGATATTTCAGTTTCTTTATTAATTTTTTTCTTGTAGTAATAATATAAAGTTATCCGCGTATACGGAGGAACACCTCCCCACAAATCATTTTGGCTCATTCATGCTTTACATGGAAGATAATAAGGATTGAATAAATGAAAATATAGAAATATATTACATGAAAATTAATCATTAATGGTAATTTATTATTTTTTATTTTGTGTTTATTTTTCATCGAATAATTGAAACAACGTTCATTTGTACATATATCCTACCATCTCCACAGATGCATATTTTATTTATTCTCTCTAAATTTTATGGATACCACTACATAAATATATTATTAATATATATGATATTATAAATTTTTTTAAATTTTGTAGGTTATGTAACTACTATCAATGTAAGGGGGCCAAAATTATCTAATAAAAAATACATGATAAATAATTTGGTTATGTTCCAAAACATTATTTTAAAATGGAATTGTTAATGAACAAAAAATTATCATAATTAAGTTATATATTATATGACATGTATATAGATATATCTTTATTATATTTTTTATAAACATATATTTATTATATATTATTTTTGAATGTTTGTGAAAGAATTTGATGCTTATGGTAAGTGGGTTAATATCTAAAATTGCTTTCTTTGAGACAAGAGATATATTTTACACATATAATTTTTTTATAGAAGTGTATAATACCCTTTTAAATATTTTAAAAAGAATATAAATAAATAAGATATAATTACAGTTTCATTTGATGTTAATATTTAATGGTTCATATAATTCAAATGATACCCAAGTGGTAAGGATTTTATGTTACAATTTAATCGTTTATCAAGATTATTTTTTTATTATGATTCAAATGATAAAATCATATGATCCAACACTTAAGGAAGAAATAAAATATATTATCATATTGTAATTTAAAAACAATACATGAATTCCCTTAATTTTCATCTAACTACAAATTCAAAATTAAAAAGTAATTTATTTTATGAAAAATCATCTTAATCTCAATATTTATTTAAAAAAGATTTTCTTCTAAACCCTTATATTCCTAATACATTTATATAATTTTCCAAAAGAAAATTACAAAAGATATTTTTAATAATTTTTAACTTTTTACAATTTTTTGGATTGAATCTTCATAGTGTTTTCCAACAAGGGAATTTTGTCTTTTACCTAAAATTTGAAACAAATATTTTTTAATGGGAATTGTAGGAATTAAATTTCCCAACATCATGACCATTATTTTATTAGACGTTTTATATATAATTTTGCAAAATTATATTCAAATAGGAATATTTTTAGTATATTTTATGAATTTTTAATTTCCTAAATTTGATTTTCAATGAATATTTCTTTTCCTCAAGAATCCTTCCAAGTGATTTTTAATAAAGAATAATTTACCATATAAGATGGCATACATTGATTTCCCTTTTAATTTAATGGGAATATCATTCATGGATACCGATCTTAGTCCTTATCTAGATGGTTTATATTTATTATGGAATAATGTTTATGAAACTCATTTCTCTTTTATGGGTTACATCGTTATAAAATTATTTTGAAACCTAAATTTTTTCATTGGTTAAGCTTTAATGAAATTATATAATGATTAGTAAACATATTTCTTTTCCATAAGTTACATTACGATAAAATTTTTCTCAACCCTATTTCATTTCATTGGTTCAAATATGATAAATTTATTATGATCTTGTAGAATACATATATATGATTTTAATTATGAGAATATTGTTACCTATATCTCACTCCAACACATTGGGTAATGATTAATATTATATGATATCATAGGTTATACATGAGGTTATCCCAAGCCCAAAATTTAGTGCATAAAAGGTTATCCCAAGACCAAAATAACATACAAGGGTTGATGTCACAGTCCTAAAAAGAAATTATATAAGAGGTTATCCCATGATCAGTGTAGGAGAACAAGTGGTAAATGAAATACTTACATGTTATGAGTATCTTGGTTCGTGTCCTTGACATAATATTTTTTATTCATAGGTTTGTTCCATAATGCTATGTATTATTCCAACTTTCCACTCTCAAGGATCATGTTTTATGTTTCCATTAGCATTAATGTCTTATGAACTTCCTTAATATCAATCGTGACTCATTTTTATGACATGTGATATGCATGACATGGTTTTCATATGTTATACTCATGTTACTATACCAATATCAAAATATCACAATTATATCACCCATTTTTACCCTTACGGAGTGTAACATCCTAGGTAAATAAAGAATATGAAATTTTAAAATTTATCAATATTTTTGAATGAAATATTAATATTACTTTAAAGGCGACGCTATGCTCGATGGCATACCCAATACACAATGAGTTTCTTGTAAATCTTATGTTGCACTCTAATAATAAAATAATATTATTTTAAATGGTAGTTAACGCCTAGCCGTTGTAATGGCGGGAATGAACATAACTAACTACAAAATGATTATATATGTTTTTCAAATATTTTTATTTTTTACAATAAATGTTAATGGATTAAAAATGCGAATGAATCCAATTTTAAGTGTAAACATTCCTATATTTTTTAAAGGACGATTAACCGCCTTTTGATGGTGAACCTCTTTTAAATCCACTTGTTGATAATTTTATGTGTTATATTTGAAAAAATATAATTCTTCGTTAGAATCGGGACATCAAAATTTACATTGTGTAAAGTTTTGGTATTTTTCTGATAAAGTTCATTTTTTAATAAATAGTGAAAAATGTTGTATTTTAATTCAAAACCTCTTTTTAATATAATTTATTTATATAATTACATTATCTTTTAAATTGTTTTTAAATTGAAATTAGAATATATTTTTACTATTTAACCCAATACTGGTCATTGTAATTAATTTCACTTTGAAATTGGACTTAAACTAGTGTAAATCTTTTAGTAGATATTGTTTCTTAAAACACGCAGTTTGTTTTGACAGCAGGAATTAATTTTTAAATTAATTAATGCAACTTATATGTTTTGGATTTTGTAAAATATACATCATTTATGAATTTGTAATATCAAATGTAGCTTAGGGTGAATTTTTGGTATTTTTCTGAAAAACTTCAATTTTTGATGAATAGTGAAACCACTAAGTGGTAGTTTAAAAACAGTTTTTTCGTTTAAATGAAAAATTACCACTTCTTTGGTTTGAATTTCAAAAATCCTACATACATGGTTTTAATTATAATTTCAAATGTGGTTCAATGGGATTAAAATATTTTTTTGGTGAATAGAAACTCTTAAGTTTTTAATCGCGATTAGAGGTAATTAGTGTAATTTAAGGTAAAGATAATGTTATAATAATATGAAATGACCTTGACACATGTTCAAACCTTATTGGATGAGTCATTCCAGACCAAAAAAATCCATGGGTCATCTTGGGGACCCCATTGAGCCACTTTAGTTGGAAAATGACATTAATACCTTTGTATTTAAAGTTAAAATTAAAATGTCACAATCATGTGTTGTTTTACTAAAAAAATTACATGGTGTAATATAACTAATATTTTTTACTATAAATATTCATTAGAAATATAAACTTATTTCCTACATCATGATATATTTTTTTATATAATTTTTAGACATTAAATAAATTAATTTATTTATGACACCGTGATGATGCAGTGATTACCTCATAAATGAATGATTTAAATAAAATGGGAAGATAGGGTGAAATATAAGTCTTAAACTTGTCCCAAACCTATTGGATGGGTGGATTTAGAATCCTTATCACCTTAGCCTAGAAATATATCCTTTTGGGACCTTTAAAATTGGAAAATCATTTTATAATAAAGTAATATTTTATAACTTTCCAAGAGTGCCCCTCCTCTCCTCTTAGAAAAGGCCCCCACCTATACCACATTACACACACCTCTCAAACCTTTGGCTCAGCAAAACCCTACCCATTTCATCTCTCCACATCCCTCTCTTCATTATTGAAGCCTCACATTGGGCAGATTCCTTTACAAGGAAGCCTTTGATCTCAAATCAAATAGAGTTACCTGATTTAAAGGTAGTCTCTTCCCTTGTGTTCTTTTGTTTTATTTTGCTTCTCCAAACCCCTAAAATCTTTTTATTACATTTTTTTAACAAAACCAGTATGGTAAATATACTTTTTTGATGTTATATGAATGATTCGAGCTAACTTTCACACACCTCCGTCTAATGGTTAAAGAACATACTGTTTTTGTGGATGGCAAATTACTGCCTCACGAAATGATGATTGTTCAATATTAATTTAACACCTTCAAAGGTGGGCATTAAGATGTAATTATATTTATATATGATGTATAATATGTTTATGTTTTACTTAAGCTTCTGTATTTTATATTTATGGCATACCATTATTGTTTGCATCATGGGTAAACGTGATATCTTCATTTTAGAAAGTGCGGACTAACAACCCCTCAAAGTGATTTGATTCGTTAATGCCATATGTGGGATGTATAAAAGATGGTATTAATGGTACTATATATGATATCCTACTTTAGGTATAACATAACTTTATATCATTATTATTTCATTCCATTGAATTCAAAATAAAAAAAACAAATTAAAGTAGTGGTCATGCGTATGTACGGCATACCGTCTGCATTAACGGTACATTTCATTTCTTATCTCCAAATGTTATGTACTATTATAAGTACATATATATAATGTATATATATTTAATATATTACATATAAATGATTTATATCATTATGGAATTATAATTTATATATCTCTAGTTTTTTTTTTAATTCCATTAATATGAAAAAAAAATGAAAGTAACGTCCATCCGTACGTACGGCCTACTGTCTCCAACAACGGTGCTTTTAATTTTTTTATCACCAAATGATATGGAACATTATTAAATGAATATATACTGGATATATATGATATTTAAAACATCAATAATATTCTATATATGATTTACCTATAACTACATAGAAAATTCATTTCCAACAAGTTCAATTTTTACTCATGTACCGAACATCGAAAAAAACGTCTAATATGAACTCACTTTATTAACCAATTATTATAACATTATAATATTTGATATGAACAGAATAATAATATTTAAATGAGGTCCTTATTAAATTATAAATTGACCAAATTTTATTTTTCAGGATATTAAAGAACGATTGAGTCATGTCAGACACGAGGTAAGGGATCCTACCTCTCTCTTTCATTTCAAGTACCCTCTTTTATGTCATTTAATTTATGATCCATGTTATTATGTTGTTAGATGTTATTTTATGTTAACCATACTGTAATTTTTATTTTTAAAATAATGAGATACCCCATATTACTCTTATAAATTCATTTTTAGAATTTTTAAGTGGCGCAGTTAGGCTGCCGAATTTCGTAAGAGATCCAACCTCTCTCTTTCTTTTTAAGTACTCTCTTTTATGTAATTTATTTTAAACTAGTATTTATTATGTTTGGAGATGTTATTATATATTATTAATACTGTAATTTTTATGTTCATATTATGATAGACCCTATTTGATCTCATAAATCCATTTTTGGATGTTTTAAGTGGCGCCGTTAGGCTGTCGGGTTTTCGTAAGGGATTTTTCATCTCACTTTAATTCTCGTGACATTTATACTGCGTTTGGAACTATTTCCTTTTAGTGGTGTATGTACTACCCATTATTATACTCTTTGTGTATTATAATTTCATTTACGGGTATTTAAATCTTCATTGCATGACCCTTCTTCCCTGGGGAGTATGTTTCGAAAGTTACCCAACTTGGTTACGGGACCTTTCACCTTCTTCTTTTTAAAAGACTTCTTTTGTTATGTCTTTTAATTTACATATTATTATGTTGGGATATGTTCTTCTATATCCTTATTGATGTAAAGTTTATGTCCAAGTGATGATATACCATTCACTCTCTCATCAACTAATTTTCTGAATTCTGATGTGACGTCGTTAGGCTATCGAATTTTTACAAGGGAACCTCTTAACCCAATTTCGATTTCTTTGGGTTCAACTTATACTTCTTGAACATGTCATCCTATTAATATGTGTGAATGACCTCTGATTGTTTCTCACTTAATATCCACTTATATTTGGTGTATTTATATTTCTCACACATAATTATGTGATAGATATATCCTTAATTTAAGGATACCATCTTTATAATGGTTTCCATCTCAATTTACATTTCTATTGAGACTTAATTGTGGTTAAGCACCAATTCACTCTTTTATGGGGTATATATTTTCCTTTGGAATAATATATCAAGAATACCGTTATTCTCATGATATTATAAAGTTTTGATTAAATGTTATTCCTCAATTATTGTATTCAAGTGTCTCTCATTTTGTGAAAAATGTTTTAACTAAAATATCATTTTAAATGTTATAATCATTTATTCTTATAAATATTTCTCATTAATATCCATGTTTTCAAAATGGTTTTAAGTATTTATTTATATAGATATTAATGGTTTAAAATTTTTAAATTTCAATGTGGTATGGTACACATTGATTCAAAAATATCTTTATTAAATGTTTGACATGATTTTGAAAATTGTTTTTAGAATGGATTCATTATTTCACTATATTAAAATGATATATTATTATTACAATGTGGGAATGTTATCTTTCCTTTGTTATTATGTTATGTTCTATGATTATGTTATGGTTCTTGGGCATTGTTTATGAATACGGGTGGTTTCGTGATAAACTTAGTGTGGGTGAGCCAGATATAGCTCTCCAATGCATTGGGTAATGCGAAGGAGTTAAACATTACGGTTTCTCCGAAGAGATTTAGGGAATATACTATGATGGGTATTCCAAACGTAAACAAGTGGGTTACTCCCTATGTAAGAATGTTATTAATTCCTCAAGTTACCTTTATTCCATATGATTTCTATGATTTATTCTTGATTTGATGAGGTATGTTAACATTCTTATGTTTTATGAGTAAAGTATGATTTCATACATGGACTAATGTTTTCTCTTCGTAATTTTATATCCCTTACTGAGCTTTTTATGCTCATCCCATGTTTTTGAAATGTTTTTCACAGGTCAAGGGAAAGGTTCATGATATGATTATAGTGTCAAGGAAGTGTCAAGAAAGAATCCATGATTTATTTTAAATATGTTTCTGTTGATGGGAAAAAATGAATACTATCCTTTATGTAACCACTTTGTTTAAATGTGGAATGTAATTCATGATTTATGATCTAATTCTATAAAACTATAAACCTGAAAAGATCCTCAATGTGAGTTATTCATTGAATTCAATATTAAGTAAGGTTTAAGGTCGAGGCCTTATAGTTGGTATCAAAGGATGATTTAGATAAATTTAGAGGTTGGGGTATTCTCTAAGCATAAGTGACATTACCATAATGGTTAGGACTTTAGAAAGAGTCATAGTTTATGATAAAGTAAATGAGTAAGTATATCTTAGTGTTTATATTCCTCCTTAGTACATAATGGTTTTGTTGATATACTCACACTGACATTTCTGTTTTTTGTGACTGAATGGATCTAGCTGGAACCAAAGTGACAATAGGTTTGAAGGAAACTATGGTGGGTCTTTGATTAAGAGACTGGATGAAATGGGGGATTCAACGAGGAAACTTGTGGATGTTCTAAACCAACTATCATGGATTCATGATCAAACACTTGAACCATGGTATGTTCTGTAATGAATCATGTACGAGATGACCAATAGATGTGTATGTTTAGGTAATAATTATAATGGTAACCATTAGAGTTTATATGATCCTTACTTTTGAGGTAATTATGGATTATTATATGTTATGATGGAAAATGAAAGGCATGAGGTAAACATGAGGTTAAAATATGTTATGATTATTTTTGAAGATTTTATCTCCTTTTGGGGAATGTTTTAAGAATTATATAGTTTTGGAAAAAGGACAAGACAGAGACCGTGTGACAACCCGTGATATCAGACAAAGCTACGGGAATCGAACCCACAACCAAAGTGTGACTGGTATTTATCACCTACCACTGGACTACGTGAAGTCCCTGGTTATTTTGACTAATTATTTTTTGTTATATGATTTTAGGAATCAAGAGTAAGTTTATTTTGGGTTATCTATGGAAATGATTAACTTATCATGGAGGATATGTGATTATGTTAATTACTTTTCAAAATGATAATTTAATAGCAACTGATTTTATTTGGAGATAAACGTTAATTTATACCTTGGAAGACTATGTGATTAAATCATTCAAATATTTGGGTTTCAATCTTAGTTTGGTTTATATTGAATAATTTTATGGGAAATTGTTTATCGAATGGTCTTCGTTGAACTTTGGGTTTTTTTGGACAAGTTTTGAAGATTATGAATAGATTTTCTTTTTATAAAGTATTTTACTTTTGGGGATTATCTCATCTCATGCTAACAATTTTGGTATTGGTTTTTTTAAATACATGGGAAATATATAGTTCTCTTTTTTGGATTAGGTGATTCTCAAGAAGTTTATTATATTACTCTTAATGTGAATAATTCTTCCTAAATACTCATATTTTAGAGAAAATATGAGTTTGATTAAGGAATCTAGTAAAAGATGAAAGTCTACGTGACAAGTAAGTATGTTTCATTATGATTTAGTTAAGCTCAAAAATAAATTCCTCAATAAAGAGTAACTTAAAACAAAAATGTTGTATGTTAAATTTTCCTACTGGGGAATCGAATATTGTTTATCCCATCACAAGTTTGTGATTTTCTTATGGTTAACTTTCACTTAGACATGTTTACTATCACTCTCCCTCAGAACATGACCCTTTTTTCCTCCATTTCCATTTTTTCCTACATGGAATCCTAGTATGGGTTAACTCAGGTGAACTTTGTACTTATCATTCTTTATTTTTAAGTTGGTGTTTTACTGACTCTTGTTCCGATGTGGGATTTTTAATGAAGTTTCCAAGCCCATTTTTAAAATTGCGAGGATGCTATTCTCAAATGGGGGGAAGGATGTAAAACCCCAGGTAAATAAAGAATATGACATTTTCACATTTATCCATATTTGTGAATAAAATAATAATATTACTTTAAAGGGGACACTATGCTCGATGGCGTACCCAATACGCAACAACGAGTTTCTTGGGAATCTTACATTGCACTCTAATAATAAAATAATATTATTTTAAATGGTAGTTAATGCCTAGCCGTTGTAATAGAGGGAATTAATAGAACTAACTACAAAATAATTATATATGATTTTAAAATATTTTTACTTTTTACAATAAATGTTAGAGCATTAAAAATGTGAATGAATCCAATTTTATGCGTAAACATTCTAATATTCATTAAAAGTTAGATTAACCACCTTTTAATGGAGATCCTCTTTTAAATCCACTTATTTACAATTTTATGTGTTATATTTGACAAAATAAAATTCTTCGTTAGAATTGGGACATCAAAATTTATATTGTGTAAATTTTCGTTATTTTTCCGATAAAGTTCATTTTTTAATGAATAGTGAAAAATGTTGTATTTCAATTCAAATCCTCTTTTAAATCTAATTTATTTATATTTTTATATTATCTTTTGAATTGTTTTTAAATTTAAATTATAATATATTTTTACCATTTAACAGAATATTGGTCATTGGAATTAATTTCACATTGAAATTGGACTAAAACTAGTGTCAATCTTTTAATAGATATTGTTTCTTAAAAACACGCTATTTGTTTTGACAGCAGGAATTAATTATTAAATTATTTATTGAAAATTATATGTTTTTAATTTTTTAAATTATTCATCATTTTTGAATTCGGAATATCAAATATATCTTAGGGTGATTTTTTGGTATTTTTCTGAAAAACTTCAATTTTTGATGAATAGTGAAACCACAAAGTTGTAGTTTAAAAACTATTATTTCATTTAAATGAAACGATACCACTTATGTGGTTTGAATTTCAAAAATAAAACATAAATGGTTGTCATTAGAATGTAAAATGTGGTTCAATGGGATTAAAATATTATTTTGGTGAATAGTTACTCTTAAGTTTTTAATCGAGATTAGAGGTAATTAGTGTAATTTAAGGTAAAGATAATGTTATAATAATATGAAATTACCATGGCACATGTTCTACACTTATTGTATGGGTCATGGCCGACCAATACAATCCATGGGTCAACTTGGGGACCCCATGGAGAAACTTTGGATGGAAAATGACATTAATACCTTTTTATTCAATGTTAAAATTAAAATGTCACAAACATGTGTTGTTTTAGTAAAACAATTTATACATGGGGTTATATAAGTCATATTTTTTACTATAAAAATTAATTAGAAAGATAAAAATATTTCCTACATCATTATATTTTTTATATAATTTTTAGACATTAAATAAATTAATTTATTAATGACATCGTGATGATGGAGTGATTACCTCATAAATGAATGATTTAAATAAAATGTGAAGATAGGGTGAAATATAAGTCTTAAAAACTATTTTATTGGTGGATTTCTAAACCTTATCACCTTATACTCGAAATATATCCTTTTTTGACCTTTAAAATCCGAAAATAATTTTATAATAAAGTAATATTTTTTAACATTCCAAGAGTTCCCCTCTTCTCCTCTTATAGAAGGCCCCCCACCTCTACCACCTTACACACACATCTCAAGCCTTTGGATCAGACGACCCCTACCCATTTCATCTCTCCACATCCCTATCTTCATAATTTAATCTTCACTTTGGGCAGAAGCCTTTCCAAAAAATCCTTTGAGCTCAAATCAAAGAGAGTTACCTGATTTAAAGGTAATGTCTTCCCTTGTGTTCTTTTGTTTTATTTTGCTTCTCCAAACCCCTAAACTCTTTTTATTACTTTTTTTGTAAAAAAACCTGTATCTTAAATATACTAGGTTGTTTTTAGGTGAATTATTTAAGATACACTTTCACACACCTCCATCTAATGGTTAAATAACATACCGTTTCTGTGGATGGCGAATTACTGCCTCACGGAACGATGACTGGTCAACATTCTTTTAACACCTTCAAATGTGGCCATTAAGAGGTCACTATATTTATATCTGATATATAATATTTTTTTGGTTTCCTTAAGCTTCTTTATTTTTCATTTATAGCATACCATTATGGTTTCCATTATGGGTAAACGCGATATCTTCATTTTAGGAAGTGCGGACTACCGCCCCCTCAAAGTGATTTGATTCGTTAATGCCATATGTGGGACGTATAAAGGATGGAATTAATGGTATTACTTATTATATCCTACTGGAATTATAATATAACTTTATATCATTGTCATTTCATTCCATTAAATACAAACAAAATAAATGAAAGTAGCGTTCATGCGTACGTACGGCTTACCGTCTCCATGAACGGTACATTTCATTTCTTATCTCCAAATGTTATGTACTATTATAAGTACATTTATATAATGGATATATATTTAATATATTGCATCTAAATGATGGATATCATTCTTTAATTACAATATATATATCTCTAGTTTTGTTTTTATTCCATTAATATGACAAAAAATGAAAGTAACGTTCATGCGTACGTACGTTCTACCGTCTCCATGAACGATGTTTTTAATTTTTTATCTCCAAATTCTATGGAATAGTATAAAATGAATATATAATAGATATATATGATATTTAAAACATAAATTACATTCTGTATATGATGTACCTATAACTACACCGAAAAGTCTTTTCCAACAAGTTCAATTTTTACTCATGTACCGAACATCGACAAAAACGTCTGATATGAACTCACTTTATAGACCAATTATTATAACATTATAATATGTGATATGAACTGAATAATAATATTTAAATGATGTCGTTAAGAAATTATAAATTGACAAAATTTTATTATTCAGGAGATTAAAGAACGATCGAGTCATGTCGGACACGAGGTAAGGGATCCTACCTCTCTCTTTCTTTTTAAGTACCCTCTTTTATGTCATTTCATTTATGCTCCATGTTATTATGTTGGAGGATGTTATTTTATATTAACCATACTTTAATTTTTATTTTTTAAATGAGGAGATACCCCCTCTTCCTCTCATAAATTATTTTTTAGAATTTTTATGTGGCGCCGTTAGGCTGCCGAATTTTCGTAAGAGATCCATCCTCTCTCTTTCATTTTAAATACTCTCTTTTATGTCATTTCATTAAATCTCACATTCTTATGTTTGGGGATGTTCTTTTATATTCCTCATACTGTACTTTTTATGTTCATATTATGAGAGACCCTATTTGATCTCATAAATTCATTTTTTGGATGTTTTAAGAGGCGTTGTTAGGCTGTCGCGTTTTCGTAAGGGATTTTTCATCTCACTTTTATTCCCGTGACATTTATGCTACGTTTGAGACTATTTCCTTTGATTGGTGTATTTACTTCCCATGATTATACTATTTTTGTATTATAATTTCATTTATGAGTATTTAAATCTTTATTGTATGACCCTTCTTCCCTGGGGTGTATGTTTTGAAAGTTACCTATCTCGGTAAGGGGACCTTTCACCGTCCTCTTTTTAAAAGACTTCATTTGTTATGTATTTTAATTTACAACTTATTATGTTGAGATATGTTCTTATATATAATTATTGTTGTAAATTTTATGTCCAAGTGATTAGATACCATTCACTCTCTCATCAAATAATTTTTTAATTTTGAAGTGACTCTGTTAGGCTATCAAATTTTTACAAAGGAACGTCTTAACCCAATTTCGATTTCTTTGGGTTCAACTTGTACTTCTTGAACATGTCATCCTATAAATATGTGTGAATGACCTCGGATTGTTTCATAATTAATATCCACTTATATTGGGTGTATTTATTTTCTCACACATAATTATGTGATAGATTTATCCTTAATTTAAGGATACCATCATTATAATGGATTCCATCTCATTTTACATTTCTATTGAGACTTCATTGTTGTTATGCACTAATTCACTCTTTTATGGTGTATATACTGTCCTTTGGAATAATATTACATGAATACCTTTATTCTCATGATATTATAAAGTTATTTTTAAATGTTATTCCTCAATTATTTTATTCAAGTGTCTCTCATTTTGTTAAAAACCCTTTAACTAAAATATCGTATTAATTGTTATAATGATTTATTATTATAAATATTTCCCAATAATATTCATGTTTTCAAAATGGTTTTATGTATTTATTTATATGTGTATTAATAGTTTAAAATGTTTAAATCTTCAATGTGGTATGGGACACATTGATTCAAAAATCTCTTTATTAAATGTTTGAAATGATTATGAAAATGGTTTTTAGAAAGGATTCATTATTTCAATATCTTAAAATGGTATATTGTTATTACAATGTGGTAATGTTATCTTTCCTTTGTGCTTAAGTTATGTTTTATGATTATGTTGTCGTTATTGGGCATTTTGTATGAATACAGGTGGTTCCGTGATAATCTAAGGGAGGGGGAGCCCGATATAGCTCTCTAATGCATTGGGTTACGCGAAAGAGGTAAACGTTAAGGTTTCTCTGAAGAGATTTAGGGAATATACTGTGATGGGTATTCCAAATGTAACCAAGAGGGTTACTACCTACGTAAGAATGTTATTAATTCCTCAAGTTACCTTTATGATTTCTATGATTTATTCATGATTTGATGAGGTATGTTAAAATGCTTATGTTTTATGAGTAAAGTATGATTTCATACATGGACTAATGTTTTTTTTTCGTAGTATTATATCCCTTAATGAGATTTTTATGCTCATCCCAAGTTTTTGAAATGTTTTTCACAGGTCAAGGGAAAGGTGCATGATATGATGATAGTGTCAAGGAAGTGTCAAGAATGAATCCATGTTTTGTTTATATATGTTTCCATTGATGGGAAAAAATGAATACTATATTTTATGTAACCACATTGTTTAAATGTGGAATGTAATTCATGATTTATGATCTAATTATCTAAAACTCTATACCTGAAAAGATCCTCAAAATGAATTATTCATTTAATTCAAAATTAATAAGGTTTATGGTTGGGGCCTTATATTGAGTATCTGATCTCACCCTCTATTATGTTTCATTCCCCTAGGATATCATGAATAAAATTTTTCATGATATGTATAAGAAGCCTTAATATTATTAAAAACATACTGGTAGATGATATACCTAATTTGTGGACCAGTTTTTTAGGTGGCCATGTTTCTAAATTCACTTGACTTAATTGATTTTAACATAGATTGGAGTGTTATATAATCAATATTCCTTTATTAAGATGTAATATATATGTAAGATATGTTTAGTTCTTTATAGTTGGTATCAAATAAAGGATTGTTTAACCTCTAGAAATTAGGAATAGAAATAATTATTGAGACCCCTATATATATTTTTAAGTATATTTCTAGAGATATGTTTATGGAAATGTTTATCGATGAGTCTGTATACTAGAAACGTTCAAGGGATTTCTTTAGAGATTAGAAAGAGTGGTTTAAAATAAATTACAAACCTATATCTATAATACATATTTATGTGGTTATGGAACAAAGGTACCTTGGGGTAATAACAGTAAAAAGGGATCATTGAGATATAATCAATTATCCAATTCCTCATGACAAGTGGCCTTACTGCACACCTTGTTTAAAAAACATGGTGGGTATTCATTATAATTTCAAAAAATTAGTACAAACCAGGATGAATGATTTAAATAATGACCATGAATAAACTAGGTTATGATTAAGGTGTGATAGAATGAAAAATCCATGATTTAGATTTCCTATAAGTTACTTTTAATAATTACACGGTTCCTCACACTGATTGTTGTATCTTTTATTATGATTTTTTATTTTATTAAACGGTTACAACATGAATGAATCATGTTTATTTAAAATTCAATAGGAAATTCCATGATTCCCCTCTAGATCAGCCCAATATTATGGGATATGGAATGAAAAATATAATTGTTATTCACAAAAAAAATATCAAAATATGAATCAGACTAATAATATAAATGATAAAATATTGAACAATTTTTAATTTATTCCTTCATCAGGAAACATCCATCATATTTTAGTGGATCTGAAAATCCTCTAATAACTGAACAATTGGTCAGTACCATTGAAAATATATTTTATTTTCTCATGTGTTCAAAAAATAATGACTCCTTTTCTATTTCTATCATTTTTACTGTGTAGAAGATCAATGGGGAACTCTTGACAAGAATACAGGGGAATATGATGAAATTTACTTATTGTAATCTGATATGTTTAAGAATGAATTTTTCATTAGGTATATTCCTCGTATTCTATATAAGAAAACAGAAAAAATTATTCCATCAGCTGAAACAAAATGATGATGAATTGGTTGGTGCCTATGAGACATATATCATATGACATATAAGCTACGGTTTTGTTTTTATCATCCAACCAAGAAGTAAGGTTGGTAAACTATTCATCAGCTAATAACAAAGTCATTCAAATCTATTATCTATAATTTACAATGGTAGTTAAGAATAAAAATTATTTTTCCTAATAATGATTATATAGATATTATATTTACCCATTAATCACATAGTTTTTGATAAGAAAATAAGGTTGTAATTAAAGTGAAACATTAATAATATTAGTGAATAATTATGATCATTCCTTCATGCTGAAAGTGTGGAAGGATGTTGGGGGGAATTGTATTAAAGGAACTATTGTTTTTTTTATTTTGGAAATTAAGTTTATCGAGTATCTAAAATTCTTTGTGGTGAGAATACATTTGATAATGATAAAAATTGATATAAATCCCCATATATTTTTCATTGAAAACTAAAGAGCTTCAAAGGTGTGGAGTTTTGAAATTGTGGGAATCAGTACATCAATATGAAGGATAAGACTGATGATATTCCATAATAATCCTTAAATAAAATGGATAATTCTAATTCTTGTCATATAACAATTAAAATATCCTAGGAACCATATTCTTAGATCCTATGCTAAAATTGAAAAAATTATATTTTTAGATTTGATGACCATAATTGTGACAAACTTTTTTTGTCCAAACCTTACCACCCCAACATGAAATATTTGATCATTTATTACCTATAGGGAATTTTTTGTTGAATTATTTCAATAATTAAGACAAAATATTACATAAATAGGTCACATGACATTAAAAGATCATTTCATTCATTTAACCTGACATTTCATATTCACATTAACATATCATCATCATTAATAATATATCACATATAAAATTAATTCATTCCACCAATTTATATCTAACATAAGAAATAATAAACATAATATGGTGGGCTTATATTCTAATTAATTGGAACTGTAAGCATTAAGAATTTAATTTCATAAGTGAGAATTGGAATAGATTAAGGGTATGATGACATAATTGAGGTTCTTTTGTATAACATAGGAATATTCATACCCATCAATGCTTAGATCATCAAACATGAAAACCTTTAATGACACATTAAAAATGAAAAATTCATAACAATAAACGTTCTTGTTCCATATGATAATTAATCATGATCAAATGAATCACACTAAATTCATAGAATTAAATGAAAAAAATATTAGTATCATGAAACATCATCTCATGGAAACCATACTAAACAATTACATAACCCTTACAGAAACCATAAAATTTAGATAATCCATAATGAAACATCTAATATAACACGCACTATAACAAAATAATTTCCCCATTCATTAGAGTGATTTGGGGGTACACTGAACGTATATTATATAATAGGTTCACCCGATACAATATGGGTGCAGCCATCATTTATAATGTCAAAGAACCACATCTTGAATAAAAAAATAGAGATTTAATTTCATTATAAATCATTTATCAACCTTAATTCCATTAAAAAATTGTTAACCCATGGAATAAAATGTTTCCATTATAATCTCGTAGAAAATGATAAACCTAATGAAAATAAATTGGTTTTATAATAATCTCTTCGAAACAAGATTGATATGGGAAATGAAACTGGTTACATAACAATATCTTTGAAAAAAAATTAACCTTATGAAAAAAAATGTGTTCTATAAAAATATATTTGAAAAATTATTACACCGTATAAGAAATAAAGGATCCTTAATATTCTCATTGAAACATGTTTACCCTAAGAAAACGAAACAAGTTATATAATAATCACATTAAATAACGATAAAACCGTGGAATAGAAATGGGTTCCATAGAAATGTCTGTCAAACTATAATAATCCATCAACATAAATAAATAGGATTACATCAATATAAAATAACCCCATTGGAGGATAAGTAACAATAAGGTTTGCTAACATTGATGAATGTAAATATAATTAAAAACTCTTTTGTGGAAAATAAATTTCTCTTAAAACATTTCAAAAATAAATTTCATTGAAAACAACCTGAGAAACATTTAAAGGTTGTTTTATAATTAAAATAAAAAAATTATTGCGTAAAATATCCTATCAAATTTTAAAAGAAAATTTTAAAAAAATTAAATACTATTTGAGAAAACAATTTTTTGGAAGAAAATAGACTCCTGAAGAAAAAAATTATTATTTTTATATAAAATGTTCTTTTCAACACTTCTCTATATAAAGAGTTGGAAGTGAAAGAAAACATGAATTCTCATTACATAAATATAGTAAAATAAATTTAGTTAAAAATTTTTATTGTTAGATCATAATATTTCAAAATTGGAGTCTTAATAAAAAAACAATCCTTGAAAACAATAAAACTATTAACACATTGGAAACATTGATTCATAACACCTATTGGTCATGAACAATCCCAGATACCCTATTAAATTGATAATTTAGTGGGTAGTAACATAGACTCAAGGGTGTTCCTGATCCCTTCTACTGGGTGACAAGCACATGAAATCATACAATATAAAAGTTGGAATAAAAATTCCACAAACACAATAGAATCTAGAGATACAAGTCAGTAGGAAAAAATAACTCAACAGAGACAACAATATTTAAAGGTAAATAGGAAAAAAACCAATGTATGATCATTAAGTACCCTTAAATATGATAAAAAATTCACATCCCAATGGACACAAATATCCAATATGAAGGATCAGTAAGAAGAACCTCCTCCATCTATTGATTTAACCTTCCTCTACCATTGAATAATATAATCTACAAACACCCAAAGGAACTAGTACGGTGTGATTTAAAAGACCAGTAGGCTATCACCAAGTATTCCATAATAATGTGACATAATAAATTAACCAAATAAATCATTCAAATTTAACTAGATACTTGTAAATTTAAAAGAATATTTCAAACAATCATGCATTACTTTTCAATTGTTGAAAAAACATTCAAAAAATTTCATAATTATAATTTGATATTATAATTTTATATAAATTCATAAGGAATGCATAATATAATTTATAAATAATGGAATATATATTCAATATAAATAAATGAGATACATGGTCATCTACTGAAATGTACAATAGTTCTAGGTAATGAGATCCTAACACACTCGAATAAGTGATTATGGAAATATATGTACACCAATCCCGAAAACACTAGACAATGAGGACTCATTAATGTCTCATTGGAGATGTGAAATGATGTATATATTTTACTTAGAGTTCATAAGAATCAAAACAGTTTTTTCTTGAATAATTCACTATCTTCCCAGGCTTTCATTTTCTTTAACAACATTTGGTAATGGAAAATTATTTCAATACTATTGAAAATACAATTTAACCCATTATTTCCATTTTAATATTCCAACTACCATTTAAAAACCAAAAATGTTTTTTTATCAAATCATTCATCTTTTTGAGATAAAACCAATGGGTTTCTATGAAAAATAAAAGTGGCCATTTTCCCCAAATATAAATTTGAAATCAATTTCAAAAATAAATTCTCAAAATAATTTCCATAATTTAATTTCACAATTTCTAATAAATTTCACAATGTACCCTAATTCATTAGAATTTGGGGCTTTCAAAAATTTTATGCCAAATCCAATTCAAATATCTGTTCAATTAAATTTGATGTTTAACAACAAAATTGAAATCAATTAATTTTAAAATTATAAATTTTATTTAAAATAAGAAAATTATTGTTAATCAAATTGGAGAAGCAAAATAGAAAAACAAAACTCTGGATCAGAGGATAATAAAACAAAAATCTCAATGAGGGAAACAATAATAAAGAACGTGTCAAAGAATATATGAGAATCATTTCAAGATCCATCATCTATAACATCGTGGATTAGATCCTCCAACAACACAAAGACCTATTAAACTCTAGTGAGGAGAGGTGGAGAGAGTTGGAAAAATAGAATGGGAACTAAAATCATAATGAGAAAGGATCAGAAAATGATCACCACACATCGATCCACATTGGAAGGGGTTTTTAGGTTCCAAATTTGATCCTTGAGAGATGCAATGACCAAGAAAGAAGTTCTAGGCTGTGTTAGTTTCATGTAGTGGTAAAATAGGTGTTAAAAAAATTAGTGAACATTCATTTAATTAAAACATATATGCATAATTCTTAAGGTAGGGATTTATTTTTATGAAAACATTGTTCCCTAAATATGTTCAACCTTCTATAGGGTTTATTATTTTCTCCATGGTTGGTGTACTATTTTTAAAATTGTGAGACAACTATGAAAACCCTAATTGTCTCATTTTTCATGGTTTTCACAAGCATGGATCATGGTTTGGGAATACCGTGTGAAAATTATGCACAACCCTTGAACATCCATATTCTTTTCAAATTTCCACCCAGATCATCCCGAAATGAAACCCAACCAAATAATTATCAAAATAGGGTGTTATAATTACCTAAGATAGTAGTAGGATGTTGCAATCTCTCCACCATAGAATCAATATGTCCCTAAAAATCCCATTAAAAAACATTCATGTCAAAAAGATTAGGCCACTTCTCTCTCATCAATACCTTTCAATAACACGTCTCACGGGTATCTAAAATGTGCGTTCATATCACCCAAATATAATGTGTCATCCTCCCATGAAGTACCATAATTTTGAAATCATCTATCCTGACTAGATTTTCAGACATGGATAATATGGGTTCAATAATATGATCAATCTAGATCAACATTCAAGATGCATTAAAAATAAACAATAATAGATGATATTCATGGAACATGTTATGTATCAACATAATATATGGTGGATGTTATAAATGGTAATATATTTTCCCCTCCATCTCAATTTCCTCAAAATGTCTTTCAAAATGAGGAACAATCTTCCCTTTCCTCCCATGCTATTGATGAACCGAAATAGGTGAAACATTAAAGAACACATGACAAACAATTAGAAATTCCAATGGCCTATGGTGATTGTTAACATAATACTTATACCAGATAATGGGTTGGGAAATCACATACATCACATCTCTATGATCAACATAATGGGTTGGGTAATTATTCTCATGTGTTCAAAGCTATCAACATACATAATCCCCAACATGATCATGCTGTTTAATAACACACACCAAGCCTAAACATGAAGAATCACAGAAGACTACCTAGACCTACCCAACATCTAGAAGAGCCAACCTCGATACATTATTTGGTAGTAATTTTAGATCAATAAAAAATCCTAGAATTTCTCATCCCAAGAAAACATTACCTCCTTGTAAGTTAGATTAGTCATTGAAAAATATATCTTATATAAATATTTTATAAATGGGTCATTTTATCCAGTTAAAACAAGGAATCTTCAAATCAAAAAAACATTCCAGGGTTGTTCCCATGTCATAACAGGCACCACCTCTCAGGACCAACAAATATACAATGTTTTGACACCACACATCCCATGAAAATTTGTTCCCAAATCCAAAAAACACATTTTTATAGTTTGGAATAAATTTTCTGACTTCTAAACAATTCCAAAACTACTCCTATATGATATACAAGATCATCCATTGAATTAGAGTAAACCATGATGGAATCCACAATGACCACCACAAAGGTATCAAGATACTCAAAGAAAATTTTATTCATTAAACTTATAAAGACTACTGGAGAATTGGTTAGACCAAATTGAATGAATAAGTACTTATAATTGCTATAGATTCTAAAAAATATAGTTTAATGAATTTAATATTCTTTTGTCCTCTATTAATGCTAAAAATATTTCCGATCAACCATTGAAAACAAAATGTTCCATTTTAACAAGTAAAGCATCACTATTATATGGAAGGGTATTTTATTATTTATGATTTCTCTAATAAGTTTTCACTAACCAAAACAAAGGGAATGTGACACATAATCATTCATAAGAAATATAATTGGTGTCTTCCAAGTTCAAACAATCATGAATATAAATCATTTCTCTAAAATATCATCCAATTGAGTCTTTAACTATTTCATTTCAGTTTGTTCTATACAGTAAGAAGGAATATATAGTGGTTGAGTAATGGGAACTAAATAAATATAAAACTCTTCATTCATTACATGTGTTAAACCAGATAAGTAATTTGGAAAACATAAAGAAATGAGTGAATGATGGAGGGAGATTGTTGTTCAATGATTCTAAAACCAAATCAAAAGTGAATACAAATATAACTTTCCCCCTCTCTGTATATGATGTTCCATATCTACTTGATATCGAGTCTCGTTTCCATTTAATGACAAGACACAACATATTAGGTGCATTGAAGGAGGATATTTAGGATAAAAATCAATCCGTTCTTTATTGGAAATGAGATAATTCAACCTGAAAATGAGGTTAATCAATTTCATTCTGAGAACTAAAATTTTCAAATAAAGACCAATCATTAATAGATAGAAAACTGAAGAAGGAATGTGGAGGCCCTTACCTTTATTTTTAATGACTTCTGTAGTAATATCAATCACATAAGATAAATGATACATATGTAAAATTATCAATATGGAAATAAGGATTGATATTAATGAATGATATGCACTAGTATCAAATAAATTATTCACTAATGATGAAGCTATAGTGATGGTACCTCTCACAATCACTTGGCCCATATCTACTTTCTCTAGAGGAACTTCTACTCCATTAAGAAGAATTATTCTTGATTTTTGTTTCTAGAACCCCTTTATTTATGAAGAATATATTTACATCATAGTTTTAGAATGTGTTGGTGATCTCGTGCAAATATTTAGTTTTCAATAAACATGTAATAACTACTTAAAGTGACCTTAATGTCCATAAGATCCACATAATTTAGGTACCTTAGTCAAACCCCTCTTTGAGTGACCTATATATCCACACTATTTGAAAATCAAAGGGCCACTTCTAGGAATTTGTGGTGGTATGTAAAAACCTATTTTTCAATATTCTCTATGAGATTCATCATGGTTCCTCTACCCTTTTATATAATTCACAAAAAATATGAATATCAAAAAACTGATTCCATTCAACCATGGAATACCATCCATGACTATTTTAACCATATATAGTTTATCGATCTTACTAGAAAATAAGGAAGGTTCAACAAAAAAATTGGACAAGAAATAAAATATCAAAGTTCCATCATGAACTGATGTATCTATATCTTTTCATTTGATAATATTTTATGTAAAAAAATGCACAAGATCACAAAAAAAAGGCGTACTTATTCTATCATTGTCATGTTGGCATGCTCTAGTGTGAAGACTCTATATCTGTTGCCAACACCATAAAATATAGATAGAATCCTTTATTGAAAATAGATTTAAATTCTTTATACTCTAATCCGTATGGCCTCTTCACCATCAACATTATGTCTCACAATATAATCCTCATTCCATCCATCATGAAGGTTGAACACTTCACCTTGATTTCATGAAGTGTCTCCATGAACTCAAACAATATATTAATCTTACATAGCCAATCCTTAGCCTCCTGAGGATCATTAAAAACTTTGAAAACATGTGGATTATTCTAAAGAAACTCATGATCAATATTTCACAAAAAACATACCTGTATGGTTCCACATATAGTCCCAAAATGGAAAATAGTGCAGGTTCCTATCCCAAAGATTATACAGTATACAAAATCACGTCAACTAGTCTTAAATACATGAGAGGATTTTCAAACTAAAGTCTATCAGTAGATTCATCTTGGATATGATTTTCATGTCTTCTCTAAAGCAAGATTTTACACACATAGACAAAAAATATAGAAGACATCATATTAAAACTCAAATAGAGAAAAATGGTAATTAATCCCAACAAATAGATAAAAATAAGTTTGAATTTTAATTATCTAAAGCTGAAGCAAGGAAATGACTAGAACTAATACTCAATATGTATTTCTTAGACTACCTGTAACACCCCAGGTAAATAAAGAATATTATATTTTTATATTTAATTATATTTGTGAATAAAATATTAATATTACGTTAAAGGGGATTCTATGCTCGATGGCGTACCCAATACGCAACAACGAGTTTCTTGGGAATCTTACGTTGCACTCTAATAATAAAATAATATTATTTTAAATGGTATTTAATGCCTAGCCATTATAATGGCAGGAATGAATAGAACTAACTACAAAATGATTATATATGTTTGTCAAATATTTTTACTCTTTACAATAAATGATATAGGATTACAAATGCGAATGAATCCAATTTTAAGTCTAGATAGTCTAATATTCTTTAAAAGGTCGATTAACCACCTTTTGATGTCGAATCTATTTTAAATCCACTTTTTGACAATTTTATGTGTTATATTTGAAAAAGTAAAATTCTTCTTTATAATCGGGATGTCAAAATTTACATTGTGTAAATTTTTGGTATTTTTTCCGAAAAAGTTCAATTTTTAATGAATAGTGAAAAATGTTGTATTTTAATTCAAAACCACTTTTTAATATAAATTATTTATATGATTATATTATCTTTTTAATTAGTTTTAAATTGTAAATAGAATATATTTTTACCATTTAATCCAATGGAGGTCATTGTAATTAATATCACTTTAAGATTGGACATAAACAAGTGTCAATCTTTTGAAAGATATTGTTTCATAAAAACACGCTATTTGTTTTAACAGCAGGATTTCATTATAAAATTAATTAATGCAACATCTATGTTATGAATTTGGTAAAATAGATATAAGTTTTGAATTTGGAATATCAAATATATCTTAGAGTTAATTTTTGGTATTTTTCTGAAAAACATCAATTATTGATGAATAGTGAAACCACAAAGCGGTGGTTACAAAATTTGATTTTTCGTTTAAATAAGACTTTACCACTTCTATGATTTGAATTTCAAAAATAAAATTTAAATGATTTTAATTTTTAAGTAAAATTTGGTTCAATGGGATGAAAATATTTTTTTATGAAAAGTAACTTTTATGTTTTATTAATCACGATTAAAGGTAATTAGTGTGATTTAAGGTAAAAATGATATTATAATAAAATGAAAATATCATGACACATGTCCTAACCCTATTGGATGAGTTATGGCCGACCATGAAAACCCATGGGTCGATTTTGGGTACCCCATGGAGCCACTTGGGTTTGATAATGACATTTATGCCATTTATTTAAAGTTAAAATAAAAATGTCACAAACATGATTTGTTTTACTAAAACAATTTTTACATGTGGTTATAAAAGTCATAATTTTGACTATAAATATTCATTGGAAAGATAAAAAAATTTCCTACATTATAGTATTTTTTTATATTTTTTAGACATTAAATAAATTAAATTCTGTATGACATCATGATGATGCAATGATGACCTCATTATTTAACGATTTAAAAAAATGGAAAGATAATGCAAAATCTAGGACCTACACATCTCCAAAACCTATTGGATGGGTGGATTCCGAACCCTTATCACCTTATCCTCGATACACATCAATTTGGGACCATTAAAATCCGAAAACCATTTGAAAATAAAGTAACATTTTAAACTTTTCCAAGAGTGCCCCACCTCTCCTCTTATAAAAGGACCCCACCTCTACCACCTTACCCACACCTATCAAACCATTAGATCGGCCAAGATCTGATCATTTTTTCTTTCCACATCCCTATCCTCATCCTAGAAGCCTTAATATAGGCTGGAAGCTCTTCAAGATACCCTTTTGGTTCAAACCAAAGGGATTTACCCTTTTCTAAGGTAACGTCTTCACTTGTGCTCTTTTGTTTTATTTTGCTTCTCCAACCCCCTAAACTCTTTTTATTCATTTCTTTTGTAAAAACTCCAGTATCTTCATTATACTAGGATGTTTTTATAAAAAGTATTCTAGCTACACTTACACAAACCTTCATCTAATGGTTAAAGAACATACTGTTTTTGTGGATGGAGAATTTCTACCTCACGAAACGATGATTGTTCAACACTCATATAACACCTTAAAAAGTTGCCATTAAGATGTAAATATGTATATATATGATATATAATATTTTTATGGTTTACCTAAGCTTATTTATTTTTCATTTTTGTCATACATTTAAGGATTCCATTATGGGTATACGTGATATCTTCATTTTAGGAAGTGCGGACTACCGCCCCCTCAAATTGATTTGATTCCTTAATTCCATATGTGGGACGTATAAAAGATGGATTTAAATTTATTTTATATGATGTTATACTATAATTATAATATACCTTTATATAATTATTTTTTTCTTTCCATTAAAGTATGTGATAGAAATGAAAGTAGTGTTCATGCGTACGTACGACTTACCGTCTCCATGAACGGTGCATTTCATTTCTTATCCTCAAATGTAATGTACTATTATAGGTACATATAATGGATATATATGATGAATGATACATATAAAGGATGAATATAATTATGTAATTAAAAATATACATATCTCTCATTTAGTTTTAATTCCATTAATATGACATAGAATTGAAAGTAGCATTCATGCGTACGTACGACTTACCGTCTCCATTAACGGTGCATTTCATTTCATACCCTTAAATGATTATGTAATATTATAAATACATGTATATTATGTATATATATGATATATATGATATAAAAATCATGAATATCATTATTGAGATAATTGATATTTGACTACGTGAACAACTTGTAAATATAAGAAGTTCACTTTTGACTTAAGTACCAAATTACGACAAAACAACTGTTATTAAATTAAATGATTACATAATGTTCATGACATAATAATAAGTGATATAAAACTAATAATGAACTAGAAAAATGTTATTAAGGAAGTATAAATTAACTCGAGTTTATTATTCAGGAGATTAAAGAACGATCGAGTAAAGTTGGACCCGAGGTAAGGGATCCTACCCCTCTCTTTTTTTTAAGTACTACCTTTTATGACTTTTCTTTTAAGATCATCTTTCTTATTTTTTGGGATGTTATTTTATATTCCTCATACTGTAATTTTTATGTCCATATGATGAGAGACCCTATTCTCTCTCATCAATCCATTTTGTATGTTTTAAGTGGCGTCGTTAGGCTGCCGAGTTTTTGTAAGGGATTTTTCATCTCACTTTTATTCCCGTGACATTTATGCTACGTTTGCCACTATTTCCCTTGAGTGGTGTATGTACTTCCCATTATTATACACTTTGTGTAGTATAATTACATTTAAGGGTATTTACATCTTCATTGTATGACCCTTCTTCCATGGGGTGTACTATTCGATAGTTACCCAAGTTGGTAAGGGGACCTTTCACCCTCCTTTTTTTAAAAGACTTCTTTTGTTATGTCTTTTAATTCACATACTATAATATTGGGATAGGTTCTTCTATATCATTATTTATGTAAATTTTATGACCATGTGATGAGATCCCATTTGTCTCTCTCATCAACCCTTTTGTAAAATTTTATGTGACGCCGTTAGGCTGTCGAATTTTTCCAAGGGAACTTCTTAACCCAATTTCGATTTCTTTGGGTTCAACATGTAGTTATTGAATATGTAATCCTCTGAATATGTGTGAATAACCTTTGATTGTTTTAAAATTAATATCCACTTATATTGGGTGTATTTATATTTGTCACACATAATTATGAGATTGATTTATCCTTAATTTTAAGATACCTTCTTTATAATGGATTTCATGTCATTTTACATTTCTTTTGAGACTTCATTTTTGTCATGCACCAATTCACTCTTATATGGTGTGTATACTGTCCTTTGACATATTATATCATGAATCCCTTTATTCTCATGATATTATAAAGTTCTGATTAAATGTTATTCCGCTATTATTTGTATTCAAGAGTCTCTCATTTTGTTAAAAACTCCTTAACAAAAATATCGTTTTAAATGTTTTAAAGATTTATTATTCTAAATATTTATCTTTAATGTCCATGTTTTAAAAATGGTTTTTAATATTTATTTATATGGAAATTAATGTTTTAAAATTTTAATTCCAATAAAATCTTCAATGTGGTATGGGACACTTTGATTCAAAAATCTCTTTTAAATGATTTTTGAAAATGGATTTATTAATGCAATATCTTGGAATGACTAATTTTGATTGAAATTGAAATGTTGTTATTCAAATGTTTATATTTTCAATATTTTATGTGTAATGATGGTACTTGGACATTTTACGGGTGGTTACGTAATAAACCATATGACGGGTGGTTCCATGAATACCAGGACTGGTCGTTACGTTATAACCTCAAATGCATTAGGTATGGAAGTCGGCCGTTTGGCTATTCCATTAAGTATGTATGGAAGTTGGCCGAATGGCTATTCCATTAATTGATATGTGTGGAAGTCGACCTTATGGTTATTCCACTTAAGTATGTTTATGTCCCATGTTACCTTTATATGTTATGTGATCTTTATATGGGTTTTATGGTAATATTTTGGTTACAGAAGGGTAAGTAATGAACTTTTATTCAGTGAAGAGTTTTTACTACTTCGAAAAGCTGAAAATTATTACTTTGATAATGTATAAATGGTTTACTTGTTGTTTTGAAAAACTAACAGTTTTCATTCTTTGTGTATCCCATACTGAGCATTTTATTCTCATCCCTTGTTTTTGAAATGTTTTTCACAGGACTTAACGTGGAATAAGGTCAAGGATGAGATCAAGGGAAAGTCATGAAACCTAAAACATGGAACTGGACATGTTTATTTTTAAGAGTTTTTATTTTATGGAAACTTAGTAAAACTTTCTACTTTTTAGTCTTTTGAGATGTAATAGTTATGTCCTAATTCTCTAAAACTCTAAACCTAAAAAGATCCTCAATGTGAAGTATTAATTTAATTCAATATTAAGTAAGGATTAAGGCCAGGGCCTTCCATGGTGAATTTTGTCAAATTACGTTCAGAGCTATCAAGCCACTAAATCACAACCACATCTTAATTTGTGAGAAGATTACTCAAATTCATGTTTGCATCATGTAAATATGATTAACCTTCACTATATGATAAAATTTTTCCCAAACCAAACCAGATACCCAGGTACCCTAATTACTAAGTCAGCACAAGCATAGCCCTATTAGTGTTCATGGTCCCCATGTTTTAGTGATAAGAACCTAGAATCATACAATATTAATGTGGGAATTAATTTTCCAAAAATAACCTATAAACAAGAGATACAAGTCAGTATGCATAAAAGAAAAATCTCCAGAGGGATAATTGTACCAGAATTAAAATATGTAAACAAAACCAATGTACTAACACAAAGTACTAGAAAATGGGATAAACAACCCCATCCCAAAATAAATAAGTATCAAATCCCACAGATTAGAAACAAGAACTACCTCTAAGTGGTTTTTTACCCATGATTGAACATAGAAGAATATAATATAAAAAATAATTAATGCATAGGTATGATGGGATATAGAAACATAGCTGTTTTTCTCTAATTATTCCATAATAAGGTTCATCAAGTATTGTAATAAATAAATAATTTGATTTTAAATAAACAAACATAGAATATGAAAATCTAATTTAAAACAAATCATGCTTTACAATAAAATTGATGAAAATACATGAATCAAATGGATTAATAAATATTTCATATAATATAATTTATATAAATTCATAAAGAATATGTTAAATAGTTTACAAACATTTTCATATATATTTAATATAATCAAATGTAAAATGTAGGCATCTACCAAGAGGTGTGATAGTTCCACATTATGGTATCATTGAACACTCTAATAAATAATCATCATAATATAAGTCCACACATACCTTATATACTAGTAAAAGAGGACTCATCACCATCTAATTAGGGATGTCACCTACTGTAAATATTTTTCTATAATTTTAAATCCTCAAGAGATTATTGAAAAAAATAATTCACTAAAAACCTAGCCTTGCATATGCTCCCACAATATTTAGAAATGGGATATTTATTTTAAAAATATTCCAAATAAAATTTACCACATTTTTTCCATTTTAATATTAAAATTTCCATTTAAAAACTAAAAATGTAATTTTAATCAAATCCTACCCTTTTCAATTATAAAACCAATCAATTTCTATCAAAACAATTAAATTCATTTTCCCCAAATATAAATTTATAACCAATATATCAAATCAACATAACAATTTAAATTTCACAAATTATATTCGACAAATTTAATTCATAATTTCCAATAGAGTTCACAACACACCCAAATTCAATGTAATTAGTGGTTATCCAAAATTTCAATACAAATTGAATTAATATCCTCAATTTAAGGAAATTAGCTTTCTAATAAACCAATTGAAATCATTTAAATTTAATTCAATGACTTTTGATTAAAAAATAAGGTTGTTTTTAATTGAAAATCTTAATATAACCACCTACCTGAGGATCACAGAGTCAAAAAACATGAATCCCTAAGCATGAATCTATAATAATTAATTTCAGTAATGATTATCTGGTAATCAATCCTATATTTAAGATCTAAATGAATGCTATTTTTTCTCCAACAACACAGAGATGTATTAATACCTTGGGAGGAGAGAAGCAATGAGAATGATAAAAAGAATTGGAATTGAAATATTACTCGGAATGTACTGAATAATAATTTATTCACTTAAATCCTTCTTTTATGTGTTTAAGAGGTTCCAAAAATTTTCCATGTTACCTTCAAGGACCTATAGGGAAATTCAAGGAAATGTTTAACCCCAAAAATGTTCAAAATAGTGGTTCAATAAATTTTTAAACAAAATATTAATTAATTAAATTTAGAATTCGTTTTTATCTAGGTTGAGCCACACAATTCTAAAAAACATGTGCCCAAACTGTACACCCCCTATTCTATGATTGCAGAATTTCTCCTTGATGGGTAAACAGTTTTTCCAATTATGCACTGACTATGAAACCCATCACTATCTCAATTTGAACAGTTTTCTCAAATAGGGAACATATTTTGGTGAAAACATGAAATAATAATATATAGCCAAATAACATAAATCTTCTTCAAAATGTTCACCCAAATCATCCCAATAATGAAACCCAATCCAAGCATGATCAAAAAAAGGGTTTATGAGTACCTGAAATTCATAACAAAATTTTACAACATTAAAGAATAAAATTAAATGGCATATATAATATCATGATAATAGGTATATTCATGATATAACATGTCAAAGGGAAAATATATATACCTTATAAAATAAGATATGTGTAAAACATAACAAATATCTCTATGATAGAAATTATGAAACAAATACCTCACAACTTAGGTAACATTTAAACCATCAAAATTTTTTGATAGAGATATCCTAAGATATATATTTAAATACTCATAAATTTATGTATAATAATCATATAATATATTCTTGGGATTAATAAACACCACATAACAAAAATAATTGGTAAATATGTTATATATCTCATATAAATAAATGTGAGATAAGAAAAACCCTATCCTTGAGTCTGATTCATCACTCTTGTTCATTATATTCATAAATAACATACTTATTATAATTATATAATTACATGTGAAAAATTTTCAGGATTATTAGAACTTTATTTTCCTTATTTACATGTTATATACAACTACTTAATCAAATATGTTTAATTTATATGTCTGGACTATATTTCGCTTATATGTCAAAACTAACTTTTGTAGTTAATCTTTGGTCAATGAGTTCATTATTTAAACAATTTCATAATAATAACCATTAAATAATTATTATATTTATAGAATAATTAAACTTTTCAAAACAATCATAAATGATGTTATTGAGAAATGAACTAATGTTAAAATCATTAAGATAGAGGGCATACACACAAATGAGTAACATTCACATTTCCTAATGATCATAATGGAAAGAAGGAATGTAATTATTTATCATTATAAAATTATAATAATATAATGAATAAAATTATATTTCTTTATAAATAATTATATATATTATATTTGGTATTTAAAAGGATTAACAACTCTTTAAGGAAGTGGTCATCTACAGGTCCATGAATGATTTTATCAGTTTTTCAATGTGCTGAAAGGTAATAAAAATGATATATTATATATCAATAAAAATAATTATGTAATAAATATCATAATTATTTCATTATATCTTATATATTAATTATATTTACCCTAATTAAATTCCATGTAATGCACTCGTGAAAGGCGCATTCGTGAGGCGGTACTCCGTTGTACACACGTATAATGTGATCATTTGTCCTATGGTATGGAATGTAAATACAAGCTATACGAAATAATGACACCATAAGAACATATAGGTTGTCAATATCATAAATATCATATATAAACAATATTTACATCATTATTCCCACCCATGAAATCGGGTGATAGAAAAATTATGAAAATCGTTACGCGAGGAGGTAGTCTGTCGTCCGCATGAATAATGATTTCGTAACTCATTTTATAGAATTGTGTTCGGATTCATATTTTAAAATTAGAATAAAAACATATTAGTATATTATGGATACTGATTTTACTACATAATAATGGTATTATATGAAATTAAGGGGGTGTTTCAATAAATAAAACAAAAAAGGCATGTTGATGAATGTTACTGCTTCTTCGAGTAACTCCTTTAGGTTTTCACCATATACCTTCCTTGATTGGATTTCCTCCCAAAGTAAGGATTATAGGTTGAGTTAAGTTAATATTAGTATATATTTGGGTATATATTTTCCGAGAAAAATTGATTCCAATATGTGAATGGAGAATGATAATGGGAGGCCTTTATAAGTGAGGAGATTGGTAAAAATTTATAATTACGAAAAAGGGAATTCCACCCTTGTTTTTTCTAAGTTATGAAGAACCCATAATGTAAAAAATTTATTTATGAAATGTTTAACATCTAAATATGTCCATCCAATGGTTTATTGACATGTTTCTATTTCATATTTCTCATTAAGTTTAATGTTCAATAACTAAATATATCATTTTACCTTAATCACTGTAATTAATTTTAATTTCTTTCACTAGTCACCTTTTTCCTAAATTAAGTTGTAATAAATATAAAATTAAATTATTCACATTCCAAATATGAAATCCATTTTCTCAAATTAAATTCATAAATGTGTAAAATATTAATTTAATATTAATCTCATAGTCGAAGTGATGTCGTGGGTTTTTCTGAAGAGTATTTTTATGAAAAATATGATTTTATATTAACTCAATGACTAATAATATTCATTATATGAAAATATATTAAAAAATTGATATATATTATATAAATTTTATTTAAAAAAAATACCCATTTGGGATTATGTAAATTAATTAAATAGTGGAAAAATTATGAATTTTAAACCAGTTTTTAGAAAACAATCGTCTTTAAACCAAAAAATAATCATATAATAAAATATAATATAAAGTTGATTAAAAAGTATTTAAGTGGATAAAATAGAAATAAATAATAATAATATTACATAAAAAATTTATAAAATATTGAAAATTTATATTATTTATTTTATTAAAATAAATTTCATTTTTAAAATAAATTGTAACTTTCACTGTTCATTGATAAATCAATATTTTTTAAAAAATACCAAAATTTACCACAATATAAATTTTAAAATAATTACACGTAAAATTAACATAATTTCATCCTATAAAATTTATAAAATCTCAATATATTATTTTTTAAAAAAATTCTCCTTAAAAAGGTGAAACAAAATTCTCTTTTGATGAAATACAGTTTTATCTCTAAAATTGAATTTATTATTAGATTTTATATATACAATAAATAGGGTGAATTTAAAACATTAAATTGAATATACTAAATATAAATTTCATTAATATAATATAAAAAGGTGTGATTTTTTGAATTAATTGGTATAAAACACACTTAAGGGTAATAAAATATTTTTCTAGAAAAAAAATAGATAGAATGTTAAAAAATAGATTGAATATATTAAATATAAATTTAATTAATATAATCCCAAAAGATTGAATTTGTTAATTTATTGGTATAATACACACTTGATTGTAATAAAATATATTTTCATAAAAATATTTCCATTTATTTTCAAAATTGATTTATTATGATGTATAAATAATTTTTCACCAATGAAATCATTATATATAAATTTCTAAACCATATATTAAACAATACAGTTCAAAAACATGTTTATAGTGGTGAATCATTTAATTTTTCAATTAATTCTGGTGTTTCTTGGTAAATATGCTATCTAACAAAAAAATATCAAGGTTGCATGTAATGCAAGCTAAAATGTGTGTAGAATATAATGAAAAATACATAAAAAACTCAATGTTCTATGTATAATAAGATAAAATCATATTTTTCCCATTATTCTATATAATATAATTTTCTATTTTTAATAACATGGGTTATTAAATCCTCTACTCCATTAATAAATTGTTTCCTCATAATTTGATCATTATCTCAGTAATCAATTATTGGGAATTGAAAATATTTTTTTCTAATCCCACATTAAAAAATGGTTTAATAAAACATTATCATAGTAATATAGAAAAGAAAAATCCAAATTCCCAATGGAATATCAAATTACTAGGTATCCAAATAGAATAAAATTGGTGGGAATTGAGGGAATGAGTGAATAACTACAAAGATTGATTGAGGTCATTGATCACAAATTACTAAATGATCGTCATAATGTCATGTTACTCGAAACCCTAAAACTATAATTATCCAAAACACCATTGGTTAATAAAAAATAAAGGTACTATGATAAAAATATTGTTTTAATATTCCGTTCATAGAGTTACGATGTTATCATACATTCTATTCCAAGTGAACATGGAACTAAAATATCTCAATGAGTATTATTTATTATTTTAATCCAATTCCATCAAAATATTATACATTTATACAAATGAAGAGTATTCATGAATTATTTTATTACTCTTAGAGCACAAAATAAAAATTTTAATTACCACATAACAATAATGGGGCTAAAAATATATTCTTATTATCTTGAGACATTTACCCAAACCGAAATACTTTGCACAAGGTAATATAATTCAAAAAATTAATAAACATTCATATTATATATTAAAATTAAAAAATTTATAATAATTCCAACAGTTCATACCAAATTCCATTAAAAATATGTATCCTTATAATTCTTTAAACATTTCATAACTAAGATTGAAACCCCTATAATTAATGAATTTGGTCATATATTCTTCCAATATAAGTGAATTGTTTTTTCTTTAAGGAAAATCTCATATGTTTTTAAAATAAAATGAATATTTACCCAAAAATATTTATTTCTAACTAGGATATCACTTATGCTATTTTTAGGTTCAAAACCAATATACTTCTTTGTTCATGAATTCATGCCCCACCATCGAGTCAGATGTTATAGGGTTTCCCACATCATAAGGGTTCTCATTCATTCCTTAATATAGAAAAATAGTTATCCCAAAAAAATATTCATGGTTATCCTAGGAGAAAAAAATACCAAAACCCCAAAAACAAAATTTCAAAAAATTTCATTGATAACATAAAAACGTTTACTACTTCAAAACATAAAATAGAGAGTCTAATACATGAATTTATGATCAAACTTAATCTTCTGACATGTGATGTCATCCATAAGTCCTAACACAACCCCACATGAAATCATCCTACACTTTATGTAATCTAAACTGAAATTTGATTTAGACTATAACATCCCATGACACACCCGCATAAATACTATGTTAAAATAATGAATTTTAAATTTCTATATTGGATTCCAATAATTTTGAACCAATTATTTCATCCAAGCCATAAAACCACAAAAGGAAAAATTGGATCAATTGTATCCTCATGGGTATTTTAGTTTTATTGTTTTATATAATTAGGACAAACTATTACATAAATAATTGAGAAGACATTAAATGATAATTTTTCCCACTTAACCCATATTTTCATTTTCCCATTTTATTAAATCATCTTTACTCCTATGAAATCACTTATATTCATAATTTATTAAACATCATTCTTTATAAATTGAGAAAACAGAAACATGTGAGGGGGGGTCTCAAATTCCCATTATGGAAAAATTTAATCATTAATAAATGAATTTCATCTATGATTTTTAGAATATCACAAGGGTGTGATGAAATAATCAACATGAATGAGTATATCTTATGAATATTCATACCCATAAATACTTTATTCATCAAAAATAAAAACATGGAATAAGGAATTAATAAGGTAAAATAGCCATATGAATAAACAATCCTGTTCTATGTGATATCAATATTTATAAAATGGAGCATCAAAAACCTATAGAATGTATTGACAAAAACTATTGGTATCATGGAAGATCATCTCAAAGAACCCTTAAATAACCCTTATAGGATGCTTAAATAACCCTTAAAATTTAGAATAACTATACGGACAAATTGCAACATAATTATAGAGAAAAACATTTCATTAATCAATGCATTAGTGTTCCATTTTGGATCACCCATTATATAAGAATTAACATGCTCCCGTTACTCTATATAGTAACACAAATCATTTAGAATTTCCATGAACCAAGTTAATAATAAAAAATAGAGAATTTATTTCATTATAACTCATTGAAACAACCATTATTTTCTCATAATATAATAAACCAATGGATAATAAACGGGTTCCAAAAAATTTATTTGAAACATTATTAACCCATGGAAAATAAATGGGTTCCATAACAATTTCATTGAATCATAATTAACATTTACTAATGAAATAGGTTACATATCAATATCTTTGAATTATGGTTAACTTGTTGAGAAGAAACAGGTTCCATAAAAATTTCTTTAGAACATGATTAACCGATGAAAAATAAATTTTTTCTATAACAATAACGTTGAAATATGGTTAAAGTATGTGAATAAAACTAGGCTCCATAACAATCCCTTTGAGACATGATTATCCCAAGGAAAATAAACAGGTTCGATGAAAATCACATTTAAACATGATTACCACGAGAAAAATAAACCATTTCATTAAAAGTATTTTTAAAATAAGAAATAATCATTAAAATTAATAAATGGGATTGTATAAATAAAAAATATCTCCTATGGAGGATATGTAACAACTTGGGTTGTTGATATTTACTAATATAGATTTCATTAAAAACATTCTTCGGGAAAATATTCTATTCATAAAAAAAATTTGAAAATCAATTTCATTGAAATAATCTTTCGGTGTATATAAATGATGATTTAAAAATCATTTTAAATTTTCATAGAAAAAAAATCCTTTCATATTTAAAAATAACATTTTAAAAAAAATTGAAAACCATTATATAAAATATTTTGTTCAATAAAAACATGAGTTTCAAAGAAAATAGATTTCCAATAGGAATTGTTATTTTTTTAGAAGAAAATTATTTTTATCTCTTGATTGAAAAAAGAGAGAAAATTTAATGGATAACTTGTATTCAAAGTGCTTGACCAACCCTAGTTGGGGTGCTTTCAATTATCGTGGAATTATAATTCATGATTTTCGGTTGACTTGACATTGTTCGCATCAAGGGATGCCTTCCACTGTAGGACTTGGTGTGACCAAGAGGAAAAGGTTGAAGAAATCCAAAATAAATGGATTTTATGATTGGGGAGTCCGCTCAGCAGATCCAAGAGCTGCGAGTTAATGCAGTTGGCATTTAAAATGCCTACCTAAAACCATTCAAGTTGCTTGACCAACCCTAGTTAGGGTAATGTGAAGGGAAATATGGATTCTTGCCACTAGAATATTCAAGCAACTGAATATTCCAAATTCAATGTTGAGGGATATTGGATTTCGATAAATTAGTGGGAGACTAATAAGTATTAGTTTATTTATTTATCTCAATTTTTGAATAAAGTACTAAACCTTTTATCATCTTAATTTGTAGAAACGGGATGAAAATGACGTCAAACATATCTTTGTGAACCATACTCAAGAAGGAAAACCTTCTCACAGGCACCAATTTCCAAGAGTGGCAGAGGCGTTTACGCGTCATCCTTTTCCACGAAAGAAAATTGTATGTGCTGGAAGAGCCTATTCCAGTTGTTCCTGGGAAAGAGTCCAGTGATGAGGAATTATATCTCTACATGAAACACATGGATAATGCCACAAATTTCTAGTGTATCATGATATCAGCCATGTCCAATGATCTCTTGAAGAAACATGAAAACATGGACATGTATAGCATGATGTCTCACCTTACCGATCTCTACCAAGAGAAGGTGAGACAAGAGAGGTATGAGATCACCAATGCTTTGTTCAAAATTAAGCTTGGAGAGTCTGCTCCAGCTGGGCCTCATGTAGTCAAGATTATTGGCTACATTGACCACCTGGACATATTAGGGATCTAATTCTCGGATGAGTTTTATACAGATCTCATCCTATCATCGCTGCCCAAGACCTTCTCTATCTTCATTTTCAACTACAACATGAGCGGGAAAGATAAGAGTCTATCAGACCTTCTGACCTTGATTCTCCAGGTAGATAAGGACATGGGGCATGACAAACCTGCAGTTCTTATGGTGAATAAGAAAATGAAGGACAAGGCAAGACTTATAAACGGTCTGAACCCCCCGTGCACCGTCCCTCTAAGAAGTTGAAGATCTAGAGGCAGGAAAAGGAATGGGAGGCGGGTTGTTTTACTTGTGGCAAGCATGGCCACTGGAAGAGGAACTGCACCCATAAGCGTGGGGACTCTAAAGGTGCGTCCGTTATCGAGTGAAATCATTCTAATACAAGAACTAAGTATCTTTATAAAGATTTCTAGAGAAGATGTGGATCTTCGAGCTACCAATGGAGCAAGGCTGGCTGTATTGGCTATTGGTGACTACCATCTCTCATTGCCAACTTTCATGATTTCGGTTTTACATAACAGTTATTATGCTCCTATTGTTACCAAGAACATAATTTCTGAATCTTGTTTGGATATGGTCGGATTTATTTTCATGTTTGGAAATAAGGGTTGTATATTTTTTAAGAACAACATATATTATGGTATGGAACATTTAAATAATGGGTTTTATGTATTGAATGACGAAAACCAAGTGTTGGAAATTGATAACGAAACAAACTCACATGACTCATACATCACCCAGTTGTGGCATCACCGTCTTGGTCATGTGAACAAGAAGCGCTTGAAAAAGCTCTGCCAAGATGGCTATTTAGACTCTACTGAGCTAAAACCACTTGATAGATGTCAGGCTTGTTTACAAGGAAAAGTGACCAAGCTTCCATTTAGTGGAAAGGGTGAAAGGGTAACAGAGCTTCTAGTATTGGCACACACGGATGTGTGTGGACCATTACTAGTATAATCATAGGTGGATATTCTTACTTCATTACTTTTAATGATTATTTGAGTAGATATTCCTATGTCTACATAATGAGGTATAAGTCAGAATCCTTAGGGAAATTTAAGGAATTCATGAATGAAGTATAGGATCAACTTGGTAAGAAGATAAAGAAACTTTGATCGGATCAAGGTGGAGAATATCTAAACCAAGAGTTCATTGATCTTCTACAGGAGTCTGGGATTCTATCTCAGCTCAGTCCTCCATATAAACAACAATGGAATGGTGTTAGTGAAGGTAGGAACCACACCTTGTTGGACATGGTGAGGTCTATGATGAGCCATGCATATCTTCTATTATCCTTTTGTGGATATGCATTACAAACTACATCATACACATTTAACCGAGTACCAACTAAGGCAGAAAATTGGATTCTCTCCGAGTTATGGAATGGAAAGAAGCCCATTATGCCCCATACACGTGTATGGGGATGAGAGGCCTTTGTTAAGGCCTTATCAGGAAAAACAATAGCACCTTGGGGCACAAAGTGTATCTTTATAGGATATCCCAAGGAAATGAAAGGATATTACCTATATAACCCTCAAAACAAGAAAGTTATTGTTGCCAGACAATACATCTTTCTTGAGAGGGAGCACATCCTACATAATGATAGTGGGAACAATATTGACCTCAATGAAGTTGATTCTCATGAAACACAAGAGTTGGTACAGGAAGAAGTTCCACAGGTCCCAGTGGAAGGTGTTCTAGAAACACAAGTATTCTGTAGGAGCTCAAGAGTGGTAAGGGAACCAGAGATATTTGGTTTCCTAGTCACCAAAGATAGTGAATCATTATTATTGGACTATGATGAGACTCTCTCCTACAAGGAAGCAGCAGAAAGCTCAGAAGCTGCAAGATGGCTAGAAGCTATGAATTCTGAGAAGGATTCCATATATCATAACCATGTTTGGGTTCTAGTCGATGAGCCAGTTGATGTAAATCATGTTGGATGCAAATGGGTATTCACGAGAAATATGGACATGTGAGGAAAAGTTAGAACCTATAAATAAAGGCTAGTGGCAAAAGGATTCAGGCAACATCAAGAAATTGACTATGATAAAACCTTATTGCCAGTTTCCATGTTTAAATCCATAAGAATCATACATGCCATAGCAGCTTACCATGAATACAAGATTTGGCAGATGGATTTCAAAACATCATTCCTTAATGGGAACCTTCAATATGATGTCTATATAACACAACCAGAAGGGTTTGTGACACTAGGTGAAGCCAAACGGGTTTAAAAGTTTCAAAAATCCAGTTATGGATTGAAGCAAGCATCCAGGTAATGGAACATTCGATTTGATGAAGCCATAAAGGAATTTTGTTTCATTAAGAACAAATATGAGCCATGTGTTAATAGGAGGTTTAATGGGAATGTGGTCGTTATCCTAGTAGTATATGTTGATGATATATTTCTTATTGGAAATGACGTACCAGCCTTACAGTCAGTTCATGATTGTTGAACAAGTGCTTCTCCATGAAAGACATAGGTGAAGCAGCCTACATTCTAGGAATCAAGATCATTTGTGATAGATCCAAGAGGCTTCTTGGACTAAGTCAGGGCACAAACATTGAATAGATACTAAAGATATTTAGTATCGAACCATCCAAGAGGGGATTGGTTCCAGTGTCACATGTCTTACATATTTCTACGAAAATGTGTCCTCAGACACAACAAGAAAAAGATTGAATGTGTAAGATCCCATATGCTTCGGCTATAGGATCCATCATGTATGTCATGTTATGTACTAGGCTTGATGCTGCCTATGCACTTAGCATGGTAGGCAGATATCAAGTAGATCCGGGAGAACATCATTGGACTACTTTTAAGACTATCATTAAGTATTTGAGAAGAACTAAGGACATGTTCCTGGTGTATGGAGGAGAAGAGGAGCTTGTCATCAGAGGCTATGTTGATGCTGGTTTTCAAACAGATCAGAACGATCTGAAGTTGCAATCTGGATATGTTTTCGATCTCAACGAGGAGCTATGAGCTGGAAGAGTTCAAAGAAGCCAGTTGTCGCTGATTCTGTAGTGGAGTCTGAATATATAGCAGCTTCTGATGTAGCCGAGGAAGTCGTCTGGATTCAGAAAATTGTCCAGGAGCTTGATGTGGTACATAGCAGTAAAGATCCCATGACACTGCAATGTGATAATGTTATAGCGGTGACTCTTGCAAAATAACCAAGGTCACATCAACGGATAAAGAACATACTCCTGAAGTATCATATCATGAAGGATTTCTATAAGGGGTGAAGTTGAAATGAACATATTTTCCATAGAAGAGAACATGGCAGACTCTATGACTAAAAGTCTATCTCAGCAGAAGCATGAATATCATGTGAGAGCTAGCAGGTTAATGGTCGTTAGCAGTTGGCTATATTCTAAGTGGGAGTCGATTAGATTTGGTGTCCTAGAACCAACTACTTTGTACTTTAATCATTAATAAATATCTTATCACATCTTTATTACTCTTCTTCATGACAATGCATGTGATAATGTCCTAGGAACAGCTGTTGAATTAATGGGTCATAGCGGATCCCTGCTATGATGAGAACCCGAAAATTTCATAAGACTATTCTTGAATATATGTTCTATGGCCGGATGATGTTATTTGAGGGTCAAAAATAGTATAGGACATTAGGGTTGTGGACTCATAAAACATTTGAGACACCTCCTCATGGTGTGTGCCCTTGGTAATATCCAGGAGGATATTACGAGAACAAGACCCACCAGTAGGAAATCCACATTTCATAGGGTTCTTTGGATGTTCCTTTCTACGGACGTGTGTATTGGTCCTTAGACATTAAGATTTTTATTAATGGGTATTACAACTCACACAATTAGATGTATTGAAGAAAACTGTAATGACACACTGTTCGCATCGAGGTAGGATACGTTGGGTGCGTCACAAGTAATACCACATTAATAGATAATGAAAGAAAGGATTTGTCCCTTCTGTTCCATAACAGAAGTAGATATCTCAGTCCCTTTGATAGAATTTATATAGCCTAAATAAATCCATGTCCATGGTAAGGTATGGGATAGTTCAATTCTGTAAATTCAATGAATGAATAATTGAGCTCGTGGGCTGATGACACTAGAATGCAACCCGCTTGATTCGATATATAATGATAAAGGGATTATATTACACAGTAAGCATTCTTATGATGTGACATGTCATTGCGGTGTTAAATTATTTCCCTATGGGTACTTTGGCGTGTTGCTAGATGTTAACCTTGGACTTTAGGGAGGCTCTGCCTAATTAAATTGAGAAAGAGGCCTAGAGGGTCACACACTATGTGTATCCATATATCTCAGTTAAATATTAATTTAACAAGTTAAATAATGATTTTTCCTGACTGTGGTTTAATAATTATTTAAGGATGCCTGATCACATTTATTTCAACACTAGTTATTTGAGAGAATATATTGTGGGTGAAATAATATATCTATTAGCGAGTAATGTAGTTACATTTATTTAGTAAATAAATAGCCATTACTCAAGATTTAATAAATGTGGATGAAGAGATAAAAAATAGTGTAAAATAAAAGTACACACCATGTTTATTTAATATACATGTTGTGTTGTTTAATGGAAAACAAGTACATGTAGTGTATTAATGATTACACAGCGTGTAGTTTTTCTAGGTGGGATTTTGAGGATATAATATTGTTTTATTAAATGATATTAATTATAATTTGCGTGGGCGCATGTCAAGGAATTTATAATTTAACATGGGGGTTTCAATAAGAATTAATGAAATAAATAAAATGTGTAACGCGTTTATTTATTGTGATAACTCTATAACCTCAATCCCAATTATATATATCATCACAACCCCAAAAATTTTGCTACCAATCATTGTGCACAACAATTCTGGAGATTTCTTTCAAGACCGAAAGAACTCCTTCCTCCAAGAACGCTCTCAAGACTGGGATACCAAGTCGATCGAAGGCAGACATCGCAAGAAAAATTTCTTCCGCGCTAGAACCTGAAGATCCCTTCGATGGCTTCCCGAGATACGTGGTACACGTGTGGAACACCGCTAGAGGAATCCTATACTTGGACTCTACGACGCAACGACGGATCACAGGATCATGACCGGAGACATCAATGAAAAAATAATTCCACCAAGGTAATTATTGTGAATTAATTAAATTAATTATAACCAATATATGATTATACTACCTCAATGGTTCTGGGATTCCCTCTTCTGTTTTTCGTTCTTCGTTCTATTCTGAAGATTCAGCGTTTTAAATCGTGTTGGATCTCGGATTGAATGTCGCTTAACATTAAAATTGATGTTGGGAAAACCCACCAACGCGCTTCCGCTGCGCCCGAAACCTATAGAGTCACCATTGGAAGAGTCACAATTTTAAAAGTTACTGATGGAGAGACACCATTCGGTGAGTCACTATTAGATATTCATGGTTCAACGAGCTACCATTCAGTGAGTTATTGTTCATTGAGTAACAATTTTTGTGTCATTGTTGGTGATTCGCCGTTGACAAGTCACTATTTGACGATTTATCATTGGCGAGTCACTATTTAGTGAGTCATCATTTAGTGAGTCACCATTAGAGTGTAATTGTTTAGTGAGTTACCATTCAGAAATTAACCATTTAGTGATTCACCATACATTTAGTCACCATTTGGTGAGTCACCCTTCGGTGCATCACTGTTCGATGGGTCCCCAATTGGTGATTCAATATTGGAAAACTTTAATTTTTTCAAACTCCTGAAATGATTAACTATGATTCCAAATAAAACCTAAAACACTATATTTTTCAAGAAGGATGGACCATAGAGGTATGGTCCATTACATTAGATAACACTCAAAACATTCTTATCCTTTAGAATGCAAATCCATTTCAAAGTTGAAACAGAAAAGGAGTTATCCGATTATCCACCACATGAGATACCTATCAATGCTCACTTAACCACATGAGATCAACCACTTTAAAAAAGGAATAGCATAAAACCACATAAAAGCCACAATTATCTTCTAAACACTCTCTTGGGGGAGATTCCCCTCAAAATAGAGAAATCCCCGTAGGAAAAAAGAGAAATCCATATCATAACCAGAAAATGACTAAAACCATCAAACGAACAAAATTACAACTGAAGAGATAAAAAACAACTTAGGGTATGGAGCATGTATCTTTGACTCAGACACCCAGATACTCTCCTCTATGCCACCATGCCACCATAATACACGAACAAATGGAGCAATTCAAATTAAATTCCTTATCTTCGTTTTCCACGATCTCTACAAGCCGCACCTCAAAGGATGAATCATCATCAACATCAATATCGATCCAATAGATATTTCATTGAAAAAACCACCATTGAGATCGACTCGTTGATTTCTATGAAGTGGGATGTTTTTTTTTCCAACAATTTCCTAATAACTGTATAATAATATAGACTCCATTATCTTGAGGTAAACTGATAATAATGTACATCAAGATGTCCTCCATATATCACTTAGTAACATAAATGGGTTAGAGAAAACCATTGGGAATTTGGTGCTTGGCCCTCACCTTCAGGAAGGCCAAACATCGAGATAAAAACTCTACAACTACATGCTTCAACCCGGGTCCCAAAAACTGATCTACCAAAGCTCGATTCATCTTTTTCACACCTGGATGTACTTCTAAGGGTGAAATATGGATGTCTATGAGAAACATATCACTCAATAAAAAATGAACTAAAAAATTCCTTAAAACAACACTCGGTGTTGTTCATTCTCATACTAATCATCTGGGGCCTCACCACAAAAAACCCAGTCTTTCCAGACCTCCACCTCACGATCCTACAACTAGGAATATTTTACCTACTACCCCAGAGATGATTGTACCTTTAATAGAAATAGACAACCTCTTCCCCCAACTTCTCCCATATCTAGATGTAATGCTAAATGTTCTTCCATCAATATCCAAGAATCTCACAATTCATGCATCGCCTCACTACGCGACTTCCGGCTCAGCGTATCCGTGACAACATTCTCCAATCCATGTGTAAATGAAATTTGATTGTTTTCTTCCTTTATGAACTCCATCCACTAACCCTGATGTTGGATCAAGTCATGCTGGGATAATACATACCTTAGGCTCTTATGATCGGTGAGGAACACATAGCACTCGTTGATGAGGTAATGTCTCCACATCATCCGGGAAAACACTACCTCTACCAACTTGATATTGTGGTTGGAATAGTTATATTTGTGTGTATTTAACATTAAATACCTATAAGAAAAGTATGATCTCATTTTCATAAGAGCACAACCTAACACAAGACATGAAGAATCACAAAAAAACCATGAATTGAAATCATTTTGTTTGAAGATAAAGAACATGTGCACTGAACAAATTCGTTTTCACATACTCCAATTACTCAACAATAAAAACTGATCTTTTCTAGTAAATTATGTTAAAGGAGTCACAATCTAAGAAAAATTGGCTACGAACCTCCTATAACAGCGTGAAAGACCAAGGAAACTTCACACTCCTATCACTGTCTTAGGGTCTTCCCAAGATAGAACTTCTTCTACCTTCAAAAGATCCACATATACTTTATATTGGTACAAATCATGTCCTAAAATGGAATCATCAATCCAAAAACTCACACTTCGACAACTTTCCAAATAGATTTTCATTGCAAATAACTCCCAAAACTGAATGCAGATGCTCTGCATTCTCCCCTCAGACATGGAGTACACCAGGATGTAATCAATGAAAACCATGATGAACTTATCCTGTAATTGATGAAACACATAATTAAATAACCCCATGAACACTTCACGATAATTCAACACACCAAATGGCATTAAATAATTCATAATGCTTATGAAAACAATGTGATGCATTCTTTGGAATATCCTCATCCTTACATGCATCTAATGATACCCCAATTGCAATTCGATCTTTGGGAACTAATGTGAACCCTCCATATGATCGAATAAATAATCTATCCATGGTAGAGGATATCAGTTCTTCACTATCACATTGTTTAAGAAATCTTAATCGTTACAAAACCACAAAATACCATCAGAATTCATCATGAAAAAATGCATGCACCCCTTGGTGACACACTCAGCCGAACAAAACCGCACTACAACAAACCATTGAACTATATACGCCTCCCTTTTAGCTCATAAGGTTCCATCCTTTATGGATACATCATGATAAGAGACAGACATGGTAGTATCTCAATCCAAAACTCGATACCCCATATAGAGGGTAATGTTACATCATCTTATAGAAAGAAATCATGGTAATCTTCCATGACCCTGGGAAAAACCAATAGATGATCCTCTTATAAACTAAAAATCAGATCATTTATCATGGATGAGAATGAAGAAACATGCCTTTGACCCAACTGATGGTTTCTCTTGCTGAAAGACTCTATTGGAACTCCATAATCATCGAAGAATGCCACCTACCTTTAGAAACAATCCACGATAACCAACACTGAGTACAACCAATCCATGAAAGTGTGATATAATATGGTTGTATTCATAAACATAGGTAATATCCATAAGATCGGTGCTCCCACAACACTAGATCATAGTATCTATATACATCAGACAAGTCAACTCAACCTCTAACTGGTGTATGCAATGCCAAGGGAACCAAAAGCCTCTTCACCTCAATTCCCAAGACATTGACAAGGGCTGGTGATTTGATAGATTGTGTTTCTCTCAAACAAAAGAATGTATGAAACCAAGTATAAAACAACCAAATGGTGCCTCAAGAAACATCTAGACTGCTTGGGACTAGAAATTTTAAATCATTAGGTTGACCATGACCTTCTCCATGCCCTCTCTAGCCATACTGGCGACCACCTCCATGGATATGCTCTGATCACTAGGGACAATGACCATCCTAGGGTTTTCCTTTTCCTACCCTATTTGATCTACCATGATCCATAGCTGGTGCAACAAACTACTGGGGCCTCATCTAGAACTACCTCATGAGAGGAGCCTGAAGAGGAACACCTAGTGCATGCTGACTACACAGAATGTTCATGCACTGATGATGCTAATAAACTCAATCTCCATAAGAAAAAAAGTTCTTTACCCCTAAGCATAGGTCTGAGATCTACTACCCCAGGAGAAAAGAGACATTGAGAGATTGGACCAACCCGCAGCCAAATTGAAACTCCTCTTCCCTAAAACCCAGGACCCCCAGACCATATATCTTCTTTGTGATGAATCCCAATGACTCCATTCTCATGAGAATCCATTTTAGGGTATCATCCTCTTGACAAACTCTGTACTCACCAAAACCTAGAGATATTTCTTCAACATAAATTTGTTGACATAACACTGTATCTCTATAGAAATATCCTCCTCAAAATGACCCTCTTTAGCCTCATCATCTGGAACCAATTTCGAGTAATATTACAGATGTTTACTAAATGGGATCCAAAACGTCAACACTTTGGATCTCCCTGGTGAAGGGAACGAATTTTATAGTAACTAGACACCATTGAGGTCGAATGAAGAAACTCATCCTTGAACTTGTCTCAAAACTATTCCCACATGACTACTTAATCCGCAAGATCTTTGAGGAACCTGATCCACCACTACATCGCTACCCCACACAGTATTGTCGCAACCAATGAAACCCATTCCTTCTTCTGAGAATGAATCAAACTTAAATATATCTCAATATCCTTCATCTAGTCCTCTGTTACTACATCTAAAATTAATACCTCGAAGTTCTCCAATGTATGAAGCTTCATATCTTAGAGTTTCCTTCTCTAAGTTTCATTATCTTCGACCTTTTGTCTATGGTGATATTTTGGCGTAACCTGCTCGAAATATTCTATGAAACCTGATGAAGATTTCATCCTATATCCATACCATTAAAAGGAATTATTTATAGAGCTCCTAAATATGGAATATAGATTAATTTAACATTAATTAATTATTATTTTTTCATTTTATGTTATCATATCCCAAGGTCTACCCATTCAATCACAAACACCACAAAAAATGATACATGATCCTTTCCTTGATCTCTATCTTGCAAAAAGTGTCACCCCATTTAGTAGACACTATTAGATTAAAGGTTCATGCATAATATCATAAGGTTCCTAAATACATGTGTCTCAGTCGTTCTCTCATGTTTACATCACTTGCAAATATTAGATGACACCATTTCCCTACCAGCCAATGCAATATCGCATGTGCTTAACACTAAAATTCAACCTATCTTTCAACCAGACCTCTCACAGCATTCCACCAAGAACCCATCCCCTCAATGTCTATCCTTCCTAAGTCATCAATGGGTGAAGAGAGACAACGACACCCTGAGTCCCACCTCTTGTAGGGAATGTGTTGGCGACAAGAACATAGGGTATGGGAAAAACATAGATGGTAGACATTACCCGCTAAGTGAACACATGTAGAGGAGAGAGATAATATAGACACTAACCAACTCATTCTCAGATTACAATATTAAATAAAACCCCAGTGCATGTATGTACTATCCTAAGAGTACTACTACAACTGAAAGGAAAGACTCTATGTACCCAAATAAAGTAAAACAATAGAGGCCGGGAAGCCCAAACAGATCCAACAAACCCCCAAGATAGTTGTAACTAGCATGGTCTTCAACCTTCTCCAAAAAACCAATAAAATAGTTTATATAAATGTAGTTTTAGTGTTACAGTATACTAAGTAGGATACTCCATAAATCATCTTAATAAAAATTATTGAAATCATGCTAATGCATAGTGAAGAACAAGTGAAAGTAACTTCTCACCTAAATAGGTATTCTATGTTCATAGCCTCACCATGGATACTCTCACTAAATATTACATGAAAGAGTATATAATATAATAAATAATTGTATAGGGGCATGCTACCACTTCCCCTCTATTTTTTCACTTCACCTCAATGTTTCATGTCTTGAGCATCCCTCTCTAAAAAGAAAATCCTGAAGACAGCTAGGTGATGCACCACAACATGCACCTTATTCAATACACCACCATATCCACATAAAAAAAGTCACCTGTTATTTTCTAGGACAGACCACAGATCGCATGACATGTATCATAAATCTGGTATTATATCTCAAGCTATTAGGTCCCATACATCGAGTAAGGTTCTTCAAGACATCACAACCTATACACACCATAAATATAGTATTCCTTTGGAGTCTATATAAAGAATACATTTTTGTGAAATTCCCACAATAAATTACATCCCTCTACACACATGTATGTGAAAAATATAACATTCATGCATACCATCACATATAACTACTAGGATAAGGGTTTGGGGAAAATGGGGGTACTCAGCCATCCATCCTCCCACCAGAATGTTGGTGGAAGCACCCCCATGGCTCAATATTTCCAAGATATCAGTCTCTCAAACCGAAGGGTTGGAGTAGCGTATAGAAACCCAAAAAATACATGATGTAATATTGCTCAAAAACACACTATGTTCATAACCTATTCTTTGACTAAATTACAGCTAACGTCTCTTGAACTCCCAGATTCCATTTCAAAGACTAGGTATCATAATAGTACAAAAACCATTTAAATAGCTACATTAAAATACATTATCCGGTTTTATCATTTTTAGTTTACCTTAATTAATTATTTAACTATTAATTAACCATTACCAATTTCCATATTACATTTCATTTTCATCAAAACAATGTTACATGCCCTCCAGGAATAACCAAATCGAGTCCATGGTTTCTCATAAATATACCACCAACATTGCATCTGAGTAAATTCTAACCCCGTGGGTTAAACATTATTTATTTATTAACAATGTTATCACTTTCCATATTTCTAGGTATTATATGAAAATATTATAAGCTACCATACACTATAGGCTCAACATGGTGAGGATATGAACTACCCATCCTGTCTAATCCTATTATAGAAGAAGCATTGACCCATCCCACCATGAGAAGCTAATCATGGAAATCATGTGGCATAACCCACGCATAATCTCCTCCCTTAGAAGGAGAGTAACAAAAACCATCATAATCATGCAATTGGAATATTAAGTAGATAAACCAACAATATATACCTCATGAAACCAACTTATGTTTCAATGGGTAAGCCTAAATTTAACCCATTTCATCATCTCTAGTGCCCTCACTGGTATGCACATGCATAAACTGAGGCATCTCGCCACTCTAGGTAATAAATTTTTCTACAACCACTAGACCCCCCTCCCCCCCCCACAAAACACAACATCCATTCAGGCTCATACGTCCTAGTCTCACGTCACGTCTGGGCCTCCCTTCCCCCACAACCACAACTCACATATTTTTAGCACATTAGAAGCAATAAAACAAACAAATCAACTTGCCTCTTGGCCCTAAAAAAATAATTGAACCATCACACCACAAGATCTCAGGACTCCAGATCATAATGCACACAACCATTACAACAAGAGGGAAACATAGTCCCTATAAAAGAATTATATTAAATTCATACATCAGGTTCTTATTCTATCCTGAATTAACGTATTCATTTTCATAGGTTCCAACTATGGAAGAAATGAGAAATAATATTCTCAATATATAACAAATTAATTATAAAATTAATTCAACATGAATTTATTTCTTTCATCAATAGAAATAAACATACTTCAGCTTCATCAATCAATTCAATTATGTATTTATATGTGTATTAATTTTATTATCCTCAAATTTCAATAGCAACTAAAATCCTTAACATGGATCTTTAAATAGTAATCCAATTAATTAACAATTAATTCCATCATTACGTTCTTCACCAATTTACTTCAAGAATTACATGATAAAAAAACCATAGATATCACATTATTTATACAGTCAATGGGAAACCTATTATTATGATACAAAGTAACAACATTGATATGTGATCAACAAAAATTCTTTAATCCAGTTTAATTATATAATTAGGTCAATTTCATTATGATATATGGGATAAATATGGATCGATATATGATTTCCCATAAATAAATAGAGAATAAAATAATACTATACATTGAAAGGGTTCTGATTTGTTATTCACAAGAAGAAACCACCCAACGTTTCATGATCACTTCTCCTGTAACGAATGCATTCACTTGAATAAGTCACGACTCCACCGCACCAACAAACGACTGAGAAATATCCATTAGAAACATGTATATCACAACCCATCCCATGGGAAGCAAAAAATGGAGTAAATATATTGAGGATACAAAAATAATAGATGTAGAAAATACCCCATATTGATGATAGATCAACACTTCCTAGTTGCACTAAAACAGGGAGTGCCCATGCAGTTGGAAAAAACACCCAAGGGAACACAATCCAAGGATTTCAGTTTGATCACATGAATCATATAAGATGAAGAACTATTATCATCCTATATAATGGAAAATAGTGAGGAAGAACATGGGTGGAAGATATCTATCCCTTTTAAAAATATAAATGGGGCAATGGTTTATATTTTCTTTTAAACGCACAACTATTCAAGATAATGAATTTTGACAGAGTAATGGTACCCAGACACTTAAGAAAATTTTAATAGGAGTTATGGAATTTTAAACACAATAAATCACTTTAAATAAGGATTAAAATGGATTTAAATCAATGATAATATCAAAGGTGAGAAACTATAATAAATAATATACATTGTTCCTGACCCACCTTTAGACGAGTCACCTTTGGACAAGTCGCTATTGGAAGAGTAACTATTGGATGAGTCACCATTGTAAATTCAATGTTAATAGAGTCACTATTTGTGAGTCACTATTCAGTGTGTCAATATTTAGTGACTAACTTTTGGGGAGTCACCCTTCGTGAGTCAGTACTTGGTGAGTCCCTGTTGGCGACTCACCATTGGCGATTCACCATTCTAATAGTCACCATTGGTGAGTCAATGTTCATAGAGTCACCATTGGTGAGTCACTATTCCGTGAGTCACCATTTAGTGAGTCATATTTCTGTGAGTCATCGTTTGGTGAGTCACTATTCGATGAGTCTCAGTTCGGGGAGTCACCGTGGGAAAACTTGAATTTTGGAAAACTCCTGAAATGAGTTCAAATTATTACACAAAACACCTCAAATACTAAATTTTCACAAAGGGATGGACTGGAGAGGTCTAGTAGATTCCAATTCAAAAATGTTGAATATTTTAATTCAATATTAATCTCATAGTCCCGATGATACAACATATTTTTAAAAATAGTATTTTTTTAGAAAAAAGAAGATTCAATATTAACGATATGAGTAATAAAAATAATTATATGAAACTCAATTAATATTTAATGATATATATTTTAAAAGTTTAATTTAAAACATTACCCATTAAGGATAATTTTAATTATATATATTGGTATATCATTATTCTTTTTTAAATAGTTTTCTAAAAACCCATCTTTAAACAAGAAAAAATATATATTAATAACCAATACAAATATGATTCAAAAATTAATATAGTAGATAATTTATAAAAATAATAATAAATATGTTAATTTATAAAGTATTAAAACATATTTCATATTTCTAAATTACTTATTTTATTAAAATAAATGAATCTTTAAAAAATTTATATTTTTTAATATTAACTACAAAATAATTATTTTCTGAAAACCCTAAAAAGTTCACCCAAAGTAAATTATGATATTAAAACTTTAAAAAGGAATTTATTTTAAATATATAATGTTTTTAAATTTTTTAAATAATTAATTTTAACATTTTTGATGCAAAAAAGGTGAAAAACTTATTTTTGGAAAAACTATAGTTTTATATATAAAAGTTGAATTATTTATATCTCATGTCTAGAAACAAGTATGATGAATATTAAAAATTTTAAGAAAAAAAATTATATATAAATTTAGTATATATTATCCAAAACAAGTGATTTGTTTAATTTATTATTATTAAACACACATGGGTGCATTAAAATTCTTTTTCAAATAAATATTTCAATTTATTTTCAAAAGAATATTATATTCATTTTTAATTAATTTTTCAAAAATTATTTAATTATATATATTTTAAAATTTTATTTTAATAATAATGTTAATACATTTCATTCCCTTTATTCTAATAGCTAGGTTATTATGGTAATATATATCAAGAGTGATTTATGATTGGTGTAGTGTATTGAATACACTATGAAACGTAAAAATATTAAGGTTCTCTATAACTCAAGCTAAAATGGGTGTTACATAAAATAAAACAATTGAAAAAACTATTTTATTGGTGTATCATAAGAATAAATCATGATTGTTTCTAATTTATTCTATGGAGTATAATATTTATCACATGGGGTGAATCCTAGGGGTAGTAGGACCTCTGGGATTTTGGGGAGGTTTTGAGTTCATGTCCACCCAACTTCATGAATTTTTGTCTGGTGTAATATATTTTTAGCTTTTTAATTATCCCTTTCTAGAAATTTGTAATATAGAATATGATTTTCTTCTCTCATAAACATGGGGCATAACAATAGTGGACTAAGTAAGTCATTATAATTAGGAAACACTTATCCTATCTAGAATTTTTTTAATAAAAGTTTTATTTTTTTGAATGAACCCTTTTGTAAATAATAAATTTCTCCCAACATTAAAATTTTTGTTGAATATGTACCTCTACATGGATTATAAAATATGGAAATCACATTATATATTCTATCTGCACAGTTTTGAACCCAATATTCCAATGAAATTTTTTTAATATAACATAAGAGAATATATAATGAATAATTAGTGAATTACCTTTTTTAGTGTATATATATCAATATCAGATTGAATTATAAGGTATGGATAAGATTATTTGTTTATGATTTTATGGTTTCTTACAAGTTATAAATAATTGATTCCACTTTATAGGTTCTATATAATTAGATATTTTCTAGATAATGGATATTTTAAGCCACATATATATAAACATAACACTTTTGTTTAGTATTTTCATAATGAAAATATTAATCTATGAATTAATTTACACTTCATAGAGAAATTATTAATGTTACTTGTAACCAATAGAGTTTATCTTATCTTTTATAATATAGAAATTATTTCTTATAATCACTCTCTATAAAAAGTCAACAAACATAGTTTCTATCAAAGAATATTTTCCTATTTATCTTCTTAGTATATTAAACATTATTGAAGTCGTAAGGTTTTTGTGGACTAAAAAATTTAAGTTCATCAGATATAGATCTAAAGCTTATATCATTCTTTTGGGGAAGAATTTAATATGTTCTTTATTTGATGTTGAGTTTTAGTAATTCATATCATCTTCAGATATACATATAATTTGAGAGAACAATTCAAACACAATGGGATATGATAATATATTATTTTATTATTTTTAATGGTTTTGGGATTAAAAGATTAATCTAGTAGTGTTTCAATACAAAAAAAATTCACTCGATCATTTATATGGGACCTTAAGAATCCCTTTATAGAACAAAATGTAGAATTCCATCATACTGGAATAGAGTTGCAGAAAGGAAATATATTGGGACCTGAGAGAGAAGAAAAGATGGTAGAGAAGTTTAAGTTCATTTGGAAACACAAAATGATATTAAAATTTTGATATAAATATTTTTCTAATAATCATAAATATAATATAGAACATGAGGTTTGTGATATTTTCTTTTTACGAATTTCTATGTGGACATTATAAAGGAAAATGATGATCAAGGTATATTGATCATTTTAAAATTATTAATCATATTGGAACCATATATTGTCATTATGTGTCTATAGAAAACCTATATTAGTTTCACAATTAGTTATATAAATATCCACTAATTAAGTACATACATGACATTTTAGATGTTCTAAATATAAAGGTTGTACAGCTGTAGTATAATCTTTCTTATAAGAATTAATAGCTTGAGATTTTGGAACATAAAATATAATGTTCTATGAAACAAAACCACTCATTTGGTCAATGGTTTTTTTAGAAAAATATCAACCATAAAAAATTTAAATAGTAACCCTAGGATGTAATGGGAGAAAAATATCCCCATATATTGGTACCAAAGTGACATATTTCATGTTCGAAATTAATTTAAAAGGGGTAGAATATAGCACCTTTATTTTTTTTGTGAAATAATATTTTTATAATAAATTTTTTATAATAGATATTTCTCATTTCATGAAAAAATGAGATAAATTTTTATTTCTTAAAAAAACTGAGTTTTTCTTACATTACACACAACACAATGTTTTTTCTTCATTACACACAACACCTAGTTTAATCAAAACACAGTATACTATTAAAATAGAATTATTCAAAATTATAGTTATGTCCTATCATTTTTAATTGATTGAATAAGAATAAAAACTAATTTATTATACTACATTTTTCTATTAATTTATATATAATGATTCTTTTGTCGATTATTTGATTTTAAATGAAAATAAAAAAACACTTTAAAATAAATTTAATAATTTTTAGAAAAATTATTTTTACGTGTAGAAATCATTTTAAATCAAAATATATTAAATAAATCAATATTAGTGAATTATTTTTAATTAAATTTATATAATATAAATTAAAATAAAATTAGTGTTTAGTTTATGTTTTTTCTAAACATTATATATTAATAAACCCAATTATACGTAAACAATTTCTTTTTTTAAACAAATCAGTTTTGTCACGTTTTGAAAAGATATATTAATATTAATTTATCATAACTAAATAAAATTTATTTTAATAAATTAAATTAATTTTCTCTATTATCATATAAAAATTATAATTTATTTTTTTTTGAATTTTTTTAGAATATTAGTTTTTCGATTAATTGTGTCATATAGTGGGTTTTATAAAGTAATTTCATTTCTTTTAAAGAATTATAATGCATAAATTTTTTTAGTATATTATAAAAGGTAATGATAGATTAATTATATATCTATAAATCAATTAAATTTTATTTTATTCAATTTTATATTTAATTTTGATACTATATATTCTAAAACTTTTCAACACTTTCTATTCAAAAATCTACTTTCTCATCGCATCTATGGGAGTAGTTTTAATTTGAATTTATCCACATCTGTAAAATGAATTTGTGATAATTTATTCTGTATTTTAATTAATAATATATTATATTATCTAATATTCTACAATAAAAATTTCACTATATTAAATATTTAAAATATAAAAAAATATCATGGTTAATGTAAAAATGTGTTTTGAGTATATTAAAATAAAAATCATAATTTTTAAATATGCATAAAAAATAAGTCCCAAAACCATTTTATTGTGATATCTCATAAAATTATCTTTTTCTTTAAAAATTTATCATTTCTATCTGAGATTCAGTTGAATATGTTGATAAACTTATTTCTAGTCAAAAACTACAGGGGTGTTTGTCCCCAGAATTATAAAAGGACACACCCTCTACTCTCATCTTCACATATCCAAAAAACATTTTTCAAGAAACAACTTACCCCAATAAAATATTTACATCCCTTAACTCATTTTATAATATTTATCAAGGTCATAAATCCATATTAATATTTCTTTTGTTGCAAACCAAAAGAAGTTGTCTAACAAATAGTTAAGGCTTCTAACCAATATTTTTATTTTACTTTTTCCAACACATCCAAAATTAATATTAAAACATTATATTATAATAACATAACTATCTAAAATATATTTAAATGTAACTAAATTAATGTAATAATATAAATATATATCCTCAATAATCAAATGAATTAGTAAACCATCATTCTGGTGTGTGGCAGACTACCACCTCATAAACTAATGTAATTTTTTTCCATCACTGCCTCCCATGGATGTATATTGTAGTGTATTTATTTTTTATGTGTGCTATTTATGATATAATTATTCTTCTTGAGTCATTATATATAATTTTTCTTTTTAATTTCAATTATATGGGAATACAAAACGTCGTTCATGTGTACAGTGGACATCCCCATTCAAAGGGATGCGATTTTTTCACACATTAATAAGATGGTAACAAGGATGGGTTTACAGAAAAATTTTGATATAAATGAAATAAATATGATTATTTATTTTTAATATATTATTCAGGTTTCTTTATATCATTCTCATAGTAAAATGGAATAATCAATCATTAATATGTACGTCCTCTCGTGTGCATGAACAGTGTATTTCATTGTCTATATCTATCTTTTATTGATCAGTATAAATAAATATATAATAAATATATATTATATTTGTATAATGGTAAAAATTATCAATTTTATATAACTATTATCAATTTAATGGGATCAAAAATAATGAATCAAAACATACATGAAAAACGAAGTCGTTATTATCTGAAATGTGATTTTAACAAGGAATTGATAATAAATTGAAAATAAAAGGTCATTATTAAATCATATATGGTATGATATGTATAATTATGTTTATATATTAGTTTTATAATAACATTTTATTTATTATTGTAGAGGATCCAATGTTCATTAAATAATTCAAGACATATGGTATGGTTTTTTGTGTTATATTTCATTCTCTGGGAAATAAGATGTGTTATGATTAAATCTTATTTTATGAGTTATATATAAAACCATTTTTTAATTTATAATATAAATATAATTATTTTAATGATATTTTAGGATATTTATGTTAAAATTTAATGTTTCTTACAATTCAAAATATAACCAATTGGTAATGTATTTGTGTCATAATCTCATTGTTTATCGATATAATTTTATGACTATTATTATTATGAAAAATCATGGACCTAGCTATCAAAATAATCATGAATTTTAGTATCATATTGTTATATAATTAGAATACAATATTCTCCTAAATTTTCCTTTATTTATGTACCTAGGAGTTAAAAATATAGATTTTAAGAGAAACCATATTTATTTCTCTCTTCATACAATCACTCGTTTCTTTCAAAACAATTTTTTCTAAAGAAGGTTTTTAAAATTTTATTATCATTGTTAAAATGATTTATTAGTAACTTTTTACCAAATTAGGACTTCAAATAAAATTCTATTAAAGTCAATATTCATTCTATTTTCCAAAAAAGAATAATTTTCATTTACTAAAAATGTGAATATAATATTTTTTTAATGTGTACCACATGAGAAAGAATTCATGAAGTCAGGAAAATTACTATCATTAATAGATAATTTTAAATTTCCAAGTTTATTTTCAATGAAAACATTTTCCAAAATATTTTATGAGTTAAATATTTAAAAAAGTACATTCTCAACGAAATGATATTCTCTTTAATAAATATTCTAAGTGGGTTTCATTTCAAATTTATTTTTTATCTTCTATAAAATAATTTAATGTTAATTAAAATTTATTGGGGATATAATCGATAGATATAAATTTGAAATGATTAATGTTTTGTTATCTTCTATGAAACATATATATGATTTTTATTATGTTATGGGTGGGTGATCTGTCTCACAAAAATGCATTTGGTTAATGATCAATTTTATATGAGTGAAAATGGTACATGATAGGTTATAACAATCCTAGAAGAGGGTGACCATATGGTTATCTGAATTTAAAGATAAGGTAAGTGGATTGTTATCCCAAGTCTAAAATAGGTCACATGAGATGTTCTCTGAAACTTGATGCAGGTACAAGATTCGTTTTCCAAATCCTCGCATGATATGAATTTCATGGAGGGTATCTATCACATAATATTTTTCATGGTAATATATATTTTAATAAACTATGTCTTATTAAAATTTTATCCTCTCAAGGATAAATTATTTTATTACATTATGATTCATGTTTTATACACTATAATTATTTATATAATAGCTCATTTTTACGATTTTTGATATGTCATGTGTTGTTTATATATTTTATATTCATGATATCATACTTATATCCACATGTAATATTAATATCTCTCTTCATTAACATTAGTGAGCATCTAAGATCACCAAATATTATTTTTTCCTTTCCCCAATACATGAAGAAATTTATTAGTTATTTTATGACTACTAAGGGTTATAGTTATGAAGAACATGGGGTGATATGTATTAGCTCATTAATGGACAATTTTTGTGTGTGTCCATTTTTCCAAAGTAACTACACCTAAAAGATTATGGAATATATTGTTATGTTATATAATAAATATTAATTTATTATGATTTAAAATTTATGTATGAAATTTTTTGTACTTTTCATTCTTTCACCTATATAGCTTAGGTCCTCGATGCTATTTAGAAGCCTCTGGCACATGGGGGTGTAATTGTGGCCTTATTCCCCTTTGATATAGACATAATGAATATTATAAGGTTCTTACATTGGATAATTATGCATTAATTGTGGTAGGTTCATTAGATAATCTCTTTCAATTTATATATTTATGTATTTACCTATATTAATTTCATTATTTAGTTTCGATTGATTTAATTTTATGATTTATTAATCGAATAAAAAAATTCCTTGGGAGGATGTGAATATATGGTGTTTCAAATGGAAACATGTACATTATTTGTTTAAACATATTATTTTTGTTACTACCATATTTTTATGATATTATTCTTATGTCACATTGATTGGGGATGAATAAGGGTGATTTTCAATTAATACATTTCACATAACCCTTACTGATAGAATATTATTATTTTCATATATGTCTAATGATGTTAAAATTTATGACTCCCAAAACACATCCTCAATTTAATTTTATTAATTTTTAAAAATGTAAAGAACAGGACATCAGGATTTTACATCGCTCACCCTCACAAGGATATGTCCAGTACTATAAAATAAGGAAATAGCCATGGGATAATAGCAATAATTTTCCCAATCCTTGGCTTTATGTATTTATGTCAATGATATAACCATTGTATTGATAGAACCACGGCTATAACGTACATGTATAGCCATGGTTTTTTAAAGGATGTGTATGAATAGTTTTCTCAAAGGATATATAAATCATTTTCTATAACATTGTCTATAGCCTTTACCTATGGTCAAGTTTATTTAAACCATGAAAACCGGTTTCCTGCATAAGTGCGGGGACAAATATTACCTAGGAATGTGGAGGGAATACCTATTTCATAATTTTTTCCAATTTCCACATTTTCTATTGATATATATATATTTATATATAAATATATATTTATACACCATAATATGGTTTTAGTGTAGTATTAAATCATATGGTTACTCGTAGTAGACGATTGGAGATCGAATCATATTGGAGGCCATTTATTGTACCCATATATTCAATATTTAAAGAGGATATATCCACGTTTTTTCACCATAGAATGATATCATGGAGCCCATTTTTATACAGTGGTTATAGCCTAATGTCCGTGGTGGAAAACAAAGAGTTCTATTTCCATGTTTTCAACTATAATGGTAATATGTTCTATTGAAATGGTGAGAATTGTGGCAACATCCCATTAGAACATTGGATATAGTTTATTTTCTATAGTCACATCAATAAGATCCGTAAACTAATCGATCAAGGTATAAAGCTTATATCAATGGTTTTGATCCTTATAGACTCAATTTTTGGACAATGTCCTCTAGAATTTTTTTTATTTGTGATCCAAATACAATTCTGATGGAGGTGATTCGTGATAAAAAAATCCATTAAAAATTAATTTTCTGTGTTAATAAAATGATTTTTAAGTGTAAAATTTATTCAACCATTCAGTTCATATATAAGTATGTTTATTGATGATGTGTTACCTTCATATGTTCCCAAACATCAATTTTACTTGATAAAAATAATTATGTAAGAAGTTCACCAATATATTCAAATGGAAGCATCTCATTTAGTACTATATATACTAATATGATTTTCATCATGACAAATTATATTTAATGAAATGAGGAAAATCATAATATATCCTTAAATTTACATTCTATACTAGATGTGAACAATTCATTCATACTAGAGTTGAAATAATTCCCCCAAAAAAACATCAAACAAAGTATAAGCATCCTATAATCTGGTTGATAAGAATACTTTTTTTAAATGATTTGTTTTCAACATTTCATGAATATTATCATTCAAATAGATATATTGATAACAGTCATTGTAACATCCCGGGTAAATCAAGAATATGACATTCTCATATTTATCAATATTTTTGAATAAAATGTTAATATTACTTGAAAGGGAATGCTATGCTCGATGACGTACCTAATACACAACAATGAGTTTCTTTGAAATCTTACGTTGAACAATAATAATATAATATTATTATTTTAAACAATAGTTAACTCCTAGCCGTAGTAATGGAGAGAATGAATAGAACAAACTAAAAAATTATTACATAAGTTTGTTATATATTTTAACATTTATCCAAAAAATGTTAGAGGCTTAAAATGCAAATGAATCCAATTTTAAGAATAAATACTCTAATATTGTTTTACCACCTTTTGATGTAGAACCTTTTTTTAATCTAACTTTTTACAATTTTATAAGTGCTATTTTTCAAAATAAAATTATTCTTTAGAATTGGGACATTGAAATTTACTTTGGATAAATTTTTGGTATTTTTCTCACAAGGTTCATTTTTTAATGAATTGTGAAAAATACTGCATTTTAATTCAAAAATAATTTTTCATCTAATTTAATTATATGTTTGATTATCTTATTAATTTTTTTGAAGTTTAATTAAAATATATTTTACCATTTAATCCAATTATGGTCATTATAATTAATTTCACTTTGAAAATGGACAGAAACAACTATCAATCTTTTGATAGATACTGTTTCTTAAAAACACGCTATTTTTTGACAGTGGGAATTAAAAATATAATTTATTAATGAAACTAATATTTTTTTAATTTGGTAAAATGGTCATAATTTTGGATTTTGGAATATCTGTTCCCGACACTTTCTTCGGGGCGCACACATCCGTCTGTGAGGATGCACTTTTGTTACCCCTCGTTCCCACTTTCCAAAGGCGGGTTGAATTCGCTCATTGTTCATGGACATTTTCTCCTTGATCGAAATGTGATGATGGTATGTTGGTTCCTCCTTCTGTGGATTCCTCCTCGCAAATCGTTACCTAGTCCGGGTCTCCCTCATAGATTTAATACGTTGTTCGTGAATCTTGTTCAAAGTGCCATAACTTCATGGATGTCGGTTAATTTCACTACTTCCATCAAGACATTCCATGGGGTCTTAACATGGTAGAAACCTTTAGTCGGAGTAGATGACAACATCAGGCATGTCGGGGCATCTCTGGGTGTGTGGACATTGGGGGACCTGTTTTCTTCCTCATAAGAGGGTATCTCAAGGGTGCATAACCAAAGGAATCCCATGTCAAATGTTGGGAATCATATTCCATAAGCATGCATCTGAGGTTTTCCTCAGATTCCAATGTTTAACATGGGGTAGGCCGTGAGTTTAACGTCTTGTGGAGACGGTTACGCCAAAGGAGTGTCATCCGAGGTTTTCCTCAGGCATCTAATGTTTATCACGAGGTAGGACATGAGTTTAACATCTGGAGGAGATAGTTATTCCAAAGAAGTGTCATCCGAGGTTTTCCTCAGGCATCTTATGTTTATCACAAGGTAGGTCGCGAGTTTAATGTCTTGTGGAGACGGTTACGCCAAAGGTGTGTCATCCGAGGTTTTCCTCGGGAAGCTCATGTTTATCAGGTTGTAGGCCACGAGTTTAACCTCCTGTGGAGAAGGAAGGAGGGTGATCAGAACGTCCCATAGAGACGGATTAGAGGTGGTGTGCCCCGTAGAGGGGAGATTTCACACCGTGAATTCTGATCTGGACACCACTGAGGGCGGATCAGAGAGTGTGCACCCCAGAATGGGGAAAACCCAAGGTCTGCCATTGGTAGGGATTGAACCTCCGAGAGGTCTCCAACGTACACTGTGTAGAAAATAGGGATCAAAACTCGCGTAGATCGAAGGGGTGATGAATCAGGGTGTACACCAAGGATAACGACCCAGAGACATGATGGGGCCTATGTGTGGATAGTGGCCCATGTACTGATAGGAACAGTGAGGAGGGTGCATAACAAGATCCCACTAGGATGTGGTGGCCCGGGTGAGAATCAGGTTGGATTATGGAGAGTTGAATGAAGTGGCGGGGGAATGAAATGGGACCATCTCAAGGGAGACTGTGAAGTTGGTCTTCAGCCTCGAATAGACCTCCTACGGATCCCCATTGGCAGGGAATCAAAGTCCGCTGTAGTTCAGGATGGTGCGTCGGAGCACCGATGTGAAGGTGGACCTTGGTCCAATGGGTGTTGGGATTGAACCTCATGAGGTTTCCTACGTTCCATGCCTTAGCACAGATCAAAGTCCTCGTAGTTCGGTTGTACAGTTTAACGTCATGCGGGACGGGGGTGAACCAACGTGAATGTGGTCGGAACGACCAGGTGGTGGGCTTGAACCTCGTGAGGCTTCCTACGTACCACGCCATGACATGGATTAAATTCCATGTATTTTAGAATGGTGCGTCGGTACCGACATGAATAAGGACCTTGGTCTAGGTGGAGGGTGCCTTGAACCTCAGGGACGCTTCCTACATACCATGCCTTGACATGGATTAAAGACCACGTAGTTCAAAATGGTGTAGGGATTAAACTATAGGCTGCCCATGGTGGTGGGTGAACCGACGTGAAGGAGTTCGGAATGACCAGGTGGTGGGCTTGAACCTCATGAGGCTTCTTACTTACCATGACTTGACATGGATCAAAGACTGCGTAGTTCAGAAAAGGGCATCGGGGTCGGAGAACCGACATGAAGGTGGAAGTTGGTCTGATGAATTATGGGCTTGAACCTTAGGGATACTTCTTATGTACCATGCCTTGACAAGGATCAAAGACCTCATAGTTCGGATTGGTCACAACGGCTTGCCGTCGGACTGGAATGCAGTTTAACGTCATGATGGACGAGGGTGGAACCTGACGTGAAGAAATGAAACTCGGTGGTCTTGAACCTTGTGAGGTTTCTTACGTACCAAGCCTTGACATGGATCAAAGTCCTCATAGTTCCAATTTTATGTATACTTTAATGTCATGCGGGAAAACATACTGTTTAAGGTCATGCTGGACAGGGGCATACAGTTTAACATCATGCTGGATGGGGGGATATAGTTTAACGTCATGCTGGACAGAGGCGGGTGTCATAGTCGATGCTTACCCTAAGCCCACATGAGTCTTTCTCGGTGTGAGAAACAAGAGGCAGCAGAGACCTGATGATCACGTTGCGAAGGGTGTGTCCGTGGGCAATCAAAGTCCACGTAGTTCTCTTGATGATGGCTTACCGCCGATTGGGAGATTCAGTGGATTACAATTGGGTTGGGTCACAATGGATTACCGCTAGATAGGGTGTCAACGGCTTACCGCTGAATAGTATCACAACGGATTACCGCTAAACAAGGATGTCAACGGCTTACCGCTAAATGGGGTTGCAATAGCTTACCACTGGATTGGGTCACAACGGCTTACCACTGATTGGGATCACAATAGTGGATGGGGCTTACGTGAAGAAGCTGCCCAGGTCCTGCTATGGAGTAGAAATGGTGAGTGGGGCATATGCTAGGAAGCTGCCCAAGTGCCGCTAAGGAGAGGCAATAGTGAATGGGTCTTACGCAAGGAAGCTTCCCGGGTACCGTTATGGAGCGGTAATGGTGAATGGGGCTTATGCAAGGTTTGCTTCCCGGGTGCCGCGATGGAGCGGCACTGGTGGATGGGGATTATGCTAGGAAGTTGTCTGGGTGCCACTAAGGAACGACAATGGTGGATGGGGATTACACACGGAAGCTGCCACAGTGCTGCTAAGGTGCGGAAATCGTGTATGGGGATTACGCAAGGAAGTTTCCCCGGTGTCGCTAAGGAGCAACAATGGTGAATGGGGCCTACACTAGGAAGCTGCCCGGGTGCCGTTATGGAGCAACAATGGTGAATGAGGCTTATGCAAGTGAGCTGCTCGTAATTTCTTCCTCATGTCTGGACATGAGGGCTTCCCAACCCACTGGTGGATTGAAGACTTCACTTATGAACTAGTGCAGAAGCGGGATAATGCCAAGGGGTGTTGGAATTATGCCACTGTAATCATGGCATTAGGTGTCTTATGCTTGGAGCATAAGGCATATCTTGTTTAGTGCAAGAGGAATCCTATGACTAGAACATAGGGATATCACTACAGTTTATAGTCATGTAGATAGGACTATAGGAAATATCACGCTTGGAGCATAAGTCATCTCTCGTATTTGGTAAGAGGCATCCTATGTTGATCATATAGGGATTACTACAATTTAGAGTCTTGTAGATAGGACTATTGGAATCTCATGCTTGGAGCATGAGGCATCTCCTGTGTTAAGAAAAAGGCATCCTATGATTGGAACATAGGGACATCACTACATTTTATAGTCATCTAGATTAGACTGTTAGCATCTCATGCTTGGATCGTAAGGCATCTCTCATATTGGGTAAGAGGCATCATAACATTTGTTAGATATGGAGTACTACAGTTTATAGTCATGTAGATAGGACTATTAGGTGGCTTATTCTTGGAGCATAAGGCATATCTCATATAGGGAAAGAGGCATCCAATCAATTGTTAGATAGTGAGTACAACAATTTATAGTCATATAGAGAGGACTGTTAGCATCTCATTCTAGGAGCATCAGACATCTCTCGTATAGGGTGAGAGGCATCCTCTCATTTTTTAGATAGGCAGTACTACAGTTTATAGTCATATAGATTGGACTGCTGGCATCTCATGGATGGAGCATGAGGAATCTCTTATTTGGAGTAAGAGGCATCCTATGTTTGGAACATAGGGATTACTACAGTTTAAAGTCATGTAGATAGGAATGTTGGAAACTCATGCTTGGAGCATAAGGAATCTCTAATTCGGAGCAAGAGGCATCCTATGTCTGGCACATAGTGAGAACTACAGTTTAGAGACATGTAGATAGGACTATTGGCATAATGCGCCTGGGAGTGGATGGTGTTGGGTAGTATGCAAGGGAGGCTCTTTCTGGTTCATCCTTGAATAGGAGCCAAGTGATAGGGTTTGGAGGATTTTCGTGAGGAATGGTTCGACTCAAGGTACTCGGGTAATTGATGATGGGAATCTAAACTCACAACATTGGAATGAAACCAAGAGGAATATGTTGACTCAAGGTGTTTTGTCGTGTGTGGAGGAGTATCTCAAATCATGGTATTCTATAGATGGAAGGTGGATGCGCATAATGGTGCAATGGAAAATCCCGAAGTCCCGGCCCGAAAAGAATGCAGTGCGACTCTCCATTTTTCATGGGGGCCTGTGATGGTAGCAAAGGGACCGGCCCAGATGGCCAGAACTGCATCCCAGCACTGACCCCGAGCGGGGGTGCGGGGGTGCATGCCCTGGGGTATGGACCGGTGGGTGCGAAGGTAGGGTCCTCATGAAGGATAGGTCTTTGCGAAGTAGCTTCGTGGAGAAAAGGTCTCGCGGATCAGAGGGATCTCGCGGAGCATGGGCCTCTTGCGGAGAAAGGGTGGCTCGCAGAGCATAGTCTCGCGGAGCTACATCACGGAGCACTGGCTCGCAGAGCATAGACTCACGGAGCCTAGGCTCGTGGATCAGCAACATGAAGGAAGCTGCTCATGGAGCATGGCCTCGTGGAGAGGCAATGCGGAGCTCTGTGGACCGGGAGTCCGTTCGCCCAAAGAGGGTAGTGGTCGTGGTCTTCCGTAGAAGGGGGGGGGTGAGCTGGGTATTTATAGGCAAGGGGTGCCGCGAAGTAGATCTCGTGCAGCGCGAAGATGGATCCTGCTCCATGGCGGATCGCGAACGTCAAAGGGGATCGTGGAGCATCCCGCCTCCTTTGCTTCGCGGTGGGTCTTTACGGTGCATCGCGAACGTCAAACTGGTTCGCAGAGCTTCCCGACTTATTGCTTCACGGAGGGTCTTTGTGGCGCGTCGTGAACATCAGACGGGTTCATGGAGCATCATGCCTCATCACTTAGCGGCGAAGCTCCATGATCACGTAGGGGGGCTTCACGTATGGGCTTCACGAACATTTTTCCAGCCCAACTTCAAATGTCCATAACTCCAAATCTGTAACTCTGTTCGGGCCATACGACCTACTAAATCGAAGCTTGTGAAAAGTTCTATGATCTTGGATCATGAATGGAATCATTTGGAAAATTTTTGGGATGCGTTTTCTAGGGTCTATAATATTAAATATATATTAGGGTTAATTTTCTGTATTTTTCTGATAATGTTCATTTTTTAATGAATAGTGAAAAATACAGCATTTTAATTAAATACTGCCTTTTCATCCAATTTATTCATATAGTTAGATTGTAATTTTAAATGTTTTTAATATATAATTGAATTATGTTTTTATCACTAAATACAATGTTTTCATTGGAAGTAATTTCTCATTTCAATTGGATGTAAAAACAAGTCAATCTTTTGATAAATTTTACTTCTTAAAAACCCGTCTTTTGTTTTAACAATGAGATTTACTTCTAAATTAATTAATAAACTTTATGTGTATTGAATTTGGTAAAATGGGTTCCACATTTGGAATTAAAATATCCAAGTTATGTAATTATGAATCTTTTGTTTTTGGACATTATGAATACTAACGACGGTAATTATCTTTAATTATCGTGATTAATTTGTAATAGGGTAGTTAAGGGTAATAAAATAATATCATAATAATATTAAATGACCCCAACATCTGTCCTAATGCTACTGGTTGTTTCATGGCCAACCATGGGATTCCTTTTTTTAACTTAGGGACCCTATGGTATCACTTTTCTATGATGGTGACATTTTATCATATTATTTTTAAAGAACGGAAAATATAACAAAAGTATGTACCACCTAAGTAAAACAATTTTAATTTTTCTAAATAAATAATATCTTACACTATAAATAGTCATTGGAAAGCTAAAAATATTTTCTACATCATGGTAATTTTTTTATAATTTTTAGACATTAAATAAATGAATATATTTATGACACCATGATGATGTAGTGATTACCTCATGAATGAATGATTTAAATAAAATGAAAAGATAAGTTAAAATATAAGACTTAAACTTGTCAAAAACCTTTTTTAAGGTTATATTTCCAATCCTATTCACCTTATCCTCGAAATATATAATTTTGGGACCTTTAAATTCTGAAAATCATTTTACAATAAAGTAACATTTCATGACTTTTCAAGAGTGCCCCCCCCGCTCTCTTATAAAAGACCCCCACCTCTACCTCCTTACCCACACATCTCAAGCTGTTGGCTCATACATCCTCTACTCATATTGTCTCTCAAAATCCATCTATTACTCCTAAAATCCTCACTTTTGGAAGAATTCATTCCGAGGAATCCATTGGGCTGAAATCAGAAAGAGATACTCGATTTAAAGGTAATGTCTTCTCTTATGTTCTTTTGTTTTATTTTGCTTCTCCAACACCTTAAACTCTTTTTATTCCTTTAATTTATAACAGAACTAGTATCTTAAATATACCAGGATGTTTTAATGAGAATTATTTGAGCTACAATTACACACAGCTCCATCTAATGGGTGAAGAACACACTATTTCTGTGGACGGCGAACTACTACCTCATGAAACGATGATTGTTCACATATATCCTACCACATATCATGTTGGACATTATGATGTCACTATATTTTATATATGATATTTATGATATTTATGTTTTTTATATGCTTCTGTATTTTATATTTAAAACATACCGTTATGGTTTTCATGTTGTGAAAATGCGATAATTTCATATGAGTAAGTGTGGACTATTGCCCCCTCAAGTGATGTGACTCATTCATGCAATACAAGGAATGTATAAGGAATTAAAATAATGAACTTATGTGACATATATAAAATATATATTATAATATAATTATAATATATATCTCTATCATTTATTTTTAATTCCATTAGTAAGACAATGAAATGAAACTAGCATTCATGCGTACGTGTGGCCTACCGTCTCCATGAACGGTGCATTTCATTTATTTTTTATCTCCAAATCTTATGGAATAGTATAAAATGAATATTTTACTGGATATATATGATATGTAAATAATTAATACTATTCTGGAGATGATATACTTCTAACTACATGGACAATTCTTTTCAAACAAGTTCATTTTTGACTCATGTACCAAACATCGACAAAAACATCTGATATGAACTCACATAATTAACTAATTATTATAACATTATAATATGTGATATTAATTGAATATAAAAATTTAAAATATTTCCTTATAAAATTTATAAATTTATAAAAGTTTATTATTCTGGAATATAAAGAAACAAACAAGACAAGTCAGACATGAGGTAAGGGATCATACCTCTCTCTTTCTTTTTAAGTACTCTCTTTTGTGTCATTTATTTTAATCTCCATGTTCTTATGTTAGGGGTGTTATTTTATATTCATACTAATTTTATACTCATGTTCATATGATGAGATACCCCCTCTTGCTCTCATCAATTCATTTTAAGAATGTTTGAGTGGCGTCGTTAGGCTGCTGAATTTTTGTAAGGGGATCTCTTATCTAAATTTTAATTCTGTGAGATTTCCATTGTTCACCCCTTATTTGTTGCATGTGGTGCATTTTTTATTGACACTTCATATGTATTATCATGATTCTATTTATACTCATGGTTTTATTTGATTCATTTGGTGTTTATTATCTTTTAGTCATACAACCCAATTGATTACAACAAGGTAAGGGGTTTTTATCTTACTTTTTATTCTCGTGAGATTCATGCTACATTTTCCACTATTTCATTTTGTGTGGTATATGTACTGCCCATGATTGTATTATTTGTTTAATATAATTTAAATTATGGGTATTTACATCTTCATTGTATGACCCTTCTTTCATGGGGTGTATGTCTCGTAAGTTATGCACATCGTTAAGGGAACCTTTCACCCTCCTCTTTTTAAAAGAATTATTTTTGTTAGGTATTTTAAATTTAATTTTATTATTTTAGGATATGTTATTATATATCCTTATTACTGTAAATTTTATTTCCAAGTGATGAGATACCCTTTTTATCTCTCATCAACTCATTTTTTGAATTTTAAAGTGATGTTGTTAGGCTGTCGAATTTCTGTAAGGGAACTTCTTAACCCAATTTCAATTCATTGGGTTAAACCTCCACTTCTTGATTATGCCGTTCTATGAATATGTGTGATGAACTCTTATTGTTTTACACTTAATATCCTCTTATATTGAGTTTATTTTATATTTTTCACACATAAATATGTACTTGATTTATCCTTAATCTAAAGATATCGTCTTTATAAGGGACTTCGTCTCAATCTCCTTTTATTGTGGCATACTTTGATTTATACACGACATTATTTTATATGGTGTATAACACCCTTTTGACTTTACATTTCTTTCAATGGTAATATTTTCTCTATAAAGTGCTTTACTAAATGGAAAAAAGGAATGTTACTTTTTTTTCGTAAGCTGTGACAATGACCTTTTCCACCGCCGTGGGTATTATTTGACCAGTGGCTTCTTTAACAAGCAGTAATGTTTTTAAACGTAAAATAAATACCATATACTATTTTTACGTATTTTGCTATTGAAAATGATTTTTAGAATGGATTTATTATTCCAATATTTTAAAATGTTATATTTTTATTGCAATGTGGAAATGTTATCCTTCCTTTATGCTTAAGTTATGTGTTATGATTATGTTACGGTTCTTGGGAAATGTTTATGAAATTGGGTGGTTCCGTGATAATCTATGGGTGGGTGAGCCCGAGATAGCTCTCCAATGCATTGGGTAATGCGAAGGAGTTAAACACTATGGTTTTTTCGAAGAGATTTAGGTAATATGTTGTAATGGGTATTCCAAACGTAACCATCAGGGTTACACCCTACGTAAGAATGTTATGAATGCATCAAGTTACCATTATGTATTATGATTTATATGAGTTATTCATAAACCTTATGTTTTCGTGAGGTATGTTAATGTGCTTATATTCTATAAACAAATTATTATTTCATTGAGTCTTATGTATACATGGATTAATGATTTGATTCCTTATTTTTATATCCCTTAATGAGATTTTTATGCTCATCCCAAGTTTTTGAAATGTTTTTCACAGGTCAAGGGAAAGGTACTTGATGTGATGACAGTGTCGAGAAAGTGTCAAGAAAGAATCCATGTTTTATTTTAATTATGTTTCCTTTATGGGAGAAAATGAATACTATCTTTAATTTAACCATCTTGTTTAAATGTGTAATGCAATTCATGATTTATGATCTAATTCTCTAATACTCTAAACCTGAAAAGATTCACAAAGTGTATTCTTGTAATAACTATAGATTAAGTAGTGATTAAAGATGAGTCCTTATAGTTGGCATCATATGTCGGTTTAGATAACTTTAGAGGTTAGAAAATTGTTTAAGCTTAAGTTATGATGTAATGGCCAAGGTTTTGGGGTCCATTACATTGTAAAAATATGATGCTTGGGGTGTTATGGGTGGTCTGGGAGGCCATCCTGACCCACAGTAGGCCTACCGGTAGCCTTAGCCTACCGGTAGCTGGCCCACCGTTAGCTCGGTCTACCGGTAGCCATAGCCTACCTGTAGCAATCCTTTCGGTAGCTCGGTCTACCGGTAGCCGCAACCTAACGGTAGCTCGGTCTACAGGTAGTGCGGTATACCGGTAGCTATATCCTATCCGTAGTCCGACTACCGGTAGCTCGGTCTACTGATAGTCGTAGCCTACTAGAAGCTCTGTCTACCGGTAGCTCGGTCTACCGGTAGCAAGATCCTATCGATAGATCGGTCTACTGGTAGTCGTAGCTTACCGGTGGCTCAGTCTATCGGTAGCCCGGCCTACCGGTAGCTCAGCCTACCGGTAGCATGACTTCCGGTGGCTAGCTCTCAGGTACTGATAGATCCAGCCTACCCCACGGGTTTTCTAGTAGCACCTCCCTTGTGCGCAAATTGGGTTTCAAACCCCATTTAGACACTTTTAAGCTTGTTTTAACCCAATAACTCCCATAAATGTGGTTTAATGAAATAATTAATAATTTAACCTGGTGTGTGAGTCGGTTTAAACCGCATGGACCCATTAATGACGTGTGGGGTGTCTCAACCGCGTGGTCAACCCATGATCCCTCTCCTTACGCAGTTTTGCTTTATTATCTCAACCATCCCTGGTCTTTTTAAACAAAAAGGGTTCTCCTTAGGTTCCTTTTCTCGATCACCCTGTGCTAGGAGTACCCTTTGTTCAGACGATCAACGTTACGTTCAGACGATCCGCATCGCTATCAGTGAAGTTCCGCGCCGGGCTTAGCTTCGATCATTGATCACAAGTAGGTTTCACCTTCAAATCTCCTTTCTATGTATCTTGTGGAGTGGGCATGCTTTTCATTCTGTAGAATTGGATGGACCAAACGTTAATGAAGATAATATAAAAAATCTATAAATTGAAGGGGGAGGGCTGTGATTGACGATGCTTTTTTTTTTATGATTTTTCCATGACGGACTACTGAATTGTGTGGGATTACGCCATCTGAAATTCATGGTCGTTTGTGGATTTTTTGTATGCACTAACAGACCACTGTCTCTGGTGATGTTTAAATGAATTGAATTATTATTGTGAATTCTGGGAAAGTAAATTGGTTAATTACTTATATTTGGATAAACAAATCGAAAGCACCAGGGTCAAATCCATTCTGTGATAACCCCAGTTTAAGCCCTGTGGAATTGAAATCATGGAGTGTGTTAAATCTTATAAATCTAAAAATATCGGCCTGGCCCTGCTTTGTGATTATAGTAGTGGGTTTCTTTCTTTTCATACATGGGCCGATTGCTGGGTGATGTGTGTTGGTATGGGATCCCTTGTTACTATACTCTCGGTGGTTACGAAATTGAGGATGGGATCCTCTGTTATATCATGAATTTGGGTGGGATCCTCTGTTGATGAAAAACCGTTGGCTCCTGGGGACATGGGGCCGTATCTTGGGGTTTCCCTTGCTGTTGTGACATTACAAGAGAACCGACTGTGAATGTTTAAGTTGACTTTTGACTATACTCCTTCCTTGGCTTGGGAATATGTTGATAGTTTCCTAGTAGTTTCAGAAACTTATTTAAACATTATCAATGAACTTGAAACCAAAGAACAAATGAGTTTTGGCATGGTGTGAGTTGTGACTTTGACATGCAACTGATTGTGTTCTTTAGGCATGCTGAAGAAAAACCCTAAGCTTTGGGTGAGTTCTTGTAACCTATACATATACTTGTAGTTTTTTCTTTCTTATTCTTGTCCCACCCAAGTTGAGCACTTAGTGCCAATCACCCACATTTCATGGGGGAGGGTGTTTTTCCCAACACTACTATTATTGTCTGGTTATTAGCTAGTTTTCGGCTCCCTTTCCTGGATAGTCCATGTATCTTTGGGCAGGCTGTGATGGCCTAAGGTTTATTATTAGCCCAAGAACCTTTGGGCGGGGTAGTGTGGTGGTTATGGACCAGGTGTGTGCGGGCAGGTGGTTATCCCAAGTTTCTTCAGGATGAGGCCCAGGTATCTTCGAGCATGGTAGTGGATCTTCTAACCCAATTGTCTTCGGGAGTGATGGTGGATGTTCTGGCCCAGGTTAGGGTGGGCGGGGTTTTGTAGTGGGACTGCTTGAGGTTGTGGCCCAAGTGTGTGCGGGTGGGGTTTGGTAGGGGGACTGCGTGAGGTTGTGGCCAAGGTGTGTGCGGGAGGGGTGTGGCAGTGGGACTGCAGTGAGAATGGCAGGATTGGTTCGATGCATAGGATGTCTTCAATAGCTAGTGGGAAAGTGGTACAGGGTACCCAAACATCGATGTTCTATTAATATACATTTCTTGACTTGCAATATTTGGGGAGTGTGCCTTGGTGAGTCTTGGATGGATTGTTTACCCAGTTAGGTGTTTGGTTTGTTCTTTTCTCACGGGACATAGAATGTTCCCCCACTTTAGCACGAGAGACTTTGGTTTTCCCAACTGAGTATACTTGTATGCTGACCCTACGTATATAAAACTATTTTCAGGTTTCCAGGAGGACTTCGGGGATCGCGCGGGGCCATACTAGCGCAGTACCTTCGGGATAGTTGTAGTTGCTATTTTTCTTTCTTTAGTACTTTACCTTTGTAGTCACTTTGTACTTTGTGGTATTTACATTTGGTACATGGATATGGGAATTGTTATTTTGGTCTTACATTCACTTTTAGTCTTGTTGTTGTGGGATTTACCATATTATCAACTGATCCTATTAAAAGAAAAAAGGTAATTCCATCCATTTAGTGAGTGATATCATACCCTTGGCACTGGGCGCCACTCCGAGACCTATTGATGGCCGGTTTCGGGGGGTCATTATCTCTCCTTCAAATTGAAGAAGGAAGGGCCTGGCAATATGCTGACCCTTTCGTCCTTTGGGTGAAGGCAGGTCATGACAGAATGGTATCAAAGGTAATGGTAGAGAGATAGTATAGAGTTTGGAGTTAGGAACAATGAGGATTGCATGGGATGGTTGGGAAAAGGTGTTGGGTGACCTTAGTGCGTGAATTAGGCCAGGGAAGACCAGCTAGGACAAGGGATTTTAGGGACCCTAGTTTTCCGATGCAAGGACTCTGGACCTACCGAATGACCAAGAAAGGCCACGATGATTGCAGGGTAGAAAGACCCTAGGAATGGTACATACATCATAATGACTGGTGTTCTTGTGTTTTATTTGTGTTTTAGGAATTGAAATAAATATGAAGTTAAAGAAATTTGAAGAACATCCTGCACTACATGGTCTTAGGCATTCCTTATTTTCCTTACAGCTATGGCACCCGGACGGTGACCAAGTGTGGTACGGGCGATCAAGGCCCAAGAGAGTACCATGGAAAATCGGTAGAGAGATGATCGAGAGGAGGAGTACAACCAGTGGAAGAATACACTTCGGGCCTTCCAACGACAGACCCTTGAGAAGTATGAGGGAATCACCTCTAACATGAAGATGGTGGGCTAGATAGAGGAGCTGGTGATAGCCTTCGGCCTGATCCAGGCCTCGACCGAGTACTGGGTTCCGTTGGCCGTTAGACAAATGCGGGGAGAGTCATGTCATTGGTGGATTCTTTACCTGGGGGAGATGAGGGAGGCCGAGGTGGCTTGGGCTGATTTTGAGAAGGAGTTCCGGGCGGAATTCCTCTCTTCTACGATGAAGGTGGAAAAGAGGCAGGGGATACTCTCCCTCCAACAGTGAAGTATGTCGGTAAGGGAGCTGGGAATCACGTTCAAGGACCTCCTATGTTTTTCTCTGGACCACATTCCAGAAGAAGAGTCTCGGGAAGATGTGTAGAGGAGGCACTCTGACCCTCCCTCCAGTATGTTGTTACCCCCTTTACCCTGCTGACGTACTTGGAGGTCCAGAAGAAGGCCAAAGTAGTGGATATGATGCACACTCTTGGAGGTGTATAACGAGAGGGTATCCAGCTGGGATCATCGAAGGGAAAGGACATCAGCACTAGGCCTCTAGCGTCAGGACCCTCCAGGTTCCGACCTACAGAGAGAAGGCCACAACAGTTTCAGTTCTGGTCCCCTGGTCCTCACCCTTTTCCTTCAAGCCTAGGACTGTCGTGCTTCGTCTGTGGGCGCTATGGACCTCTCCAGAGTCAATGACCGGACCGAGTACAGTATAATAGTGGCGGACAGCCCCAGCACCCGCCCATGCAGCAGCTTCCATCCAGGCCTTTCCAGCAGCAGTAGCACGGGCAACGATCTCTTGATCCTCCGAGGGAAGACGTTGTTGGAGGAGGCTAACCCCAGGGTGCTCCTCAGGGACCTCGACCAGGGCATGGTAGGGGAGGTGGATGGCATCCATGCGGCAGAGGAGATGGGCATGGGAAGCTACACGCCACAGAGGTAGCAGTTCTAGAAGGACCGAAGGTCGTTCGAGGTACAATAAGTTTGTTTAGAACTCTTGTTTATGCCTTTTTTGATATCAGAGCATCGCACTACTTCGTTGCACCCAGTCTAGACCGTTCGTTGGGCCTAGATGCTGATATACTTCCAATTCCCTTGGTGCTAAGAACACTAGTCGGAGGTCAGACTTACTTGTCATATGTTTGTCGAGGATGAAAACTGATGATAGGGCCACATCAGTTGGTCAAGGATCTTCTCCTGCTATAGATATAGCTATATGATGTCATCATAGGCATCGACTGGCTATTCTATGTGTGTGTCGTCATCGACTGCTTCCGAAGAAGGGTTGTGTTCTCAGACTTGGGTGGCCTGCGTGTTGTTTTCACCAGTGAGCAGAGTAATCAGAAGGGCAGTAGGTGCGAGGAATCGCTCCTCTCCTTACAAGCTGATCTGTCAGTGGAGTCAGTGGATTCTGAGACGGTGAGGTGCCTAGAATTGTCAGCAAGTTTATGGATGTATTCCCTGAGGAGGTGATGAATCTACCCCCTTGATGTGATATCATGTTCAGGAAAGACCTGCAGTCTGGTTATTATCCGATTTCAATGGCTCCTTACCAGATGTCACCTTCAGAGCTACAGGAGTTGCGGATTCAGATTGATGATCTGATGAAGAGGGGTTATGTTCGACCAAGTGCATCAATGTGGGGTGATATAGTCTTTTTCCCAATGAAGGCGGATGGTTGTATCAGGTTGTGCATAGACTACATGAGGCCAAATCAGTTAATGATCAATAAATTGCTACCCTCTTCCAAGGATAGACGATCTTTTTGAGCAGCTGAAAGGGGCAGGGTGGTTTTCGAAGATTTCCTGTGGTCTGGGTATCACCAGTTGAGAGTGAAGGATAGTGACATCCCGAAGACAGCTTTCAGGTGTAGATATGGACACTTTGAGTTCGTAGTCATGCCTTTTGGTGTTACAAACGCCCTAGCTGTGTTCATGGGGCATATGAACTCTATCTTCTTGGAGTACCTGGATCAGTTCATAGTCGTGTTCATTGACGATATCCCGATCTATTCAAGATCATAAGAGGATCACACGGAGCAACTAAGGATGGTTTTGGAGGACCTCCGATAGTTCCAGCTCTACGGTAAGTTGTCTAAATGCACGTTTTGGATGCGATAAGTGCACTTCCATGGGTGTGTAGTTTCTGATAAAAGGGTAGCGGTGGACCCATCATAGGTTGAGGCAGTTGTTTCTTGGGAATCACCCAAGAATGTGGCAGAGGTTCACAGTTTCCTCACGCTGGTAGGTTACTATCGGAGGATCGTACCCAACTTCTCCCAAGTTTCAGCCCCTTTGACGGCCTTGACCAAGAAGGATTAGGTTTTTGTGTGGAGTGAGTATTGTAAGGGATCCTTTAGCTATCTGAAGGAGAAGTTGGTTTGTGCCCCAGTGTTGAGGCTACCAGAATAAGGGGCGGCGTAAGAGGTGTTTTGTGATGCTTCAGGGCAAGGACTCAGATGTGTGTTTATGCAGCAGCAAGGATTGATCTCTTATGGGTCTAGGAAGCTGTTCACTCATGAGGGTAATTATGCCACCCATGATGGGGTGCTTGTAGCGGTCATTTTTTGCGCTAAAGTTATGGAGGAATTACGTCATCGGGGAACACTTTGTGGTCTTCATAGATCACAAACGTTTGAGGTATATCTTCTCCCAATGGGACCTAAACTTGTGGCAGCAAAGGTGGATGGAGTTCCTATAGGATTATGACTTTGAAATTTCCTATACTTTAGGGAAGGGGAATGTAGTGGACAATGCCTTGAGCAGGAGGACACAGAAGGATGCAGTCCGAGAGTTGGCAGACGCCTGGAAGGCGATGGAGGAGTGGGCTGCCTTGAACCTGGATGCAAGGATGGATAGCAGTAGAGGTTTCCTATATCAGATAACAGTTCAGTCATCTCTGTTTCAGCAAGTGGAGGAGTCTCAGTGGGGAGACCCATAGTGCGGAGTGATTCATGATCTAGTTGACCCTAGCAATGCTCCGGAAGGATGGACAAAGAATGGTAAACAATGGATGTTTTCTAGGGGAAGTTGTTTGTCCCAGAGGAGATGCACGACAAGGTTTTCAGTGAGTTCCACAAGTCACCTCTAGCAGAACAACCAGGAGTTTACAAGATGCACTAGGGCCTGAGGTGTCATTTCTGGTGACCCGGAGTATAGCGAGCAGTGGCATAGTTTGTAGCCAAGTGCCTAGTGTGTAAGTAGGTGAAGGCAGAACACCATGTTCCAGGTGGCCTATTGAAGTCTCTTGATGTCCACGAGTGGAAATGGGAGGACATATTAATGTATTTCTTCATGGTACTACCCAAGGATAAAGGGGGGTGCGATGTCATATGGGTAGTAGTAGACCGGTTGATGAAGTCGGCCCACTTCCTTGCATTTAAGGAGTCGAGTGTAGTGGACTCTCTAGCACGAAAGTATGTGGACGAGGTAGTACGGTTGCATGGAGTCATGAGTTCCATAGTCTCGGACAGGGATGAATGTTTTACCTCACGAGTCTGGAGGGGATTGAAGCGTGCTTTTGGCACCCACCTACGCCTTAGCACTGCTTTCCACCCCCAGACAGATGGGCAGACAGAGCGCACTATCCAGACATTGGAGGATATGTTGCGGGCATGCATTCTGGACTTTGGGGGATCATGGGTACGACACTTGCCTTTGTAAAAAGGTTCCCTACAATAATATCTATCAATCTATTATTGGTATGGAGCCATTTTATGCCTTGTATGGGAGGCCATGTCGTTCACCTATGTGTTGGACCGAAGTCGGAGAGTCGAGCATCCATGGCCCGGAGGTGGTGCAGAGCACGACAGAGAAGATTCAGCTCATACGGGAAAGGATGATGGCTTCCTAGGACCAGAAAAAGTTGTATGCTGATACCACGAGGAAGCCCTTGGAGTTTGAGGTTGGAGACCACGTGTTCTTGAAGGTATCCCTCGTCGTGGAAAATGGAGGTTCAGCAAGGGGAGTAAGCTTTCTCCCATGTTCATTGGACCCTTCGAAGTGATGCAGTGGGTTGGTGAAGTGGTTTATCATCTAGCACTACCACTGCCACTACTAAGGATATGTGATGTATTCCATGTGTCCCAGCTTCATCGATATCTACATGAAAACTCCCACGTCATTGATTGGGGAGAATTAGATATCAAAGATGATGCGACCTTCTTAGAAGAACCAATCAGGATCGAGGATTGTATGAATAATGTGCTAGGTGGATGATCTATACCCTTGGTTCGTGTGTTGTGGAGACATTGTGGGATCGAAGAGAGCACATGGGAGCGGGAAGCCCAGTTACGCATTCAGTACCCAGAGCTGTTTTGACTTTATATTCTGTTCTGATCCTTGTGGTGTTGTACTTTTTTCTTTAATATATATATGGAATGACTGTGCTTTATTCCCTCTTATATGTGTGTTTTCATGAATTTGTATGATGGGAAACCTAACTGCTAATCAGGACACATTAATACAGATACAATTAAACCCATGCGGGCGAGTCAGTGCCGCCCAAAGCAGATAATATCCTAACATGTAGGAGGGGACTCCCAAACTCATGAGTTGGAAAATGTAAGTGTTCCTGGATGTATGGGGGTTCTGTTCCAGCTTTTGAATGGAAGGGTTTTACCTTGAGAAGTATCTTTAGAGGGTGGTTGTTTGGACCCCACTATTATCCTTTCTGACTTGCTCTTATATTCTCGAGAGCATGAATAGTTTAAGAAGTATTTGATGTAATGGCCCAGGTTTTTCGGTCCATTACATTGTGAAAATGTGATGCTGGGGGTGTTCTGGGTGGTCTGAGAGGCCATCCTGACCCACGGTAGGACTACCGGTAGACATAGCCTACCGGTAGTAGGCCTACTAGTAGCTCGGTCTACCTATAGCCATAGCCTACAGGTAGCAGGACTACTGGTTTCTCTATCTACCGGTAGCCACAGCCTACAGGTAGCTCAACCTACCAGTAGCTCGGTCTACCGGTAGCTGCAATGTACTGGTAGCTCGTCTATCGGTAGTTGTCAGCTACCGGTAGCTCTATCTACCGGTAGCTCGATCTACGGGTAGACGCATCCTATGGGTAGCTCTGTCTACCAGTAGCACAATCTACTAGTATCCAAATCCTACCGGTAGCTCGGTCTACCGGTAGCCGCAGCCTACCGGTACCTCGGCCTACCGGTAGCCCAACCTACCGGATGCTCAGCCTACCAGTAGCTCGACTACCGGTAGCTCCCATCTACCTGTAGATCCAGCCTACCCCACGGGTTTTCCAGTAGAGCCTCCCTTGTGCAAAAATTGGGTTTCAAACCCTATTTAGACAACTTTAATCTTGTTTGAACCCAGTAACACCCATAAATGTGGTTCAATTAAATAATTAATAATTTAACCAGGTGTGTGAGTCGGTTTAAACCGTGAGGACCCATTATTAAGTGTGGGGTGTCTCAACCGCGTGGTCAACCCACGACACCGATCCTTACATGGTTTCACATTCCAATCTCAACCGTCCCCGGTCTTTTTAAACAAAAAGGGTTCTCCCTATGTTCCTTTTTCTCGATCACCCTGTTCTAGGAGTAACCTTCGTTCAGATGATCAGCTTTTTGTTCGGACGAGCCGCATCGCTATCCGTGAAGTTCCGCGCCGGGCTTAGAGTCGATCGTTGATCACAAGTAGGTCTCAACTTCGACTATCCTTGATGTGTATCTTGTGGGGTGGGCATTCTTTGATTCTATATAATTGGATGGACTGAACATTAATGAAGATAATAAACAGATTCTATGAATTGAAGGGGTAGGGATGTGATCAATGATGCTGCTTTGTTTTATTATTTTTCAATGATTGACTTCTGAATTGTGCGGGCTTATGCCTTTTGAAAATCATGGTCGTTGGTGGTCTTTCTGTGTGCACTAACAAACCTTTTCCTCTGGAGTTGTTTAAATGAATTGTATTATGGTTGTGAATTCTGGGAAAGTAAATTGGTTAATTATTTATATTTGAATAAACAAATTGAAAGCATCAGGATAAAATCCATTCTGTGATAACCCTGGTTTAAGCCTAGTGGAATTGAAATCATGGAGTGTGTTAAATAATATAAATCTTAAAATACCGGCAAGGACCTGATTTTTGTTGATGGTAGTGGGTTGCTTTCTTTTCATACACGGGCCGATTGCTGGGTGATGTGGGTGGGGATGGGATCCCTTGTTATTATACTCTCAGTGGTTGCGAAATTGAGGATTAGATCCTCTGTTATATCATGAATTGTGGTGGGATCATCTATTGATGAGAAACCGTTGGCTCCCAGGGACATGGGGCTGTATCGTGGGGTTTACCTTACTGTTGAATCTTTACAAGAGAACCGGGTGTGAATGTTTAAGTAGACGTTTGACTGTACTCATTCCATGGCTTTTCTTAGTTTTTTAGTTTCCCAATAGTTTTAGAAACTTATTTAAACATTACCAAATAACATGAAAACAAGGAACACATGGGTTTTTTCAATGGTGTGAGATGTGATTGGACATGGTGTTGATTGTGTTCTTTAGGCAGGCTGAAGAAAAACCTATGCTTTGGGTGAGTGCTTGTTACCTGTACATATACATGTAGTTTTTTGTTTCTTATTCGTTCCCCAACCATGTTGAGAACATAGTGCCAACAAAAAACCCATTTCAATGGGGAGGGTGTTTTTCCCAACACTACTATTAGTGGCTAGTTATTAGCTCGTTTACTGCTCCCTTTCTTGGATAGCCCAAGTATCTTCACGAAGGATGTGATGGACTGAGTTCCATTATTATCCCAAGAACCTTTGGGCCACGTAGTGTGGTGGTTACGTCCCAGGTGTGTGTAGGCAGGTGGTTTTCCAAAGTGTATTCGGGATGAGGCCCTGGTGACTTCGGGAGTGGCAGTGGATCTTCTACCCCAGGTGTCTTCGGGTGTGATGGTGGTTGTTCTGGCTAGGTGTGTGCGGGTGGAGACTAGTAGTGGGACTGCGTGATATAGTGGCCCAGGTGTGTGCTGGCAGGGTGTGGCAGTGGGACTGAAGTGAGAATGACAGGATTAGTTCGATGCGTAGGTTGCCTTCAATAACTAGTGGGAAAGTGGCGTGGGGTACCCAAACATCGATGTGATATTACTATACATTACTTGACTTGCGTTATTTGGATAGTGTGCCTTGGTGAGGCTTGGGTGGATAGTTTACCCTGTTATGTGTTTGGGTTGTTCTTTTCTCAAGGGACTTAGTACATTCCCCCACTTTTGCACAATATTCATTGGTTTTCCTTAATAAGTATACTTGTATGCTCACCCTACATATATAAAACTATTTTCAGGTTTCCAGGAGGACTTCGGGGACCATGCGGGACCATACTAGCGGAGGACGTTAGGGACAGTTACAGTTGCTGTTTTTCTTTCTTTGGTACTTTACCTTTGTAGTCACTTTGTACTTTTTGGTATTTACTTTTGGTACATGCATATGGGAATGGTTGTTTTGGAATTACATGCACTTTTAGTCTTGGTGTTGTGGTATTAAACATCGTATCTCACTATCCTATTAAAATAAAATGGGTAATGCCTTCCATTTAGTGAGCAATTCCATACCCTTGGTGCTGGTCGCCACTCCGGGACCTATTGAAGGCGGGTTTCGTCGGTCATTGTCTCTCCTTCAACATGAAGAATGAAGGGCCCAGAAATCTGCTGACCCTTCCCTCCTTTTGCTGAAGGCAGGTCATGATAGACAAGTTGTGTATAACCAGAATGGTTATTATATTAAGTTGAGTCATTGTTATTTTTGAATGTTGGAATGAGTTTGAGATAACTTGGATAAGTATATCTTAGTGTTTATCTTACTCATTAGTACAATATGATTCTGTTGATATACTCACACTGACATTTTTTGTTTTATTAAATGGATGGAACTAGCAGGAACCAAAGTGGAAAAGGGTTTAAAGTAAACTATGGTGGTTCTATAATTAAGAGACTCGATGAAATGGGGGATTCAATGAGAAATCTCGTGGTTATACTAAACAAACTATCAGGAGTCATGATTAACCACTTGAACTTTGGTGAGTTCTCTAATGAATCATGTTTGAGAGAACCAACTCGATGTGGAAGTTCATGTAATAATTATAAAGGTAACCAATAAGATTATTATGATTCTTACTTTTGAGTTAATTATGGTTTACTATATGTTATAATGGAAAATGAAATGCATGAGATAAACTTGAGGTTAAATTATGTTATGGTTATTTTTTATGATTGTATCTCTTTTTGGGGAATGTTTTATGAATTATATAGTTTTGGAAAATGGACAACACATAGACCATGTGCAACCCATTGCGTCGGATAAAGCTGTAGGAATCGAACCCACAACCAAAGTGTGATAGGTATTTATCACCTACAACTGGGATACGTGAAGTCCCGGGTTAGTTTGACTAATTCATTTTAGTTAGATGATCTTATGAATCAGGAATAAGTTTATTTTGGGTTATCAATGGAAATTATTAACCTATCATGGATGATATGAGATTTTGTTAATTACTTTTCAGTATGAGACTTTATGAGTAATTGATTTTATTTAAAGATTAATGTTATGATTTTCCGTGGTAGACTATGTGATTAAATCCTTCATAGATTTGGGTATCAATAATAGTTTTGTTTATCTTTGAATAATTTAATGGAAAACTATTTATTGAATGGTCTTTTTTGAACTTTGGATAATGTTTAACAAATTTTGGAGATTAAGAGTAGTATTTATTTTTATAAAGGATTATCCTTTTTGGATATTATTTGATCTTTTACTAACCATTTTGGTTTTGGTTTTGGTTTAAAGACATGTAAAATATATAGTTCTCTTTTGGGGATTAGTTGATTCTCATGATTTTGATTATAGTGCTCTTAATGTGAACAAGTCATCCTAAATACTCCTCTTTTGGAGAAAATATGAGTTTGTGTAAGAGATCTACTAAGAGATGAAAGTCTACATGACAATTAAGTATATTTCCTTATGATTTAGTTAAGCTCATAAATAAATTTCTCAATGAAAAGTAACTTAAAAAAAATGTTTTCTGTTAACTTTTTTTACTGGGGAAGCAAATACGGTTTAACCCATCACAAGTTTGTAATTTTTTTGGTGGTTAACTTTCTCCTGAACATGTTTTCTATCACACTCCGTCAAAAACTGATGGTTAGTTTTCTCTTATATATCCATGTTTTAATGGAATCCTAGTATCTTTTGTCTCAGGTGACCTTTTTACTTTTCTTTATTTCTTTTAAAGTGGTAGTTTAATTGAATCCTTTTCTAATGTGGGGCTTTCAATGAAGTTTAATAGCCCAATTTTAAAATTGCAAGGACGAAATTACCAAAAGGGGGGAAGGATGTAACATGCCAGGTAAATAAAGAATATGAAATTCTAATATTTATCAATATTTGTGAATAAAATTTTAATATTACTTTAAATGTAATGCTATGCTCGATGCAGAACCCAATACGCAACAACGAGTTTCTTTGAAATCTTACGTTGCACAATAATAATATAATATTATTATTTTAAATAATAGTTAATTCCTTGCCATTGTAATGGCGGGAAATAATAGAATTAACTACAATATGGTTACATATGTTTGTTAAATAATTTTAGATTTATCCAACAAATGTTAGAGACCTATAAATCAAATGAATCCAATTTTAAGAATAAATACTCTAATATTGTTTTACCGCCTTTTGAAGGCGAACCTTTTTTTAATCTAACTTTTGACAATTTTATAAGATCTATTTGTCAAAATAAACATATTAATTATAATTGGGACATGTAAATTTACTTTGGATAAATTTTTGGTATTTTTCTGACAATGTTCATTTTTTAATGAATAGTGAAAAATACTGTATTTTACTTCAAAACTGCTTTTTGATCTAATTTAATTATATAGTTGGATTATATTTTTAGATGTTTTAAATAGTAATTATAATATAGTTTTACCATTTAATCCAATTATGGACATTATATTTAATTTCACTTTGAAAATGGACATAAACAACTGTCAATCTTTTCATAGATATTATTTCTTAAAACCACGATGTTTGTTTTAACATAGGCAATTAACTATGTAATTTATTAAAGGAACTTATATGAATTGCATCTGGTAAAATGGAAATCATGTTTGAATTGGGAATATCAGATATATCTTTGGATGAATTTTTGGTATTTTTCAGTTAATGTTCATTTTTTAATAAATAGTGAAAAATGCAACATTTTAATTCAAAAGTTCCTTTTCATCAAATTTATTTATATAGTTAGATTGTAATTTTAATTGTTTTTAAAAAATAATTGAATTATTTTTTTATCACTTAATAAAATGCTGTTCATTGGATGTAATTTCACTTTTCAATTGGATGTAAAAACAAGTCAATCTTTTGATAAATTTTACTTCTTAAAATCACGTCTTTTGTTTTCACAACGAGATATACTTTTAAATTAATTACTACAATTTATGTGTTTTGAATTGGGTAAAATGGGTTCAAAATTTGGAATCATAAGTTCCAAATTATTTAATTAAGAAGCTTTTGTTTTTGGACATTATGAATATTAACGATGGTAATTATCTATAATTATCATGATTAATTAGTAATCAGGTAGTTAAGGGTAATAAAATAATATCATAATAATATAAAATTACCCAAAAATGTGTCCTAATTCTATTTTTTGAGTCATGTCCGACCATGGGATGCCTTTTTCCAACTTAGGGACCCCATGTAATCACTTTTGTGTGATAGTGACATTTTATCATTTTATTTTTTATGTAAGGAAAATATAACCAAATTATGTAACACTTAAGTAAAAAAAATTTAATTTTTTCTAAATAAATTATCTCTTAGACTATAACTATTAATTGGAAAGATAAAACTATTTCTTACATCATGGAATTTTTTTTATAATTTTTATACATTAAATCAATAAATTTATTTATGACACCATGATGATGTGGTGATTACCTTGTAAATGAACGATTTAAATAAAATGAAAAGATAAGGTACAATCTATGACTTACACTTGTCAAAAACCTATTTAATTTGTGGCTTTCAAACCCTTATTACCTTATCCTATAAATATATAATTTTCGGACCTTTAAAATCCGGAAATCAGTTTATAATAAAGTAACATTTCATGACATTCCAAGAGTGCCCCCCTCCCTCTTATAAGAGGCCCTCAACTCTACCCCCTTACCCACGCCTCTCAAGCCCTTGTCTCGTCAAAACGATCCTCATATTGCCTCTCCACATCCCTCTATTACTCCTAGAAGCCTCACTTCTGGCATAATTCTTTCCACGGAATCCTTTGGGCTCAAATCAAAAAGAGTTACCCGATTTAAAGGTTATGTCTTCTCTTATGTTCTTTTGTTTTATTTTGTTTCTCCAACCCCTTAAACTCTTTTTATTCCTTTAATTTGTAACAAAACCAGTATATTAAATATACTTGGATGTTTTTATGTGAATTATTCAAGATAAACTTACACACACCTCCATCTAATGGGTGATTAACATACTGTTTCTGTGGACGAGAAACTATTGCCTCACGAAACGATGATTGTTCAATTATCTCCTACCACCTCTCATGGGGGCCATTATTATGTCACTATAATTTATATATGATATATATGCTATTTATTTTTTATATATGATTCTGTGTTTTATATTTAAAATATACCTTTATTCTTTTCATGTTGTGAAAATCCGGTAATTTCATATGAGGAACTGTGGACTACCGCCCCATCAAATGATGTGACTCGTTCATGGAATACATAGAATGTATAAGGAATAAAAATAATGAAATTATGTGACATATATAACATATATATTATACTAGAATTATAATATATATATCTCTCATTTTTTTAATTCCATTAATATGAAAAATAAATTAAAGTAGCATTCATGCATACTTACGGACAACCGTCTCCATGAACGATGCATTTCATTTATTTTTATCTCCAAATGTTATGGAATAGTATAAAATGAATTTTTACTTGATATATATTATATTTAAATAACTAATAATATTCTGGATATGATGTACTTATAACTACATGGACAATTTTTTTCAAACTAGTTCATTTTTGACTCATGTACCAAACATCGTCAAAAACATCTGATATGAACTCGCATAATTAACTAATTATTATAAAATTATAATATCTGATATGAGTTGAATAATAAGCTTTAAATAATGTACTTAATCAATTACAAATTTCCAAAAGTTTATTATTTAGGAATATAATGAAACGAACAAGACAAGTCGGACTTGAGATAAGGTATTCTACCTCTCTCTTTCTTTTTAAGTACCCGCTTTTGTGTCATTAATTTTAAGCTCCATGTTCTTATGTTGGGGATGTTATTTTATATTAATCCTACTGTAATATTCATTTTAATATTATTAGATACCCCATATTTCTCTCATCAATTCATTTTAAGAATGTTTTAGTGGCGCCGTTAGGCTACCGAATTTTTGTAAGGAGATCTCTTATCTCACATTTAATTCCGTGAGATTTCCATTTTTCACCACTTTTTTGTTGCATGTGGTGAATTGTGTACTTCCACTTCATATGTATTATCATAATTCTAATTATATTCATTGTATTATTTTATTCATTTGGTGTTTATTTTTGTTTGGTCATACAACTCGATTGATTACAACAAGGTAAGGGGTTTTCATCTCACTTTTTATTCCCATGAGATTCATGCTACATTTTCTACAATTTAATTTTCTGTGGTATATTTACTACCCTTGATTGTATTATTTGTGTAATATAATTTAATTTATGGGTATTTACATCTTCATTGTATGACCCTTCTTTCATGGGGTGTACGTCTGAAAACTTACCCAAATCGGAACAGGAACCTTTCACCCTCCTCTTTTTAAAAGACTTCTTTTTGTTAGGTATTTTAGTATACATCTTATTATGTTGGGATATGTTCTTATATATCTTTATTACTATAAATTTAATGTCCAAGTGATTAGATACCCTTTTTATCTCTCATCAACTCGTTTTTGGAATTTTAATGTGACACCTTTAGGCTGTCGAATTTCTGTAAGGGAACTTCTTAACCGAATTTCAATTCATTGGGGTAAACCTCTATTTCTTGATTATGTCATTCTATGAATATGTGTGGATGACCTCTTATTATTTTAAACATAATATCTACTTATATTGAGTGTATTTTATATTTTTCACACATAATTATTTAATTGATTTATCCTTAATCGAAGGATACCATCTTTATAAGGGACATTGTCTAAATCTCATTTTATTGAGGCATACATTGATTTATACAAGACTTTTTTTTATACGGTGTATAAAACCCTTTTGACTTTTCATTTTATTGAAAGGTAATCTTTTCTCTAAGAAGTGTTTTACTAAATGACAAAAAGGATTGTTTCTTTTTTTGTCGTAAGCGGTGACAATGACCTTTTCCGCCACAGCGAGTATTATTTGACCTTTGGATTCCTTAACAAGCCATATTTTTTTTAAAAGGAAAATAAATACCATATAATATTTTTACATATTTTGGTATTGAAAATCATTTTTAGAATGGATTAATTATTCCAATATCTTAAAATGCTATATTGTTTTTGCAATGTGGGAATGTTATATTTCCTTTATTCTTAAGTTATGTGTTATGATTATGTTATGGTTATTGGGAAATTTTTAGGAAATTGGGTTGTTCCATTATAAACTAAGGGCAATTGAGCCCAAGATATCTCTCCAATGCAATGGGTAATGCGAAGGAGTTAAACACTAAGATTTCTCTGAAGATATTTAGGGAATATACTGTAATGGGTATTCCAAACGTAACCATGAGGGTTACTCCCTATGTAAGAATGTTATGAATGTCTCAAGTTACCTTTATGTCTTATGATTTCTATGAGTTATTCATAAATGTTATGATTTAGTGAGGTATGTTAAAGTGCTTATATTCTATGAATAAATTATGATTTCATTGATTCTTATGTATTCATGGAGTAATGTTTTCATTCCGTATTTTTATATCCCTTACTGAGATTTTTATACTCCTCTGATGTTTTTGAAATTTTTCTCACAGGTCAAGTGAAGGGCACATGATGTGATGATAGTGTCAAGGAAGTGTCAAGAATGAATCCAAATTTTATTTTAATTATGTTTCCATGATGGGAGAAAATGAATATTATATTTTATTTAACCACCTTGTTTAAATGTGGAATGCAATGCATGATTTATAATCTAATTCTCTAAAACTCTAAACTTGAAAAGATTCTTAATGTGTATTATTGTAATAACTCGAGATTAAGTAATGTTTAAGGCTGGGTCCTTATTTTCTTTTAGGTGACATTCATCTCTTAGATGAATCTAAAATTTCTATGATCAATATGAAAATGGTTAACTCTTTATTAATTATTTTCATGTATATTATAATGATTTTATAGATATTGATGTAAATTAATAAATAAAATTTATCTATGGTAGTTATAAAGACCATGTTTTATTATTCATGTGTCCAATAAATTTTAAAAAGGTTATAATTTCTAAGAATATTCTGTCAAAATCACATTCTTAAATCATTTAATTATATATTTGAAAATGTAATAGTAGTTACCAATATAAATATATCCCACATAATAATATTTATATAGTTCTTATTAATAATTTTTTTGATTTTAATGAAAACCATCACTCTAAAGACCATGGGATTCAAAAATTCATCTCATAAATATTATAGTTGTTTCCAAACATCAAAATTGATAAAATAAATATTCCACAATTTTATTGGTGTCATCTTATGTCATCATATTTTGATGTTTTATAAATTTTTAATAATTTTATGGTTATAGATGCTAAATTTTATTTCAAGGTGTATAATTTAGATAATTTATAGAGAATCATGATTGTTTTGAATCTATTTTTCATACCCCATTAAGGAAATAATATCTTAATGTTTAGTATAATTATATAAATGGGATTATAGGAAAATTATTATATGTAGTTCCTAAAAGATTTAATTTTATTGGATTTACATTGAGTTTTATGATTCTTGAGAGATTCTAGTATAATTAGGTATCCTATAAATTCATGAATTTCATGTATCCTATTTTGTATTCTAAATGATCCCAACTTAGTACTATCAATTATAAATGTATTATGACGTTACAATGAATATATTTTAGATATATGAAATGAAAAAATGAAAATTTTAATTTTTCTATATGAACGAAAATGTGGTTATCCTTGTGTTGATATCCCAAAATAAAATCATTAATATTAGGAAATTGTTTTGTAATTGTTTTCTTGATTACCAAACTTGCTCATATGTATGACATGATAATTTATATATATATATATATATTCTATTAAAAAGATATTAAACATAATTTTTTTAGGTAAGGTTTTTGGAATATCATCTCTGTGAATTCAATGTGATTCTTATGTAATTTTAAGGAAGATTTTTTAATTTTCACTATGGGAATTTTGGAATTGTTCTTTCTATCACTTTTTGTAGATTCCAGTGATATTATGGTTTCTTTTCTTGTAAATTGTCTTGATATGTAAGAAGTGGATCTTAATAATTTTGAGATTTTATTTTGAATAAGGAAATTTAATATAAGGAAACAATAACATTAATTGGAATTTAATTTAGTATAAATTATATGGGAATTTACATTTCATTTTGAAGTCAAATGATGAGGAAATACAATAAAGAGATATTGAGGAATTATATAAATTATGTTACGGCTAAACTCATATATGATTATTATAGTAATTAGGGGAATTTGAAAAATTACTATAATCGATTAAGGGTTAATTACAAATGATATGATATTTCAATTTACCAAAAACTATTATTTTACAGAACATTAATAGTTTGGCGTTTTGTCTCACAAATATACATCAGTCATTAATAATTTAAAAAGTAAAATATTTTACTCTACATTAGAGGTGGGTGATTTTGAAACATTGTTTCTATAAGACTTGATAGTTTTTTTCTTATGGATGAATAAACATTTATGAGTTTGGGAATGGGTGATATTTTTGTATAACCATCTGCTGGATTAGTATAGGAGCTTCAAGGTGTGAATTTTATATCATTATTATAGAATAATCTGAAATAGGATGGATTAATTGATGATATGAATTTCTAAAATACTTTAAAAAAGTGTTTTTGGATTGTGAAACGAGGTTATATGATGCTTAAAATATTTTATGGATGGAAAATTGAATATAAATTGTAATTGAGAAAGATAAATTAATGTTGTACCACCAATATTCAGATCACTATGTTTGGGGAACAATATTATTAGCCACATGGGTGAGAATGGAATGAAGTTCCTTTCATAGAATTTAATACTAAAACATAAATAGCTAGATCACGGTATATGATAGGATGTTATTCAATGATAGTAGTAGAAGGTGTCCTTTAATATGGAGATAAATATGAAAAATAATCAAAAGTGTAAGATATTTCATAAATATGTATGGTATCTAGACACAATTTAAACCCACTATTGTGTCGTTATACAATTTTACCTTTCTATATGATGTGAAATTGAAAGTGTGAATGTTAATCCTAAATAAAAAATATATGTATTAAAAATACTCGTTGGATTTAGATCCATAGTGGCATAAAAAAAAGAACAAACATAAAATAAATTGCGTATGATAATGATAAATGATTGTAAATTTCTATTTAGTAGCCAAAGTGTTTTCAATGAAAATTAATCATTATATTTTTATCTAAAATATAGTATTTATAGGATAAAACATTAACTTGGGAATTTTAATTGGATTCTCTATGACTATTGGACAAAAAAATCATTCATTCAGAGAAATGAAGATCCTTCATATTTATAAATATTAGTTGGTAATGAGAATTTTTTCATAAATATAAACTATTTGTATGGTATTCTTCTTATAGGATTTACGATTGATTAGATTGATGTGTTTATCACTGAGATTAATGTAATATTTTCTACTTAAGAACATGGATAAAAATGATTATTTTGGGGAACTAAATAGTATAGGAATCAATGATTTGGGAAATTTTCTGTTTTATATACATATTATATGTATAATCTACTGGAAAAATTTATAATTATTCAATTCCATATTAAAAAAAATCCCTTTATTATTAATTTAAAGATATATAAGGATAAAGAACCATGTATGAAATATGTGGAAGAGTATATGGTATGGGTTCCACGTGCTTTTGATGTTGGAATCCACTTATATAAAATTGATTACATAAACTAATAAAATATGTATATATTGAGATATATATATATATATATAGTTTACTGTAAAATTAAATCATTGATAAAAATTATGTTTTGAATTTGATAATTTAGTGCCCTGATGGGTTATAAAAAATATTACTCTATTATAGGAGGTTTAATCTATATAGGGGTTTCTAGATTCATTATTCAGAGGCGATGTGGGACAATGAAGAGGTATGAATTATTATGTGTTCACTTTTGTAGGAAGATATTTGAGTTGAATATCCATGAATCAAATTGTAGTATCCATACACCAAATTTGTTCAGTGTGTGTGGAATTGACTAAAAAGGGGAAATCGTTGATTTGGAGAAAGATTATGTTATAAGATACAAATAGAATCCATGAAAATGGAGTATAAATTTATAATAGAAGGATATTGATTCATCTAATGAGGAATCCAATTATTCACTCCTAGTAAAATCATAATTCTCCAATTCTTCTATTTACAAAAATGTCATTATAAGATATCGTGTTATAGGTATGAAAGGAGAATGGATGTCAGGTTATAGTGGACATGTTATTAAAGATCATGGTGCCAGAAATATAGGGACATATTTTGTACATTAGTGGAGATTCAATAACTAGAATATTGGTGGAGGTCCATAGTTCCAACATACAATAAATAAGGATATAATTGAAGGAGGTACTATATATGACATATTGGTGAATACTTGAAAATGGATCTAATGTTGGATATTGATTGGATTTATTTTATGATCATCATTTTGAAACAACATATTTCAAAAATATGTATGGATATAATTTAAAAACAATGATATAAACACTTTTGAAGATAGTAGGGAATAAGAAAATTTGTTTGAAATGTTCTTTCTATATGAAGTAGTTTATAAAATTATTAAACAACCCGGATAGGTTTTTAGTTTTTCATACTTCATTAGAATCTATATATTGTGGTAGTGTAATATGTGGTGTACTTTTCATTTTATTTTTTAATATAATGTATACTGAAAGGAAATAATGGTGGTAGAACTATTGTTACTAGTTGAAATCAACAACAAATGACTAGTAATAACTTGTACATTTATTATTCCAATTCTTAATTTATATTTTCTTTAAATATATATTTCATATATTTTGGGCTGATATGATCTGTATTCTGTTCAATCATAATATGATTATTTTAATGATCTTCACAAACTGTATAATAATTTTTTCCCTTTCATACATTGTTTTTCTATTACATTCATCATTATTTTTTTTCATTCCCTTATAAAAATTATTTCCTTTCTTTAACAAAAATTGGTCCAAATAATTTAAACCATGGTTTAGGTGATAAATTACTGACATTTTCTCTCATTTTATTCATAATTCCATGTCATTTTTCTACATTTGTGATTTACGATGGGTAAATTCTATTTCAATGACTTCCAATCATACATCATTCATAAAACATATATCACTTCTTGCATTACATTAGTATATCATAATAGATATCATTTAACTGAAAAATCATATTTCTAGATGATATAGTGATCCGTCGATATTTACTACCTCTTTAATCTTCTCAATATAATAATATATGTTCTATAAAATTTCATTATTATATTCATTAACCCTTATTTACTTCATATCTATATATAATTCTAGATGCAAATATTCTTACACTAGTGATATGTCATGTGTAATATAATTATCAACTCTATGAATTATAACTAAGATGTGTTCCAATCATATTTAACATTCGTTTGATGTAATTATCATGGTCAATTATTTTACAAGATCTTACGCAATTATAATTTAATAATCATTCCAATAAATTTAGTCAGTAATCATCTTATATAGTGACACAAAATGTACATTATAAAAAATCCACCGCTATTTGAAAAACTAACAACCTCTAGTTATAATAGGCTACCTTATTTTATTTTATTTTCTAATTCCTCTACAAATCAACCATTATAATCTAACTCATTATTAAATATAATTTTCTTCTCCCATTAGGTTTTAATACAAATACCCATTACCATGTGAACTTAGAATCATTTTTAACTCCTCTATTTTTTATTCTATCCCTACACACCCTTTGAGAATAAAATTAATTTAAAATATTCATTTGGATTATATCAATTCTATGAATTAATTTCATATATTAATTAAACTCTCTATAGAATAAAAATATAATACCCTAATTCTATAATTATTTTCTAAACTCACTTATCCATATTATATTGAAAAAAATGTTCACTTTGAAATACTAGCTTTTTCTCATTAAATTATGAAATAATATAGAACTATGTTAACAGTTTATTTCTATTTATCTTTAATTACATGAATTATAAATCAATATAGAACAATATAAATATATATATTTAAAATTATCCATCATCTAATATATTTGTACGAACTATTTTTTTTAAGAAATATCTCTAAAGATTGTAGCACTTTATGTTTTATAATTCATATTATTCTACTAAATTTAAAAGCATTCAAAATTTTCACGTTAATCATTACTTATAAGAGTTATATATAGTTAATATAACTTATTTGGGTGAACATACCATTTTCAAAACAGAAATCAAAAAATCTGGTTATCCTACTATGTTAAAACTGAGTATAGAAAACAAAATAAAATAATTAAAGCGTCAATGATTTCCATTGGAATCTCTATCTTCTGTATGATAATAAAACAACATCCTATACTTCCTTTAAAAAATAGCAGTTATTTAAATCATGATAATGTTAAAAAATACATTAATAAATATAAGAGGGAAATTCTTGTGAATTATCCCACATATCTAAAATCATTCCTTTATCTATAAGATGTTTCTACACAACAAAATATACCATTTATATAATAAATCACCTATACAATCTCCCCCTAATTTATAATATTCACGTGCTTATATAAATTATTTATCTTCATCATGGGGTTATATCATCTCTTACAAAATTCACTATAATGATAATGATTTAATATTAATAGTTACATTGAAAAAATTATTTTTATATTCTTCATTAATGTGGATTTTTTCCCACCATGTTCAAGGTTTCATATTCAATATTCTTTGTATGATACAAATTGACGTTTTTTTAAACCAACAGTTTTTCTGGGCTCATTTTATATCGGCTTTTAAAATTTCTCTTAATACTATTTTGGAATCTCCCTATCGTTCATATTACAATATAAAATATTACATTGTAATTTGAAACCAATTGATACTTTCTAAATTTATCAATACACTTGTCATGTTCATCCCATGAAAGTAATTTTCGACATTATACTCTGTCATCCAATTTATCATATCTCCCCATGATATTATACCACATCAAAGATAATTATAAAAATATAAATCATTTGGATAAGAGTAATTTATAAAAAACATTAATTTAAGGAATGTGGTTTTTATTTATGAAATACCCCATTTCATATAACATCCTAACATGACATCATTGTAGTTCACTTCTGAATAAAATTATTTTTATAAAGCTTTTCATAGATATTAAAAACTCTTTTCGATATTTTTGAAGGGTCATAACATTCCATTGTGAGGCCAATATATCTAAGGAGTTTTCCTTGCTTGATATATAACTATCTCATTCATTTCTATACAAAATTCACTATATAATATTAAAGATAATGTTATTAATCTATTTTCATATAGATTAATTTTTGAATCTACATACTAATGAAATATGATTCTCTCAATTGGAATATAGTAAAAAAACCATTGTGATATTTAACTTTATTATATACTTTTGAATTTTTTTATCATAGTTTTTTTGTATCTTAGTTAGAATACTCCATCAGAATTTTTTTTAAAGTTTTTTCATCATATGTTTTTATTAATGAAACCGTAAACTCGAAATAAACACATCATTATCCTATTTAATTTATCTATTACAATAACATAAAATATAATTTTTTATGTTATTAAACATTTATCGTATTGTTAAATGTTATCCATTGATATTGGAGTAATGAAACTCCATTAGGAACTCCCATAATCAAATATAATACAGTAAAATTCCATATACCGAGGGTTATCATAAAAAATAAAATCCCACATAAATCATACATCATGATCCATTATCATAGTTGATATATTATAGTGAAATTTATTCTTTTATTCAAAACTCTATGCTCTATGCACACAACCGTGGCATGATGCTAAAATAATTATTAATATAACATCTTTTTTATTATTTTGCAAGATTAACTCTCCACAAATATAACTAGAATTGATGTTTTCATCAAAGAGTTAAAATTTGAGTTTTTTAAAAACATATATGGAACCCACTATATATGATTTGCCTAAATTCTATTTCTTATCTGAATATATAATAATATTTTTATGGTCAATGTTAATTAAATTGTTTTATATAAATGGACATTTTTATACCATATTTTGGAAAAAAAATATTTCTTAAAACATAAACCCTCTTCAAGATGCATCTTAACAAATATTTTATTATATTTTTGTTTATTCCCCAATCAATTTATTAATCAATATCTAGTTTTTCATTATCCATGTAAATTCCTTTTCTATGTAGTCATTTCATATATTCATGTAAATAATTTTTTCAAGGATAGTTCAGTATGTTTTTACCTATTATTTTCATTAAATTATATTCTTATTGAAATATAATCTTTATAATTTTAAATAAAAAATGTAAAAAAATTTCATATGATGATTTTTTCTCCCATTGATCCTTGTACAATTCTTCTCTAATATAGATACAAGATGAAGTTTAAAATCATCACTAAATAATTCATTATAAACTATAACTTTTTCAGAATAAAAATTTTAGGACCTTTTCAAATCCCTTGATTTATAAATAAATTATGATAGAATAGTTACATAAAAATATTAAACATAATAGCTCTACTTATATTCTATGTTACCTTATTTTTCATCTTCATCGACTTTGTACATATTGTTATAAATAATTTTTATTTATAATCATGTAAAAAGAACTCCACTTATGTAGATTTAAAAATTATTGTTTAAGGGTAAATCGTAACACCTCCATTTAACATGGTCTATAAATATATAAAAATTAAATGTTTACACATCAAAATAACTAAATCACAATAAATGTTTTTCTATAATATCATAATAGTTAAAACACAATATATAATTTTTAGTACAATGTAATAATAAATTATTTATTCATATCACAATAAATTAGTATCGTAAGAAATACTCTTTTGGAAATAATTTCCATAAACATATAGAGAATCATAAATCACTAATTTCAAAGAATCATAATAAAAACTATCTAATGATGGAACAGTAGTAAAAACAACATGTGTAAAATAATCTCATAAAGAAGATATGATTTATTAAATACTAAGATAGATTATTTTATCTCCAACATCAATAATTTTTCTAGTGGGTAATGAAAAGTTTCTTGAGTTGTCTTGTGATGTGTATAATAATATTTACAACTAATTAAAACTATTAACAAAACCATTATCTATCGTCTGATATTATTTCATTGTAAATTAGAAGATATCACAATTTGTTTCACCCTCATGAAAATCCATGACAATAACATAACGTATGTGACTAATTTGATCAATAAATCTAAGATTTTCCCATTTTTACCTTTACTATCCCACAAACATAAATCATATGAAAAAATGTTCAATTGTTACAAATTTAACATGCATTGCTCTATATTTTGGATATATTAAATATGGAGAAGGACGATCTATTATAAGGCTCAATTCTCAAATTTGAATGTTTACTAATCACATACAATCAAAAAAAGGTCACTCCATTCTCAATCGTAGTTCATACAACCAAAAATATGAGTATCCTTGATATATGCTGATAAGATTCTATTTCAATTAGTATGTGTACTATAATCATTCCTTCAACCATATCTCGATTTGATGTTGTTTGGTAGTGAAACTTTTTAATTCTTTTTTCTATACAAAATGAATTGAATAAATATTTGTAAATTCAGAAATAATTTCCCCCATAAAAATTATAAAAATAAGAATTAAATTCAACCAATATACCATATGTGATAAATTTATTAATAAATGTTCTGTCTTTGACATGTATTTATTTCTTATCTCAATACTAAATATTCCAATAACACTATAAGAAAGGTGATCCTCCCTATAATTGAACTATATTTTAAAATTCACACTCTTAAATTGGTGCTTTAACATTTTCCATACTCTAAAAAATAAATGACTGTTCAATTTATTCCTCTCTTATATAGTTCTTACATAACATATTATAATAATTTGTTCAAACTCTAAATTCTATAATATGAGGGTTTTATTCAATTTATATTTTAATTATCCACTTGGAATATACCCTATGTCCTACATATTTTAAGATGTTCAATAATATATAACCTATTCATAAAATATATATAAATCATAAAACCCAATTTTCTCAAATTTGGAATTTAAAAAAATATTAAAATTTTATACATCTCTTAAAATCATTGAAGGGTGTAAATATATATTTCATAGCTACATAAACCTCTCAAATTCATGGATGAGTTTTTTCAAATCTCTAACATCACATAACGTTGGTTTAAAATCATCATATCAAGTTAAATCTGGTCCTTTATATATAAAAATTTATGTATCATTAATTATAAACATTTTGTTGCTATAGAAGATATAAATTTTTTTTGCATAATCATACATGTCAGCTTCTAGTATTGAACTCTATGTAAATTAAAAATAATAAAATCACTTTAATGATGTTATGAAAATATTTCACCACCAATAAACACATTAATTATTATAATAACCTCATTTAAAAATAATATGTATAAAAATAAAACACTCAAAATTATAGGTTAATCTGTTTAAGATATTGGTATTTTTTAAATTATATTTATTTTTCAACAATGATGTCCAATAACATATCAAGAACTAATTTATCAATAATCTCCCTATAAATCACCACAAAAAATACAAAACATATCCATGACATATAGAACAACATAGCTATATTTTTCACAACATTTGTTAATGATCTATATGTACTTTTAAAAATGTTGCACATTGACACGTGATAACTCTTATTTTTATTTTAGATATTGATTTATGAAATGAAATGGTTTTTCTTTTCCCATTTTTTGTTCATTTTCTAGTAACATCATGATAATGTTTTTTAATTTCTTGTTTATCAATGAACATGGGGAATATGGAAACATCCTAGGATTTATAATTCATTATTGTTGTTATATTTTATTTTACTTAAGTCAGTAAACTTAAATGATCCATGTTATAATTAAAATATGTCCATTATAGTACATATATATAACATGTTAATATAATTAGATATAACCAGATATCAAATACATATTTAATGTTGAAAAAATGAATCATGTAGTTGATTTTATCCTTATAAAGATCATTTTTCAAATCCAGGATGGGGGTAGCTTCTATATGTTCTTCCATTGATTTCAAATACGTAGAACACCAATAATTGGTACTTTAGAGAAATAATATTTGGGAAAATTTAAATTTCATCAAATCCACTATTATATATATTCTAGAATAAATGATTCTCATGACAATACTCATTTTTATCATATTCAATTGTTTAACCTGTTAATATTGACGGGTTGTATAATTATAAGGTATGATGTTATAAATTAGTCATTATCGTTGAAATAAATAATAAATATATATTATGTTTATTTTTACTATTTTATCATGTATAATATTCGAAAAATGATATATTTATTATAAATTTATTCTATTAATAATTAGTAAAAACATTTTATTTTTAATCATTATTTTGTTAAACAAATATGTATGAAATATGAGTTCTTATAATAAAATTAATCTTTATCAAATACTTGAATTTTATAATAATAAATTGATTTGAACATTTTAACTAGTATATAATGATTTTTTAATATGTTCACTATCATTTCTATCATTAAAAAAATACAAATGTAAATATTAGTAACCATATTAAACAAATGTTATTGTAGAATTGTTTTAGTAAATATTGTGTAATTTTTGAAAAATAATTTTATATCTTCTAAAATATGACTTTAATGCTATTTTTAGACATTAAAATATTAAAATAAATTTATATAGTAATATATTTGAAATAAAAATAAATACCATTAATGTGTATAGAGGATTTTTCTAAAACATAGTTTTTATTATATAACATAAGTTTTAATTTAATTGTTTTATTTCTCATATTTAATAATTCAACTATATGAGATATATTTTATATTTGAATTCATCTCATATAAATTTGTTATTATGAGTTGTCATTTATGTTTAATAAAAATTAATTAAAATCTAAAATAGTTCATCAATATTAATAATGGTAAAAATGGCTAAACAAAATTTTCTCATATGTTTTTATGTTTAATTAAACATAGATCATATATAAAAATATTGTATCATATTAATGTCATATACACTTTTCTTACCAATATTGTTTCCCTTAACATGATTAAATCCCGTGAAATTTAAGTTTTACCCTTCTTCTAAAATTAACATCTATGAAATGGTCTCTCTTTTTCAAAAATGAAATTAGATCAATTCTACAAAAATTGATCCAAACTCATCCTTTAAAATTTACATCACACTACCCATTTTACCCCCCATATATCAATATTAATAATTATTTAAATTATAGTTACATGGCGGGAGATGAAGTTATCCATTTCCATAGGATGTCTCATGATATTATAAAAAATATCTATGTGAGAATTGTCCACCCCATATGTTTCTATTCTGTATTTTTCTCATTCATCCTCCAAAAAACCTATTATAGGAAAACTAATATAAAAACATAATTGTCAATTATTTAACTAAATGATATATTATTTGTTCGAAAAAAATTATATGCTTCCTATCATTCACAATAAAAATTAAAATTTTAAACATGTTATGTGTGGAAATTCGCCTCCATTATTGAAAGATTCTTTTTTCCATAACCTCTAACCATAGATGTTTATATAGAAATTTTTAATTTTTAAAAATTATAGTTATTGAATAATTATTATTATATAAGGGAGATATAATTATTGAATCTTGTAACTAATAATCAAACTTTTTCTTCATTACAATATACCAAAATATGGTCGTAAACCATTTTATCATCCTAATTAATTATTATAACATATATGCAAGAAAATTAAAACATTAAAAATTATTATTTGATATAAATTCCAGTAACATAAATAGTCTATGTATAGGTACATTGTTTTGTGTAATAATTATTGATATAAAAATTATAAGGAATATGTAAAGAATTAATAATAACTAACATTATATGATGAAAAATAATCAACAACTAACTAGAAAATGTGAAATGAATTATTGTAATTGAATAGATAAATATTTAGTAGATAAGAATACGTTTTTGAAATAAGTCATTAATATGGTTATTTTTATTTTAAAATATGTCAAATTTATTCCATTTAAGTAAATATTAATGGTAAGGGATTTTTTGAACAAATTTTAATATCCTTGAGTTATAGTGGATCCCCATTAACTTTATTCTTCTTTTATTTCCATCATCCAAAAAAGGAATTTATTATCATGTATATTATATTTCACACTATTTTAAATGAAAATTTTAAATCAATGTTTCTTCATTGAATAATTTCATTTAAAATTATAGAATATAAATAATAATTTTCATCCACTTTAATAAAATTTCCTTTAATCCATCTATATATTCTTTAATTCCCCAAATATTTTTATTTTATAAATTTAAATTATTATAAATATTATCTCATTATAGAATAATATTTTTAATTTCCTCATTTATGATGGAATTATTATTACTCATTAAATCTCGGGGTTTAAAAAATGGTGCCTAAAAATATTAAATTATATTTTCCTCTCATAGTGAAATACTTTCAATTTGAGTCCACCATTTTTCACATAAACTTTATTTCCATTCAAGGATACATTGTAGTGTTTTTAATTTTTTTTTGAAATTTCATTCACGGTCACTTAATATAAATTATATTCAATAATTTTATAACATCATATCATTGTGATGAGGTTTTAATATGTTTTCTAACACCTCATTTCAGGGTCTCACATACAATTTCATCAATATCTCAGAAATAAATATATTTGTTATAGTTTTTGTAACATTATGATTTTTAATAGAAGAATTAGTTTGATTTAAACATTCATAATTTAAATAAATAAAATTACAAATAAATTAACATAATCCAATTTTATTTCTATATTTTTATTTAAATTTTATCATTACTTTTAAAATAATAAAATATATGTCTATTCATTAATTAATTTATTTTATAAAATGATAAAAATATAATTAAATGAAAAAAATTATAATTACTAATATATTAATGAGATTATAAAAATTACAAAATGTTAAATTTATAAATATATTTTTACTAATGAAATTCAACTTATTAAATGAGAATATATTTTTAAAGAAATTTCTTAATTATTATAGTTTTGAAAATATAAATGTATATGATTAGGTTATTAAAAATAAACAAAAATGTTTTCATATATATGAAATGAAACAAATAAAAAAAGCAAAAGAAAATATGATTAAAAAATTAAGAGATATAAGTTCGGTGTGGGATGCGTCAATCATTATGCAAAAAAACAGTCTTGAAGGGTTTTAATTACAGTTTAGTTCATCTTTGGGGTGGTGAGCCTGAGTATTTTGGTCAAGCGGAGGATGGAGTCCAGTAGAATTTTGGGATTGGGATGGTAAATTTGACCGTAGTTGAGAAATATAAAGATAGTTCAAGCACCGGTGATGAGAAAAAATTAAGTTTCTCCCACAAAAGAGGATGGTCAGAGCATTGTCATGGTGGTTCAACCATAGGTTAGGTTTTCTGAATCAAATCTAGGAATTCAGATCTGAGGGTCACGGTTCTTTTTTAACCTAGAATGGTCGGCATGCAGTTTACTTTGTAGGTGATTGAATTTCTCATCGCCCTATTTTCTGTATGTTAGTCTACTCCTTTATATCCTATCGGCCATATTTTGTGGTCTGTGTGTTTTTTTTCTCTTTTTATATTAAGAACATATTTATTTTTATTTTTCCATCATGATGATGTTATTTTTTATTTATTTTATAATTAAAATTTGTATACATCAATGTTTCATGCCAACAGTATGAACTTGTATTCCTAGCATACTTCACAAGCATAAATCTATATTTATCTGTGATAGTTCTGAATCTCCCCTAGTAAACTCCAATAAATGGTATTCATCATTTTGTGTATATATTTATATCACCCCATAGTGGAGTTTTGGCTATAATAAAATTCAGTGTGTAAATAACATAGGGTAAAAAAATTGCAGTATGTTGTGAATTTGTCTAAATCTATAGTAGATGGCCTTCTATTTGTTTGAAAATCATGTAGGGAAATGTATTTATCAAAAATGATGTTCTGATTTAAATTCATTACCAGTCTTCCATAATGAATACAGTTAATTGTTTTGAAATTTTTTCCTTTTTATAAATTTTTGATATTCCAACACAAAGTAAGAAATTTATTCTTATATTCTCATGGTCGTAGAAGATTGCCTTTAATTTTAATATTTAGTTTATAATTTATTTCATAGTAAGGGAAATTATTTTAAATTTTTTATTAACTTTTCAATAAGTATTAATATTTTATTTTATCTAATTAGTAATGTAGACTGCATTTTTTCAGATTTTTAATTGATTTCATTTATTTAAATTATGTTTTAATTTTATGGTGCTAAGGGTTGGGTTTCTCTATAAAAATTTTATTTTCTTATAATTGTGTTTTATTTTATATTATAACTTATTAAGTGGAGTTTTTTAGGTTTACATATCAAATTATGTTTTGGTTTTTGTAAGAGACTAATTTTATTTATTGATTTACATTTTTGATTATTATTTTTTTGAGTTTAATATTAATTATAAAATTATGTTATTTCACAGAGGTAAAAATATAAATATATATATGTGTGTGTGTGTTTTTGTTTATATCTATATATATAATTACATATTTTTCATAAATTATAAATCATGGCTATTTATGCATTTTTATCAAATTATTTCATAAATTATTATTTTATTTAAACGATTGTTTATTTTCAAATATTTCTCCTCCTTTAAAATTTTAATTGTAGGGGATCTTTTTTTATTGATGTTTTTTATAGAAATTTATTTAATTTTGTGATTTTGAGTAGTGAATATTCTTTGGCATACATGTATTAATGAAAGGCCACCAAATGATAAAAGGTTAAATGACTAAATGATATGAGTCATGTTAATAAGGTTAATATTTTTTATGAGGGCCTACCTGTTTAGAACTCCCTTGTTAAGAATGTTGGATTGGGAGTAGTTATCAATATGGGTGACCATCATGGATGTTTTACCGGTTGTGTGTGAGTGAGGATAAAGCACATTGAAAGTAACATGAGTTGGCCTGTGGAGATAGTCATTAGTGTTATGGCCCATTCGGGTATGTTGGAGAACCCAGGGTGGAGACCATATGTCTTCTAGGAAATTGGTGGTACCTATTCATCCAATTTTTATATTTGGTATTGGAAGAGGAACCTTCAGTTAAGTACAATGCTCTATATGGGATGAGTTGTAGGGTCCACAATGAGGGCGTTCTTCTCTAAAATGCGAGAGAATGTAACACCCAAGAATAATAAATGGTTAAATAATTAAATTATATGTATTATGCCAATAAGGTGACCCTTTCTTTTTAAGATCTTACCTGATTAGAACTCTATAGTAAAGAGTGTTGATCCTGGAGTAGTGATCAGGATGGTTGTCCTTCTAGGATGTTTCCCAAGAAGTGTGTGAGTGAAGACAAAACACACTAGACATAATATATATTGAAATGTGGGAACAATAATTAAATTAATGACCCGTTCGGGAATGGGAGTGGGTCCCAGGGTGGAGGCCACAAGTTTGTGGGAGAAATGGTGGTACATGGTGGTCTATTTTTTATAACATATATATATATATATATAATTATTATAATAAATCAAGTTACTTTATTTATAATTTAAATTTATATTTTATAAATATATATAAGGATGAAATTTTTATTGTTATGTTTATAACATTATTATCATCTTTCCAAAAGACTGTGAATAGATCATCAGGAATGTCATTATGATATATAAAAATAAATTATGCTTCATTTTCATATAATCATAGCCATTGGCTATACAAAACATGGAGATACCATGAATTCATAATAAATTCATTCTTTCAGATTAAATTTTAAGGATTACTTCTATGATAATTAAAGTCATGGATTTCTTCATGATTTGAAAATATTTTATAGAAGATGTTTATTTTAATTTTTTTGAGAAAATTATTTATTTATTTTTTATAAATATTTTAATAATATAAAATTTTATATTAATTTTTAAATTAAATGTTCATTTTTTTCATTATCCATTTTAATAATGATTTAAAAATAAGAATAGTAATTTTGTTCACTAGATTATCATAAAAATTTATATAGAAACTCTCATGAATTTTATGATCACATGTTATAAGAAAATTCGTATTCTTTTAAAGAAAATTATTTTATGTATATATTGTTCTAATTTTTTGGGTTAGGATTGAGAAATTAAATTCCATTGAATGTGATTTCAAAAATTAGAACTACTATAATATGCGATGTTATAGAGAGTTAACCAATAAGTCTTAAAGGAATTTTGGTCAATATTAGTTTAGACTTACATCTATACGGTTTCTATTATGGTATATCTAGTATCATAAAAACCAAGCAAAAATTATTATTTTTTATCAGGAAATCCCAATGAAATTTTCAATTATAAATATTTAGAGAACTTAGTGTTTCTTAAATTTATTTTATAATTCACGAGTTATAAAAAATTACTTTTAGCTGTGTATTTTTATTTCATGGAAATGTTGTAAAATAATTTAATAAATGTTTTTAATCCACTTACATGGCATTTTAAATGCTCACCCGGCATTTTAAATTTATTTTCAAAGGTTTAGTAGGTTTATCAGTGATATATTTTTCCATGTGGAGGAACCACAATGAATATTCCATTGTTTAGTTAATTTAATTTATTACAATTTTCTAAATTTTAATGGTTTTTATCTAATTCTACAAAACCTATATTGGTAAAAGTTTATAGAATGATATAAATGTTTTTTATTATTCAGTTTCTTTTTATAAAAAATTACACAAAATTTATATGAGATAATTCTAGAGGAGAGAGCTTGAGTTGTTATAGTTTCTATCAAGTAATGGTCTTGAAAACATTGTGGATTATATGTTTTCATTTAAGAGGTAGTGTCTAGAATTTTAGTCTTCCTTTTTTCTGTCAATTCAAACTAAGAAAATTTAGAATTTTCTAGAGTCTGATGAACGAATAAATATGGTGCATTACTTTTTAAGGGGAAAAGAATGTGACACCATGAATTTTAATAAAATAATTACTTTGATTTATAAATTAATAGTTTAAATAAACAAAAATATAAATAAATTATGATAACCCTTCTTTTTATTTCAATGTTTTCATATAAATATTATCATTAGTTTTAAAACAATAAAATAAACATATATTCATTTATGATTTTATTGTACGAAATAATATCAATATAATCATATGAAACTAAATCATATTTGATAATATAGAAATGAGATTATAATAATTATGAAACTATAAATATATAAATATTTTTTACTAATCAAATTCAATTAATTAAATGAGGGTATATTTTAATGAAATCATTATTATTTTTTATTAAAATTATAAATGTATGTAATTGTATTATTAAAATTAAAGAACTAGTTTTTTATATTTAAATTTAACGGAATAAAAAATTAATTGAAAATATTTTAAAAAAAATCAATAGATACGATGTTCGTGTGGGGTGTATTGATCTATTTTGAAAAAGGAATCTCGAATGGTTTTTGGTAGTCATTCATTGATCATATGAGGGAGGGGCCATGAATTGAGGTCGAGTGTAGGAGGGAATCTAGAAAAATTTTGGGTTCGTGCTGGGAGATCTGACCATATGTACGAAGTAAGGAAATGTTTTGATAATCGACGAGGAGGCCCAATTGAGATTTGGTCACTGGAAAGGATGGTCTCAGCATCATTAAGGTGGTTTGACTATAGGTTAAGGTTAAAAAATAAAATCTAAAAATATGGATTTGAGGGTCCCTTTCCGTATTCCACCTTGTAAGTAATAAATTTGGATTACATTGTTGGAGTTTGAATTTATGGTGGAATTATTATCCCAATGTTAGTCTACACCTTTATTTTCTATTTGTGTAAGTGTATGGTTTGTTTGTGGTTTTTTAATTTCTTTTGGTTTATGAAGAAGCATTTTGATTTATTTCATATACTGATGATAATTTCTTTTCCTCTATTGTAATTAAAAATTGATTATGTCAATTTTTTGTGGCAACTATTTGAACCTATATTCTAAACATTCTTCACAATCATTACCCGTTTAATGTACGTGATAGCTACAAATCTCATTAGTTCTTCTCCAATGATAAGTATTAAATGTTTTAAATAAAAATTTATATCACCCCCAGTGGATGTTTGGCTATAAAATCATTCAGAGTGTAAATTCAATTTGGAAAACTGATATATATTCCATTGTGAATGTGTCTGTAGCAGCATTAAATGGCATTCACTTTGTTTTCATGCGAGGTAAGGATATATATTCATCAAAAAATATGTTTTGATTTAAATTCATTTTATATCTGGTACAATGAATAAATTTACATTTTATTAATATTTTTGTCTTGTTACGGATTTAAGATATTTAAACACAAGTTATGAAATTCATAATTATGTTCTAATTTCTAAAAGGGAATGCTATCAATTTAACTTTCCATTTTATAATTTACTTATTAGTAAGAGAAATTATTTTAAATTGTTTATTTTATTTTTAGTATTGTATAATTATTTAATTTATTTCCAATTAGTATGAGTTTATGTATATTTTTATATTTTAATGGGATTTCATTTATTTGAAATATATTTTAATTTTATAGAGCTAACAATTTAGTTTCTCCATAAATATTTAATATTCTTATAATTTTTCTATATTTTATGTTAAACATTGGTAAGGGGAATTTTTTATCTATACTTGTCAAATTATTTTTATGTTTTTTAAGGGACTGATTTTATTTATCAATTTAAATTGTCCCTTATTGTTTGGTAGGAGTGAGATTTTGTGGAAGAAATTATGTTATTTCAAAAGTTTAACTATATACATATGTATATATATGTAGGTATGTATGTATTTATTTATGTCTATATAATTAAATATTGTTCATAAATTATAAGTTAATTGAGATTATGAATTTTTATCAAATTATTCCAAAAAAATTTATTTTATTTAATGGTTTATTTAATGTCAAACATTTTTCCCCCTATACAAATTTAATTTCAAGGGATATTTTTGTTTTCAAATGTTTTATTAACTATGAATTTAAATATGTGATTATGAGTATTTAACATTTCATGACATACATGTATATGTATATATATATGAATATTAATCTACATCAGGTTCTTTTATTTATAATTTAAATTCCTATTATATATATATAAATATAAGGAAGAAATGTTTAATGTTTTTTTATAATTTTTTCTCATTTTTTTAAAAGTGTACACATATAAAATTAATCATGTCATCATGTTATATATAAATTAAGGATGCCAAATTTTTATATAGTCATGGAAATGTGTTATTCAAAACATGTACATACCTTGCATTAATAATAAATTCATGGCTTCAAATTAAATGTTATGGTTTATTTGTTGAGATTACCATTATAACAGATTTATTTAAGATTTAAAAATGTTTTATTTAGGATTTTTATTTTATTAAATTTCTATGAAACAAAATAATTGTATATTTGTGATAATTTTAAGAAGATAAAATTATTTATGCATTTTTATATGAACTGATCATTTATTACATTATCTGTTTTTATAATGAATTAAAAAAGAAAAGTTATTTCAATCATGGGATTCTCCTAAAAATGGTTTTCCAAACACTTGAAAATATGTGTATAGAGTGTCATAAGAAATGTTATTTTCCTTTAATGAAAATAAATTTATATATGTATTTTTGAAATTTTTGTGTAAAGATTGAGATAGGATGTTCGATTGATAGTGTTTTAAAAAATAGGCAGTAGTATGTTATGCGACATTATTCAGACTGAAATCATAAGTCTTAATGGAACTTTGTTCCATATGAGTTATGACTTGTGAAATTAAGGTTTTTATTATGTTCTTCTAAGAATCATGAATGACCCTGAAAAATGATTATTTTTTATGGAGAAATCCTGATGAACTTTTCAATAATAAATATTTTTAGAAATGATTTATTTTATAAATTTATTTAGAATTCAAATTTTATAAAACTATAATTTCAAGTGTTTATATTTATTTCAATGAGATATAATAAAATTATTTATTAAGTGTTTTAAAACCCCTTACTGATCATTTTAAATTACCATCATATGTTTGTAATTAATTTTTATAGGTTCTGTAGATTTATTAGTGATATATTTTTCAATGTAGATGCAGTACATTGAATAATCTATTCTTTAGTTAATTGAATTATTTGTAGTTTTTTAAAGTTGTGTGTTTTTTATCTAATTCTATAAAACCTATACTGGTAAAAGTACTTGGTATGAAAAAAATGTTTTGTTTGGTTCAGTTTCATTTTATAAAACAATACACAGCATTTATATAAGCTGAGTCCTGATGTGTGGGCTCAGGTCTTTATAGTTTTATATCATGAATCACCTTATAAAATCTATTTTGAAATACAATTTTTTAATGATGTAATTTTCATATCGTCCAATCCAATTCATAAGTACATTTTATGTAATTCAATTAGGGAATGATATGAGACACATTATTCCAATCGGTTTTTATTTGTATGATTTATGAATGATTTAATGTATCAGACCTGTGAGTGTATTGTCAATATGTAATAGGTGTTTCCAATATAACCCACTAATGCAATAGTTAAATCATTATAACTTGTGATATAACAAACCTTATAATGTTTTACTACTCTATCAACATTGGGGAATGAGTTTTTATGCTTTATTAACAATGGGAAACAAAAATGAAGCCTTTATTGTTATTGGAAAATGGTTCTGATTCATAATCCACATAATAAAATAGGTTATTCTTCCTAATACACTTTGAGAAACACATAGTGATTCAAAATACACTATATAAGGATTTATATACTCATTATTGTGTAATATTTTATTATTATATTCCTTTGACCATGATCCTTGTATCAAGTTTCTTATCTGGTTATTCATACATCATATTTCATGGAATTTTCAGGAAAAAACTAGAATTCAAGTTATTATAGTAGAACTTATGGAAAAAACACATTTACCAATGATATGTTTATCATATTTTTATCACATTTTCATTTTTTATAATATTCTTAATTTCAATTTTTTTAATTTATGATAATGATTCATTCATAAGTGATTGAGCTCACCCATTTTTATGATTCTCTTTTTTCCTATGAAATTAAAATTATTATAATATTTAGATGAAATTCATATGGTGAATTTATTTGGGGAATATTGAAGAAATTATATGAAATAATATATTTACATTGCTATTATCCCATGACACTAAACATATTGGATTTGGTGTTATATGATTATATGTGAGAGGTAATAATTTTATAATGTAATCATTATTATATTATATCCATTTATTCCCTGGTAAATAAGTATTGTGACTGATGCTAAAATTAACGTAAATAATATATTAATCTCATGATTTAGATTATATATATCACAAGAATAACATAATAATATGACTTAAATTTTTAGTGTCTTCAAAATTATCCAAATAAAAAATTTATTTACCTAAAATTTTGACCATTTATCTATAATGGTTAAAATTTATACAATTTAGGATATCTCACATGTTATAATAAAATTTATAACCTGTGAATTTGAATCATAATAGAGCAATGCGCTCAAATTCTCTATAAGTCAAAGATATATCCAAATATGTTATGTCATAAACACAATAGTGAATATTAGGAATAAATAAATAACATAATAATTGATGAAAAATCCAAGTATGAAAATCTTAAAACATGATTGGAATTCCTAATATCATAGGAATATCAATAAGTAATAATAAAAGCTAATACCTAGCACAAAATACAAATAAAAAACAAAAAATATGGGAGAATTATATAAATTTGAATAAAACAATAAAAATAATGAATAATCATGAAAATATTGTATAATGATATAAAAAACACGAAAATATAGAGCAATAATAAACATAGATAAATTATAGAATTGTGAGAAAATGAAAAATCCCCACATTATATTATAAACAAACAAAATGTCCTCACATTCATAGGAATATATAAAATTCTCACACATCATGTTGTGTGCCAAGAAAAGGCCATTATTCATGTTGTGAACACAAATAATACCCATGATTCATATTGGGAAGAAATAAAGTTCACATTCTACATATTGCTGAGAATTTAATTTCTAACGAAATATATCATGATAATATAATTTCAACAATGAACATCCATTTCTATTAAGGTATAAATCCTTAAAAATTGTAATCAAGGGTGATATAGATCCCCACACAAAAAAATTAATACATTTAAGTTCATTAAATTAATAAAACATTCATTATCTCATAAAGTAAAAATTAAAAAGAACTATTTTATTCAAAAATTCGAAAATATTACATAACACGAACATAATATATCAATGATTATTTAAAAACTCTTTTTCAAAAGTAAACCAAATTATACTAACTTATAAATGTTGACAAAAATATCTATTCCTGAATGAAACACATTCAAGATAAATTAAAGTTAAAATACAAATTTTTTAAAAAACCATTTACTAAATTTAACTAAAAATTATATGAAAAAATAATTTTTATGATGTTAATGAGGAGACTTTTGAAAAAACATTCCAACTAAAATATCACTAAAAATATATAATGGATTCAAAAACCAGAAAAAAATATAATTTTAAATATTTTACATTATAATAATCATTAATAAATATTAAATGAAAAATTAATAATTATTTAAAATAGGGGATGTGAAAATATTTTTATAGAAGTTATTTTAAATAAAAAATATATAATATTTTTTTTGGAAAAAAGACATAAATATTTCAAAAAGGCTTGTAAATATACATTTAAAACACTTAATTTTGAAAATAATCATTAATAAAGGATTCTTTATAAAGTCGTGATTTTTTTAAAATGTTATGTGAATATAAATTAATATTTTTACTTTTTTATACATTCAATAATAATTGAAATGAAAAAAATTATATAAGGTTTAAAAAAAGTAATAAAAAACATTTATAAATTTTTTTATAAAAATAAAAGTTAGTAATATAAAAAAGAAAATGACATATTTTTTTAAAAATTGTTAGGGAAAATTCATTGAAAATATTTACTTGTAAAAATTATTTATATTAATGAAGACATAATATATATATATAATCATTAAAAAATGGAAAATTGAAAGTACATTGAAAACAATTACTTTTTAAAACAAGAAATTAATAATATAAACATGAAAAAGATAAAATATTATCCCTATGAAATATTTATAATAATTTTTCAATTTTACCTTTTAAATATTATTTAAATAATGGAAACATTAAAAATACATAAATTTTATAAATATATTTTGTTGAGTTGTTATAAGATATTTCATTTTAAAAGTTTACAATCCTTTAGACCATTTTCAAATATTATTTTTGAAAATCAACATCAATAAAATGAAGCCAAAAGATATTATTTAAAATAAAGTAAATAGAAATGTAATTTTATCATAGATATATAGATAATAATAAAAAATATAGGATTTATAATTAGTGAGAATAAAAAATCCACATATCTTTTATAACATTTTATGGATCCTTAATTTTTTTAATATAGTTAAAAATTAATCCATAAGGCTTGAGAATCATTAAAATCAATACTCTTTATATTGAATGACCATGAAAGTTTTTATATTGTTTAATTAATGAAGAGATAAAAAAATTTATTATATATCATATAGGTAGTATATACATAAATTGAATTAAAATACGTTCATAACACAAACATTTTCCCAATGAATAGAAATTAAGATAAAAATCCCTTAAAATATTTCCTTTCTTAGTTGAGCACACTCTAACAACCTTGGGGAATTTATCTTCACATGGACGTTCCCTTGATATTAAATTTCATAGGATAACTATAACTGTCTATGGGATTATGTTTATTGTCTTGGGTTTTTAAAATAGTAAAAGGGAAAAAAATTTAGGATTAATTCAATGGTGATGTGTATCATTAAAATGGCAGCAGTGATATACTTTTATAAGTGGATAAAGGTATGTTTTAGAAACAGTAATCCCTTATCAATGATGTATTGACACTATTCAATGGAAAACATATAATAATTCGACAAAAGTGTAATTTTAGACGAGATAATGTCAAAGAAAATATCAACCACAAATTTTAACACTACATTTTAACATGTTATGGCCACTTCTCCTAATTATAACTCTTTTTATAATTTTTACTTTTAAACAGGGTAAATATTTTTGAAACCAAGTTGATAATTTCAATAACTACAACCAAAATTGTACTTATTAACTAATAAAATCATTTTGATTTTTAATTTTTAAACAATATTATCATATTATGTGATATATTAATTTAACAAAACACACATCATCATGTAAAAAGATTTTATAAAAATTAATATTTTAACATATAATTTTTATATAAGATAAAATTATCATTATTATTAATTTTTATTGATATAGAATGATTTATTGTAAATCTAATAAAATTTATGTGGTTTTCATGTATATACACAAATAAATATCACATTGAAAATACATCATTTCACAAGATCAATTCTTACTAATATTTTATTTTTAAATTTTTTTAAAAATTATAGACATGGAATTTATAAGCTAAATTATTATATTATATTTCACAATTTTACTCATTACATATATATTTTCTGACATCAAATGTTTTTTAATATTATTGTATATTCTTACATATTGATAAATTTTAAAAATATATTTTTATGTAAAATATTATTCACTTCAAAAAAAAGTAGAATAAATAATTAAGTAAATATTCATGAGAGGATTTCAAAAATGAATTTTATTTTGTGATATTATAATTTTATAAATTTTAAATTATGTATTTGAATGAATGAAAATTTTAATAAAATGTATTTTAATATAACCTTTTTAAACATTAAGTCATATTAATTACTTATCCACTAAAATAAATGGCTATTAATTTTATACTAACATAAAATATATAAGAGATTTTTTAATAATCACTTCATAATGTTTCATGATTTATAATCTATATTTTAACATTAACCAAAAGTTATAAAACATATCGTGTGTTTTAATGTATCCAAAATATTTATTTGCTGAATTTTCACACATTAATAATTTTCTTGAAATAGTGATTATCATTTACAAAAGAAAAAAAATATATATTTATATTTATATATATGAAAAACAAACCATATGTATTTTATTAATATATCCACCTCGTTACCCTTGGTAATTCTAAGAGACTACAGATTCAAAAAATATTCTAATGAGTTTTTAGTGACATACCATTCACAACATTATTTCCTTGATCATCATTCAACCAAATACTAAATACAAATATTTTATGATAATATAAACAATAAATAGTGTATATGAATATAAAATCTCATTATAATGATTTTATTTCCAAATAAACATTCATTTGAATGTATGATAATATTATTTCAACTATGGAATACATGGTTAGTCTAATGGCCTGGAACTCTTAGATCCATTCCATTGCGGAAATTTGGTATCTGGGGTGTTTTAGGAAGTTTATGGGAATTATCCCCAACACATTTACAAATTTTAGTTCTTTAAACTATGTTTTTGGTTTTCTGAATAGTGATGTCAATGAGACATATGTGAGCAGTACTATTGGTGAGACAGATATGAATAGTGCTATTAGCGAGACAGTAGTGAATAGTGTTGTTGGTGAGACAGATGTGAATAGTTTTTTCGGTTGGACATCTATCTGTGATTCATCTTCATGTGGCGATGATTCATCTTCATCTTTCGGTATGTTATCTTGATCTATTAGTGCTAGTGAGTCATCTTCATCAATTTGTTTTGGTGGGTCATCTTCCTCTGTTAATGAGTCATCTTCATCTCTCAATGTTTGTGAGTCATCTTTATCTATCAGTGAGTCATATTCAAATGTCAGTGTTCGTGAGTCATATTAATTTTTTAGTGAGAATCTTCATTTGTCAGTGTCATTTAGTCATCTTTATATATCGGTATGTTCAATAGTGTTTCTATATCAACCTATGAACAATGATTCCAACTTCTAATAGTTTCAAAACATTGACATTTTTATTGATATTAATCACATTAATAGCCCCATTTTAAGTGATTTATGGCCAATTAAAACCCCATAACACATATTTTAATATTCATATGTTCCTAGGTTCCTTTACTCTATCAAGTCACGTAGTATTCATGTGATCCTCCTTTAATGGAAAATCTAAACTATATCTAATCCACAAATTAGTTTAGATTTTCAAAAGGCCATATACATATTTTCATTTTCTTCCTTCATATTTTCCTTGGTACCAAACACCCCATAACTTTATTTTCTAAAGATATATGCGATTGTGATGTAGTCTTGGAACGAGTTTTCCGTTATTTTGTGCCCTGGTTTTGGTGCAAGTAGCAAGTGTCGATATTTATTTGTTATAATGTATGTTCAATCTCAGTTCATGTAGGTTATTCAATCCATTTCCTCCCATTTCTCATTTACATGTTATGGAATGTGATATTTATGTTTCTAATGGACATTTCGTGGGCATTGTTTGATGTAGTTGTGTAACGGTGTCCTTGGGTGGACATCGTAGTGGTGGAAGACATGATCATGAGCTGCAGTATTAGCTCGTTCTCATAAAAAAGATTAAATGCCTTTTGAAGTTTCATATTCATAGATTTTATATTCTTTTACATGAAGTTATAAAGTTATAATGTTTTATCCATTTAATCATAATGATATTTAAAAAATAAAAACTTAACCAGTGTAAGGAATTGTTATTGATCATATGTCATTCCATTTTATAATGTTAATGGGTTTCCTCTTGATTTTATAGATAGTGTTATATCTATTCCTATCTTATTTATCATTTTGTTTTTGAGGAAAATCCTCAAATAACTTGATATTGGTATTTATTATAAACTAATCATTTAAAGATAAGGAGGCATTTTTAAGGAATCTATTTTTGGTTATTGTTCTTTATTGATTATCAAATAGATGTAGTTAGGCATGTCTAGTTGAATTAGATAATTTAATTTTGAATAAAGGACCCATTTTAGAAAAAAGATAATTCCTTAAAGGGTTCATAGTTTCCCCCTTTCATTCAAATTACAATCTCTTTCTTCATTCAATATTTGAGTTCTCATTGTTTGTGAATGTTGAATGGATTGTTTAGGGCGAAGAGCCCAGTTTCTTTGTTGTTTGTTTCATACTGCTTTTGTTGTGGTTTGAAAAGGGGATGGATGATACTAGAGGGATTTATTGTTATGTGGGGGTAGGTAGGCCCAGTGGTTTTAGTCTAAATAGTTGAATCCTAGAGTGGAAAGATACATCAGTTTATGCATGTGGGTGTCGGGGAGGACACCAGCTATGATAAAACGGGGTAGATGTAAAAGGTGGATACGTGTTGAATCTTGTTGTTTGATTATATGGTTTACTTTCCCCACTTTTTCAGTAATATGTTATTTCTTAACCAATTTCCACAATAGGTAACGATGTGCGGGATATGCTACATGTTTTCCATTTTTATCTTCTCAAGGATGGATGGGCCTACTCTCCAGTTATATGTTACAAAGGATCGACAGATAGTTGCATCTACTGACTGTGTTGAGCCCCTTGTGTTTTGAATTATAGAATGTTTTTCCATAATTCCTATAATTATGGAAAAATTATAGTTTTTTATAAGTAATTTAAAAAATGATGTTATCCCAGGGGTTAGAGCTTTCTATCATGCAATGTTGAGGTTGCAATTTGAAGGAACTGTGGACTTTGTTTGATTACGCCAGAACGAATCAAACATTGTTGTGATGCTAGTAAAATGAAATGTTGAAATGATAATGTATAATTAATAATTAAACAATAAATTAATGTAAATTGAAAATGATAAAAAGGGATAATGTAATTTAATGTAACTGTTTCAGTGGCTGCTAATAGAATACCTAGTCTTAGTAGTGGTAGCATGGAGTACGAGAGATGTTAGGTATAGTTGAGACAAAAACTCTTTTATTCCCATAGTTTGGTTTTTAAATATAGTATATTATATTAATATTTTGTTTTAATATGCTACTCTACTATTTCTATTAGGGATATTTGACACCCTAGTGATTATGAGCTGTGGGGGTGTTTCCCTAAACATCTCAATGGGAGGATGGATGCCTGACTACCCCCTTCGGCCACACTCTCTTCTCTTGGAATATAATTTTTCTGATAGGCATAGGGGATATTTTTTCCCATTTATGTGTGTATAAGAAGGTAATGGCTTCTATTTATTCACACACATATATTCTAGATATAGTTTCTTATGGACTACTACAGATATTATGTGTATAGGATATGATGGATTGAGGATCCTTACTCAATGTATGGGCAGTAATGGATTGTGGTAAAAATGTCGATGCATGATAAATGTTAAGAGAGATATAGTGGCTCTTAAAAACTAACTTATTACATAGGTTATGTAGAAATAGTGGTTTTGATGCATGAGGTGCATGTTGTAGCACTTCACCCAGGTGCTTGTGGGAAGCTATTTTAGAGAGAGATGGATTAGTACATGTGACATTGGGGAAAAGTGACAAATTAGTGGGAATGTGTTATTGGGGTACCATTGATATTATTAATTATATTATATAATCTTGTATGTGATACTCATTTATAGTATCCATGGTGAGGCGAGGAACATAATATACCAATTTAAGTGACAAGTTAGTTTCACTTATTATTCATTGAACTTAATCATGTTTCATTAATTTTGCATGAGATGATCTGGGGAGTATCCTACTATGTATACTATTATACACACCCTATATATATAATCTATTTTTAGGTCACGTGGAGCAGGTTAGATATCAGGTTGGTTACTACTAGCTGGGGGTTTCAAGAGTTCTCTGGGCTTTGGGGTTACTGTTTTATTTACATTCTTTTAGTATGTGCAGTTTTCATATTCAGATTTATAAGTTATTCCAAGACATTACTTATGTGTACTTGGGATTTATTTTATATTTTAGTCTGAATAGGAGTTCTTTTGTGCCTATATTTTCTATCTCATTCACATTTTTTATCTTAGAGAGTAATGCCTCCCATTTGTGTGTTTACAATACCCTTAGAGATAGTAGGCAACCCGAGGCCTACTAGATGTAACGACCTGAAATTTTGAAAAAATATTGTATCCAAATTTATTGTGTTATTTTATTTTTTATACTCAAAAAACTGTTTCATTTGATAAAATCAGTTTAATTAAAATGACACCTTTGTGTTTTGACTGTTATATGACCATTGGTCAATATGACCGCTGGAAACTAAATAGTTTCGATTGTTGTCTCTAAATACAAGTGATCGTGGTTAATTAATATAGAATTAAGATTCGATGGCCTCACCCAGTAGTCTGGGACCGATCGAATCCCATCTAATAGAACATGGAAAGGACGTAGCACCATTGGGCGTTGCTCTGGATCAAACCCAAGTAGAACTTCATTATGTGAAGCCTGAACAGAATCACCTTCTCGAGAAAATCAATCTAATAGAAATTACTACTCGTGCGATGTTGGTTGAGCCTCCCTCAGATTCTCTCATCTTAGCACACATGACACTTAGGTCCTATGCTGGTGTGATAAGGGGCTATGTTAGGAGACCGTAACTGCCTTGTGTAATCCTTTGTTTTAAATAAAATTTTTCATTTCTTCTTATGATGAAGTTTATGATTTTTTAAACGTCCGGTTAAAAATAGTATGCATATTTTTTGTGAATTTTAGAGAAATGATATTTTAAAAATGTTTACGTAAACCTTAAATAAATAAAAATGTGTAATGATTTTCAAAAAATGGTCTTCTACAATTATGTTCAATAAAAAATTTAGAGTCTAATAAGATCAACATAATTTTTGATGAATATTAAATTATGAATAGTGATTTTATTTTTAGGATTAGTAATGTGACCAAATGGATTAGTAATCGCAGTTAAAGAAAGTATCAATATAATCTAGGCATCTTGATTAAGTAATATGATTCAATAAAATAGGTAAATAACTATTTCAGAAATTATGAGTCAAGTATTAGTTTTTACGGGTGACTAGTGTTTTTTAATTAATAAATAAAATAAAAAAATTTAGAAATTTATTTTTATAAAATGGATTTCATTTTTTAACTCAGATCATTAATATTATGTTAAGGTAATTTTTAGGGATTTTTCTTAAAAAAATGAATTTTCGATGAATAGAGTATTTATTTAAAAATTAAATTAAAAATATTTAGAAAATTATTTTTATAAAATGGAGTTCATTTTTGAAATCAATGCGTTGATATTTGGTTAAGGTGAATTTTTGGGATTTTTCTGAGAAAGTTGAATTTTCACTGAATAGTAGAAATACAGTTTTAGGGTTTCGGTATGTTTAATGACATCATAACAGTGTCATGATTATGTCATGAGATATTTTAAGGGTTGGCAGACCAAAGGTGATGAATTATATTATGGGGGCCCCATGTGGCCTAAATCCATGTGAAATACCATGGGAGAGCCCATGGATGTGAGAAAACCACTTGTATGGTGTCCCTTGGCCATTAATGCCTTGTCCCAACATTTTCCCTATAAATACCATGCCATCCACTCTCCCATTCGACTCCCAACTCTCCCCCAACGAAGCTCTGGTCTCATTACCTCCCAAGGTGTCCTCCCAAGGAGTCCTCCCAAGGTGCCCCAATCCCTCAAGGTCCCAACCTTTGAGTTTTAAGAGTTACGTTTTAAGGTATGGGATCCGACCCCTCTCTTTCTTTTCATGTAATCTCTTTTATGTCATTTCTTTTATGCCCCATCTTCTCATGTTTGAGGATGTTATTTTATATTCTATTTACTGCCATTTTTATGTTCATATGATGAGATAACCCCTCTTTCTCTCATCAATTCGTTTTAAGAATGTTTAATTTGCGCCGTTAGGCTGCTGAATTTTTAAGGGATTCTTTCACTTTTCACATTTTTTCACAGTTCTACTTTCATGTCAAGTAATTCAAATTCATTTTTATTATGTAGGTGTATGATATCTATATCTATCATACTGATCTTTTTTGTTCATATAATGAGAGACCCTATTTTGATCTCTCCAATTCATTTTTGTTGATGTTTATGTGGCACCGTTAGGCTGTCGAAAGTTTAAGGGATTCTTTCACCTTTCTCATTTTTTCAATGATCTACTTTCAGGTCAAGTCTGTCAATAACCTTTTTATTATGTTGGGGTATGATATATATATCTATCATACGGATATTTTATGTTTATATGTTGAGATTCCCTATTTTGATCTCATCAATTCATTTTTGTTGATGTTTAAGTGGCGCCGTTAGGCTGCTGAATTTTTAAGGGATTCTTTCACCTTTCACTGTTTTTTCAAAGTTCTACTTTCATGTCAAGTATTTCAAGTTCCTTTTTATTATGTCAGGTTATGATATCTATATCTATCATACTGATCTTTTATTTTCATATTATGAGGTACCCTATTTGATCTCATCAATTCATTTTTTTGAAGATTAAGTGACGCTGTTAGGCTGCCGAATTTTCATATGAGAAATCTTATTTTTATCTTCCTTTCATATTCTTCATTTCATATGGTATATCTTTCAAATTTCATTACCATGTTCTTAAATCCTTTATATTCTTTCCCCCTTCTATTTTATGGTCCATTTATGAATGTTTGGCCCATGTCCCCTCTCTTTTCAATATTTTCTAAAACCCCAAAACATAGCCGTTATGCTGCAGAATTTCAGTCTCAAAATGTCTCTCTCTTTTTTAAAAGTGATTTTATTTTATTAGTTGAATACTAAAAGATCATTATTCTAAAGGTTAATTCACATATATACAAAGTTTTTTTATTTTAAATTCTATGATTTACATACATGAGAACATCATTCCCATTCTGTGGGTTTAAAGTGACATAAAGGTCTTGTCTTTAATGCCGTTTTAAATCGTTATGATTATGAAATGAAAACCAATTTATTTTATGATATATGGGTTGTTTATGAAATGATTGATTATGATATATTTGAATCACATGATAATAAATACATGTTAAGGGTGCGCCCTGATAGCGCTCCAATTCATTGGGTAATGACTTAATCTCTAGAGATAACTATTTTTAACGACACCTTGGTGAATAACCTTGGTAATTTTTAATGACACCATGGTGATGGACCTTCGTGAAACAAAATGATTGTTAATATTAAATGTTATAGCCACATCTTCAAGTTATGAAATACGTTATTTTTATTATGATATGCCTCATGATTTCTTTCTCATGCCTTAATGTTCTTATTCATAACATTGTTGATGTATCTCAAGTTCACATGTTAAATGTTTCCCCTTGTTTCCCTTAATAGGCCTTCTCCTCACCCATTCTTTTGATGTATGTTCCCAGGATATGAGTTGTAGTAATGAACCTAGGATAAACATAATGAGAAGCCTTTCAAGTGTCTAAAAAAGAATGTTTTATGTTTTCATGTTTTATGTACATTGTTTCCAAGACACTAATCCTTAAAGATCCTCAATTTTGTAAAATGCAATGAAAGTTTATGTGATAAAAAATCATGATTCCATAGTTGGCATCAAAGGATGTTTTAGTTATTTATGGAAATTATGATATGAAAACTTTAGGAAGAACCCTATATAAATGATAAAATATGGGAAATTTTCCTGGTATTTTGTTGAGTATTGAGTAAGGGGTTTCCAAGAAAATAAATCCATGTCTGGATACGAGGAAGTAGAGGTGGATCTGGCATAGATTTACATAAGGGTAAAACCAAAAAACACTACTTTGAGCTAGACTCAAACGGGAACTGGTACACGACAATGGGCCTTGCTGCACTCTTGGTTACGACACTCCCGGGGGATATGCTTTTGTAAATTCATAAGCTTATTATGAACCATTATTAAAGGAACAAAGATAAAATAAAATAAAGATTCACATAAGAATATATGATCATGGATAACCAAGATTGGGACCTAGGGGATCACAAGTTAGGGTAAACTTTTCTTCTACATGTTTATCCTTCTATGCTTTAATTTTCCTTTTCATGATTTGGCTATGAATTTAAGCCCCCTAATTATACTTTCTTTTCATAGTTAATAGAGAGAAATGGAAGAACATGTCCCAACAACCAATGTGATAGGAAATGTGACGATTGACCTATTAATGTGACAGAGATGATGAAATAACAAGTTGAACATATTGTGACTATGCCAAACCCGATATCAAAAATCACAATTAATAATTGGTACCTTGTTTAATGCCCAGATTCATCAAGGAAGAAGAAGACAAAGTCTCAAGGATGTTCATCTGATAAAGTTGATAAGGGAAAGAAGACCCAATTTATTTTTTGAAAAAAATGTGGGAAGATGCACCAAGGAGAATGTCACAATGGAACTAGGAGATGTTTTATGTGTGGGAATATAGGGCATAAAGTATCAAATTGCTTTAAAAAATTAATAATGTGATGAATGGAGATAAGGTTCAATCTAATGTACCTTATACATTTCTATGTCGTAAATGTGGAAAAGTTAGACATTATCCAAGGAAATGATCTCTTGGAATGGATGAGAATCATGATGAGAATCAACAATCTTTGAGGACAAGGGAAAAATTGAAGTCCTATGCTCAGATGGATCATGATGACTGAAGTACATGTAACTTCTTCACAATAATTATCTATGTCATGTGGTATTTTAGTTCGTGCACTATGAGCATATCTTTTATGTTTTCTAAGATCATCGAGTCACTACCTGAGATGATTTTATATCACTAAGGAAAACATCTACTATTATGTACCACATGTTGATGTAGTAAAGATGTTCATATTAAAAAAATGGTGATTAAGGGATTAATAGATGATTATTATTTTGGAAGATGTTCACAATTTTGGGAACCCTATACAATGGAGGTAAATAGATTACTATGGTATTTTCATTAAGGAATAATGTTTGACTTATATTTTGAAGAATAGATGAATTTAAGGTGAACATATGGTAATATATGTTACATATGGAAATGATTAACCTATCTTGGGGAAAATATGTTTATGTTAGTTACTTTTGTTATAAGATGTTTGGAGTATTTTATGTTGTTTAGAGATGAACGATGAAGTTTATTTATGAAGACTGTGTTATCAAATCCTTCTTGTATTTGGGTTTCATTCTTAGTTTGGTTTATTTCAAGGAATTTTAAGGACAGTTATTTATGGAATGTTCTATGATGAAATTTGGGTAGTAACAAGGAAATTTGAAGATTTAAAAGCACTTTCCATTCCTATGGGATTATTTCTTTTTGAAGAGTTGTTTTATCTTACCCTTTCTGTTTTTTGGATAATGCTTAATGATAGAAGAAATTGATAGTTAATATTTTGTGGATTACGTGACTCTCAAGAAGATGATTCTTGTTCATTGATGAGACTAAGTAGTTTTGAATTCTCATCATTTGGAGAAAAGATTAGTTTTTGTAGAAACTTATTAATGGATGAAACTCTACTTGAAGGTAGGTATATTTCCTTATGTTTTTATTCAATGTTGTAAATTAATTCCTCAAAATTATGAAATGTTATGTAAAACAAAAATGTTGTTGGTTTGCATTTCCTACTAGGTAATCCAAGACCATTTACACTTATCATAATTTTGGGATTTTATCATGGGTAACTTTATCCTAATCATGTTTTCTTTCACTATCCCTCAGAACTTAACCCTTTGTTTTCACCTTTATGTCTATGTTTTCCTACATGTAATCCTTGTGTTGGCTAACTCAGGTGACCTTTGTACTTCGCTTTTTTTCTTTTAAAGTAATAGTTTTACTGACTCCTTTTCCAGTGTGGGACATTCAATGAAATTTCAAAACACCTATTTTTTAAAAATTGTGAGGATGCAATTTCTTAAGGGGGGAAGATTGTAACAACCCGAAATTTTGAATAAATCTTGTTTCCAAATTTTGTGTGTTATTTTATTTTTTATACTCAACAAAACTGATTCATTTGATAACATGAGTTTAACTAAAATGAGACATTTGTGTTTTGATTGTTACATGACCATTGGTCAATATGACCACTAGAAACTAAAACATTTCTATTATTTTCTCTAAATCCAAGTGATCATGGTTAATTAATATAGAAAGAAGATTCGATGTCCTCACCCAGTAGTCTTGGACGGATTGAATCCCATCTAACAGAACTTGGGAAGAAGGTATCACCACTGGGCTTTGCTCTAGACCAAACCCAAGCCGAACATCATCATGTGAAGCTAGAATGGAATCTCTTTCGCGAGAAGTTCAAACTGATAGAAATTACTACTCGAATGATGTTGGCCGAGCCTCCCTCAGATTCTCTCACCTTAGCACACCTTACACTGAGGTCCTATGCTGGTGTGATAAGGTGCTCTGTAAGAAGACTGTAACTTCCTTGTGTAATCCTTTGTTTTAAATAAAAATTTGTATTTCTTCTTATGATGATGTTTATGAATTTTCAAATTTCCGGATAAATATAGTATGCATATTTTTGGTGAATTTTAGAGAAAAGATATTTTAAAAAAATTTACGTAAAACATAAATAAATAAAAATGTTTAATGATTTTCAAAAAATGGTCTTCTACAATTATTTTCAGTACAAAATTTAGAGTCTAATAAGATCAACATAATTTTTGATGAATAGTAAATTATGAATAGTGATTTTATGCTTAGGATTGGTAATGTGACCAAATGGATTAGTAATCTCACTTAAAGAATGTATTAATAAATTCTAGGCACCTTGATTAAGTAATGTGATTCAATAAAATAAGTAAATAACTATTTCAAAAATTATTAGTCATGTATTAGTTTTTTCGTGTGAATAGTGTTTTAAAAATAATAATTAAATTAAAAATATTTAGAATATTATTTTTATAAAGTGGATTTTATTTTTGAACTCAGTGAATCGATATTATGTTAAGGTAATTTTTGGGGATTTTACTGAAAAAAATGAATTTTTGGTGAATAGTGTATTTATTTAAAAATTAAATTTAAAATATTTAGAAAATTAGTTTTTATAAAATGGAGTTCATTTTTAAATCAGAGAACTGATATTTGGTTAAGGTGAAAGTTTTGGATTTTTCTGAGAAAGTTAAACTTTTAGTGAATATTAAAAATACAGTTTTAGGGTTTCAGTATGTTTAATGACATCATAACTATGTCATGATGATGTCATACGATATTTTAAGGGTTGGCCGACCAAAGGATATGAATTATTGTATTGGGTCCCCATGTGGCCTAACTCCATGGAAAATACCATGGGAGAGCCCATGGTTTTGAGAAAACCACTTGTGAGGTGTCCCTTGGCCATTAATGCCGTGTCCCCTCACTTTCCCTATAAATACCAAGACATCCCCTAATCCATTCGACTCCCAACTCTCCCCCAATGAATCTATGGTCTCATTACCACCCAATGAGTCCTCCCAATGTGCCCCAATCCCTCAAGGTCCCAACCATTGAGTTTTAAGTGTTACATTTTAAGGTAAGGGATCTGACCCCTCTCTTTCTTTTCAGGTAATCTCTTTTATGTCATTTCATTTATTCTCCACGTTCTCATATTTGAGGATGTTCTTTTACATTCATATTACTTACCTTTTCATTTTCATATGATTAGAGACCCCATATTTCTCTCATCAATTCGTTTTAAGAATTTTTAAGTGGCACCGTTAGGCTACCGAATTTCTAATGGATTCTTTCACCTTTCTCATTTGTTTTAAAGTTATAATTTCATGTCAAGACTTTCAAGTTCCTTTTTATTATGTTGGGGTATGATCTCTATATCTATCATACTGATGATTTATGTTCATATTATGAGATAACCTATTTTGATCTCATCAATTCATTTTTGTTGAAGTTTAAGTGGCGTCGTTAGGCTGTTGAATTTTTAAGGGATTCTTTCACCTTTCTCAATTTTTCAAAGATCTACTTTCATGTCAAGTATTTCATGTTCCTTTTTATTATGTAAAGGTATTATATCTATATATATAATACCGATATTTTATGTTTATATTATGAGAGACGGTATTTTGATCTTGTCAATTCATTTTTGTTTAAGTTTAAGTGGCGTCGTTAGGCTGCCGAATTGTTAAGGGATTATTTCACCTTTCTCATTTTTTTCAAAGTTCTACTTTCATATCAAGTCTTTCAAGTTCTTTTTTATTATGTTGGGGTATGATCTCTATATATATCATATTGATATTTTATGTTCATATAATGATAGGCCCAATTTGATCTCATCAATTCATTTTTGTTGAAGTTTAAGTGACGCCGTTAGGCTGCCGAATTTTCATAAGAGAAATCTTATTTTTGTCTTCCTTTCATGTTCTTCATTTCATATGGTATATCATTAAAATTTCATTACCATGTTTTTAAATCCATTATATTCTGGACCCCTACTTTTTTATGGGCCATTTATTAATGTTTGGCCCATGTCCCCTCTCTTTTCAATGTTTTCTAAAACCCCGAAACATAGCTATTATTCTGTAGAATTTCCGTCTCAAAATGTCTCTCTATGTTTCTAAATTTATTTTATTTTATTTATTGAATACTCAAAGCTCATTCTTCTAAAGGGGTAGTCATATATATACCAAGTTGTTCTATTTTATATTCTGGGATTTATATACATGAGACCCACTTTCCATTTCCGTGGGTTTAAAGTGACATAAAGATCATGTCTTTAAAGCAGTTTAAAACGTTATGATTATGAAATGAAAACCCATTTCATTTATGATATATGGGTTGTTTATGAAATGATTGATGATGATATATGTGGCTGATATGATAATAAAGACATGTTAAGGGTGCGCCCTGATAGCACTTCAATTCATTGCGTAAGGACTTAATCTCTAGAGATTACTATTTTTCACGATGCCTGGTGAATAACCTTGGTAATTTGTAATGACACCTTGGGGATGGACTTGGAGAAACGGAATAATTGTCAATATTAATTGTTGTATGCACATCTTCAAGTTATAAAATACGTTATTTTAATTATGATATGCCTCATGATTTCTTTCATATGCCTTAAAGTTCTTTTTCATAACATTGTTGATGTATCTCAAGTTCACATGTTAAATGTTTCCCCTTGTTTCCCTTACTGGGACATCTGCTCACCCTTTCCTTTATCGTATGTTCCCGGGTTATGAGATGAAGTAATGAACTAAGGATGATCATAAAAAAAATCCTTTCAAATGTTTAAATAAGAATGTTTTATGTTTTCATGTTTTAAGTTCCTGGTTTCCAAGACACTTAACCTTAAAGATCCTCGATTTTGTAAAATGTAATGAATGTTTATTTGAAAAAAGGAGGTATTATATACTAGAGGTGAGACTCGGAGTTCATTATCTTTTTTCTCACATTTTCAGTCTAGGAGGGGTACACATTGTGGGGAGGGGTTGTGACATAGTTGTATTAGAGGTGTTTTTTATGGATATGATGGAGATGGTGTTTTACATAGGTGAGGTTGCATGGGTTGTTAGGGAAACAATGTAAGCAAATTCTAGAAGGCACTATAAACATAGGATACCGAGTAATACATTGGTATTTGGGGCCCCATGTGATCTGATTCACATACATTTATGTTTACAATGGATACTAAATGAGGTGATACTTGTTGTTAGGTGGTAACCTGAGAAAGGATCATGCATCATTATTCAATTCATAATTGTTTGAATGAGTTTATCTTTGTATAGGTTAACCTATATTGAATAAAATAAAATAATTAATTAATTAATGTTTAGTCTTCCATATTCAAATGTAGGAGCTAAAAATATTTTTTATTTTTATGTATGGCTCTATGTCGATGTCCTCATTAGGTTCATGTAAAAGATGTTCTACAGGCTATTTCAACTAATCTCCACACAGAAGAGGTTAACAATGAAGACGTACTGAGGAGGAAACTCTAAGAGATTCAGAACCAATGCATGTAGATGTATGAGGGCACTATTTAGGATGCAGTCATGGATGACTAGTTGGAGGAGGTTGAGATAGCTTTTATCTCAATCCATACATGGAAAGAGCATTGGGTATCATTGGTTGTGACAATACTGCAAGGGGCAGTGAGGCAGTGGTGGGTCCTATTCCTCGAGGATCATGAACAATCATTAGACTCATGGGAGTTGTTTGGTGACATGTTCAGTGACACGTTTCTTTCTTCAACTGTAAAGGAATCTATACAATAGGATCTGATTACCCTTCTATAGTGGAACTATAGTTTGCGAGAGTTAGGAATCTATTTCAAGAACCTTTTAGAATATTCTTCGGACCTGTTACCAGATGAGGAGTCCAAGTTGTGGCATTTTAAGGAGGATTTGTTTACAATGATATATCTCAAGGTCTCCTCATTTATGTTGAATACATTTCTATAGTTGTCTTAATGAGCAAAGTCTTGAAAAATTATTTTATCCAGAATCGGATCATCACGAGAGGGGAGTCTTCAGTTATCCTCAAGACGTAGAGCTCTAGTCTGGGGTTCCTAGTTTTCAAGGAAAAGTGGTTTTAGTTTATCTAGGGGTAGGTCCCAACCCTTAGTATCTAATATTTTTGGGATCATTAGATCTCAGACCTATACTAATGGATCATACTCTTGTTTTTCTTATTGAGTTCGAGGTCATCAGAAGTGAGGCAGGTTGTCATTTATTTGTAGTCAGTGTGTGCTGGGTATTCCATTTCACTTTCCTCCATTGAGGCAGTTTCAACTGATGCAGCAACAACATGTTTCACTATATTTTTATTAGTAGAGTGTAGACATGGTGGGAAGAGGACCACCCTAGGTTCTCTCCATCATCAAAGAGAAGAGTGTGGCCATGTTGGTGGTTTTCAGTAGAGGCTGAAATGCTATGGAGTAGGTTGTGGTCGACTTGATGCTTTAGCGTTGCGATCATCAGATGACCCAGATCTCATAAGATGTACAAATTAATTGTTTTATACTTGTATGTATTCCATGTTTGATCTCGTAGTGATGCAATCCTTAATATCATCAACCCTTTTCCATGATATGGTACTTGAGCTAGAGAGGCTTCCAACTCCCGTGGTGTTGACTAAGCCAATTAAAGGTCAATATGACTTGTTTTACTTATTTTGAGTCTGTGATCAAGTGTTTGGGAAGTAACTCCCTTGGGGGGATTTAATTTATTCATTAATACAACCATATGATATCATCCTCACCATGGATTGGTTATATATCGTGTAGACTATTGTGGATTTCATTTAGAGGAAAGTGGTGTTATTCGATGCCAGTGGAGAGACAGTGTGTTTGTTCATGAGAAAGACCCTCGTATTGGTTAGAGGGGTGTTACGTCCTAGAAATAATTGATGGCTAAACCAATGATGAGTTCATCAGAGGTTCATCATTTGGCATTTTCCAGGGTCGTGGAAGGGTACCATGATGTCTTTCTAGAAGAGGTTATAACATTACCCCTTCAACGATAGATCATGATCGGGATCGAGCTACAACCATTCTCTACTCCTATCTATATGTATTCATACAGGATTTCACTTTCTAAGTTGTGGGAGGTACGTATACAGCTCAATGGTATGTTACTGTGAGGTCTTGTTAGGCTGAGTGTCTCACTTTGGGGCACACTAGTTTGGTTTGTGAATATGGTTGACAACAGTTTGAAGTTTGTCATCGATTATCATTGCTTAAACAAAGTGATAGTGAAGAGTCGCTATCCACTTCTATAGATAGATGATTATTCTATCAATTAAAGGGTTAATGTTGGTTCTCGAAGATTGACATGGTTTTAAGATATCATCATATGCTTGTGAAGTATGACGATATCCCAAAGTCTTCTTTTCATTGTCATAATGGGAATTATGAGTTCGTTGGGATTCCATTCGGTGTGACAAATGATCCAGATGTGTTCATGGGTTTGATGAATGCAGTGGTCCATGGGTTTGTGGATAAGTTCATGGTGGTCATCATCCGTTACATACATGTGTAATTTTTTTCTGAAGAGGATCATGCAGATAATCTATATACCATTTTGGGAGATCATCTTTAATATAAGTTATTTGGGAAGTTGTCGAAGTGTGATTTTGGGGCTTGAGAAGTCAATTGAATGGGGAATGATAATTCCCAGCAGAGATTATATATGGATACATTGAATATATAAGTAGTTCTGTAATGGGATGACCAAATAATAGTATTAGACGTGTGTAGTTTCATTGATCTTACATTCTTTTACAGGAGGATCGTAGCCAATTTCCATCATGTTGTGACTCCCCATACAGTGTTGACCTAGAAGGATCATTATTTTGTATGGAATTATCAGTGTTATGTATATTTCAATTATCTGAAGGAGATGTTGGTTAGTGATCCAGTTCTTTGTTTTATAACAGAAGGAGTTCAGTTTGACGTTTTCTGTAATGCTTCACATCTAGGGTTAAGATTTTTTCTGATACAGCAGATAAAGATCATTTCGTATGGTTCTCTATTGTAATATCTCCATGATTGTTACTATTCCACCCATAATCAGGAGTTAGAAACAGTGGTGTTATCCCCGATGTTTTTGAGAAATTACGTCATCATTGAGCGCTTTGTGCTCTTCACAGATCATAACATCCTATAATATGCTTTCTCCCAGTGTGACTTGAACTTTGAACATCATTACTGGATAAGTTTCATAAAGGATTACTACATTAAAATATCTTATACACTTTGTATGGTGAATTTTGTAGTTTATGCACTGAGCAAGATGTCGTTTAGTGATGTAGTGAGTGAATAAAGTGATTCCTGGAGTGTAATGGAATAAAATTCATCATTACATCTGGATATGGGATAATTTTGGGGTATACGATTTCTTTTTCATATGATCATGCAATCAAGTTTGGTGAAGAAGGTGGAAGATTCCTATTTGGAGGATCATGATGTGAAGGTTTAGAGAGACCACGTTGTTTTTGAGAAGGCCCTTGATGGTTGGTATGAGGATGAAGAACACCAAGTGTTGTTTGAGGGATGTTTTTTTTCATTGTCAATATGTGAGATGGTTTATTTCATGTTTCATAGTTCTCCATTACTGGTAAATCTGGTGGTAAAAAACATGTACCAAACATTGGAGAGTTTTATTGGTGGCCTAAATTGAAGTTTGTAGTTGCAGAGTTTTTGTCTTAATGTTTGGTATGTCAGAAGGTGAAGGTAGAGCACCGTGTTCCTGGTGCAGTGCTTCAATAGTTAGATGTTTATTTTGTGGAAGTGGGAGGAAATTTAGATGGACATTATTTCTAGTTTACCACGAGATCAGAGAAGATATGATTCCATATGGTTATTTCCGAATTGTTTGATGAAATCATCCCACTTCATTGCAATCATGAATTTGAGCTCAGTGGAGGTTTCGTCGAGGAAGTATCTGGACAAGGCGGTGAGACTTCAGAGAGTCTTAAGGATGATCATATATGATCGAGATCTTTGTTTTACCTCTATGGGTGGAGAGGTCTCCATCATGCTTTCAGTTCATAGCTATGATTCAGTATTTCTTTTTATCCACAAGCACATGGTTAGACAGAGTGAGCCATATAGACTCTGGAAGTAATGTTATGACCTTATGTCCTAGTTTTTGGAGGTATATATATGATACAGTTAGACATGTTTGAGTTTTCCTACAACAATATTTCCATCTCCACCATCAGTATGGAGCCATTTAAAGCCTGGTATGGCTGATATTTTACTTCTCCATTATTATGGATTGGGGTTAGAGTGTCAGCAATTAGTGGTTTTGAACTGGTACTGAACACGACAGAGATGGTTCAAGTGGTTCGTGATTGGTTGAAGGCATCATAGAGTCTCCAGAATTCCCATGTCAATCATATGAGGAGACCTTTGCAGTTTCACGTTAGGGATCACATTTTTTTGATGGTGACTATCTGTGGTGGACAAAAAATCCTTGGTCATGAGAGTATGATTTCTTCTAAGTTTGTTGGGCCTTTCTAGGTGTTGGCTCATGATGGATTCATGGTGTATCGAGTAGCACTTCCCTCGCATATGATAAGGATACATTAAGTTTTCCACATGTCACAACTCCATCATTATCTTTATGAGGACTCTTATGTCATCTATTTAGGCGATATCAATGTTGATGATGATGCGACCATCAAGGAGTAGCCTGTCAATATCAAGAACCACAAGTAGAAGGTTTTTTACAATTGTTTTATCCCCTATTTTTGTGTCTTATGTAAGCAGGGTTTCATGGAGGAGAGTACATAGAAACATGATTTAAAGATATGTTCTCATTAACCTGAGATTTTTGATGTTTATCTCTTTTCTTTTAATGATTACTTTCTTAAGGGTGTAGACCATTCCAACTTAATTGATTGACTCTCTTGTTTCATGTGGTGTCTAGCAATAATTTGGGAGTTATCTCCCACAGGAGAGTAGTTAGAAGCTGGTTTTAGTTTACACATGGTTTCATGTTGTTCCTTTGAGGAAGTGTTTGAGATTCAATGGTGGTGAGAGCCTTGATAGGTTACTCAATGGGTGGTTATTCGGACCCTTTGTTATTTCATCTCTGGGTGGGTTTTGAATTCTCAAGGATGAGAATGTTTTTTGAGGCATATGATGTAATGTATAAGGCCTCTCTAGTCCATTCCAGTGTTGAAAATTAATATTTGAGGTTCTCTATGAGGTTAAGGTTACTTATCCCCAAAACATTTCCAAATTCTATTTATGTGAACACTATTTCTAGTTTTGTGAATATTGATGTCGGTGAGATAGATGTGAACAATGCTATCATGGAAACATATGTGAACAATGATGCCAATGAATAATTAGTCGATGCGTCATCTTCATCAGTCAGTGAGTCATCATCATCTTTTGATGTTGTTGGGTTATCATCATAATTCAGTGTCAGTGATTCATCATCATCTGTCGGTGAAACATCTTCATTTATTGGGGTTGGTGATTCATCTTCATCATTCAGTGTTGGTGAGTCGTCTTCATTATTCATTGTTGGTGATTCATCTTCATTTGTCAATGATACATCTTTATGTATCATTTAGTAACAATTATATGTCAGTGAGTCATCTTCATCTATCTTTATTGGTGAGTCATCTTCATCTTTTAGTAGGTGCTACAATGTTTCAAGATCAGCCGTTGAACAGTCTTTCCAGGTTCCTATAGTTTCACCACTTTGATGTTATCTTTAATGTTAAATGAATTCAAATCCTTTGTAAGGGATTTAAATCCAATTTACCACCAATAACTACTATTTTAATATCCCAATGTTTCTAGGTTCCTTTACTCGATCAAACCGTGTCATCTTGATGAGATCTACCTTAAATGAAGAATCAAAACAATATCTAAACTGCTGCTCCATTTAGATTTTCAAAAGGCCAAATACATTCTAATTGTTCTTCCTTCTTGTTTTCCTTAGTATAAGATTCCATATTCAATTCCTACCTGTGGTGATGAGAGATTTTATTATATCCTTATATCGAGTTTTCCCTTCATGTTCTCCCTAGTTTTGGGGCCAATAGTAAATATTGATCTATATATTATTAATGGAATGTTCGATCTCTGTCCATATAAGTTCATCAATATATTTCCTTTCGATTATCATTTATATGTTAGATCATTTCATCTCCATACTTCTAATAGCCTTTTCTTGGGTGTTTCATGATGCAGTTGTGTCACAGCATCCACGGGTGGATGCATTAGTTGCAGGAGCGGTGATTGTGATCTATTGTGTTGGATCATTCACATTAAAAGAACATTAGAAACCTTTTGAGGTAGGGGATTTATGGATTTAATATACTTTTACATGAAATTTTAGAGTTAAAATGTTTTATCCACTACATCATAATTAAATTTAAATATTAAATATTAAATCGATGTAAATAATAGGTATTGATCTCATGTTGTTGCTTCATACAGTGATAACTTTTTGCCTCTTGGTTTTATAAATAGTGTGATATATATGCCTTTCTTGTTAAGAATTTAGTTATTGATATAAATTGGTCTTGAAACTAAATTTGGTATTAATATTAAATTAATCAGCTAAAGGAAAAGAGGGATGTTTAATAAATCTTATTGTTGCTTTTGTTCATTGATGATAATCAAATGGATGGAGTTATTCATGTTTAATTGAATTGGTTAATTAAATATGGAATAAAGGACCGATTTTGCAATAATGTTTATTAATAGAAGGCTTATGAGTTACCATATTTCTTTTAATGTTCAAGAACCTTATTCTTTTAGGTTGTGAGTTCTCATTTATGTGTGAAGGATGCATACCTTATTTACAGCCAAGTTGCTAGTTTCTATGTTGTTAGTTTTCTGCCGCTTGTGTTGTGGTGTGAGCCTTGGATGGCTAAGATAGGAGGGCTATTGTAGAATGTAGGGGAAGGGAGGATTAATGGTTTTGTTGGTAGAATTTTACTCCTAGATTGGTTAGATGCATCGGTTTATGCATGTGGGTGTCGGGGAGGACATCAAAGAAGATGAAACAAGGTAGATGTAAATGTTGCATGCTAGTTGAATCTTAATATTTGTTTATATTCATTATTGTTCCCACAACTTTAGGAATATTTTTTTATTACCCTCCTTCAGAAATAGGTGAAAACATGTGGGGTATTCCACATGATTTCTGTGTTTAGCTTCTCAAGGGTGTATAAGACAACACTCTAGCTATATGTGGAAAAGACTTGACGGGTAGTTCATTTACTAACAGTGTCGATCCCCTTATGTTAGGAAGAATAGAATTCTTTATAGAACACTTGGAATTATGGAAACCTGATAATTATTTTAATAACTAATTGAATAAATTATGTTAACCCATGGGATTTTATCTTACTAGGATGAATTGTTGTGTTTGAAATTTAAAGAAACTGTGGACTAGTTTTGGTTATTTCTAGAGAGAATGGATCTTTGTTATAATTCAAATGAAATGAAATATTGAAATGATGAGGGTTAATTGATGGTTAAATATTTAATTAATGTAATGTGAAACTAATAAAAAGGGATAAATTAACATAATGTATTTATTTCAATGGTTGTGTGCTTATAGGATACCTTGTCTTGGAAATGGTAGTTGGGAGTCAAAGAGATGTTAGATGTATCTGATGCTATGAATAAGTTATTCCCATAGTTTAGTTGTTGAATATAGTATATTCTATAATTTTTGTGTTTCTATATGCTAATCCACTATATCAGTTTGGGTGACTAACTCCCTGTGGATTCTAAGACATGGGGCGGGGTTTCTCCAACATCCTGATGGGAGGATGGGAGGCTGATTTCCCACTCGGGCGAACTCTCCTCTCTTGGTAGTTACATGTGTTTATATTCATGGAAGTTAGTTTTCACCATTTATGTGTGTATAGTATTATAATGGATAGTGGATATTCACACACATATATTCTGGATATATATTCTATGGACTACTATAGGTGTAATGTCTATAGGCTGGGATCACTTGAAGATCCTTACTCAGCATATGGGCTGCAATAGCTTGTGGTATAATACCAGACATATAATACATGATATGTGAGTTTTGTTGGCTCCTGAAAATAATCTAGTTACTTTTTTTATGTGGACATAGGGCGTGTGATGGATGAGGTGCTGGTTGTAGTGCATCACCTAAGTGTCTGTAGGCATGCTTTTTAGAGGGAGATGTCTTAGGATGTGTGATTTTTTGGAAAAGAATAAAACCATTGGGGAATTGTTATTGGGTTACCATTGATTTTCTTCATTATATTATATACTCTTTTATGTGATACTTGGTGAGAGTTTAAATAATGAGGTTTGGAATATATTATAAATGTTATGGTGATACTCCAGTTTCACTTGTTGTTCACTGTGATTTTGCATGCATTCATTACTTTTTCAAGAGAGGCTCTAGGGAGGATCCTAAAGAGTATACAGTTATACTCACCCTATGTATATATAAACTTTTTTTCATATCACTTTAATATGGTAAGAAATTTAGTTGGTTACTAGTATCTTGGGGTTACATGAGCTGTTCGTACTTTGTGTTCACTTTTTTTTACTTTCTTTTATTAATAGCATTTTTTCCTTTCAGTTGCAGTAGTTCTTCAATGAGATTACATAAGTGTACTTCAAAAATTTGTATATTTTAGTATGAGTATGATTTGGTATATTTATGTCGTATATCTCTCTTTATCATTTATTATATTATAGGGAAATGCCTCTCAATTGTGTGTTTACTATACCCTCGGTGCTAGTTGCCATCCCGGGGCTTACTAGAGGCTGGACAGGGGGGTGATTATCTCTCTTCTCACATTGCTGACTCGGGATGGGAACAATTTGTAGGGAAGGGTCATGAAAGTTAGTCTTATAACACTATTTTTTCTAACTAATAATTTTTAAATAGTTTTCTCTCAAAAATATCATCCCAATACGTGATATTTACTATGAAATAATTCCTTTATATTATCCAATAATGTGATTGTAATCAACCAAATCATATCCCGTGAATGTGTTATATTAGGTTCGAATTTATACCCATTTATCATGCACCAAGTGATGATAATGTTAATTACCAATATATCCTATTTGGGGTTAATACCCCTTAGTAAAATTATTCCAAACATTGAATTCTCATATACTGTCTAAACAGGGATGTAGTTTCATGTAGTTTTTCAAAATATATGCTTCAACAAAACACCAATATTTTATTTTATATAGAGAATCATACCATATATTTTTCTCTAGGTTTTCACTGAACATCACAAAACAAAAATCCAAAAAATAAATATTCTAATCTATAAAATAAATAAAACATCCCATGATACCAACTATATCGACCCATAGAAACATAAGTCAAATATTACATTAATGTACTTTTTTATATTATACATCTCATAATAGTCAGAAAATAAAAGGATCAAAAGTTTTAGTTTCTTGGAGATTAGCCACATAGAAAATTTATTTATAAATGTTGTGATAATTTATCCATAATCATTCTCCTTTAATCCTTTTTGATAAATATCATAGGATAAAATCATCTCCATAACTGAGGGATTAGAATCATACGAATTGAGGTAGCTCAACAACTCGGAAAGGAAAATATTTATCATAAGGTGTTAAATCATAATCTTGATAGAGAATATGAGGAAGAAAAAATATTTTAATAATATATTCAAAAAACATGTATGATATTCATAAACCATGATTAAAAAATATAACTTCCAAAATAAATATTTGTAAGTAATCATAAAAATTATTACCCAAGTCAAATTAAATATGAATAACAAAAAAATATGAGCATGATATAAAATTGTGAAATACATTTAAAATAAGTAATAATCTTGAAAACATGTCATTATAATATAAAAATCATAAGAATTTGGTATAATCTTAGACATTGTGAAATTATAGCATTTTGAATAAAAATAATGTAACCACATTATGTTGTGAACAAAAAAATATAGCCATATCATGTTTTATGGAAAACAAACTCTTAAAGACCATGTTTTGAATAAACATGATTTCCACGCTTCATTTTGTGAAAAAAAATATCCCATGATTCAAATTGCGACAAAAAAAGGCACACACTTCATATTGCAAACTAATAAAAATCACATGCTTCAAATTGTGAAAAAATTATAATCCTAACATCCTTTTCACGTGAGTTATAAATTCCAAAAAAATGAATTGGATTGAAAAACAGGGGTAATAATAGAAATTTTTTAAATATTTATTATTAAAAATTATATAGTCATATTAATTATAAAAATAATAAGCCTTTTTTAACATTTAAAAGGAATTGGTTTTAATTAATGTATTTTTTATGGTTTAATATAAAAGAGTAATTTTAAAATTATTTAATTTTAATTTAAAAAAATTAAATATATATTTTAAAATGAGAACATTAAAATTAACATTGGGTAAAATTTTGGTTTTTTAGATAATATGGATTTATATGTGAGTAGTGAAAAATTCCTATTTTTGTAAAAATTTATTATCTTTTTGATATGTTATGAAATTTAAAAATAAAATTATGTTTTAAATATGATTTCAACTGACATATTTGTTTATTATATTATATTTAATATAATTCAGAACATATTAATTAAATTTATATTGTTATTATTATATGTTTATTTTTTTGGTTTAAAAAGAGGATTTTTATGGATATTACATTGAAATGAATAATACTTATCCAATTTAAATTAATTAAGATAATCCATAATGAATTATTACTTAAATGAAATTGAATGAATATATATATTTAAAATTTAATTTAATTTCATAAAATGATAATTGTTTTCATAGAGTTTGAATAAAATCTTATTTTTTTTGGAAAAATGCACTTCCTGAAACCCCTCATCTTCATAAAATTTTTATGACCTTATTAGAAATATATTTTACAATTATGTGAATTGAATTTGCTTTAATGGGTTCAATATTTTGAATCATAAATCTTTATATATTCTAATACATTCACATAATTATTTTGATTGAAATTAATAGTGAAAATATTAAAAATTAATCACATAAATTACAGTGAAAATGGTTTTACTTTATGGTTAAACCAAAATGATATGGGTAAAATTAACCAAAAACAATCATAAGCAATTTTTATAGAAATATATCTACCTAATATTGTAAAAGTATATATAGTGATACATTTTGGTTCCTTGTGGAATCTTATAACTATGTGTATATCTTTTTCTTTTCTAATTTTACATGTGTGCCACCCACATAACATATAAATGGCTACCCGCTCTACTCTACATTGATAACCTCTAATACCATTTTTATCATTATAAAAAAACCTAAATATATTTATTAGTTTCAAAACGAATTCCTCAAACCCATATTTTGATCATCAATCAATCCTCAAAAATGAATTTTTGTGATTATATAAGGAGGTTTTTTAGAGAAGAGGTGTCATGCATTACTGCATCATTATTTTATTTCTTCTTCCAAGTCCTTAAAATATTAATAATTTATGACTAAAAACTAACAATATTATCTCATTTATAAATATATTTTGTTATATTAATGTAATAACTTAAATACATAACCTCTTCCATCAAATGGAATATGAAACCATTATTCCTGTGTTTGATATATTACCACCTCACAAACCAATATCACATGTTTTCCATCATCTCATGTTATAGATTATTTTAATTTTATATTTAATGTATATATATATATATATGGTATTTTAACATATTTATACTATTGAATATATGGTATCACATACATCGTCTTACATTACATTCCTTAGGGGATATGAAAACATCACTCGTATGTATAGTGGACTACCATCACACGAAGTGATGTGATTCATTTTTCATGAATGATATACATGGAATGTAATAAGGATAGATACAGTAAATATATGTGATATAGATTATATAATAATTATATAAGTGTCATATTTTTCTATTTTGAAAATTCAATATTTCATTTTCTTTTTTAATCTTAAAAATGATAACGTTGTCCATGGACTTGTGGACTACCATCTCCACAAAGTGATTATATTTTTTTCTCATCACTAAATAACATAGTTCATATATATAAGTATATTAATAAAATAAAATTATAATTTAGATATCATTATCAATATCTAAAGTTATATTAATTCATTTTTTTAATAATGATCATTGAAAATTGGAAACATTACTCATTTGTACACATTTTCTGGCGTCTCTATAATCATAACATAGTTCATTTTTTATAGAATTAATTCACAATAGATGTTTAAAAATATAATTTATTCATAATAATTAATATTATTTCTTGAATAGTATATTTTAGATGTTAAAAAATGAACACTTTTACCAATGTTCATCCTATGAAATTCACATTAACACATAATCTATATAGCATGAAAACACAAAATATAAACATAATTAATTAAATAATTATATGTAATATGGTAATATGTAAATTAAATAAATCCCCCAAAAAAATATATCTAGAAATTAAATAATTAAGTTTAGTTTCTTTTACAAGAAGATAAATAATGTACATGGCATGTCAGACTCAAACTAAGGGACATCGACCCAATTTCCTTTCACTATGAAATATTTTGATGTTATACATTTATATTTTTTATGAGTTGTATATAAAAACCATTTGTCATGTTATATAATGGGTTTATCTATTCTCATTGTATTTAATGTTATTTATTTTTATTATTCATTTGGGATTGTGATGTAATTATTTCTAATGTGGTAAGGGACTTTTTAAGAAAAATAATAATATTTTCCTTCTAATTCACCTTTTCTTCAATTCCAATTTCATTAAAATGTTTTTATCATGGAAATGGTATATTTATATAGGTATTTTTTTATTTTTATAAATGTATTTTTTTAATGTAAACATTTTATATAATGTTTAACATTCATTACAAATGAAAAAAAGAATACTTTAATTTTATATATATGATGATGATAAATTTTTCCACATTAAAACCCATTTTTAAAACATCGATTCCTTTATAAAATTTCAATTTCTATTTAATAAAAAAATAACTCCCGGTAATTAAATTTAAATTAGGTTTTAAAAATATTTTTCTAAAATAAACGGTTATTTATAAATTTTAAATTAAACTTTAACTATGTTTAAAAGTGTTCCTCAATGGTTTTATACTGAAAAGTTCCAAGATTATAATTTTTTACTCATTTCATAGTCCTTGGAAATATTTTAATTATGGGTTCACCCAAGTAGTTCCCATTGATACCATTATATATTAAATTATCTATGCACCAAGATATAGATCTAATGTATTTTTTAATGATTATGTTCTCTATATAATTATTTTTGTAGTTTTTGGAATTGTAATTCAAACCTGTAAGGGTTCTATGAGATAATTACCCGAGGCACCTACATGATTTTTCTATTCATTCTAATGTGTCTTTGTGAAAATAATTTGTTTTAAAATTTTAATATAAATTAAAATTTTAAATTATAGATTATTCCCATTATGGTTAAAATGTTTTGTATTTACGAAAAGGTTTTTCTGGGATTTCATGTTCTTCACTAGGCCAATGGATTTATTATTTTTATTTATATAGTTGATATTTTTATTATCTTACCCTATTTTTGTTTTCTTTTTTACTATATTTATGAATGTTTAAGGTAAATGAAGTTTCTATATAGATGTTTTTTATAATTTTTCATGAAATGAAATTATTTTTTTCATATGATTTTTATATAGTGGGAAAAGGGATATTGTTCAGAATTATCTTCATTTTAGTGTATGTTTTTTATGTACGATTTAAAACAAAATTTTATAAAATGATAAGATGAAAAATATCCCCAAATGTAAGATAATTAAATCCTAACATAAAACTCATGATTTTGTAATATTTAAGGATGAGTCCTACTAGTTGTTATTTGATTATAGTTTCAGAATCTTTAGTGGTTATGTTAATTTTAATAGCGTACCATTGAAATATTTTATATTATGGTTAATTTTAAATGATATAACATTTCTTTATTACAATTTTATGTTATCTAAATAATATATTTTTAGATTGATATTTATATAAATAAAATATTAAGGTTATAGTGGGAAAGAACTAAGATGAAAATATCCTTCCAAATCAGTATCCAGAGATGGTTGGAATTGGAATAGAATATATTTTTATATTGATGGATCAATTTACAGATGAAATAAATATTGATGAAATCAAGGAAATAGTGGAAGTTTATCTACCATGAAAAAATAAGTCTATAGTGGAGCATTTCATGAGGCAACATCTCCTGTCATTTAACTGACTGTTTGACCCTATGGTAGTTGTAGGATGTATCAATTATCTAGAGATTATATTTGATGACATGGGTTGTTTAAAATATTGAAATGTTACTCTTTCCATTTATTGTTTTAAAGGTGAAGCTAACCGACTCTCATATTTGGTTACGAATACTAGAGGGAAAGGTGATCTTTATGACATTGAATGTGAAATATTTAAGGATTTTTTACATGATAAATATTTTCCTAATGTCGTTCAAATCTAGATAAAAAAATATTTATAATTGATGGAAGATGTTTATGATTCATTTTCAATTTATATAGACCATTTCACAACACTATATATGTATGGGTTGGATTTTTATTTAGAAATTGATAGTAAAGTTAATATATTTTACTCAGGATTGAATCTATTTCTCTAAATGTAATTGTCCACATGAGAAGTTAAAATATATTAAAAAAAATTAGTTTTGCTGAAATGGTATATATTGAGTTTTCTAACACTTATGACCCTCTTCATGAAGAATGAAAGAATCTTTCTAGATAGTAGGAAGTGGGGAAACATTCAATAATGAAATATGGAGGTAATAAAATAATTTTTTCATATTATTATATATTGGGTAAAATCCCTAGGAAAATTTCATATGAAATCGAGTAAGTGTTATGGATGTGGAAATTTTGGACATATGGAATATCATTAAATTATAAAGATTCCTAAATAATGAAATAATGAGTTAATTGATATCCATCAGATAGCGGGGTATTTTTGTTGTAATGAGTTGGGTTAATATGCCTGAAGATAGTAACAAAGGCTGGAAATCATTAGAATTAAAAGAAAAACTTGTGGAATATTCATTATCTACTACTATGGTTGATCATGGGCCATCATATAAAGTTGTTATAAGTGTTTTAAGTTTGTGTTAAAATTATACCAATACCCTTTTTGACTCTGGGTCTTCACGTTCATTCATTTCCGAGAAAGTTTTTGTAAATCAAGAATATTGCCTCATAAAATTATGGTGGTACTTTTATTGAAATCAATTGGTGGAAGAATTTAAGTAACCATGATTTATTGTAATATTCTTATTGTTATTAGTGGAATGTTATTTATTGAAAATAATTTTTAACTAGATATAGTAGAGTTTTATATCAGTTTGGGTATACATTTTCTTTTAGAATGTCCTGATTATATAGGTTTAACAGCCAAGATAATTTTGTAGATTTATTTCATGACTATGATAACAAAATAATAGTCTATTAAAATAACTATAGATTTATGTTAATGTTTCCTATCTCTTATTATTTAAATAAATAGAAATTTTCAAATTAGTGAAGTTCCAGTAGTGAAGTAATATGAGAATATTTTTCTAGATCATTTACCTAGTGTTATTTCTGATCAGGGGGATAAATTTACTGTTGACCATTTTCTTGATACTATGACTTTTTATAAACCCCCTTATATAACGAATCAAGTGGAACTTTTATAATTGGAAAAGGAATTACTGGATATTATAGAGAAAAAGGAATCATTTAACATTTCACATCACCATGTAGTGCTCCTATTTTGTTTGTTAAAAATAAAGAGAGGTAAATTAAAATTTTCATTGACTATTGATCTAGGAATATCATAACTATTATGAATAAGTATCATTTTCCGCATATTGATGATATTTTTTATTGACTCCTAGGAGCACAATATTATTTAAAGTATGATTGTATCTTACTATACAATCATTTTAACTTAAAGAAAGTATAAATTATGAATATTATGTTTCTCAAAACATATGAGCAATATTATTTTTTAGTCATTCCCTTTGGGTTTTTTAATGAAATATTAATATTTGTGGAAATTTTGAATATACCACTTCATGAGTTAATGAATTTTTTTGGATTTTTTATTGATGTAATTTTGATATATTATAAAATTTCAGAGGAACATGAAAGGTATATAAGGATTGTTTTACAAACCTCAAAATAATAAAATCTATTTGTGTAATTTAAGGTATTTGATTTTTTGTTATAAAAATATTATTTCCTTTGACACATTATTTAAAAATATGTCATTACTATAGACTATTTTAAAACAAGTGTTTTTAATAATGTAAAATACCCACTAATATAAAAAAATATTCATAATTTTAATGGATTACCTACTTACTACTCATAGTTTGATGAAAACATTTCTAGGTTTTTTATCACAATAAGTATGTGAACTCAAAAAATAGGTAAATTAATCTAAAAAAGTAAGGTAATTATTACTTCTATAAAATAAAAAATAATATTGGTAAATGATCTAGTTTTCTCCATGCCTTAGCAAAAACATTTATTAAACATCTATAGTGATGTTTCACTGAAAAGATACAGTTGTTTCCTAATTTAGAATGATCATGTAATTTGTTATGTTTCGCATCAGTTAAAACCTCATGAGTTAAATTACTTCATAGATGATCCAGAATTAGTTACTATGGGATTATTAATAATAATTTGGAGGCCTCATTCTTATGGATTAATTTTTGAAATATATATTTAACACAATAGTTTTAAATATTTTTTCACTTTTAAAGTGTTAAATATGATATATAAAAGATGGTTGGAATTGATAAATAATTATGATTTAATATTTCATTACCATCATGTAAAATCATACAACATGGATTATGAACAATGATAAAAAATAATGATACCTTAACCATGTTATGTTTGGAAAATGAAAATTTTCTTTATTATTATATAAAAATTTCTCTAGAAGATATGGATGTGGGGAAATACTCAGTTTTGTTTTGGTTTTTAGTATAGTCAACATTGTCAGAATGAATTTAGAAATCCCACAAGGGGGATCTTTCTCGGTTGGAAAAGGAATACTATATTGATAAGGGTATATTTCCCTATATTAATATTGATGGAGAATGTTCTTTTTGAATGATATAACTCTAGTAAAACAGATTTCCTTGTTAGATTATCAAATTAGAACTAGATACAAGGTATCACATCTCGAAAGAACAAATAACATAATAGTCGTGGTAAACAAAATTCATACATGAATTTCAAATACATTTGAAAAAAAATAATACAATATAGAATTAAATTTGAGAACACTATGAATATATTTCAAATATCCCAAAATTTCAATCATAATGAAGATATTTCTATTTTGGGGAAACTAAACATAAGAAAGGGTGATCTCAGATTCCTAAAAAGGGTATATGCATAGTAGAAGCTATCATTGATAACATACGCATAACATTAGTGTATGTGTATAAGAACATGAGATAAAATTAATGATCATACCCTACATATTAAAATTCATAATATGAAGTCCTGGAATAATTTTTTTCTCAATTTATAATACATAAATCATAATAAAATTAAAGAGACTAATTTATGTGATCATAACCTAGGCATCAAAAATGGAATTGAAGAAGACTCATAATCATAAAAAATCATTCCATATGAAGTTGTTAACATCCAACACCACTGACATAGTGGATCAAGATTCATCTCTTATTTAACATAGTTGATTGGGAGACATTTCTTTCCCATATTGTATAGGAATTAACCTCTATCCCAAATTATATCATGTCAATGGACATGTTTTCCATCATTATCTCATGAGATATAAGTAATTTATATTTGGTAATTTTCAATCATAATACTGATGAAGGATAAAATGAAATCAAACATGAATAAAAATGATAATAAATAAATTCATGATATGATATGTCAATTGTGTTTTAAATAAACCAAATAAATTAAATTAGGTGCATAACATAACATTTGTCTCAATGAATGGAAATTTAGATGAAAATATGTAACTAGTTTGGTAATTATTAAACTGTAAATAGTATGAACGAGAGGTCTTAATGGGGATATTTAATTTATCATTATTTTAAGAATAAAAATCATAAAATACATTCAGGGGTATTATATACCCCACATCAAATACCTATATAGTGAATATGACATGTGTCACATGGTAAATAAAAATGAGATAGAAATCTATTACCATAAGTCCTTAAGGCCTTCAAACATGTTCATAAATCTTTTATAAGACATATAAGTTTATTATAAAAAATTTATAGAAACCACAAAAAATCTTATAATATCATATGTGATCCCATTATAATGTTTCAACACCCTTTTGTTACTAATTCCTTATTAAAATCCAAAATTTCTACATGTTAACTTTTTTGTATTATCCTTCATTTTTTTCATGAAATTACAATTACAGAAATTAATATATAATTCCGTATAGTATTTACTCTATATGTTCATTATTATAAAAATTCCTAAATGTTGATCAAATAAATGAATTACATCGCTTCATGGAGATGGTAGGTCGTACGTACTCATGAACAACTGTATCATTATATTAATGAGTGAAGGGTTAATAAAGTGGGTGATATATTAATATCATAGAATAAATATAATTAATAATAATCATATATATTTAATATTTCCAATATTATGTCCATCTAATTAAATTACTGAATAAAAAAAATTACACCATTTCATAAAGACTGTAACCCATATGGATGCATGCATTGTGATATCATTTTTGTAGGATGTATAGAAGGTTTAATATTGTTTTAACATAATCTAAATAACACCTAATAATATATATTATATAAGTGATATTATTATTTTCATTGAAACAACACATGAAGAGGAAGAAGAATGAGAAATATAAGTGAAAGTGTCAATATAGAAGATTTCCTCTTCTTCAGGTAACTTCATTTCGATATCTGATTAATGGATATAGGGTTTATATTTTGGAAGGAAAAGAATAAAAATAACTTATATAATAATTTTTATAAGGGAAATTGTCTAGTATTTTTCAAGATAAATGGATTAATGTTGTGTAAATAAGTGAGGGTGGACGTACCCTTTTATAAATGAGATGAGGGTCACTCTTAGAAACTCTCAAAATATTAAATTATAATTAATTAATTATCTATTCCAATAAAAAAATGAACATTTATTCAAGTATAAGTAAATATAATTTTGTAATATAATCTAAAAATATAATTTATATATGTTTTTAAACTATTTTATACCTTATTACATTTATTTACCCTTAGTTTACATATATTAATTTTTATAGTGGTAGTATATTCATCAATATTAACATGATATAATTATTACTTATAAGGATAATATTGAATAATAAAGGAGAAATATAAAATTTTTGAAACCATATAATTAACACCTTGAATAATGTTATTATTTTTATGAATTTTAAATAATTTTACAAAACATTATTTGCGTAAAAAATCATTTTTGTCAATTTCGACATTATTCCTTTAATCTGACTTAATATACACAAATAAAAAGTTTGATTAGAATTTAATGTGCTAAAAAATACCTTATATGTCATGTATATATATAAATGTTTTGGTTACGATTAAATAATTTAAATTATATCACTTCTTCCATTTTTAAATTAATTTACTCAAATATTTTATAAATGAAAAATTTGTGTTCTAGTGTTACATGGGGAATTTAGTCCATTATATAATGACTAAAAATTTAAATAAATTCCACTCATGAGAAATATTTTATAAGATTTTATATTTACACCTATATTCATTCATATCCTATATAGTTTACTATGTGTACACATAAGAGATATATGTATAAGAAGGTGTCACTTTGTGACTTTCTATGATATGAATAATATATAATTAAGTATCATTGAAATGATTACATTAAAAAAAATTATTAACATATTTATTAAGGGTATGATTAAATATATCCAATATAAATTTTGATTAACAAGTATTTTATTACCACATGTTGTTATGTTTTTATAACAATATTTACTTCATACTTCCATTAGTAAAATAATTATTGTGTCATTGCTATTTAAGCATTTAAGGTAATTATTTCTTAACTAAAAATTAAAAATAATTTATAATAATTTATATAAAACTTTTATTTTTGAAAAAATATTTATAGTTTAATATATCCACATGAAAAAATATATAAAAAATATTATACTTACTAAAAACCCGAGTCTGACATGCGTGGCTTTTCATTAAGAAAAACACTATAAATGATGTAAGCTAATACATGGGGCTAAAAATGATAAAAACTAGATTATAGGATTCTTAGGATATAAAATTACTTATAATAAAAATGTTTTTCAAGCGTTAGAGTCATTTCCTAGTCCTTATAATTTTATTTTAAAACTTAATTTTCTGATTTACCGTTTATAATGGTAAAAATTTTACCAAGGTTACCATTAATAATTTCCTAAAATATAATTTTAATAAATTATAAATTTTTACATACTAATAAATAATATATTAACCATTTTATCCAGTTCAATACTTATAGATAGAATAATTTTATTTTAATCTATGTATGAAAATTGTGACAATATTGTTTTTTAGAAATATATTATTTTTAAATGTAAAATTGGATTTGTTCCCACCACATGCCTTTAAAAAATATTATATTAATGTAAAAACATTATATTGATTATATATATATGTCATTAAAATTAATTAACAATGGTGACTAATTTTATTTATTATTAACAAACACTATTGCGCAAATTATATACTTTTTTCATAAAAACATTTCGTTTACATGAAACTTGTTTTTTTATTTTCATTTCTAATTAATTAAGAAACAATGAAAAAAATTTATAAAGTGTAAACCATGAATTTTCATAACTTATTTAATATTGGGAATAACCTCCATTCTAATAGATTGGGGATAATTATCCCATTAATAAATAATATTAATTGTATGTCGTTTTTTGTAAAACATGGGTTTGCATGCAACATAATATATTAAAGAAACACGATATTGCATTAAACATAAGCTAAAATAAGTATTATACTTCATTCACTACATCTAGAAGTCTTTCCATTTACAGAAACTCTAGTTTTCAAAATTTTAATTAAATTGAAAAAAATGTTTCACAAAATCTTTTGATGTTACATTCTACTCCCTTAAAATAAATTTGTCCCTTGAAATTCATCTCGATCCTCAAATGTTAAACAATTAGAAATTCATTAATAGAAACCCACACAATTCAAATGAATAATTTAACATCCCATGATATGTAAAATTTCGAAACCTAAAGGTTATGTGAAGTAACACATAACTATATTTCCACATAAGGAAAACATTGGTGTAAAATTAAAGGATTTATTTTGAATGGAAAAAAATCACCAAGAAATAAAAAGGTTGATATGGAACATGGTCAAGAAAATTTTAATAGATTAAAAGCCATATTTAAAAAATGTCTGAAAATAATCCATTGATATATTTATACATTATGCTAATTGGATAACATTTTATTTCAAAACCATTTGAGAACACATACCTACATGATTTCATTAGTAAAATCTCCCACTTAGGTTCGAACTTGATTAATTTTTCCTTCATCTCATAATCAATGAAATGGTTATGAAATTATAATTCTAGATAAATTAGTGGATCATTAGATCTATAAAGAGATGAATTGAAATTCTTATTGTTTCTAGTTATTATCGAAAAACATATGTAGCATAGGATATCCAATATGAATAAATTTATATATGGTGATGTAATATATTAATCTCTCAAACCATATCCAAATATCAACTTAAACCATTTCAGAAATGTTTACCCTTATTAACCGTCCAAAATATTAAATCAAAATCATTCTAAAGAGGGTAATTAAATTTGAAAAGTCAACTTTTCATTAATCCCCCAAATAACGAGATTTTGCTTTCAATTTTCATGAAAAAACATGTTAATACCATTATCATGTATTCTCTCAAGACACGGTAAGACCCTAGATTACTATAAAAACATTGTTAACACATAAATACTTTCAAAAATTAACTCTTTCCTTTTTTAATAAATCCAAAAATTCTATACACACATTCCATGATATCATAAACCACAATCTCATCATATTACTAATAAATTCCATGGTCATCCCTATTATCCCATTTATTTTATAAAAAATAAAAATATCCCTATATATTTATTATCACAACATAATAATCATATTAAGGGTTATTTCTCCTTTAATCATGTGTTCTCCAAAAATATGACCTTACCACCACAATCACTTTTAACCATTACAAGTACCATTATTGATATTTATTTAAATACATAAGTAAAACCTATAAGGTAATATTCCTTAAATTTCTCATTATTCAATAATACCATAAATGTAAATATGCAACATTATTATTTAGTTCTAATATATTAAAACCTACGAATTTATCTTCTTTATTAGAACATTAACTAGGCTTTGTCGTTTTATTCCATAACAATTATTTCTTCTCATATGTCATTCATAGTCTCTTCATCATCAGTAATTTTACCATTACTTATAAAATCATTCATATTCTCTCAACAAGATTTTCCCATAGGGAATATGTTTTCCAAATTCTAATACATTCAACATTTTAATCATTTTTATTTCCGTTATGCCTCAGGAATACAATTATTATCATCCATTACATTAACATAACCTTTTACATTTAATTTTTAATTATTTTGTTTTTTACCACTTTTCAACATCCAAATATTCTTCTAGTTTATTTGAAACATTATCTTCAATGTCTTTTCCCACTATATTTACATGAGTAAAATTAAACTTTATTTCCTCAATGGTCACTATGAATCTCCATATCTATCTTATTTTATGGGTGAGGAAACTGACCAATGATGAGATTATTGATCAAATTATAAAATTGATGATTATTCATAATAACAAGGTTTTGAAATTAAACTCCCATTTCATTTGGTTTCTTATGAGGAATATCATTCCATTATCCATCACATTCACTGTTATAAAAAATCCTCCCTATTCCATCGAACTTTTAATACCCAAAAAACGTAGTGTGAGAAACGGTAATTCAAGTGGGTAAACTCATAATCATGGATGAATAGTTTTAAATCATGAACCCATATTAGTAATCAATTAATCAATAGAATTAAACTAGGTCATCGATAATATTATATTTTTTAAATATTTTATAATGTTTCATAATGAAAATGTTGAATATCGAAACTAGATCCCCTCAGAGTGTAAAACAAACTATGCAGAAAGGCACATCGTCAAACACCTGTTGTAATGACCCATGTATTTATAGAATAACACTTTCTATTTTCAATTAATATTTATGAATACAATATTAATTCTAGGATAAAGGGAATTTTTTTCCGATATTGTACTTGACACACAATAACAGGTTTCTCCAAAATCTTACGTTGCTCACAACATTGAGTTATACAAAAATATAATGCAATAATATTATTAGTATTTTAAATGGAAGTTAACGCCAAGACATTTGAATGTCAAGCAGGTATTTTATCAACTGAATTTTGAAATATGTTTTACACAATTTAAAATAATTATTCATTTGTTTCCAAATTTCTTAAAAATGAAAATAAAAACCAATTGAATATAAATGATGTGTTTTTACGAAAACCTATTTAAAAAGAAAATAATTGTGTTTTTAAAATCATATCAGTTTTTATAGATATTTATTTAATGAAAAATATATGTTATATTTTTAATGTAATGTTTTAAATTCATCTTATTTTATTACTCCTAAGGAGATAAAAACAAATTCAATTTTTCAGATGAAACATGTATTTTTTCAAAAAAACAAATTACGCATTTCGATAGAGAACCCTTTTTAAATTTATTTTTTGAAACCATTATATGTTATATTTGACAAAATATAATTATTATCTATAATATAATCATAAAAATTTACTTTTTAAGAGTTTTTGATATTTTGCTGATAACAATTATGTTCTGATGAATAGTAAAAATACGTTTATTTTTAATTGAAAAGAAATTTTTCCATCAAAATAATTTATGTGATTAAATAATATTATATAATTGTTTTAAAGTATAAATGCAATATATTTTTATCATTTAATCTGAATATGGTCATTAAAAGTAATTTTCCATTGAAATTGGACACAAACACATGTCAATCTTTTGATAGTTATTATCTCTTATAAACCCAATTTTTGGTTTTGAGAAAGGAAATTAATTTTATATACGTTTCTACGACATCTATCTTTTGAATTTGTAAAATGGGTTCTATATTAGTAATTAGATGTTCCAAATTTTGAGAATAGGTACCTTTTACTTTTGGATATTATGAATAGAAACTTTAGTAATTATTTTATTTACCTTGGTTAAAGGTTAAATCTTGTAAATAGGGGTAAAATAATATTTTCATAATATAAAATTACTCTAACAGATTTGATAATATTAATGGTTTATCTATTTCCTACAATGGTAATCCTTGCGTCAATTTTTGTCCCCATAGAGGTACATTGATGTGAAAATGTCATTTGGTAAGATTTAATTTGGGGTAAATAAAAATATAACATAAACATGTATCTTTTACAAAAACATCAATATATGGTTATATAACTGATATATTTGACAATAAGTAGTAATTATAAATCAAAAATTATTTCCTATAACATGGTATTTTATTTAAAAAATTTATATATTAAATAAATAATTTCCATTATGTCACAATGAAAATGTAGTGATTGCTTCATTAATAATGGATTCAAATAAGTGATATTATAAATATTGAAATAACTGTAATTTTAATATTTTGATTCCATCCAAGAATTTTATAGATTATAATTACATATTATTATTTTTTTAATTCTATTGTTTTGAAGGAATTAGGTTGTTTGGAATTTCTAAAAATGTCAGGTATGAATAGTGTCCAAAATTGACAGAATTCATAACTTAAAACATAAAATATTTTATTAAATGATATTTAATTTATAAAAAGATAATATTTATCAAAAATTTTAATAAATTCAAAATATTTTATAAAATAATTTTTTTTAGGTCAATTGAAATGATATTGTAATTACATTAGCCCACAATGTTTAAATAACATGATATCATTGTATGATTACAAAGTGGAAATAAGGGTTAAACCAAAAGGATAATGATAAAAATATATTAAAAACATTTCAAAAAATTATTTTATTATGGTTATTAGATTCAAAATCATCTTAACTTCGAATTTTATGAGTCTTGGACCCTTTTTAATTGAAATTTAATATATACTAAATTTATATTTCTAGAAATTCTTAAAGTGACCCTCCTCTCTCTTGTAAAAGGCCACCACATCTACCCACATAACTCACACCTATCAACACCCTTGGCTCATAACAATTCATCCCAAATAATCACTAAAAATACCTCCTTTATCCACTAATATTTACATTAAGAAAAATAAAATTCAAGAAATCCTTTTTATTCAAATCAAAAGAAGGTACCCAATTTTGAGGCGACGTATTCTCTCAAGTTCATTTACATTATTATCCTTATGCACACACTATTCTCTTAGTATTATATGATTAAATGACTAAAATATTATAATCAATGTTCTAGTATGTTTTTATGAGAATAATTCTAACTATACTTATACACACTTCCTTCTAAATGATACAAACATTCTGTTTCTGTATATGGTGAACTAATGCCTCATGAAACGATGTTTGTTCAATTTCCCCCTACAACCTTTCATGGAGGCCATTATGAGGGAAATTTATTTTCATTATATATATAGTTTATTTATATTGTCTTTATCCTTTTTTTACTTTTTATTTGCATTATACATTTATGCTTTCCATAATGTGTAAATATGATAATTTTATTTGAGGAAGTGTGGTCACCCGCCACCTCAAAGTGATATGACTCGTTAATGTCATACATGGAACATATAAAGTATGGAATTAATGAAATTATGTAACATATTTAACATTGATATTATACCATAATGATAACATATTTATAATTTAGTTTTCATTCATTTAAATTTGACAATGAAATAAAAGTAGTGATCATGCGTACGTATGACCTACTGTATCCATAAACGGTGCATTTCATTTATTATCTCAAAATGTTATGAAATATTATAAATACATATATATATATATATATATATATCATTTTTATGATATTAAAACCTTGAATACTATTCTGTATATAATTAAATTTTGACCACATTTTTAATTTGTAATTATGACATGTTCAATTTCGACTCAAGTTCAGAATATCAACAAAACCAATGATATGAACATGAATAATTACATTATGGTTATAGAAACTTAATAAGTAATTTAAATGGAATAATAAATATTAAAAATGTGCTTAATCAAGTATAAATTAAATTAAGTTTAGTATTCATAGAGATAATGAATGAACAAGACAATTCAGACTCAATGTAAGGGACTTCGTCTCAATCCCCTTTCAATGAGGCATATTTTGACGTTATACATGACCTTATTTTATCAAGTGTATAATTATACATGTTTTGAATTTAATTCAATGGTTTTAAAAAATAATTATATTTCTTATGAATTTTACTAATAAAAAAATGTTTTTGAATGAATGCAGCAACAATGACCTTTCTATCACCGCAAGAATTATTTGATATTTGGATTCTTTAACATGAACTGATTTTTTTAAATATTAAATAAAGACCGTATAAAATTTTTCATATTTTTGTATTGAAATATTTTTTTTGAGAAATCATTTCTTTAGTAGAAATATTGAACTGATATATTGTGATTGCAATGTGGATATTCTAACTTCTCTTTATGCTTTATTTATGTGTTGTGATTATGATATTGTTATTAGGCAGTGTTTAATTATACATATGGTTCTGTGATAAATCTAGGGTGAGTGAGCTCAAGATTGCTCTAAAATTCATTGGGTAACATGATGGAGGTAAATGATTATGTTTCTCTTAATAGATTTAGTGAATATTCTATTATGGTTATTCCAAACATAAATATGAAGGTTACTCATAGTGTTGATGTGAACGATATAATGTACATATTTTATGGATGTCACAAGTTTACATTATGATTTTAAATTTTATTGATTTATTAATAAATCTTATGATTTCATGATGTGTGTTAAAGTGAATATGTTTTAAGAGGGAAATTATGATTTCATTGATTTGTTTTTTTATGGACTAATGATTTCTTTCCCTATTATACAACACTTAATAAAATTTTTATGCTCATCCCAATTTTTTTAAAAAAAATTCATTGAAAATAAGGATGGGTAACATAAAAGATGAATTCAAGATAATTTTTATCAAGAAAATAATTCTTGTTTTTTTAAAGAGTTTCAATTTTCTGAAAAAATTTCGGTTGAGTAGAAGTGTCTACATTATAATATTTGAGATGTAATTTAACAGTTCTTGCTTAATTATCATAAGATCTAATCCTAAAAATATCCTCAATGTGAATTAATGACTTAACTGAAGATTATGTAATGTTTAAGGCTAGATCCTTATAAATATTGTTTTTTTATTCTAGCTTAATACTGTCGTTTTGGAGCTATTAACCATATGCACATTTTTTCTAAAATCACATCCACTTGTACTATACAGACAATGATATATTTCTAGGTAAAATAAATAATTTATCCCCTACCAAAACATTTGGATGTTCATATGATGTTATCTTAAAAGATAATATGAGGATTATGTTCTATAGTCTATGGTTCCCTAAATATAGTTCCATGGGACTCTACTAAAATTCTATAATACAAAATATAAATACCTAGACTCCAGTAACCCGAAGATTATGGTTAATTTATTAAATTGGAACTAGATACAAGATATAACATCTCGAAGGAAGAAAATGTTTACTACTCATAGTAAATGAGACACCTACATTAATTTAATATAAATTTCAAAACATATAATACAACAAATAATTTTATTTGAGAACACCATCATTCCCTTCAACATATCCTAGAATATAAATCATAAAGAACTTATTGGAATCATGGGATGTAATCATATGAATGGGTGATATTAGATTCCTAGTAAGGGTATGCATATAAAGGAAGCTATCAATGATAAAATAATCCTAAAATTAGTTTTTGGGTTGGAGAAAATAAAAATATCATTTAAATATAATTCCTTTCCAATAAAATCTCATAATATTAATTCTTGGGGTAATTATTTGTTTTTTATGAGATATGAATCAAAAATAAATCAAAGATCATAGTCCATGAAAGAATGATCTAAGCATAATACAAGTAATTGTCTAAGACACAAAAACATAAAAAATAGCTATATATGTAAAAGTTAAACAAAAAGACCACAAACCTAGTGGATTAAGATTAATCTATTTTCCCATATTGAATCAAGATGCACATATTTAACTTATTAGTTTGAGATGCCCTATTTCCCACATTATATCAAGGCCATTGACTTGTTTCACATCATTATCTGAAGAGATATGATTTTTTTAGACTTTTTAATGTCAAATCATATGACCCATAAATAAATAACATTAAATTAATAATAAAATATCTTTAGAATGAATAAATTCATGATAGAACATGTAAATTTCGATGTATATACTCCTCATAAAAGAAAACATGTGTATAATATAAAATATGTCTCAATGATAGTAAATTGATAAAAAAATATCTTATCGATGTGGTAATTGTTGAGATGTAAACCATGCACAAGAAAGTTAATAAAAATGATATGTAATTAAAAATAATTTTCAAAAGAATAATAATAAAATAAATTCATGGGTAGTATATAAACCACATCAAAATAAATATGTAATGAATATGGTATCTTCCTTATTGAAAATAAATGTCAGATGGAAATCCATTACCTTAAGTCTTGATGTCATTCATACGTGATTGAACCACTTTTACATCAAATATAAGTTTATATTACCTCAATAATATTAATATTAAAATTTTTATACTAATATATGTGATCCCCATATAATGTTTCAATGCCATTTTGTTAATAATACCTTATTAAAATCCTCCTTTTTAGGTGTTATCTGTTTTGTTCTCTCATGCATGTTTTGGAATGAAAGTTATAGTTCATGAAAATATTATATTATTCCATCATATATAGGGAGATATTTATGTTTGAAATATAATATTTACTCTTTAAATACAATATTACAACCATTATTTAATTTTTTTCATAGGAAATGAATCACATCGCTTTGTATAGACAATAGGTTTTAGGAACGAATGAATGACTGTATCTTTCTATTAATGAATGAATGGTTAAGAAAGTGGGTGGTATATAAATATTAAATAATAAAAAACATTTCATAATTATCATATATATATATATTGTTGACATCATTATATCCATCCATGTAAATTGGATATGAAAAAACAATTTACAGCACTGTGTACAGACACTTAGACATACGTACACACGCGTAGTGATTTTAATTCTTGTGGGATGGATAAAAGGACGAATATTGATGTCCCCTAGTAATAATAGTGCTTAAGTTTGTATATGATATTGTATTTATTATTTTATCATGTAAAAATCGAGATGATGTAGAATAGGAAATATTCTATAAACAATCATTCATGAACCTTACATCTTCGTAGGTGAAAATATTTTATATATATTCTTAAGTATTGTAGGGTTGGCCTTTTGGACGTATCAAAATTTTACGAGAATAGATAAGGATGTTTTGAAGATAAATTGGAAAGGTTTTTTCATGATAGAAGGCTCAAAGGTGTTTAACTAAGAAATGGAAAATGTTTCCTTTTAAAATTTATGTGAGGGGAGATTTCCTAATGTTTCAAAAGATTAAACTATAATAAATTAATTTCATAAGTGAAATGTAACGCCCCGACCCCAGCTACCCAGATCCGGTGCATTACTTCGTAACATTGGCATGATCACAAAAGATCAAGTCTCGAAAGACCGATTAGTTTAGTAGCCTTGGAATCACTAGATACATTAATAAATGTTACATTACATCACAAAGTGAAAAACTATAATAACATAGTCTCCATAGTCCACACTTCTATCCTCTTCTGACTATCCCTGCAGGTCATTCATAAAATACTTCTTCACATCCTGGAAAACATTAAAACATTGAAAGGGGTGAGCTCAGATGATCAGTAAGGATAACAATATTGCGGAAGCTTTCATAAATAATCATTAATATTTAAGGCAATGTATAACTAAAACAAAAGCCTTTTTAAACTTGAACTTTAGCACAATATGGCAAAAATAAAATAAAATAATGCCATTTACTTACTCACATGGATATTCTACTAATCGTACAATCCCATGCAACATCAATAACCATTTTCATAATGATGGAATGCATAATGCCAGACTATCATAACCACGTAGCCAAGGCCTCGTGCCAAGACCACAAATAAAATTTTGTCAAGGCCTCATGCCAAGACACTAGTTTGTCTCATGAGACCTGCCGATGCATCGAGGAGCTATAGCGGGCTCCACCCGTCACTTATTAAGTCCAATGCATTCCTCATATGAATAGGTTTAAACATATCATAAACCATAACATAATAGTATCACATAAAACATGCATAAAGGAAACATTACATTTCCACATTTCAATCACAAGATATAAATACAATACATTGATATAATTAAAATGCTTTCAAAACCATTTTCAATACCAAAATAAAAGAAAGTTAAAACTTAGTATTTATTTTTCATTAAAAAAATGATGGCTTGTAGAGGAAGCCGAATCTCAAATAAGGGTCACGGCGGCGGAGAAGTCGTTGTCACCGCATAAGTACGGAAAGAAAAACATTCCCTTTTGTCGTTTAGTAAAATGCTTCGTATAAAAAAATTTCGTTTTGAATAAACGTAAAAGTCAAAGGGGTTTATACACCGTATAAAAGAAAGTTGTGTATAAAACCAAATATGCCTCAATGAAAGGAGATTGAGACGAAGTCCCTTAAAAAGATAATTTTTTTTAAATAAAGTACATCTATAATGTGTATTCACTATAAGTACACATAAATAATTTACAAATACAATATAGTACATAATAATATCATGACATAATTTGAAAGTAGGAGATTAACCCAAAGAATGGAAGTTGGGTTAAGAAATTCCCTTACCTTGCGTCTTGTCCTGACTCGACCGTTCTTTAACCTCCTGAATAATAAACTAGAGTTAATTTATATTTACTTAAGAACCTTTTTCATGTTCATTATTCCATTTATATCACTTATTACCATGTTATGAACATTATTTAATTATTTAAGTTAATAACGGTCGTTTTGTCGATCTTTGGTACTTGAGTCAAAAATAAACTTCTTATAATTACAAGTTGTTCATGTGGTGAAATATCCATTATATCCAGAATTATATTCATGATGTAGATATCATATATATCATATATATACAGTATATACATTCATTCATAATGTCACGTAACATTTAGAGGTAAGAAATGAAATGCACCATTCATGGAGACAGTAAGCCGTACGTACGCATGAACGCTACTTTCATTTCTATTTCGTATTCAATGGAATGAAATCATAATGATATAAATTTATAATATAATTACAGTATAATATAGTGTATAATACTCTTTACTCTATCCTTTATACATCCCACATATGGCATTAACGATTCAAATCACTTTGAGGGGGCGGTAGTCCGCACTTCCTAAAATGAAATTATCGCGTTTTACCCATAATGGAAATCATAAAGTATGACATAAATGAGAAATAAAGAAGCATAAGTAAAACATAAACATATTATATATCATATATAAAAATAGTGACATCTTAATGGCCACCTTTGAAGGTGTTATATGAGTGTTGAACAATCATCGTTTCGTGAGGCAGAAATTCGCCATCCACAGAAACCGTATGTTCTTTAACCATTATATGTAGGTGTGTGTAAGTGTAGCTCTAATACATCTTATAAAAACATCCTAGTATATTGAGGATACTGGTTTTGTTACAAAAGAAATGAATAAAAAGAGTTTAGGGGGTTGGAGAAGAAAAATGAAACAAAACAACATTAGAGAAAACATTACCTCAAAATCGGGTAACTCTTTATGATTTGAGCCAAAGACTTCCTTGGGAAGAGTTATGCCCAAAGTGAGGCTTCTAGGAGTAAGAGGGGGAATTTGGGAGAGTATTAGGGCAGAGGTTGGCCGAACCAATTGGCTTGAAAGTGTGAATGAGGTGGTAGAGGTGGGGGCCTTTTATAAGAGGAGAGGAGGGGCACTCTTGGAAAGTAAGGAAATGTTACATTATTATACAATGCTTTTCGGATTCTAAAGGTCCCACAATTATATAATTCATGTATAAGGTGATAAGGGTTCTAAATCTACCCATCCAATAGGCTTTGGACAAGTGTAAGCCTTGGATGTTACATTATCTTCTCATTTTATGTAAATCGTTAAATAATGAGGTCATCGCTGCATCATCATGATGTCATAAATAATTTAATTTATTTAATGTCTAAAAATTATAAAAAAAATACTATGATGTAGTCAATCTTTTTATCTTTCGAATTAATATTTATAGTCAAAATTTGGACTTGTTTAACCCCACTTAAAAATTGTTTTAATAAAACAACTCATGTTTGTATCAATTTAATTTTAACATTAAATAAATATATATTATTGTCATTTTCCAACTAAAGTGGCTCCATGGGGTCCCCAAGTTGACCCATGGGTTGTAGTGGTCGGCCATGACTCATCCAATAGGAGTAGTAAAAGTTTCATGCTCATCTCATATTATTAAAACATCATTTGTACCTTAAACTACACTAATTACCTCTAATCGCGATTAAGAACTTAAAAGTTACTATTCACCAAAAAATTGTTTTAGTCTCATTCAACCACATTTTACTTCTTAATGACAACCATTTATGTCGGATTTTTGAAAATCAAATCACATAAGTGGTAATATTTCATTTAAACAAAAAATCAGTTATTTAACTACCACTTAGTGGTTTCACTATTCATCAAAAATTGAAGTTTTTCAGAACAATGCCAAAATTTCACCCTAAGCTATAATTGATATTCCGAATTCAAAAATGATGTCTATTTTACAAAATTCCAAACATATAAGTTTCATTAGATAATTTTATAATTAATTCCCGCTGTCACAACAAATAGAGTGTTTTTAAGAAAAATTTTATATCAAAAGATTGGCAATTGTTTATGTCTAATTTCAATGTTAAATTAATTCTAATGACCACCATTGGATAAAATGGTAAAAATATATTCTAATTATACTTTAAACCCACTAAATAGTTTAATTTATCACAATAAATTATTTTGATTAAAAAAGTTGTTTTAAGTATTTTTCACTATTCAAAAAAAAAATAGAAGTTCTCAGAAAAATACAAAAAATTCAACATAGGCTAATTCCGACATTCCGAATCCAAAAATGAAGTCCATTTTTATAAATAAAATTTATAAAATTTAAAAAAGTAGGTATTACTATTCACAACGACTAGTTTAATTCGTTGTGGTGTGTGTTAGAGCTCGAGGTTGCGTACAACACACGCTATTGCATTATTCGAAGTGAAACGTACCATGGAAGCTTGGGGTGTTACATTCTCCCCTCCTTCAATAAATTTCGTCCTCGCAATTTGAAATTTTTCTTTGAAAATAAAAGGTTGAAAAGAGAAAATACCTTTGTGGAAAACCCACATCGGAAATAAGGTTAATAAATATATAACATTAAAAGAAAGAAAGATAAGTACAAAGGTCACCCGATATAGCCCATTCTAGGATTCTATGAAAATATGGATATAGAGGAGAAACAAACCATCAAGCTCTGATGGAGAGTTATAGAAAACAGGATTAGGAGAAAGTTTAACTACAAGAAAATCACAAACTTATGACTGGTTAAACGGTCATTGAATCCCCAGTTGGAAAAGTTAACCGACAACATTTTTGTATTAAGTTACCTTTTATAATGTTGAGGAATTTATTTAGGAGATTTACTAACAACGTAAGGGAATATACATACTTGTTATGTATACTTTCATTCGTTAATAAATTTTTACCAAAAACACATCTTTCACTCTAAAAGGTAATAGAACTCAAAAATATTCTATTTATCCTAATTGTATAAGGTTCCAAATATTAACACATACCATTAGATTAGAAAAACTATTTTGTAATAACCAGGTACTTCGCGTAGTCCAGTGGTAGGCGATTAATCCCAATCGCACTATGGTTGAGGGTTCGATTCCCACAGCTTTGTCCGACATGATGGGTTGTCACTCGGTCTGCGTGTTGTCCTTTTTATAAATATCCAAAAATAAACTTAACAGTAGTATCCAATGTAAAATATAATACATTCCAACCTTTATATTTACCCAAAATACTTCTGTCCAAGTCACAGTCCAGATTTTATGAGGAAGGTAAACATAATGAAGCTCTTTTTTTTCTGCGTAACAACATGTGAACACCTTCATCATGTATTCTTTTAAAACACTGCAACATACTGAATTACCATAAATCTTTATTTATTACATTCATGATCCCTTATTCCTTATAGAAAACTAGATATACTCCTTCTATCCAAAAATGTATACAAATCATTAATCAGTTTCAAGGATGTTAAGAATATCCAACATAATTTATCCGAATCAATCATGTCTTATTTCAAAATCACTATCTCGGTATCAGAACCATATTATGGTTTATATTTCTCTCAACCATATATTTTCCAAAAATTTAACCTACTGTGGAGTCACTTTTATTGGTTCCACACAATCTCAAGTCCTATATGAAATAGTACTGCAGTACAATCCTTATATACTCCATAATTATTATAACCAGTACATCATTAATCCAACACTCAAATTACAAAATTCATTAATAACAACATAAGAACACTAATCATTCCTCCTCATCTTTGGTAGTATCATAACTTGATTATTATCCAATAACATCATTTGGGGCATACTCTGATGATTTGAACATTGGTTTACGTAGTGTCCCCACTCCTTGCAGATGAAGCATTGTACATTTGAAACCTTTTTCTTACCCTTGCAGTCACGCACTTGGTGTCCTTTTTCTCCACAGTTATAACAAACCCCCATAACCTTCAGGCAAATTCCAAGGTGTTTCTTCCCACAGTTATCACATATTGGAAAATTCTTCATTCCCCTCATTCCTTTATCCATCATTCTCTCTTCCATCCCTTTCATCTCTTGCTTTGCTTCAAAGCCATAGGACTCAGAGAATTCTTTAATTATCTTATTAACACATGATACTATTTCTTCATATGTTGATAACACATGGGAGACTATTTCCCTTCGAAATGTTGTCTTAATACCGTGAAAGATACGATACTTCTTACTCTTTGGATCATACGTATTGCTGGAGTTCACATTCCTTCTACTGGGCGCCATTTCTATACAATGGCATAAACTATATTAGTTTATGAAACAAAATACATAATTCCATACTTATAAAATACTTAACATAAATTGAACTATTTATGGATATAATCCATAATCATAAAAAGGTTTTCTTTGAGGAAGTATATACTCATAACTATTCATAGTGGTTTGTAAAGAAAACGAGAATTATCCTAAGCATATCCCCCGGGAGTGTCGTAACCAAGAGTGCAGCAAGGCCCGTTGTCGTGCACCAGTTCCCGTTTGAGTCTAGCTCAAAGCGGTGTTTTCGGGTTTTACACCTAGGTACATCTGTGCTAGAGCGGCCTCTACCTGCTCGTATCCAGACAGGGATGTATTGCTCTGAAAAATCACAACATCTCTACAATACCAAAATTCTAGGAAGTTATTCTATAGTAATCCTCAAAGTTCATCTTAGGTCTACGTGCTCTAATCAGAGTTTACCTAAATCTAGCTTCCAAGGTTAGTACTAAACTGCCTCTGATACCAACTGTAACGCCCCGACCCCAGCTACCCAGAGCCGGTGCATTGCTTCGTAACATTGGCATGATCACAAAAGATCAAGTCTCGAAAGACCGATTAGTTTAGTAGCCTTAGAATCACTAGATACATTCATAAATGTTACATTATATCACAAAGTGAAAAACTATAATAACATAGTCTCCATAGTCCACACTTCTATCCTCTTCTGACTATCCCTACAGGTCATTCATAAAATACTTCTTCACATACTGGAAAACATTAAAACATTGAAAGGGGTGAGCTCAGATGCTCAGTAAGGATAACAATATTGCGGAAGCTTTCATAAATAATCATTAACATTTAAGGCAATGCATAACTAAAAAAAGCCTTTTTAAACATGAACTTTAGCATAATGTGGAAAAAATAAAATGAAATAATGCCATTTACTTACTCACATGGATATTCTACTAATCGTATAATCCCATGCAACATCAATAACCATTTTCGTAATGATGGAATGCATAATGCTAGACTATCATAACCACGTAGCCAAGGCCTCGTGCCAAGACCACAAATAAAATTTTGTCAAGGCCTCGTGCCAAGACACTAGTTTGTCTCATGAGACCTGCCGATGCATCGAGGAGCTATAGCGGGCTCCACCTGTAAATTATTAAGTCCAATGCATTCCTCATATCAATAGGTTTAAACATATCATAAACCATAACATAATCGTATCACATAAAACATGCATAAAGGAAACATAACATTTCCACATTTCAATCACAAGATATAAATACAACACATTGATATAATAAAAATGCTTTCAAAACCATTTTCAATACAAAAATAAAAGAAAGTTAAAACTTAGTATTTATTTTTCATTAAAAAAATGATGGCTTGTAGAGGAAGCCGAATCTCAAATAAGGGTCACGGCGGCGGAGAATTCGTTGTCGCCGCATAAGTACGGAAATAAAAACATTCCCTTTTGTCGTTTAGTAAAACGCTTTGTATAAAAAAAATTCCTTTTGAATAAACGTAAATGTCAAAGGGGTTTATACACCGTATAAAAGAAAGTTGTGTATAAAACCAAATATGCCTCAATGAAAGGAGATTGAGACGAAGTCCCTTAAAAAGATCATTTTTTTTAAATAAAGTACATCTAGAATGTGTATTCACTATAATTCCACATAAATAATGTACAAATACAATATAGGACATAATAATATCATGACATAATTTGAAAGTAGGATATTAACCAAAAGAATGGAAGTTGGGTTAGGAAATTCCCTTACCCTGCGTCTTGTCCTGACTCGACCGTTCTTTAACCTCCTGAATAATAAACTAAAGTTAATTTATATTTACTTAAGAACCGTTTTCATGTTCATTATTCCATTTATATCACTTATTACCATGTTATGAACATTATTTAATTATTTAAGTTAATAACGGTCGTTTTGTCGATCTTTGGTACTTGAGTCAAAAATAAACTTCTTATAATTACAAGTTGTTCATGTGGTGAAATATCCATTATATCCAGAATTATATTCATGATTTAGATATCATATATATCATATATATACAGTATATACATTCATTCATAATGTCACGTAACATTTAGAGGTAAGAAATGAAATGCACCGTTCATGGAGACGGTAAGCCGTACGTACGCATGAACGCTACTTTAATTTCTATTTCGTATTCAATGGAATGAAATCATAATGATTTAAATTTATAATATAATTACAGTATAATATAGTGTATAATACTATTTACTCCATCCTTTATACATCCCACATATGGCATTAACGATTCAAATCACTTTGAGGGGGCGGTAGTCCGCACTTCCTAAAATGAAATTATCGCGTTTTACCCATAATGGAAATCATAAAGTATGCCATAAATGAGAAATACAGAAGCATAAGTAAAACATAAAAATATTATATATCATATATAAAAATAGTGACATCTTAATGGCCACCTTTGAAGGTGTTATATGAGTGTTGAAGAATCATCGTTTCGTGAGGCAGGAATTCGCCATCCACAGAAACCGTGTGTTCTTTAACCATTAGATGTAGGTGTGTGTAAGTGTAGCTCGAATCCTTCTTATAACAACATCCTAGTATATTGAGGATACTGTTGTTGTTACAAAAGAAATGAATAAAAATAGTTTAGGGGGTTGGAGAAGAAAAATGAAACAAAACAACATTAGAGAAAACATTACCTCAAAATCGGGTAACTCTTTCTGATTTGAGCCAAAGGCTTCCTTGGGAAGAGTTCTGCCCAAAGTGAGGCTTCTAGGAGTAAGAGGGGGAAGTTGGGAGAGTATTTGGGTAGAGGTTGGCCAAACCAATTGGCTTGAAAGTGTGAATGAGGTGGTAGAGGTGGGGGCCTTTTATAAGAGGAGAGGAGGGGCACTCTTGGAAAGTAAGGAAATGTTACATTATTATACAATGCTTTTCGGATTCTAAAGGTCCCACAATTATATAATTCGTGGATAAGGTGATAAGGGTTCGAAATCTACCCATCCAATAGGCTTTGGACAAGTGTATGCATTGGATTTTACATTATCTTATCATTTTATTTAAATCGTTAAATAATGAGGTCATCGCTGCATCATCATGATGTCATAAATAATTTAATTTATTTAATGTCTAAAAATTATAAAAAAATACTATGATTTAGGAAATCTTATTAGATTTATAATGAATATTTATAGTCAAAATTTGGACTTTTGTAACCCCACTTAAAAACTGTTTTAGTAAAACAACTCATGTTTGTATCAATTTAATTTTAACATTAAATAAATATATATTATTGTCATTTTCCAACTAAAGTGGCTCCATGGGGTCCCCAAGTTGACACATGGGTTTTCTGGGTCGGCCATCACTCATCCAATAGGATTAGTACAAGTTTCATGCTCATCTCATATTATTAAAACATCATTTGTCCCTTAAACTACACTAATTACCTCTAATCGCGATTAAGAACTTAAAAGTTACTATTCACCAAAAAATTATTTTAGTCTCATTCAAACACATTTTACTTCTTAATGACAACCATGTATGTCGGATTTTTGAAAATCAAATCACAGAAGTGGTAATATTACATTTAAACGAAAAATCAGTTATTTAACTACCACTTAGTGGTTTCACTATTCATCAAAAATTGAAGTTTTTCAGAACAATGCAAAAATTTCACCCTAAGCTATAATTGATATTCCGAATTCAAAAATGATGTCTATTTTAAAAAATTCCAAACATATAAGTTTCATTAGTTAATTTTATAATTAATTCCCGCTGTCACAACAAATAGCGTGTTTTTAAGAAACAATTTATATCAAAAGATTGGCAATTGTTTATGTCCAATTTCAATGTTAAATTAATTCTAATGACCAACATTGGATAAAATGGTAAAAATATATTCTAATTATACTTTAAAACCACTAAATAGTTTAATTTATCACAATAAATTATTTTGATTAAAAAAGTTGTTTTAATTATTTTTCACTATTCATAAAAAATAGAAGTTCTCAGAAAAATACCAAAAATTCAACAAAGGCTAATTCCGACATTCCGAATCCAAAAATGAAGTCCATTTTGATAAATAAAATTTTTAATATTTCAAAAAGTATGTATTACTATTCACAACGGCTTGTTTAATTCGTTGTGGTGTGTGTTAGAGCTCGAGGTTGCGTACAACACACGCTATTGCATTATTCGAAGTGAAACGTACCGTGGAAGCTTGGGGTGTTACATGAAATATTTCCATGTATTCAAGGATATTATAATACAATGTTTTAATATCATCAACCAATTGAATTTATACATGTTATGGTATTATTTTAAATATTATAATATTATATAACCCTTAGTTAACTAATTACTATATTAACTATAAGAAAAACTTCTCCCACATTAAAAGGCTGTAATTTTACATAATAAGGTTCTTAATAGACCAAAATAAAAAAAATAGACTTTATTGAACTTTCCAATTATTATTTCATTATTTTTATTAATTTTTAATAATTTAATAAAATATGATTTTGATAAAAACCCATTACTGTCATTTTTAAAACTATTAATTTAATTTGACATAAAATACCTTTAAAAGGGGTTAATTCCAAATTTAGTTTTTTAAAACCTCCCTAATACATATAATAGATCTTGAAATATCAGGTTTCTTATATAATTGTTTCATAAATGGAAAAATAATTGTTCACTATTGTAAAAGAAATTAAGGCCATTATATAATAACAAAAAATAAAATCAATTTATATAATGAAAATAATTTTTTAAAAATTAAGAATGAACTTTTATATTCATTCATAAAATATTTTTTCCCATTTTGGACACATAAGGGATACTTATACTAAGAAAGTGACATTTTTTAATTGGATTGATTTAAATAATATATAAGTCATTTTTAGGGAAAAATTTCCATAAAACAAATCAATTTATGAATTATAATTTTTCAGTTAACAACATATAATAAAAATTCGGATAAATGTTAATTTCATTATCACTTATTTTTAATATTGTTAAATCATTGATTTGATGTTTCCATTAATTTAATACTTACTACATTAGCATTGTGTATGATTTTAATGTAATTATTGCTTCAATGAAAATTAATAAAAATTAAATTTATGTATATAAATATTATATCATTAAGATTACTATTTATAGTCAAAAATATCATCTGGATAATACTTATTAAAAATAGTATACCTGTTAAATACAAAAGTATGACATTATCAATTTTTATAAATAAATTACTCTAAATGTTCTAAAAATATCCATGTTTCTCCAAAAGTTTTGAAACTAGACCCCTAGATTATTATTATTGATAATTACACATAAAATAAAATTGGTCCAGGTTTTAGTGTCATTTTCAAAGATGTATTATTTTATTTTTACACATAATTACTTGATTTACCCTTAACTATAGAAACAAAACATAGAAGAGTTACGATTCATAATGTGAAAAACTTAAAGTGGCATGTTTAAAAAATTTGGAAATCATGATTGAAAATATGGAATCCATTTTATATAATATTATACATAAAAATTGAATAAATTAATTTTAATATATGTTCTCAAAATTTGAAAAAACACTTTTTTTTATAAAAATATAGTTTGAAGTATAAAATTGGATATACTCTTATCTCATGACTATAAAACCTATTAAATAAATTTAAAAATATTATTTTGATTTTATAATATGTATATATTTAAAAAAAATCATTTCATAATAATGATTAATTTAATTTGTTATGAAAATACATTTTTAACTCATTAAATAGATTTTACTATAAACATTTCTTTTATATTCATATGGTTTTTTTATTTTCACTTATTATTAAATGTGAACCAATGACCTAATTTTAAAATATGTAAAACATGAATATTTATAAGTTATTCTATCTTATACCTTCCCTCCAATCAAATCTCTAGAAGATAATTATCCTTTTAAATAATAATATAAATATTTTATTATTGTTCCGTAAAACATGGTTTTACATGTAACACAATATATAAAAAAACTCAATGTTTCATGATGCATGAGATAAAATAAATCTTTTATTTCATGGAATTTATAAAATAGAAGCTCCAATGCATGAAATAAATTCTATCAAAATATTATTTAATTTAAAAACAATGTTTTCATTAAATCTCAAAATGATAAATAGTTAATGATATAGGAAAAAGATTTTGTGTGACTTTTGATTCAAGGTTGATTAAAGAGTTATTTATTGAAGATCATAGTTTTCTTTTTTTCATTAATATAGGTATCACTGAGATGTATAAAGTCTTAGATAGTGAACTAGTGGGATGGAATGAACATTGATATTGTTGAAATTTTCATGAAGTGTATTACTTGTTAATTAATTAAAACAAATGGATAATTACTTAGGAGAATACTTCATCCTTTTTCAGTGTGGGAGTGGACATGGGAAAATATATCAATGGATTTCATGGATGGATTTCCAAGGACAGATTGAGGTAACGATATGATTTTGGTTATTATTGATCTATTAACTAAATATATGCATTTCATTCCTATTATAGACAATATGTACTTGGATCAGTATTTGAGAATGTATCTATAAGGTATGGTCAGGTTACATAGACATTCTCCCCCAATTGTATCATACTAGAAACCCATGTTTACATATAATTATTGAAAAGGAATTTAGAAGTCATTTGGTAGAGAATTAAATGTCAATACAACTTATCATCCTCTACCTGATGGAAATTCATATAGAACAATTCATACCTTGCTTCATATGCTTAGTTTATATTCAATAGATTATCATGGATATTGGGAACATTATATTCTTTTGGTTTAGTGTTCTTAGGATAACAGGTTTATTTTTGTTATAAAAATGTTACCTTTTTTACAATTTTATAGAAGGAGGTGTCTAAAATAATTTTATGATAAAAAAAGTAAAATAAGTAAAGTTTATGGGACAATAGATGGTAGAATAAATGTATTAGAAGGTGTAGTTTATACAAAAAATATGAGAATGTCTAATAAAATGCATTACAGTTATGTGGATAAGTATCTGAAAGAAATTTCATTTAAGTAATGTTATATTGTTTTTCTTAATGTATCTCAAGGGAAAAGTATAGTGCATTTTGGTAAAAATGGGAAGCTATATTTGTGGTTCATTAGACAATATGAAATCCTAGAGAATGATAGATTAGTTTCATACTAAGTACCCCTACCTTTACATTTATCATAGTTATACAACACATTTCATGCTTCATTGTTAAATATATATATATATTAGATTCTTCTCATGTTTTGATCCCTAAGGTAGTTCAGTTAGAAGATAACAATTCTTTTATAGAACATACTATTCATATTCTTGACTGTAGAGAGATTGTGTTTCAGAATAATTTGATTCACTATTTTTGGTTTTATGGGAAAATAAAATGGTTGAAAAGGAAACATATGATATGAAATTGCTACCTCGGATAGATATCCCCACTTGTTTAATATGAGAATAAAATGTTGAGGTTTCATTTTATAAAATATTAAGAATGTAAAACCCCACTTAATGATAGAATTAATCATTTTTATATTTATTAATATTAATTGGATATTTATATTCATTATAATCAAATGATATAGTTTTTAAATAAAAACTAAAATAATTTTAATTATTGAATTTATTTATATAGTTTTATCAAAAAGCTTGATTTATAAATTATAGAATTTGAATTTTAAAATAATGAATTTTATTCTCCTAATTTTTATAAAAATAATAAACTTTCGTTTATATTTGTAATGTTTTTAAAAGTATTTATATTTAAGTGATTAGTGATAAATAATAATATTTTTTGAAATGAAATTAATTTTAATAAATTATGTAATTTAAAAGACTCATTTTATAATATGATTTGAAGTAAAATTATAATTACTTATTTAAATTTTATTTAATTAATTACATTTTAATAAAATTAAAATTGTATTTTTCTCTATTCATTTTTGTATTTAAATAAATTTTATTTTTAAAAAACAATTACAATTCATAATGATGATCCCTTTTAATTAATTGAGATGTTTAAAATTCTTGAATGTTTTAAATGAAATTTACTAATTATATATATGTAAATATTAGTTAAAATTAGTATTAAACATATTTTATTCATATAGATAAAATAAGATCATATTTTTCTTAATAACTAAAGTTATTGAAAACAAGATTTTCATCACTTCTACATATTCTATTCAAAATTAAATTTCTCAACTTAATATATTAATTTTTTAAAATGTATTACATATTTTTAATTATAAAAATATATATTATCTAATATGTTGAATTTAATTTTTTAACTTTTTTAATGTTGAAAAAAAATATTTATCGTTGTTTATGTTAAAATGGTTTTACCAGAGATTTTACAAAAAAGATAAGTGTCAAAATAACCTGGAATATTTCTTAAAACTATTTTATGGAAATATTTAGACAATTAAAATTATAATGATCATTAATGGACCATTATGATCCTTTATTCTCTCTAAAAACATGGGAACCCTTTTTTCATTAAATACATTATATAATGTCACTCACGTTACATATAAAAATACACCACCACTCCTCTCCTATTCACTTAATCAATGCCTATTTTACCAAGAATGAAAATCCCATGCATCATCATTACATCAATCAGAAATACCTAGTTAAATTTTTTATCCATAAATCTATCAAATGAAGGATTTTGGATCCTACCAAATGAGTGTGCATGAAGAAGAGGTATGATGCTTAATGGAGGATCTTAATTTTTTTATTCTTCCACCTCTATAAAATTTTATTCAATTATAAATATATAATAATAAAAACTATATATATCATATGATGAAAATTTATTATGAAAATGTAATATATTAAATCAATCTCCACATTCATCAAATGATATTATAAACCATCATTCATGTGTACGGCAGACTACATCCTCACTAACTAAAGTCGTTTCTTTTCAATCACCACCTCTCATGTCTTTTTTTAAGGATGGATTTAATATATATATATATATATTTTTATTTATTTAATTTTTTCAATATTTTAACTTATTGACATATTATACCACATATAAATTCTTTATATACATATCATGGTGGAAATGATTATTTTTCTTGTGTGTCCGGCAAACAACCACATAATGAAGCGATGGGATTCTTTTTAACTAATTATTTACATGGTAGGTAATTATGAATAATTTAATAAATAAATTTCATATAAATGACATAATAATTTATTCATGACATATTATTTATTTTTAAAATATAATATATCATTTACTTTCTTACACTGAAAAATTATAACATCATTTTGTAGACATTTGGACTACCATATCCATGAAGAGATGTGATTATTTTTTCATCATTATATCGCCTTAATGTTATACATATAATTATATTTAAAAAAAATATGATATTTATGATATTATTATTATTATTTAATGATAAAATAATGCATATATTCTTTCTACAATGATCATTGAAAAATTGAAATGTCACTCTCGCACACGCACGACATGTTGTCTCTATGATCTTAATAAAGTTAATTTTGCATAATAATATAACCAGATTGGTTTTCAAATGTATAATTGATGTAAATATATGAATATTTTTTCATTATTATTATTTTAGATATATTTAATAAAGTCCTCTTTAAACAATTTTCATCCTATTAATTTCATTTTTGACACATAACAAAAACATCATTGAAACAATGAATGTAAACATAATTGAATAAGTAATTGTATATAACACTGTAGTAAGTGATGTCAAAGGAATAATAAACAATAATATTTTTATAATTCATGTAAATAATTTACATATATTTATTATTTATTAAGAAAGTGATTGTATATTACCATTCACACTCAAGGATAGCGACTTCATCTCTATTCTCTTTCATTAGGGATACTTTGGATGTTATGCACCTATATTCATCAATGAGGTGTATATGAATACGATTTCATATTTTATATCATGATTGTATTTTTTTAGTAGTCTTTAATTTTTTAAAAGTTAATCTTTTATGGGTATTATGATTCAAATATTTCAAATACATTCGATGCTTTTCATTAAAGATTGTTTTTTTTATTATTTTCTTTCTATCATTATTTTTATTCCATGTCAATCATTAAAAATGGTTTTATTATGTACATGAGATTTTTTAGGAAGGGGTATTTTGTATATATTTAAATTTTTAAAAGTAATAATTGTATTTAATGTATTCCATTCATAAATAAAAAAAGAAATGTTTTATATTAACATATATGGTGAAAACTACTTTTCCCACCACTATTACCATGATCAGAACCAGGGCTTCCAAAAAATATATTTTAAGTTTTCTAAAAAGATAAAAATATATTTTCCTTTATCTTGGTAATTTGTGATTTAAAAATGGGGTTTTAAATAAATGGTATTTTGGTATCTGAAAGTGTTCTTCAAATGGGTTTTAAATATCGTTTCATGTGATTTATAAATAAAAGTTAAAAAACAAGAATGTTTTTAATTATATGGTCCATGGACATTGTCTATGATTGTTTCAACCTTATAAAACTAGGTTATAATGTTATAGATTATATAATAGGTACACGTAGATAATGCACTATTGAATTGTAAAATGATTTTTTTCTTAATATAACAATATTGGATATTGTAAGTTTGGTTATTCTAATTTTTAAGGGTTCTTTAACGGTTATATGGGATGAAGTTCTAAGGAAGCTACCTATTTTTACATGATTACTAATCATTTTCTATAGAAACAATTTTTTCAAAATGTAAAATAAATACCATTTTAATTGAATCATAATTACCTTTTAGGTAAAATTTTATGTTTTTAGAAAATTGTTTTCCAGGGTTTTCATATTTTTCATTGGACTAAATTTTTTGTTCAATTTATGAACTATATAGGTATTTTTTTGGATCGTACCACATTTTAAAAAAAAATAGGATTTAACTATTATTAAGGTAATATATGATGTCTAGTTGAAACTCATCAATATTTTAGATGAAAAGAAATCATGTTTTGTATTCAAATAACTATTTAGGAAAAAATATATACTATTATGAAGGGTCTAATTTTTATTATATTATTTTCCATGTATGATTTATAACTTAATTATCCAAAATTATTATCCTGACAAGATTTTTAAATGTAAGATAATTATTTCATGACATAAAACTCATTATTATGTGATATTTATTAATGGATCCTTATATTGGATGGTGAAATTGTACCTCAAACATTACCATTCAATCATATGTGTTCCAAAATAAAATAATTCATTAATCAACTCATAAAGACCCCATTGAAAATAAGGGTTTCAATAATGGATCAAAAAAATAACATAACATGGAAAAATATAATAACACATCAAATTTTTAATTTTCAAAATAAGTGAATCCAAAATAAAATATAATGTTGTTTTAAAATATATCATAATTAATGATAAACCATAACTGTTAAAAAGTAGTGAAAATAAAAAAATTATCATACATTTAAAATCATTTTTTTCAAATGAAATAAAATACATTTCAAACCCTTTATTCCACCTAATTCGTCTTTGATAATAAATAAATATTTCTAATTGTAAATGAAAAAATACATTGAAAACATTTACATTTAATTTAATATTTAATAATATACCCTTTAAAAATATATAGTTTTTTCAGAAAGGGAAATTGAAAATATTATTTCATATTTTCCTTTTAAAAGAAAATTTAATAATGTGTAATTAAAAATGACATAATGTTTTTAAAAAATAAGTGAATTTTAGAAAATAAATTACATAAAAAATATTTAATATATTAACCCTTAAATTGAAATAATGTTTTTAAATAGTTATTTTAATATATATTGAAATAAAATTACAATTAAGATGAATTTTAAATAATAAAAACCTCAAAATAGTTCTCTAAAAAATATAAAAGAAAATAATTTTAAAATAATTACTTTTAAAAATAATTTTTAATATTGGAAACATGATAAAGTCATTATTTATTCAAAAAGGTAAACGAAACTATTATGAAAACATTTACTTTTAAGAAGAATAATTTATAATGGATACATGGAAAATAATTATATTTTTAAAAAATTTAAGTTAAAATAAATCGAAAATATTTACTTTTAAAAATATTCATTAGTAACAGAAACAAGAAAAATAAATAATTATTTACAAAATATAGTGTAAATATAATGTTTAAAAATTACTTTTGAAAATAATTATTAATAATGTAATAATAAAAGATATAACTTTTCTATAAAGAGAATGTGAAAATCATTTACGAAAAACAACATTCCAAAATTATCATTAATAATGTAAAAATCAAAGATATATAAATTTTGTCAATAAAAAATTAATATCTAATGATAAAAAAATTTATTTTGAAATCATAGAACAATGGTATCCAACATTTTGAAATAACCATGATGAAACCCCACATCACATAATAGAATCTAAAACATCTATTATAACCTAGAGTAAATGAAAATTGAATTTTACCCAAGATATTAAGAGGATATTAAAATGAAATAGGTGTTATAATAAATAATAATTAAAATTTATCCATTTGTATTATCACATTTTGGATATCTATATTTTTTTAAGTAATATGAAAATAAATCATGTTATCTTGAGTAACATTTAATGAATAAATCGTGATTGAGAATTACCATGAAATTGAAACTAGATTTAAATAAATTATGAATTAATTCATCATATAATATATGAAATAGTTAGTATGAAAACTATGTATATAAAAATAGGTGTATAATAAGAACAATTCCTCAATGATTGGAAGGTGATATGAAAATAACTTACATTATTTCCTTGATTAGTTGATCACATTCTAGGCACATTAAAAACATGATTTTTCTATAGAAGATTCAATAAAATTAATGTTGTTTTGATAATTATGATTGATTAGGGAATTATGATTGTGGGAGAGTAATGTATAGAGAGTAATATAGTGGTGTTTCAGTGAAAATTTTTATGGGGAAGTCTATCTTTGAACACGTGGGAGTGTTATCCATTAACATAGGGAGAAAAGGGAACTTTTGGAAGGGAAAATCATTTTTTTATTACATGAAACTATTCGGGGGTAAATAGAAGAAAATTGATAAAAATAGGGCCATGAGATGTTATAATATATAAATTCATCTCAATATATTGTATTATAACATGTTTGAAACATGTTTTTTGCATTTACCACTTGTAAAACTCTTCAAATGATTTTTTATTTTATACATGGGTAAGTATTCTTTAATCAACAAAATTAATTTTGATAACTAAAAATAAAACTCGCCTTATTAACTAAATTAAACCAAATAATTATAAATTTTAGATTCATTTTATAATATAATCTTTATATATGTGTGATATTTTAATTTTAAAATAAACAAACAAAATCTTGTAAAAACTCATTTCTAAAAAATTATTCTTTATCTATAAATTAATATTTATATATATATAAAATAATATTATCATTATTAATGATAGTAGTGAAATAAATTAATAAATTATAAATAAAATAAAATATCTGTGTCTATAAACGAATTACAGCGCGTATCCTCACCTTGAAATTACTTCATTCAAAGACAAGATTGAAATCAATTTTTATTTCTATTTAAATATAATTGTAATTGTACTTGTAAGATAAAATGGTAAATTAAAATTGATAATTTAATTCATTAAATTTATATTTTATTACTTAAACATTTATAAGAACTTCTATGATATGTCTACAAAAATATAATATCAGGAAAACTATATTTCTGACTAGAATTTCAATATTTTCATAAAAATTTGAAGAATTAAAACTAAGTAAATTTTCAAAATGGGAGATAAAAATGAATTTTATTTTATTATTTTTAAATTTTATTATTTTTAAATTCAATTTTTCAAATAAGGTTAAATATTAATATAATGTATTTTATTGTAAGGTTTTATATATTGAAATAGATCAATTATTTATCCACTAAAGTATTATCCATTAAGAATGTACTATCTTATCCATTAGTATATTTTTGTTAATATTTTATTCATAATATTTTTTTATTTACATTGGGTTTATCATGTTACAGATGTTATTAGACATAATATGTATTTTAAAATATATATTATCAGAGGTTGTTATAATCTGAGTTGTTTGAAAAGATTGGTTGAGTTATTTTAGTGGATTAGTTTGGAAATGTTTTCATATTAGGATAAGATGAAATTTTTGAAACCCCTAGTTCTAATCATAAATGTAGAAAAAATAATACAAATTTAGTTATTTATAGTGTTTCTGTTATCCAAGAAATTAAGTTAATGTTATGATGTAATCATCGGGTCGTATGATATTGAAAAGATCCACCTAGGGGTAAAAACACTAAAAAATCTTGTTGGGTTTTAGATTGATCATCTCTTTCTGTAAAGAAATGTTTCTATCCTCAAACATGATTTCACACTCTCATTGAATATTATTTGGTGATTCAAACTAATTAAAAATAACTATGAGGGATTCATATAATATTTATATAGAGAAAATAATATAAATTTTACCATGTATAACCATGATGGAAAATATAAATTCAAAATATCATGTAAAAATGTCATTAATTATTTTATTCTTCTTTATTCCTTTGTTTACATATTACAAGTCTATAAAATTTTCTAATCAAATTTTCTTAATTCAAATAAATGTTGGTATAAATATTAAACAAAATAAAAATGGATGTAATAGTCAACATAATTATAATCATATTTATAAACATAATGATATAGGTTCTAGATAAAGTAACCAAAAAAACATACATTGATATTACATATGTTTTATGAATATTAAATATTCTACCAAATAAATATTCCAACAAACTGTATGGGATTAGTATTATTGGAAAATAGATAAACATAATTCTTATTTATGAAAAATATTCATCATCTATAAAATCATTTTTTGCATAAGGTGTCCTTATAAATTGACTATAGTTTGTTACCCCTCTTTAAAAAATAGAGAACATTATAACATAATCATGGGTGAGATAAAATTATCAATAATGGTAAATTTAGAAGGCATAAATTGGTGATCATATTTAAGAATATAATAGTAATAATGTAAAGAGAACTTGTGAATATGAATATAAAATTAGACATGAAAAATTAATATATAATTATTAGGAGTCATGGCATAAAACATCAGTATGTCACATTATTGAGGAATCATTTAAAAAACCATGATCCAAGAGTTCAAATAATTTCTTTATAACTATGTTATAATACTGTGGAATCATTATAATCATAATAAACATGTTATATTTTAAGATTAATTACATGGAAAATAAAATCATAATGGATTATGAATCAACACATTTTTTAGATATCATGGTAGATTAGGAATCACTGTATATTTTCAATGTCATCGTGGTTCAAGCATCCCATGGATTTCTTGTAGTCGATAAAAAAATAAATCCATTTACCATAATTATATGAAGATATAAAAGGATTTATCAATTTCATTAGAGGGATATATAGTTATCATCCATGATTTACATAATTAAAAATATAAAAATGTGGTCCAAATGATCCTGAAATATTCATCATATCATTTAAAAATATTCCATTGAAAATAAAGAGGATTTATAAGAAACTAATAATCATAGAAAATCATGAAGAGAACAAATAATTATGGAATTATTGGTTAATATAAATACAAAATTAAATGAATTCTTAAAATATATTGACATAGATGAAAAGTAATTTAATAAAACCATTTTATCATTTATTTCAAAATATGTTAAAATATTATTACCCATTGATAAAATGATAACTAAAAATTACACAAATTTTGTGGAAATATTTTTCAAGGAAAATAAACAGGGGTATATATAAATTAATCACTAAATAAAATAAAAACTATTAAAGAAGTAAAATCTTTTCATGTCATATATCATAAAATAAAACATACATTTCACACATTTAAAAAATAATTTATAGTGGATTTTTGCAGAAATAATTTGGAAATATTCCTTTTAAAAAATTTAATTAATTAAGAGTTAGAGAAAAATAACCTCTTGTATCATTATATGTATATATGAAAGATTTATAAAATTATTTTCAAATCACTGACATGGAAGAAACATTTTATCATCATTATATGAAATATAGACGATTATCCTATTAAAATATTTTCCCAGACCTTTTAAGTTAGAGTGAGAAAAAAATTGATATAGTAAATTAATAATAATGTAATAACTACATTAAGTTAATATATAGGGTGTTTAAATGAAATTATCAACAAAATTTTCATCAACATAAATTTAGTATAAACAATCTCAAAAAAACTAAAATTATAACATAAACCGTTATCTATTTTGTAACATCCTAATAAATACAAAATGAGAGAGAAAAAAATATATGGATTTGTAAATATATATAATTTTTTAGATCTAAATCATATAATAAATTCGTGGGAAGTGCATACATCAATCAAAATAAATTAGTGGTGAATATTGTATATGTATCAAAAAAATAAATCTCTAATGGGAAAAACATAACTCAAGCCCCATCAATGTAATACTTGTTTGACTCTCAAAAAAATAGGTATATATTTATTAAAAATATATTCACAATCCATAATAAAATTTATAATACCATTTAATATTTATTTATAACTTATTTTCGTATTTTTATTAACATTTCTTTTTTTTAAATAATTATTCTATGTCACGAATGTTTCATATTTCATCTTTATTTTAGTACGATAGAACCAATACTCTTATTTTAATCATGGTTACATTATAATTATACTTTTATTAACTTCTTGAGTATCGTATTTTATTATTATATAAACTTTTATAACATTTAATTTGAAATACTGATGAAAAATTATTTTCATCACACTATGGACAAGATAGCTCATACGAACGCATGAGTTGTATTTAAATGTTTCTATGAATAGTAAAAATAAAATTATGCAATAATTTAACTTTAAATTAATATAATAATATAATTAAAATCATACTTATTCAACTAATAAGGCATTATAAACATCTATATGAAGTAGTGATGTATAAAAAGGCATTGCTTCATGGACATTGTAGCGACCCTGACCCGAGAAGTCCATAGACGTTTACTAATACAATTAAATTTGAATAGATCAAAATTAAGATACCAAAAGACTTAACATGTTATTAGTCATGTTAAAATTAATGCATACATGGTTTTCTCTCTGTTTTATGTAAAGATAAATAAATTGTTTATCAATGAACATAATTAATATAGAATGTTAAATAACAGAACACACATTCCATGTTATCAATAAACATAGAATGGATTTCTTAAATAATATACAAAGGTAACTAATTTAATACACATTACATTAAATCAATAACATGACTATAAAAACTAGATAAGGCATAATCAATATATAATGAAAAATAAAAGATTAAACATTAAATTTAATCAACAAAATGTGAATTAAATGTATCCATATATTTTCTCATAGTGAAAATATCATAGATAATAATAAATTAATATAAATTAAGGAAATGAATAACTATTGAACATATTGTTTCATAAGAACATGACAACTTTATCAACAAGATCAATCTTAACAATGATTCATAAAATTATGGGTAGAACCCCAACTAATTTTCATCAAGACCATCCATAAGACACTAATATCAAGAGAAAACATCCACATAGTTTAAACATCTGAGTTATAAATAAAATGGGTTTTTCTTACTAATTTAATCCCATGAAACTACCAATACACTAGGGTTATTAATTGAAATAGTCTCTAACTCATGTCGTACATATCCCAATAATGCCTTACATATTGAATAATCGATTTAACATATAATAACGTTCCTTATCAAATATTTTTATTGAATTCAAAATATTGATTTATCAATATTTCCTCAGATTATAAAATGACTGTAAAATTAAAAATAGAAATAAAAATGGTATATGTTTTAAAAAATAAACATATCTATCAGAAATAAATTTTATATTTATGGTAAAATTATTGTGTTATGATCATAGAAAAGTGGATAATTTGAAGGAAATATTTTGACAGATAACTAAATAAAAGAAGTGAATTTCAATACATTACTCAGTCAAAAAGATCATAATGCATCCATAAAAATAATAAAGATAGTATCAATACAACATATATCCATTAAATTAATAATATAGGGGTTTTTCATGGATTGATTTAAGTACCATTAAAATACCATTAATGAACATTCTTGAGGAAAATATCTATTTTATTCAAAAAACAATTTAAATAAAATTTTCATTAAAAAATATAAAACAAAAATAAAATTACTGGGTGGAAATTAATTTATAAATCATTTTTGAAACGTTCACAAGATTTTGAGAACATTTTTAGAAAACAATATTTTGGAAGAATACAGATTCTAGATCATAGAGAGAAATGAAGTCGGCATTTCTTAATGACATCTTTTAAAAATAATTATGATCCCAATAGTATAAAAATTTTATATTAATTAAAAATAATCAAAAATAACTATAATAGAATATAAATAAATGTTTCTCTAATAAATTATCAAATAAAACCCTTCAATGGAAATTCAACTGTAAATAATAATAAATTAAATGAGTCTCTAAAGTAAACACGAACAAAGGTTATGAGGATGATGTCATATCAAGCAATGAATTGATTATCTATATAAACAATAAATCCTTATAGAAAATTTTAAATACAATAATTTTTTTTCAAAATTCATTAAGAACATAATATTAAAATATTCAAAAAATGGTGAAGTAATATAACCCAATGAAAATGACATGGGTTATGAAATTCATTACCCCTTGGCACCTTTTAATTCAAATCCAGTTAAATTAAATAATTCAAATTTAAACTTATAACACCATGAAAAATTTGTTAATAATTATATTATATTTCAAGTGAAATCATATATATTATATAAAACAAAATAGGTTCATAACATTATAATATCCTTCAATGAAATAAAATTGAGAATAATTCCCTTACGACATACTTCATATTGGATGATCTCTCATTAAACTCATATATAATTATTTTGAACTAGTCATTAAATTATAATAGAACCATATTAATAATAATGATAACATATATGATCCTCTAATAATCTCTTTTTATACATTTTTTAACAATTATCATCATTTTAGTTTTTTCAAAAGTTAATTTCCTGGTTTTTCAAATGTGCATTGACTTTTTTTTCTCCTTATATATATCATTATTTCACCAACTCTTAAATGTAAAAAAATGTTGTAAATATCATATATATTTATTATATATTTATTTATATTATCCCATAAAATTTTGGGATATGAAAATAAATAAATATTTTATGGAGATAGTATGTCATATGTATGCAAGAACATTGTTTCAATTTTTATATCATATTGGAAGAAATAAATGTAATATATATATATATATATATTATCTACGAATATTCATTTTGATGTCATATTTATTAGATAAGTTTTTTAAACCACACATAATTCATTCTATGTGATGTGTGAATGAATCATATTGCTTCATGAGGCAAAAGTCCTCCATATGCAAAAGTGACGTTATCGTATTCCAAAAAAATGAAAAACATAAAGTTATGTGTTATATAATAATATATTAAGAAATAAAAACATCATAAATATCATAACTATAATATATAAAAATTATTTTCATCATTACATCCAATCTTGATAGGTGGTAATGGAAAAATAAACAACATCAACTCTTGAGAGGGATGTCCACCTTACATGTGAACAATTATTTCATAAAAAATTTGATGGATGTATTTAGGATTGTAGGTTTTAAACATAACATAAAAAAATTAAAGTATGTTTACTATTTTTTTATTATATAATAAATATATAAAAATAATTTAAGGGCTTAGGGTATGAAATAAAATAAAAACATTTGGTTATGGATGTTACCTCTTCTTTGGGTATCTTCTTCTATTTTCCACAAAATCCCTTGTTTAAATTTAATCCAAAATTATGTTTTCTAAGATTACTATAAATAATATGTAAAGTTTTTTTAGGTTATAGTATATTTATATGGCATGTGAGATGTTAATAAGTGGATAGAGTTAGTCCCCTTATATAGTGGAGGAGGAGTGGCATTCTAGTAAATACCAAAAAGTTAACACTATTTGGTATTCTCCCTTAACATATGTGACTCCAATAATGATCCATATTCTATTAAATAGTTTATATTGTTTAAATATATCCATAAAATGGGTTTTTGATTACTTTTTTTATCATTTATGTATCTTTTCATTTCATATTAACCACAAAGTGAAGTCAATTTTACCTTAATCGATGCGATTAACATTAGATGTTTTCGCAAAACTCTTTTGAAAAAAACATTTGACCGTAATATATATTATAAATTATTATTATTCAAAATATGGATTAAATATTTCAAAATTTGACTCGTATATGTATCAGAATTTAATTTTAAATCTATCCTACTTATGGGATGGGAAAAGAGGTTTTTAAAGTAAAAATGTTCAAAAGTTTACAATGTTGTTATATCCAAATTCAATATAAAAGTATTCAAAATTTAATAAATTTTTTTAATGGATTATTAATTGATCTATTTTGACTTTATAAATTATTAATAATTTAACTTTAAATTATAAATTATTTAAATTAAAAGTCAATTTTTAATTAAAATTTAGTATTTTCACTATTCATAAAATAATGGAACTTCACATAAAGATACATAAAATAAATCTAAGATGATTTCTAAATTTCTCTTAAAAAATAAATTTTATTTTATTATATAAAATTTGTAAATGTTTCAACATCTATTTTTAAAATAACTATGCCATTAAAACGTAATGAAACAACCTTTTGAAAAAAATATCTCTTTATACATGAATTTGGATGTCTCCTTATCTTATACATATAAAATATATTGTATAAGTGTGAAAACATTTCAATTAACAAATCATATATAAATTTAAATATTATAATTCTATAATAGAAGCTATATAATAGATTGAATATATGTAAATTTGTAAATATATCACAATGTATCAGGATTTAATAGACTTTTTATCCGTGGTGTTCTGTGTCATAAATGATATAAAATATAATATCCATATTTTATAAATATAAGGGTTTTCATTATATCCTACTTAAATAAATTCTTTCCTCGCAATTTAAACTATATCACAAAAAGTTCGTGTTTGAAATCTAAAAATTACATTGTTTAAAACCCCACATTTTAAAAGAGTTAATAAAATATCCACTTAATATGAGATAAAGGGAAGTAAAAAAGGTCATATGGAATAAAATATAACCATGTTTCAATGTATGAGAAAATTAGAGGAAATTGAAGGAATGGAAATAGGGGAAAACTATTAATATTTAAAGAGAGTTATTGAGGTTATTGATCACAAACAATTAACTAGTCAATAAATTTTTAGGGAATCAATTAAATAAATATATTATTTGTGGAATGGTAATTGATATCATTATAAATGATATTAATATTGTATAATTTTATTAGATTATTTTTTTGATTATTAATGAAGTATTTTTCTATCTATTAATATAAGGTTATATAAAAAATTCATTCTTTGGTAGTTCTTATATCAATTCCCATTTTTTCCATTTACACTAAGAATGTTTTTGCTAAAAACAAATTTTCTGTTAATCCTAAAGGACTAATATTTTATTTTAATAGATTATATGTCCCATAAATGAAATAAATATATTTTCATATATCTCTAATAGTTTACCAAAACAAATATAGTTAATAAATTCTTCCATAAAACACTAATACAATACTACTAGTTCATCTATATTTTTTAGTTTTCAGTTTTAATAAACAAATAGTACATAATTACCTAGACAATTCATAGGTGTGTTTCTAGAATTAAACACTTATTGTTCTTAGGTTGTGGGTTCAGACCCTATATCTTTATATGATACAATGGGTTTTCACTCAGTATGTAGGTTTTCTTTTTCTAACTATATCAAAATAATTTCGGTAAAATATCTAATAAATTGATGAACATCATTCAATTAAATCAATAAATGACAATTTTGGTATGGTTTTCAATTTATCATTTTTTTAATGTTTAATAACTTTATTTGACATATTATTACAATTTCATTAATGATGGTATTAACACTAACTATTATAAATAACATTAAATCCATTTTTTAAAAATGTATAGGAATTATTCTTCAAATAAATTTTCCATTAAAACCTATAATAAACTAAATATTTTTTGTTCATTAAATTTAATCCCAAATATCTTGAATCTTGTCAAACTCACATCCCATAAAACCTAAAAAGAGGTGTTTATAAATTTGAACACAGTATCAATATTAATCTCATAACCCATGATGGTTACCATAAATAATTTATTTATTAAGAATTATTCTATCCTAAAATTTTAAAGAACCATTATATATTTTATGACTCTTATTACCAAACATTCGTTGGTAAAAAAATTGTAATTTAATTCTTGTATCACAATACAGGAATACTACATCTATTTTATTTCCACATATCTCCACCCTTTTATAGGGTTTAATATAGGGAATTCATTGTCATCATATATTCAAATCATTCATATAGGTTTATAAAGATAATGTGAATTATCTTATGCATTTACCCATGACATTTAAAAATAGGTCAAGAGAAAGGCTCATTATTATATAATCGGTTTCTCTGATGTTTAGCCCGATGTTCTCTTTTTGGAGTCATTGCCTCAAGATATATCTGTACCAAAAAAAACATCCTTTAGAAGTATACAAATAGGGATTTATTACTAGAACCCGGACATAATCTCATTCTTAAAAAATTCATGAGGATATTCTATATTTATCCACAATTTATACCTTAGGGTTATGTTCCATAATACATATATCCTAACAATAGTTCCCAATGTTGCTACTAAACATTATATCATTCTAACTATTGTGTCCCCAACACCGGAACCCAGATATGATTCCCAATACCATTATATTAGCATAGATACAAGATCCAAATACCAAATCAATGATTAGTTTAGCATTATTGGTAAACTACATACATGAATGAGTCCTGTATTAAAAATTAATACACAAATTACGAAAGAATTTTTTCTTTTCATTTTCAAGAATAACATTATTCCTTCTATTTTATCCCTATATTTCCTTCATAGTAACATTAAAGGAATAATTAGTAAATGTAATAAAATAAGGGTGATATAAAATTCTCTATACAGGTTAATTATTTTTGAATATATCATGAATCAATGAGAGTAATCAATATGTAATGTTAAATAACTAAACACAGATGCCATGTAATCAATAAATTGAGAATGGAGTGCATAAACAATATAGAAAGGTAAATAACTGAAAACAAATTCCATTTAATCAATAACAATACATTTATAAAGGGATAATAAATAATCAACATGGAAAGTTAAATAATTGTTAACAAACTTCATTTATTCAATAAACAAAAAATTAAATGAATCTTAAAAATTTTTCATTGTAAAAATATCATGGTTAATAATAATTAAATCTGAATGAAATAACTGCTTAATTATTAGACATCATGTTTCCTCGGAATACAAATCCTTTAACATAATGATTTATCCTCACTATGTTTTTATAAATTATTGGAAAAAACCCTTCAAATTCATGTAATGACCATTCATAAGACACCACTTTCAATATCTGTCCTCTTAACTATATAACTTTCTCAGTTACAAAAGTGAAGGTTTTGATTCCAACTGATGAAGTCACATGAGACTACAGATGCATCAATAGGGATACATTAAATTACCTCTAACATATTTATTGTAATTCTAAATAATTCCTCATATATGGAATTGTCTAATTAACTCATAATAATTATCCTTATCAAATATCTATATTGAATGAAGACCACATGTTTATCCACATTTACCCAAATAATAAAATAATTATAAATTTATAAACCATATATAAAAATGGTATACAATTTAGGTAATAATCATATCCATGGTTAATAATGTGGATATTTTAGGAAACTTTAATGTATAATGATTTCATGGAATTTATCAATTAAAAAAGAATTTATTGACTAAAAATGAATTAAGGGAGAGAATGTCAATATTTTACATTGTAAAAAAGATCATAAACCATCCATGGAAAGAATAATCATGGAATAAATATTATATATACTCTTTGGATTAATAATATTGTATTTAATTCATTTACTTATTTAAATTTCAATAAATGTTCATTAAAAAATTCTAGTGGAAAATATCATTTTTTAATCACATTTTGAAAACAATTATTGAAAATAAGTTTTAAAAAATACAAAAAAATTTCTAAATAGTTATTTTTTTTATTAAAATCATTTAAAAGGGTACAGATATTTAAAACATTTTTAGAAAACATAGTTTTGAAATAAAATATATTTTCAATGAAAAGAAAACAGGTTTTCATAAAAAACATTCTAAAACATTTTAACTACCCAATAATTGAAAAAATTTACTATTACTTGAATATAATAATTAATAAACCTAGTATATTAAATTTAAATATATTAATAATTAATTATCAAATAATTTTCTTCAATTAAAATCTATGTGTAGACAATCGCGAATAGAATGTTATTGTGACGTAAACCATTACAATGTTCACAATGTTCAAGTGAGAATGAACCAATGAATATATTATGTTAATCAATTGTCAATCCACATAAAAAATTGGAAATAAAAAATATATATATTCAAATTACATTAAACACATAATCTTAGAATATTAATGACAATTACGAAGGAATATAACCTAATGAAAAAATAACTTTGTTTACAAATTTCATTACCACTTGGAAACATTTCATTCAAATACCCATAAAATATATAACTAAAATTGAAACATAAAATATCATGAATAATGAGTAATTAGTGATATTATATGTAAAAGGTTATTTTATGCACCATATAAATTAATCTATGTGCATAAACTTACAATATTCCATAATGAAATGAAATTGAGACAAAATCTATTACCTTACCCTTCCTTTTGGTTGAACATGATTTAACCTCATTAATAATGAGATAATAATATTTTTAAATTATAAAATAACCTTATTAAAATTTATTATATCATATATTATTCTTTAAAAATATTTTCAAATAATATTAGATTATTTTATTTGTTTTAGGTGTAAATTACCTTGTTTCTAAAGTGCTTTTTAGCTTGTTATTTTTTTGTTTCTAATACATATATCATTATTTAATAACATCTATGATTTAAAATGTGATATAATTATCATATATATTTATTATTTATTTATAAATAGTAATCTATAAAATTTGGTGATATTAAATGAAATACATCATTCATAGTGATGGTAGGTCGGGTGTACGCATGAACATTGTTTCCATAGTTTTTCATCTTGGAAGAAAAAATGTAAAAGATATATCTATATATATATTATCATTAAATTATCACTTATATTTTATATATATCACATATATTTATTAAACCTATCTTAAATACATTCCATGTAAAGCGTAAATGAATGACATCACTTCGCGAGACATTAGTCTGCCAAACACATGTTTGATGTTATGCTAGTCCCAAGAAATGGAAAGGATAAAGCTACCTATTATATAAAAATTAAATAAGAATAAATAAATAATAAATATCAAAAAATTATTATATAAATTATATGTCTAGCCTTATGTACAACCTTGATAGGTTGTAATGGAAAAATAAATAACCTCGTCTCACGAGGTGGTAGTCTGCCATACAAACGAATTATGATTTTATAAACCATTGGATGGAAGAGTATGTGGTAGTATTTAATAACCTTAACATTGAATCATATAATTATATTTATCATAATTTGGTTATAACTTAATAAAGTTATAAAATAATATATGGGTTTGATTAATATATAAAAAATGTTTTTTGATATGTGTTACCTCTTATTTTGGTATAACCTTTCAGTTTTTTCCAAAGGCCATCCATGGTTGTATTTATGCACAAATTGAGGAAAATAGTATTATTATAGGGAATTTTTGAAGTTAAATTTTTAGGTTTTAGTCTAGAGATATGTCTTCGGATGTGAATAAGTGGGTAGAGTGAGATCCCCTTATAGTGTAGGAGGAGTGTCATTCAGGTAAATACCAAAAAGTAAATAATTTTGGAAGGTCTGACATACCTAATTTTAGGGTACTATGTCTATGCCTAGGAAACCTAGTCAAGTACGAGTACATGGTCATTCCTATGTAATATAGGTGTGCCTATGTACCTATCCCTACATATGTTCCTAGAATTTTGTGGACTCCTATTATCATGGGTTACAAATGAAGACACCATCATGGGTACACATGGAATGTATGGGTCATACATGGAATGTTATTTTTAACTCTTCACAAAACCCTCTCCTCTGTATTACGGGTAATATATGTTATTTGTTTTATAACAATACACTGGGTTTGTTAAGATGTTTCAAAAACACAATTCCATTCAAAATGTGTTACTCATGCCACTTCTACTCGTAGTTTTATATAAGAATCCATTCTGGACCTTATATATAGGGTTTTACATTCATAATACATCACCAGTGGTGAGATTTCAGCCACACGATCATCTTGGGATCCATCGAGTCACATTGCTACATCGAATAATCAATAACATGGTAGAAGAACACATAATCCATCAATTATCCATCTACGATCTCTGATCATAACTTAATTCACACCATTCATGCTTCTAATCTCGTGCTTGGACTTACATTATTGATTCCTAGTATTTTAGAGTTTTTTTATAATGATCAGCTTTTGGGTATTTGTCGAATATTTATTCAAAGTAAACACTCGTTGTGATAAGAAGATGAATAATGGGAGGGAATCACTAAATAATAAATTGTTGGAAAACATGGTCATTATTCAAGTTTTATTCTATTAGATATTAATGTAATCATTAATTATGAGTGAATAATCAAGAAACAAACAATAAATAATCAATTGACTTCATTTTAAGGGTAGAAATTACTGAAAAAAAAAAGAAAAATAATCAATGATTTTCAAATAATAAAAGGTTTGAAATACATTAAATAAAATTCCCTCTATGAGATATGATCTTTAACAATTAGGTAATGGGTATATTAAATTATCATTGTAATGATTCATGAACTTATTTTGTGAACATGAATACCTTGAAAAAGTTATTCTACCTCATGATCCATTTTCATCTATCAACAGATATCTTCCATTGATCCTCCAATATCTCATTGTTTTGTGTCTAATCCAAGGGATGTACTATATAAAAGATTTAATAGATGATTTTTAATTTTTTAAAATGAAATAAATTGAATCAATCAATCATTTAATTTATTTAATCCATCTATCAAATGATTCCTTCAACTGAATTTCTGATGTCGACCTACATTATGTCACACCAAGGTTAAACCTTGTGTTATGAATAAAATGGCGTTCCCTTATTTACTATGTGATGTACCAATCAATAAAAAATCATTTAATACAAAATGATTCACGTGTTTAATTTATTATTTATTAATAATTGTAATATATTAATTTTTGGGTCTTACAACACCCAAACACTAAACCAAGTGTTACATACCAGGTAAAAGAAGAATAAGATATTTTCATATTTATTAATATTTGTGCATTAAATATTAGTTTTATTTTAAATGATTTTCTATGTTCAATAGCGTACCCAATATGCAACAAGGAGTTTCTTTGAAATTTTACATTGCAGACTAATAATATAATATTATTATATTAAATTTAAGTTAACTCCTAGCTATTTTATTAGTGGGAATGAACAAAACTAACAACAATATTATTATACATTTTTGTCAAATGTATTTACATTTATGCAATAAAACGTTCGATTTACCGCCTTTTAATGGAGAATCCTCTTTAAATATAGTTTTTATTTCAATTTAATACATTATATTTGACCAAATAAAATCTTTCTTTTTAATGGGTACATCAAAATTTACTCTATGTAAATTGTTTAAAATTATCTGATAAAGTTCATTTTTAATGAATAGTGAAAAATAATGCAATTTATTTCAAAAATTCATTTTAATCATATTTATTAATATGGTTGGATTATCTTTTTCATTTGTTTTAAAATCTAATTAAAATATATTTTTAGAATTTAATCCAATGTTTGTCATTGTAATTAATTTCACTTTGAATTTAGACATAAACAATTGTCAATCTTTTGATAGTTATTGTTTCTTAAAAACACACTATTTGTTTTAACAACTGGAATTAATACTAAATTAATTAATTCTACTTCTATGTTTATAATTTGGTAAAATAGAAATAATTTTTTAATTCAGTATATCCAATATATCTTTGGCTGAATTTTTGGTATTTTAATGAAAAACATCAATTTTTGATGAATAATGAAAGGACTTAACAGTAGTTAAAAAAACTGACAATTTCATTTGAATGAAATTTTACCACTTATGTGAATTGAATTATGAAAATCTGACATATATAGTTGTTATATATATGTAAAATGTGGTTCAATAATATTAAATTATTATTTTTGAATAGTAACCTTTGACTTTTATTCACTGCGGTTAAAGGTAAATATGGTAATTCAAGTTAAAAATAATATTATAATAATACAAAATTACCTTAACACTTGTCATAAAATTATTGGATGAGTAATTGCCGACCAATGGCTTATTTGGGTCGATTTTGGGATCCCATGGAGCCACTTATGAATGATAATGACACTTTAGATTAATTAATTTAAAGTAATGACAAAAATGACATAAACAAATATCTATTTGTAAAATAATTTTTACAGGGTGTTATATAAGTAAAATTTACGACTATAAATATTCATTAAAAATATATAAATATTTCCTACATCATGGTATTTCTTATATAATGTTTATACATCGAATAAGTTAAATTATTTATCACACAATAATGATGCAGTGTTTAACACATTAAAAAATCATTTAAATAAATAATATTATAAATACTAAAATAACATCCAAAACCTATCCAATTATTATTGGATGGATTTTTTTTACCATGAGTCATCTTATCGTTGACTCAAATGATTTTTGGACCTTTAGAAACCGAATATCATTATATAATAAAATAATATTTTCACACTTTCCTGAAGAGCCCCTCCTCCCCCTTATTAGAGAAAAGCATTTCAAACCAATTCCTCACACCTCTCAAGCCTTTTGGCTCATCCAAACTCTGACCAATTAAGCTCCGTATATCCCTTTACTCCTATTATAATCCTTACCTAAAGAAAAAGTCAATTCAAGAATATATTTTGGTTCAAACCAAAGGATGGTACCCAAATTAAAGGTAAGGGTTTCTCTTAAATTGTTTTGTTGTATTTTGTTTTATTTTACTTATCAAACCTCTAAACTCTTTTTATTCATTTCTATTATAACAACACCAGTATCCTCAATATATTAGGATGTTGTTATGAGAAGTATTTTAACTACATTTAGTCCCACCTCCATCTAATGGGGGAAGAACATACTGTTTATGTGGATGGAAAACTAACGCCTCATGAAACAATGATTGTTCGATTATCTCCTACCGCCTCTCATGGTGGCCATTAAGATGACACTATATTTATATGTGATATATTTTTTTTTTATGTTTTCATTATGCTTTTGTGTTTTTCTTTTATAAATACCTTTATGGTTTCGATTATGGGTAAACGCGATAATTTCATTTGAGGAAGTGAGGACTACCGCCACTCAAAGTGATATGAATCGTTCATGACATAGGTGGGATGAATAAAGGATAGAGTTTATGATATTATGTGTGATATTATACTATAATTTTAATATACCTATGTATCATTATTTTTTATTTCCATTAAAATAAGAAATAGAAATGGAAGTAGCGTTCATGCGTACGTACGACTTACCGTCTCAAGTAGAAAATATCGACAAAATGGACATTATTAACTTAAATGATTACATAATGTTTATAACATGGTAATAAGTGTTATAAAAGGTATAAAAAAACATGAAAAATGTTCTTAAGAAAGTATAATTTTACTTTAGTTTTTTTTCAGAAGATTAAATAATGGTTGAGTCAAGTCGGACATGAGGTAAGGGACTTCGTCTCAATCTCCTTTCATTGAGGTGTATTTATTTTTATACATGACATTATTTCATACGATGTATAAACCCCTTTTACTTATCATTTCATTCAAATGGAAAAAAAAATTTATGAATCATTTTACAAAAAAAAGGAATGTTTTTTAACATAAGCGGTGACAATGACCTTTCCGCTGCGATGAGTATTATTTGATCATTGACTTCCTTAACAAGCCATAATGTTTTTAAAAAGGAAAATAAATAGCATATAAACTATTTTTGGATTTTGGTATTAAAAATGGTTTTGATAATGGATTTTTATGTCAACATATTTAAATGATATATTGTTATTGAAATGTGGGTATTTTATCTTTCCCTTTTTCTTATGTTATGTGTTATGATCATGTTATGGTTCTTCAGCATTATTTACGTATACGGGTGGTTTTGTGATAATCCTAGGGTGGGTGATCCCGAGATAGCTCCCCAATGCATTGGGTAAATTGAAGTAGGTAAACATGAATGTTTCTCCTAAGAGATTTAAGGAATATACTATGATGGGAATTTCAATGTAACTCCCTATGTAGATGTGATAGGTAAAATATAAGTATATTATGGATTCCATAAGTTACCTTTATGATTTATTAATTATATGTGTAATTCATAAATCTTCTGTTTTCATGAGGTAATTAAAAGAGTTTATGTTTTTTATGTATTTAGGAACAAATGTTATCCTTCTTTGTTTTATAACCCTTGCTGAGCTTTTTATGCTCATCCCATGTTTCAAAATGTTTTCACATGACATAAAGATTAACAGGGTCAAGGATGGGATCCAGTAAAAGTCATGTAGTCTAAAACATGGATCTAGACAAGACACTTTTTCTCGAGTGATTTTATTTTATGAAAAAAATGGAAACTTTGTAGAAGTTTCAACATTGTAATATTTTGAGATGTAATAGTTATGTCCCAATTCTATAAAACTCTAAACCAGAAAAGTTCCTCAATGTGAATTATTCATTTAATTCAATATTATGTAATGTTTATGGTCAAGTCCTTATACCAAGTTTGATGAAAAAACCATAGATATGTATAGAAATATTCAAATGATCTAATGATGAAAACCAGAGTCATTACATTCTCTCCCCCTTCAGGTACTTTTTTTAGGAAAATCGCATACTACAAAAAAAATGTGGTGGTAATAAATCTACAACTTACTCTTATACTCTCAGGAGATATTATGCATGCTCATGTACTACCAAATCACTCGATCTAATGGAATGGTCAATATACGCATCATATTATCCTTTTATTCCATGATACCCACAAAGTACTTGGATTAGGTGGATCCAAACTCAATTTATATCTTTACATATTCTATAACACATATATATTTATGAACGTATAACATTAGGTATGATACATTGAAGATGTTATACACTCAATGAAACATTATGAGAATATCCAAGTGGTAATCATCATTTCCAACCATCTATCAGATAATATATGGACTGAGGAAACTTGGAGAAAACTTCTTTCCCTAGAAAAATCACTAAGAAACTCTTTATCATAAGACTCTCATGAAAAAAATGAGCCCCCAATAAAACACTAAATTCTAAAAATGTTAATCCATTTATGATTTATATCAGCATTAGGTTTTCTCCATACACTTGCGGATCACCTGAACCATATTTTTTATTTCTTAATTCATATTCAGCCCAACAAACGATGTCTGACTAATCGTAGTCTAGTATAAGTGTAACTTACAGGGCCTTCCATACAGGGACTCAAAGCATTTCAGACCAATATTAGAGTGATAAATATTATTATATGAAATCCAAATTAATGGAAACTGATCAACCCAAATCTAGATGATGTCTAACACACTAAAAATTGTTATATCCTTCAATAAAAAGATATTTATCTCAATATTACCGTTCTTATAGATTTGAAATTTATTTCACATATGTAGCTGGGTCTTAATAGCCTTTTTAAACCTCTCCCCATCCATGATGTAAACTTGTCAACATGGTAAGAGTTGATTATTTTTTGTATCCCATGAAGCTGTAATATCACTTACAATTAATTATAACCTAAATACTCAACTAAACAATACACCGTGATGAAATGATATTGTGTCTACATAGATTATTATAGTGCAGTCACATATATTGAATTGTTTATTCCCACTCTCCATGGAACAACTATCACTAAATTCATCGATATTCCATCTCACTCCTATTCTGTTATCTCAATTGGTTGAGTCAAAACAATGCAATCATATTTTTTTCCCTTAACCTATTAACATGTTAGACATAGATAAAAAAACTCAACAATTTTAAACCTCACTAAAAGCCACCATAATTACTATTAAAGTTCATTTTACATCCATTCTAAACATGGATGTACATCCAAAGTAGTATTATGAAACTTCCTCATCACCTCATCAAACAATGTGGTCGAAACCACCATTAATACACATAAAAATTTGTCAAGATCCCATCCATTAGAAAACCAATCAGACATATATTCATCAGATATTTGTTTTCTAGATCCTCACAATTAGTATTTCCAAATCGTACTCCCCCACACACAAAAGGACTGTTGGTGTCACCATCATCGATTGAATATAATATTCACCCATTTCCACCACAAGGTCAAGCTGTAATGAATCTAATTGCTCATAATATTCCCTTAATAAGTGATAAAATGATTTCCTACTAAGGTAATATGTCACCGCCTTTCCATTTTATGTTGTTTAGACTATATTGATTTCATAGTCTTATTGGACCTTTAACCAATGAATTTTTCATAGGATGGGATACATATGGGTAAAAATGTACTTTAGGCTCTAGTAATAAGAGTAAACAATGAAATTCCCTAGTAGAAGAATGTGCTTCCACATCCTTTGACCGTAGACATTCCCAACATACACAAGGTCATGATTCTTGTAATTTTTATCATGGGTTCATAACTACCTTTACCCATAATAAATAACTATCTCCTTATATATCAAAAAGAAATCGAGATCAGATATAGAGGCATTGGAATGAAATGTATTCAACACCCTCCTTTGATAATCTATAATAAGAGAACCAGTAAACAATTTCATCGTATCCTCAATGGCTCAATAATAATACTTATTTCCGGTGTTCAAAAATTATTTTTGTGTCAAGGTGGTCAAAGGGGATTCTATTATAGAATATTCTACCATGATCCTCCTAATTACCCTGCATGTAACATCCCTATATATTGTGATATATTTTTTTTTTAAAAAAATAATATTAATTTTTTTGATAAATTAAATTTCATGAAAAAATTATTTTATCGTGTTTAACACATAATACTATGTTTTGCTTTATTTTACAAAACTATTATCAGTTTATCTTGTTTTACATTTTACTATGAGTTTAAACCAAACAAAAAAATTCTATTTAATGATTATTGTAGAGACACAAAGCTTAACTTACATGTACATTACATTACTTTTGTGGAATAATTATTACATAAAAAACACACACACAAGGACCGTAATAGTTTAGTGTCTTTGGAAACTTGGAACATAATCTTCTAATCGGGGTGAAAGATCTTCAACATCTCCCATAAAGATCTTCCCTTTTTTTCTTATCTAAAACCTTTATTTATATCCTTTGTAAAAGAAAAAATAAAAGGGTGAGCTCAAATTTTCAGTAAGGGTAAATAAAAGAAATATCAATCACATCATATTCATAAGAACATAACATTTTGGAAATCTTAACCTGCAAATAAATAATAATATCAAAACATGGAATAAATCATAGTAGTGAAATGTAATCCCAATAATCATAACATGAAACATGAAACTTTGTGTCATATTCAGATAATCAGAGATAATCATTTATTATTAGTCAAGACTCATTTCCAAGACTATCTTATTGGACAAAGTCCATTTCTAAACCGAGTTCACTCCTCGTTTCAGTCCTGTTTCACTGGACCGGTTTAACCTGCCGTTCCAGCCATGTCTATCTCATGAGATATAAAATCTTTATCCAATGAATTGGAGGGAGATATAGGTCCCACCAATATCATAATGATACCATTCTTATGTGTGCCACAAAATCATAAATCATACATCATTGCATAACCCATGTAATAAGAATGGGATTCTTAAACATCAGGACATCATAAAACAATTCATATAAGATAAAGGAATTCATAAAAATAATCCCATCACAATATATTAAAATCAATGTAATAATAGAGATAGAAATAGAACCCTATATTATCTTAGATGGAAAATAATTTTGATAAAACACTTGAACTCCATTCTTGAGGAAAATATCCTTTCTACTTCAAAAACATTTTTCCTTTCTTAACATGTCATACAAATCTTAACAAAAAGAAGTTGATTAAAAATAAATTTGAAATATTTTAAAGAAATCTTCTTGGAAATAATGTTTTAAAAATACATTCATTCTGTATAAGTTAAAAAAAACATTCGTCGTACTTTTGTTGGAAAAGTTAAAAAGTACCTCGTACGAAAAACGACAACAGATTCCTATCATATCTTTTACTAAAAACTCACTGAAGGGTAAAATTGTAATTAAACTATTGTAGAAGGATATAAATATTACATATTTAGGAAACATGGATTTGGATGATAAAGTACACCCCAGTAAATACCAATGTATAATCAATCTCGGATAAAAATGAGATTGTGATATTTCCCTTACCTTAGGTCCGATTTTCTTCGTTAGTGTAAGAACCTCCTATTCTTTAAAGCACCTCTTTGAGTCCTCCTCTTAGGGTACTAAAATTGGTCTTCGAAGAAGACCAGGACCTCTAGGATGTTTCTAGGGAAGTGGAGAAGAGAATTTGGTAGGGTTTGGTCGAGCATGAAGGATCAAAGTGGTGTGAGGAATAAAGGGAGGAGGTGCCCTTTTATAAGGGAGGAGAGGGGTTCTTTTGGAAAAACTTAATATATTATTTTATTATAAAGCCACATTTAGTTCTAAATAGCTAGAAATTGATTTATTTCTAAGCTAATGTGGGTATGGGTCTAAATATTCTCATCCAATAGAATTTAGACAAGTTTATTTTCCTATTATAACCTAATCATTTATATTTAACTTTAAGTTAGATAATTTTACTTTTACCGTATCTTTTTGTGTTCTTACACTATAAGGTTAATAAACTTACTATAAAAAGCCAAAAGAACCTCAAGTTGTTTATTATTAATATATATAGCCTTATCTAAGTCATTTTGCCGAACCTTAGATTTTTAGGAATCAAATATCAATTAATAATATAATATTTGTTTTAAAAACTATTTTATGTCAATTTTGACACTATTTGGTAATTGATTTTTTTGAAACTCATAACAGAATGATTACTTAAAAAAAAGTTAATTAAATCAATAATAACATGTCATGTTAACCTATAAAATTAGTTTAATTCATAAAGAGTCTTAAATTACATTTATTTGGGTATTTATAACATCAATTATGTCAATATTTCATTAATAAAATAATTACTGCATTATCTTTGTCTCATAAATAAATTAACTTTTTAATGTCTAAAAATTACAAATAAAATACCATTATGTAGGAAATCTTTTTATATTTCTATTGAATATTTATAGTCGAATTTATCATATGTATAACCCTATATTAAAAATGATATACTTATTAAACATTGATTTTAACTATTTTAACCCTTCTTTAAATAAATTAATAATAAATGTCCTAATCTAATCCATGTGGGCCTAAATGGTCATATTTTATTCCTAAGGTTGTTTTGTTCTAATTACACTTATCCAATAGAATTAGAACATGTGTTAGGGTAATAATAATATCATTTTTACCCTTAATTACCCTATTTACTTTTAACCGTGGAAAGAAAGTAAAAAGTTATTATTCACCAAAAATTATTTGCATCTCATTAAACCACATTTTACTTACTGACATCAACCGTGTCACTCGGATTTTTGAAATTCTACTCACAGATGCGGTAAAATTATGTTTGATGAAAAATTCATTTTTTTAACTACCATTTAGTGGTTTCACTATTCATCAAAAAAAATGAAAGTTTCCAGAAAAATACCATAAATTAGGCCTAAGATATATTTGATATTATGAAATCAAAAATGATGTCTATTTTACCAAATTCAAAACATATCAGTTGCATTAATTAATTTAAAAATTAATTCCCGTCGTCAAAACAAATAGTCTGTTCTTAAGAGATAATAACTATCAAAAGATTGACAGTTGTTTATGTGTGGTTTAAATGGGAAATTACATCCAATGACCAACATTGTATTAAATTGTAAAAATATATTCTAAATATACATTAAAACCACTCAAATTAATTGTTTATCACTATTAATTGTTTTGATTAAAAAGGTTGTTTTTAATTAAAATTTAGTAATTTTCACTATTCCTCAGAAAATGAATGTTATCTGAAAAGTACCAAAATTTCACCCAAAGCTAATTTAGATATTCCAAATCCAAAAATGAAGTGCATTTTGAAAAATAAAATTTACAAAATTTCAAAAATTGGATATTATTATTCATAACGACTAGTTTTAATAATATTTTAATAGCATATTGTTGTTTAGTGAAACTCATAATTGTGTAATACAAACGCTATCGAGGAAGGTCGTGATTGCGTGTAAAGCAAGGAAAGTCAAGGATACGAGTTGTGCAAGCTCATTTTTTTGTAGCGTACAATAGAAGACATTAATGAAATTAAAATAAAATCTCGGGGTGTTATATTCTACACCCCTTAAAATGAATTTTTCCCTCGAAATTCGTCGGGGTTATAAATGGTTTACTACTCGAAAGTTTCATTATTAGAAACCCACATCATAAAAAGGAATACCAAAACCAATCTTTAAAAACAAAATTATGAAACGTAACGGTTACACAAATAAACTAATCACTAGGTTTCCACATAGGTAAAAATATGGATATGGAAGAGAAATCTAATCATCATGTTCTGATGGGTAGTGGTAGAGAACATGGCTATGGAAAAGCCAGAAATCACAAATGCATAGATTTGTGATGATCTAAGGTATCATCTGATTAATCGGATATAAGGGCACTTGGACAACATTTTTGGTTTTCATGATCATTTCCCTAAAATTAATGAATTAAAAGAAATACTTACATGATTTTGGTACAATATTACTATTGTTCGTTAATTGTACAATTTCCACTTCATCCCTTAATGAAATGAAGTTGAATTTGTTATTCGTGATGTGTTAGCAGATCATGTGATAGAATGATGGGTCATTCCATCTGTCTCAAACAAAAGGTTATAAAAGTTATCAAAAATACATAAATCCATCTATTGTGAGATTAATAATATATGGTTCCTAAAATGGAATTATACTTCATATATCATACTGGTTACTATAATAAAACTAGTTTCTACTAAATAGGGACTTCTTGTAGGCCAGTGGTAGGGGACAAATGCCAGTCGAACTTCGGATGTGGGTTCGATTCCCACAGCCCTGTCCGACGCGATGGGCTGTCGCCCGTCCTGTAGGTTGTCCTTTTTCTAAAGCTATATTACTATAAAATCCCATCAATAATATCGAAAAAATTTCTATCCTAAATTATGTCCAACATAATCCATTCCAAAATTTGGGCTTATCTAAAATACTTCGGTCCAAGATCATAGTATAAAGAAAATGATTGCTTGAAATGTCACATAACAATCACTTGAATTCCATCATTTATCCCCCATATATCATAAGATATATCTTGTTGGTAAAATTACAAACATGTGAATACCTTACTCATGTATTCTTTTGAATAATGAATACCCATTAAACCATAGTGAAAACATTAATGCAGTCAAAAGTTAACTCATTCCACATACCAAAATCCAAAAATTCTATATACTCAAACCATGATATAACCTTCCCTTATATCAGTCATGAGCTCATGAATACTATCAAACATTTAATTTTTCTCTTTATCCCTTCATTATGCGAATATCATCTACATTCCAAAATTATTTGAATAACTTTTCATGGATACTAGTACCATTAATTATATACTTCCAAAACTCAAGGAAAGACCACAGTGTAACAATCATTAGATGTCTCTTTATTCCATAGTACCATGAGATTACCTATACAACATTACACATGATAAACATGTAATCATTCCACTACATTCTTAAACCATTGACTGGGCATCAACAATTCTTTCATCTCACATATTATTTGTAGTCTCTTCATCATCATCAACATAAATACTACCCATACGACCATACTGATTCTCTTCATGAGACTTTCCCTTAGAAAATTGGTTTTCATAATGCCCGTACATTCCACATTTAAAACATTTAACCATTGTTGATGTCGTAGCAATACCATTATCATCATCCCTCGTGTTAACTAAACCTTTTCCTTTGCACTGAATGGCTTTTTGTCCTTCTTTTCCACACCCAAAGCATCTTCCAGTTCCTTTGAAACATTCTCATTGATGCCTCCTCCCACATGATTTACATAGGGGAAATTGAACTTTCTTTCTTCTATGATCATCATGAAACTCCATCTTTCTCTTATTAGCCGAGTCTATAAACATACCAAATTTTACTTTATTGATCATATTATGAGATTGAAGATTCAGAATAATAATGATTTTTGGACTTCCAAATCCCATTTCATTTGGTTTCTCATGAAGAATATAATTCCATTGTCCATCATATCCTCCATTATCGTGAATCATCTTCTTTCCAGCCATTTTTTAAAATCCAAAAAAATAGTGTGAGAGGAAAAAATCATAATAAAGGGGGAGTAACTTCAATATATAACATCTTTGGTTTAATCTAATATCGTTACCATAGTTCTAGGACTATATCTTATACGTATAGGTATCCTTAGGGACATCCCTAGACATACCTTTGAAATATCTCTAGGGATCTCACTAACGTTTTCGCATCCTAGTTTCCAAAGGTTGACTAAAATTTTCCTCTAATACCAACTGTAGAGACCCAAAGCTTAACATACATAGACATTACAAAACGTTTGTGGAATACTTAGTACATAATAAAAACACACACACAAGGACCGTAATAGTTTAGTGTCTTTGGAAACTCGGAACGTAATCTTCTAATCGTGGTGAAAGATCTTCAACATCTCCCATAAATTTCTTCCCTTTTTTTATCTAAAACCATTTTTTATAACCTGTGGAAAAGAAAACATAAAAGGGTGAGCTCAAAAGATCAGAAATGTTAAACAGAAGAAATATCAATCACATCATATTCATAAGAACATAACATTTTGGAAATCTTAACCTGCAAAAAAATCATAATATCATAACATGGAATAAATCATAGTAGTGAAATGTAATCTCAATAATCATAACATAAAACGTGAAACTTTTTGGCATACACACATAATCATAATGAATCATTTATTATTAGTCAAGACTCATTTCCAAGACTATCTTAGTGGACAAAGTCCATTTCTGAACCGAGTTCACTCCTCGTTTCAGTCATGTTTCACTGAACCGGTTTAACCTACCGTTCCAACCATGTATATCTCATGAGATATAAAATCTTTACCCAATGCATTATAGGGAGATATAGGTCACACCCATCTCATAATGATACCATTCTTTTGTGTGCCACAAAATCATAAATCATACATCATTGCATAACCCATGTAATAAAAATGGGATTCTTAAACATCATGACATCATAAAACAATTCATATAAGATAAAGGAATTCATAAAAATAATTCAATCACAACATATTCAAATTAATGTAATAATAGGGATAGAAACAGAACCCTATATTATATTAGATGGAAAATAATTTTGATAAAACACTTGAACTCCATTCTTGAGGAAAATATCCTTTCTACGTCAAAAAGACTTTTCCTTTCTTAGCATGTCATACAATTCTAAACTAAAATAAGTTGATTAAAAATAAACTTGAAAACTTTTAAAGGATGTTTCATGGAAATAATGTTTTAAAAATCCATTCATTCCGTATAAGTTAAAAAAAATTCTTCGTACTTTTGTCAGAAACGTCAAAAAGTACCTCGTACGAAAAACGACAAAAGATTTCTTTCATATCTTTTACTAAAAACTCATCGAAGGGTAAATTGGATTTAAACTATTTTTGAAGGATATATATATTAAATATTTAGGAAACATGGATGTGGATGATAAAATACACCCCAGTAAATACCAAAGTATAATCAATCTCGGATAAAAATGAGATTGTGGTATTTCCCTTACCTTAGGTCCGATTTTCTTTGTAAGTGTCTGAACCTCCTCTTATTTGAAGCGCCTCTTTGAGTCCTTATCATAGGGCACTAAAATTGGTCTTTGAAGAAGACCAGGACCTCTAGGATGTTTCTGGGGAATTGGAGAAGAGAATTTGGCAGGGGTTGGCCGAGCATGAAGGCTCAATGTGGTGTGAGGAAGAGAGGGAGGAGGTTCCCTTTTATAAGGGAGGAGAGGGGATCTTTTGGAAAAAAACTACAAATATTATTTTATTATAAAGCCATATTCGGTTCTAAATAGCTACAAATTGAATTATTTAGAAGCTAAGGTGGGGATGGGTCGAAATACTCTCATCTAATAGAATTTAAGTAAGTGTAGGTTCCTATTTGTACCTTATCATTTATATTTAACTTTAAGTTAGATAATTTTAGTTTTACGGTGTCTTTTTGTTTTCTTACACTATAAGGTTAATAAACATACTATAACAAGCCAAACAAACCCCAAGTTGTTTATTATTAATATATATATCCTTATCTAAGTTATTTGGCCGATCCTTAGATTTTTAGGAATAAAATAACAATTAATAATATAATATTTGTTTTAAAAACTATTTTATGACAATTTTGACACTATTTTGTAATTGATTTTTGTGAAACTCACAACAAATTGATTTGTTCAAAAACAGTTAATTAAATCAATAATAACATGTCATAATTACCTATAAAATTAGTTTAATTCATATAAAGTCTTAAATTACATTTATTTGGGTATTTGTAACATCAATTATGTAAATATTTCATTAATAAGATAATTACTGCATCATCTTTGTGTCAAAAATAAATTAACTTTTTAATGTCTAAAAATTACAAATAAACTACCATTATGTAGAAAATATTTTTAGATTTATAATGAATATTTATTGTCGAATATATCTTATGTATAACCCTATATTAAAGATGATATACTTATTAAACATTGATTTTAACTACTTTAACCCTTCTTTAAATAAATCAATAATAAATGTCCTAATCTAATCCAAGTGGGTCTAAATGGTCATAGTTTATTCCTAAGGTTGTTTTTGGTCGAATTACATTAATCCAATAGAATTAGGACATGTGTTATGGTAATAATAATATAATTTTTACCCTTAATTATCCTATATACTTTTAACCGTGGTAAAAAAAAAGTAAAAAGTTACTATTCACCCAAAATTATTTTTCACTCATTGAACCACATTTTACTTACTGACATCAACCGTGTCTCTCGAATTTTTGAAATTCCACTCACAGAATCAGTAAAATTATGTTTTATGAAAAATTCATTTTTTACTACCACTTAGTGGTGTCACTATTCATCAAAAAATGAAAGTTTCCTGAAAAATACAAAAAATTAGGCCTAAGATATATTTGATATTATGAATTCAAAAATGATATCTATTTTTCCAAATTCAAAACATATCAGTTGCATTAATTAATTTAAAAATAAATTCCCGTCGTCAAAACAAATAGTGTGTTCTTAAGAGATAATAACTATCAAAAGATTGACACTTGTTTATGTCTGGTTTAAATGTGAAATTACATCCAACGACCAAAATTGTATTAAATTGTAATAATATATTCTAAATATACTTTAAAACCACCCAAAGTAATAGTTTATCACTATTAATTATTTCTATTAAAAAGGATGTTTTTAATTAAAATTTATTAATTTTCACTATTCTTCAGAAAATGAAAGTTATCCGAAAAGTACAAAAATTTCACCCTAAGCTAATTTTGATATTCCGAATCCAAAAATGAAGTCCATTTTGAAAAATAAAATTTACAAAATTTCAACAAGTGGTTATTACTATTCATAATGGCTAGTTTTAATAATATTTTAATAGCATATTGTTGTTTAGTGAAACTCGTTATTGCGTATTACACGCTATTGAGGAAGGTCGTGATTGTGTGTAATGTTAGGCAAGTCAATGATGCGTGTTGTGCAAGCTCCTTTTGGTGTAGTGTACAAAAAAAGACATTAATGAAATTAAAATAAAATCTCAGGGTGTTACATTCTACCCTCCTTAAAATGAATTTCGCCCTCGAAATTCGTTAGGGTAATAAATGGTTTACTACTCGAAAGTTTCTTTAATAGAAACCCACATCATAAAAAGGAATACCAAAACCTATCTTTAAAAAAAGTATGAAACCTAACGGTTACCCAAATGAACTAATCACTGGGTTTCCACATAGGTGAAAATATGGATATGGAAGAGAAATATAATCATCATGTTCTGATGGAGAGTGGTAGAGAACATGGCTATGAAAAAGCCAGCAATCACAAATCCATTGATTTGTGATGATCTACGGTACCATCTGATTCATCGGATAAAAGGGAACTAGGACAACATTTTTGGTTTTCAAGATCATTTCCCTAAAATTGATGAATTAAAAGAAATACTTACATGATTTTTGTACAATCTTACTGTTGTTCGTTAATTGTACAATTTCTACTTCATAACTTAATGAAATGAAGTTGAATTTGTTATTCGTCATGTGTTAGCAGATCATGTGATAGAATGATGGGTCATTCCATCTGTCTTAGACAAAAGGTTATAAAAGTTATCAAAAATACATAAGTCCATCTATAGTGAGATTAATCATTTATAGTTCCTAAAATGGAATTATACTTAATATATCATAATGCACAATATAATAAAAATAGTTTCTACTAAACAAGGACTTGATGTAGGCCAGTGGTAGGCGATAAAGGCCAGTCGCACTTCAGTTGTGGGTTCGATTCCCACAGCCCTGTCCGGCGCGATGGGTTGTCGCCCGTCCTGTAGGTTGTCCTTTTTCTAGAGCTATATTACTATAACATCCCATCAATAATATCGAAAAAATTTCTATCCTAACTTATGCCCAACATAATCCATTCCAATATTTAGGCTTATCTAAAATACTTCGGTCCAAGCTCATAGTATAAAGAAAATGATTACCTGAAATGTCACTTAATAATCACTTGAATGACATCATTTATCCCACATATATCTTAAGATATATCTTGTTGGTCAAATTACAAACATCTGAATACCTTAATCATGTATTATATTGAAGAATGAATACCCATTGAACCTTAGTGAAAACATGAATTCAGTCAAAAGTTAACTCTTTCCACATACCAAAATCCAAAAATTCTATATACTCAAACCATGATATAACCCTCTCCTTATATCAGTCATGAGCTCATGAATACTATCAAACATTTAATTTTCTCCTTATCCCTTCATTATTCACATATCATCTACATTCCAAAAATATCTGAATAACCATTCATGGATACTGGTACCATTAGTCATATACCTTCAAAACTCAAGGAAAGACAATAGTGTAACAATCCTTAGATGTCTCTTTATTCCATAGTACCACGATATTACTTATACAACATTACACATGATAAACATGTAATCATTCCACTACATTCTTAAACCATTGACCGAGCTTCAACAATTCTTTCATCTCACATATCATTTGTAGTCTCTTTATCATCATCAACATAAATACTACCCATTCGACCATACTGATTCTCTTCATGAGACTTTCCCTTAAGGAATTGGTTTTTATAATGCCCGTACATTCCACATTTAAAACATTTAACCATTGTTGATGTCGTAGCAATACCATTATCCTCCTCCCTGGTGTTAACTGAACCTTTTCCTTTGCACTTACTGGCTTTCTGTCCTTCTTTTCCACACCCAAAGAATCTTCCAGTTCTTTTGAAACATTCTCCTTGATTCCTCTTCCCACATGATTTACATAGGGGAAATTGAACTTTCTTTCTTCTATGATCATCATGAAACTCCATCTTTCTATTATTAGCCGAGTCAGGAAACATACCAAATTTTAATTTATTGATCATATTATGAGATTTCTGAATCGGCATAATAATGATGTTTGGACTTCCAAATCCCATTTCATTTGGTTTCTCATGATGAATATCATTCCATTGTCCATTATATCCTCCATTATCGTGAATCATCTTGTTTCCAACCATTTTTTAAAACCCGAAAAGAATAGTGTTAGAGGCATAAATCATAATAAAGGGGGAGTAACATCAATATCTAACATCTTTGGTTTAATCTAATATCGTTACCATAGTTCTAGGAATATATCCTATGCGTATACTTATCCTTAGGGACATCCCTAGACATACAATAGAAATATCTCTAGGGATCTCACTAACGTTTTCGCATCTTAGTTTCCAAATGTTGACTAAAATTTTCCTCTGATACCAACTGTAGAGACCCAAGGCTTAACGTACATGGACATTACATTACTTTTTCGGAATACTTAGTACATAACAAAAACACAGACACAAGGACCGTAATAGTTTAGTGTCTTTGGAAACTCGGAACGTAATCTTCTAATCGTGGTGAAAGATCTTCAACATCTCCCATAAAGTTCTTCCCTTTTTTATCTAAAAACATTCTTTATATCTTGTGGAAAAGAAAACATAAAAGGGTGAGCTCAAATTCTCAGTAAGGGTAAAAAAAGAAATATCAATCACATCATATTAATAAGAACATAACATTTTGGAAATCGAAATCTTCAAAAAAATCATAATATCATAACATGGAATAAATCATAGTAGTGAAATGTAATCTCAATAATCATAACAAAAAACACGAAACTTTGTGGCATACACACATAATCATAGAGAATCATTTATTTTTAGTCAATACTCATTTCCATGACTATCTTAGTGGACAAAGTCCATTTCTGAACCGATTTCACTCCTCGTTTCAGTCATGTTTCACTGAACCGGTTTAACCTGCCGTCCCAGCCATATCTATCTCATGAGATATAAAATCATTACCCAATGCATTAGAGGGAGATACAGGTCACACCCATCTCATAATGATACCCTTCTTATGTGTGCCACAAAATCATAAATCATACATCATTGCATACCCCATGTAATAAAAATGGTATTCTTAAACATCATGACATCATAAAACAATTCATATAAGATAAAGGAATTCATAAAAATAATTCAATCACAATATATTCAAATAAATGTAATAATAGAGATAAAAACAGAACCCTATATTATATTAGATGGAAAATAATTTTTATAAAACACTTGAACTCCATTCTTGAGGAAAATATCCTTTCTACTTCAAAAACACTTTTCCTTTCTTAACATGTCATAAAATTCTAAACTAAAATAAGTTGATTAAAAATAAACATGAAAACTATTAAAGGAAGATTCTTGGAAATAATTTTTTAAAAATCCATTCATGTCGTATAAGTTAAAAAAAATTCTTCGTACTTTTGTCGGAAACGTCAAAAAGTACCTCGTACGAAAAACGACAAAAGATTCCTTTCATATTTTTTACTAAAAACTCATTGAAGGGTAAAATTGGATTTAAACTATTTTTGAAGGATATAAATATTAAATATTTAGGAAACATGGATGTGGATGATAAAATACACCCCAGTAAATACCAAAGTATAAAAAATTTCGGATAAAAATGAGATTGTGATATTTCCCTTACCTTAGGTCTGATTTGCTTTGTAAGTGTCTGAACCTCCTCTTATTTGAAGCGCCTCATTGATTCCTCCTCTTGGGGCCCTAAAATTGGTCTTTGAAGAAGACCAGGACCTCTAGGTTGTTTCTAGGGAAGTGGAGAAGAGAATTTGGCAGGGGTTGGCTGAGCATGAAGGCTCAAAGTGGTGTGAGGAAGAGAGGGAGGAGGTTCCCTTTTATAAGGGAGGAGAGGGGATATTTTGGAGAAAACTAAAAATATTATTTTATTATAAAGCCAAATTCGGTTCTAAATAGCTAAAAATTGATTTATTTAGAAGCTAAGGTGGGGATGGGTCAAAATACTCTCATCTAATATAATTTAAGCAAGTTTAGGTTCCTATATTAACCTTATCATTTATATTTAACCTTAAGATAGATAATTTTACTTTTATCGTGTCTTTTTGTGTTCTTACACTATAAGGTTAATAAACTTACTATAACAAGCCAAACGAACCCCAAGTTGTTTATTATTAATATATATAGCCTTATCTAAGTCATTTGGCTGATCCTTAGATTTTTAGGAATAAAATAACAATTAATAATATAATATTTGTTTTAAAAACTATTTTATGACAATTTTGACACTATTTTGTAATTGATTTTTGTGAAACTCATAACAAAATGATTAGTTCAAAAACAGTTTATTAAATCAATAATAACATGTCATGTTAACCTATTAAATTAGTTTAATTCATAGAAAGTCTTAAATTACATTTATTTGGGTATTTGTAACATCAATTATGTAAATATTTCATTAATAAGATAATTACTGCATCATTTTTGTGTCAAAAATAAATTAACTTTTTAATGTCTAAAAATTACAAATAAACTACCATTATGTAGAAAATATTTTTATATTTATAATGAATATTTATAGTTGAATATATCTTATGTATAACCCTATATTAAAAATGATATACTTATTAAACTTTGATTTTAACTACTTTAACCCTTCTTTAAATAAATCAATAATAAATGTCCTAATCTAATCCAAGTCGGCCTAAATGGTCATAGTTTATTCCTAAGTTTGTTTTTATCCTAATTAAATTAATACAATAGAATTACGACATGTGTTAGGGTAATAATAATATCATTTTTACCCTTAATTACCCTATATACTTTTAAACGTGGTAAAAAAAAGTAAAAAGTTACTATTCACCCAAAATTATTTTTAACTCATTGAAGCACATTTTACTTACTGATATCAACAGTGTCTCTCGATTTTTTGAAATTCCACTCACAGAATCGGTAAAATTAAGTTTTATGAAAAATTCATTTTTTACTACTACTTAGTGGTTTCACTATTCATCAAAAAAAATGAAAGTTTCCTAAAAAATACCAAAAATTAGGCCTAAGCTATATTTGATATTATTAATTCAAAAATGATATATATTTTACCAAATTCAAAACATATCAGTTGCATTAATTAATTTAAAAATAAATTCCCATCGTCAAAACAAATAGCGTGTTCTTAAGAGATAATAACTATCAAAAGATTGACACTTGTTTATGTCTGGTTTAAATGTAAAATTACATCCAACGACCAACATTGTATTAAATTGTAATAATATATTATAAATATACTTTAAAACCACTCAAAGTAATAGTTTATCACTATTAATTATTTCTATTAAAAATGATGTTTTTAATTAAAATTTATTAATTTTCACTATTCATCAGAAAATGAAAGTTATCCGAAAAGTACAAAAATTTCACCCTAAACTAATTTTGATATTCCAAATCCAAAAATGAAGTCCATTTTGAAAAATAAAATTTACAAAATTTCAACAAGTGGTTATTAGTTTTCATAACGGCTAGTTTTAATAATATTTTAATAGCATATTGTTGTTTAGTGAAACTCGTTATTGCATACTACACACGCTATTGAGGAAGGTCGTGATTGCGTGTAATGTTAGGCAAGTCAATGATGCGTGTTGTGCAATCTCCTTTTGGTGTAGCGTACAAAAAAAGACATGAATGAAATTAAAATAAAATCTCAGGGTGTTACATTCTACCCCCCTTAAAATGAATTTCGCCCTCGAAATTCGTCGGGGTTATAAATGGTTTACTACTCGAAAGTTTCTTTAATTGTAACCCACATCATAAAAAGGAATACCAAAACCTATCTTTAAAAAAAAATATGAAACATAACGGTTACCCAAATGAACTAATCACTGGGTTTCCACATAGGTGAAAATCTGGATATGGAAGAGAAATATAAATATCATGTTCTGATGGAGAGTGGTAGAGAACATGGCTATGAAAAAGCCAGCAATCACAAATCCATAGATTTGTGATGATCTACGGTACCATCTGATTCATCGGATAAAAGGGCACTAGGACAACATTTTTGGTTTTCACGATCATTTCCCTAAAATTGATGAATTATAACAAATACTTACATGATTTTGGTACAATCTTACTGTTGTTCGTTAATAGTACAATTTATACTTCATACCTTAATGAAATGAAGTTGAATTTGTTATTCGTGATGTGTTAGAAGATCATGTGATAGAATGATGGGTCATTCCAGCTGTCTCAAACAAAAGGTTATAAAAGTTATCAAAAATACATAAGTCCATCTATAGTGAGATTAATCATTTATGGTTCCTAAAATGGAATTATACTTAATATATCATATTGATTAATATAATAAAAATAGTTTCTATTAAACAAGGACTTCCTGTAGGCCAGTGATAGGCGATAAAGGCCAGTCACACTTTGGTTGTGGGTTCGATTCCCACAGCCCTGTCCAGCGCGATGGGCTGTCGCCCATCCTGCAGGTTGTCCTTTTTCTAAAGCTATATTGCTATAACATCCCATCAATAATATCGAAAAAAATTTATATCCTAACTTATTTCCAACATAATCCATTCCAATCTTTATGCTTATCTAAAATACTTCGGTCCAAGCTCATAGTATAAAGAAAATGATTACTTGAAATGTCACATAAAAATCACGTGAATGCCATCATTTATCCCCCATATATCATAAGATATATCTTGTTGGTGAAATTACAAACATCTGAATACCTTAATCATGTATTCTTTGGAAGAATGAATACACATTGAATCTTAGTGAAAACATGAATTCAGTCAAAAGTTAACTCTTTCCACATACCAAAATCCAAAAATTCTATATACTCAAACCATGATATAACCTTCTCCTTATATCAGTCATGAGCTCATGAATAATATCAAACATTTAATTTTCTCCTTATCCCTTCATTATGTGCATATCATCTACCTTCCAAAAATATCTGAATAACCTTTCGTGGATACTGGAACCATTAATCATATACTTTCAAAACTCAAGAAAAGACAATAGTGTAACAATCCTTAGATGTCTCTTTATTCCATAGTACCACGATATTGCTTATACAACATTACACATGATAAACATGTAATCATTCCACTACATTCTTAAACCATTGACCGACCTTCAACAATTCTTTCATCTCACATATTATTTGTAGTCTCTTCATCATCATCAACATAAATACTACCCATAGGACTATACTAATTCTCTTCATGAGACTTTCCCTTAGGGAATTTGTTTTCATAATGCCCGTACATTCCACATTTAAAACATTTAACCATTGTTGATGTCGTAGCAATACCATTATCCTCCTCCCTGGTGTTAACTGAACCTTTTCCTTTGCACTTACTGGCTTTGTGTCCTTCTTTTCCACACCCAAAGCATCGTCCAGTTCCTTTGAAACATTCTCCTTGATGCCTCTTCCAACGTGATTTACATAGGGGAAATTGAACTTTCTTTCTTCTATGATCATCATGAAACTCCATCTTTCTCTTATTAGGCGAGTCAGGAAACTTACCAAATTTTACATTATTGATCATATTATGAGATTGCTAATTTGGCATAATAATGATGTTTGGACTTCCAAATCCCATTTCATTTGGTTTCTCATGAATAATATCATTCCATTTTCCATCATATCCTCCATTATCATGAATCATCTTGTTTCCAACCATTTTTTAAAATCCAAAAAGAATAGTGTGAGTGGCATAAATCATAATAAAGGGGGAGTAACATCAATATCTAACATCTTTGGTTTAATCTAATATCGTTACCATAGTTCTAGGACTATATCCTATACGAATACTTATCCTTAGGGACATCCCTAGACATACCATAGAAATATCTCTAGGGATCTCACTAACGTTTTCTCATCCTTATATCCAAATGTTGACTAAACCTTTCCTATGATACCAACTGTAGACACCCAAAGCTTAACGTACATGGACATTACATTACTTTTTCGGAATACTTATTACATAACAAAAACACACACACAAGGACCGTAATAGTTTAGTATCTTTGGAAACTCGGAACGTAATCTTCTAATCGTGGTGAAAGATCATCAACATCTCCCATAAAGATCTTCCATTTTTTTCTTACCTAAAACCTTTCTTTATATCCTCGGGAAAATAAAACATAAAAGGGTGATCTCAAATGCTCATTAAGGGTAAAAAAATAAATATCAATCAAATCATATTCATAAGAACATAACATTTTGGAAATCTTAACCTGCAAAAAAATCTTAATATCATAACATGGAATAAATCATAGTAGTGAAATGTAATCCCAATAATCATAAATTAAAACATGAAACTTTTTGGAATACACAAATTATCATATATAACCATTTCTTATTATTCAAGACTCATTTCCAAGAATATCTTAGTGGACAAAGTCCATTTCTGAACCGAGTTCACTCCTCGTTTCAGTCCTGTTTCACTGAACCGGTTTAACCTGCCGTTCCAGCCATGTCAATCTCATGAGATATAAAATATTTACCCAATTCATTGGAGGGAGATATAGGTCCCACCCATCTCATAATGATACCATTCTTATGTGTGCCACAAAATCATAAATCATACATCATTTCATAACCCAAGTAATAAAAATGGGATTCTTAAACATCATGATATCATAAAACAATTCATATAAGATAATGGAATTCATAACAATAATTCCATCACAACATATTCAAATCAATGTAATAATAGTGATAGAAACAGAACCCTATATTTTCAAAGATGGAAAATAATTTTGATAAAACACTTGAACTCCATTCTTGAGGAAAATATCCTTTCTACTTCAAAAACACTTTTCCATTCTTAACATGTCATACAATTATAAACTAAAAGAAGTTGATTAAAAATAAACTTGAAACCTTTTTAAAGTAATATTATTGGAAATAATGTTTTAAAAATCCATTCATGCCGTATATGTTAAGAAAGCAGTCTTTGTACTTTTGTCGGAAAAGTCAGAAAGTACCTCGTACGAAAAACGACAAAAGATTCCTTTCATATCTTTTACGAAAAACTCACCGAAGGGTAAAATCGGATTTAAACTATTGTAGAAGGATATAAATATTACATATTTAGGAAACATGGATGTGGATGATAAAATACACCCCAGTAAATACTAAAGTATAAACAATCTCAGATAAAAATGAGATTGTGATATTTCCCTTACCTTAGGTCTGATTTGCTTCGTAAGTGTCTGAACCTCCTCTTCTTTGAAGCGCCTCTTTGAGTCCTCCTATTAGGGCACTAAAATTGGTCTTTGAAGAGGACCAATACCTCTAGGATGTTTCTAGGGAAGTGTAGAAGAGAATTTGGTAGGGTTTGGCCGAGCATGAAGGCTCAAAGTGGTGTGAGGAAGAGAGGGAGGAGGTGCCCTTTTATAAGGGAGGAGTGGGGCTCTTTTGGAAAAACTAAAAATATTATTTTATTATAAAGCCAAATTCGGTTCTAAATAGCTCCAAATTGATTTATTTCAAAGATAAGGTGGGGATGGGTCGAAATCCTCTCATCCAATAGAATTTAGAAAAGTTTAGGTTCCTATTTTAACCTTATCATTTATATTTAACTTTATGTTAGATAATTTTACTTTTACCGTGTCTTTTTGTGTACTTACACTATAAGGTTATAAACATACTATAACAAGCCGAACGAACCCCAAGTTGTTTATTATTAAAATATATAGCCTTATATATGTCATCTGGCAGAACCGTAGATTTTTAGGAATAAAATAACAATTAGTAATATAATATTTGTTTCAAAAACTATTTTATGTCAATTTTGACACTATTTTGTAATTGATTTTTGTGAAACTCATAAAAGAATTATTAGTTCAAAAAAAGTTAATTAAATCAATAATAATATGTCATGTTAACCGATAAAATTAGTTTAATTCATAAAAAGTCTTAAATTACATTTATTTGGGTATTTATAACATCAATTATGTCAATATTTCATTAATAAGATAATTACTGCATCATCTTTGTGTCATAAATAAATAAACTTTTTTAATGTCTAAAAATTAAAAATAAAATACCATTATGTAGGAAATTTTTTTAGTATTATAATGACTATTTATAGTCGAATATATCTTATGTATAACGTTATATTAAAAATGATATACTTATTAAACTTGGATTTTAACTATTTTAACCCTTCTTTAAATAAATTAATACTAAATGTCCTAATCTAATCCAAGTGGGCCTAAATGGTCATATTTTATTCCTAAGGTTGTTTTTGGTCGAATTACAATTATCCAATAGAATTGGAACATGTGTTACGGTAATAATAATATCATTTTACCCTTAATTATCCTATTTAATTTTAACCGTGATAAAAAAATTAAAAAGTTACTATTCACAAAAAATTATTTTCATCTCATTGAACCACATTTTACTTACTAACATCAACCGTGTCTCTTGGATTTTTGAAATTCCACTCACAAGCGGTAAAATTACGTTTTATGAAAAATTCATTTTTTTAACTACCACTTAGTGGTTTCACTATTCATCAAAAAAATGAAAGTTTCTAGAAAAATACCAAAAATTAGGCCTTAGCTATATTTCATATTACGAATTAAAAAATAATGACTATTTTACCAAATTCAAAACATATCAGTTGCATTAATTAATTTAAAAATTAATTCCTATCTTCAAAACAAATAGCATGTTCTTAAGAGATAATAACTATCAAAAGATTAACACTTGTTTATGTCTGGTTTAAATGTCAAATTACATCCAATGAAAAATATTGTATTAAATTGTAAAAATATAATCTAATTATACTTTAAAACCACTCAAATTAATAGTTTATCACTATTAATTATTTCGATTAAAAAGGTTTTTTTAATTATAATTCAGTAATTTTCACTATTCATCAGAAAATTAAAGTTATCTGAAAAGTACAAAAATCTCACCCTAAGAAAATTTCGATATTTTGAATCCAAAAATGAATTCCATTTTGAAAAATAAAATTTACAAAATTTCAAAAAGTGGTTATTACTATTCATAACGGCTAGTTTTAATAATATTTTAATAGCATATTGTTGTTTAGTAAAACTCGTTATTGCGTACTACACACGCTATCGAGGAAGGTCGCAATTGCGTGTAATACAAGGCATGTCAAGGATGTGTGTTGTGCAAGCTTCTTTTGGTGTAGTGTACAACACAAGACAGTAATAAAATTAAAATAAAATCTCAGGGTGTTATAATTATGATTTAAAATTATAGTTATCGGCATGTTATTAGAATGGCGGTTATTTATAGGATTACCTAAATTTTTAATATATGGTATACAAATTTTCATATAATTATATTGTGTCCAAATAATTATAATTAAAATAAAACCTTTCTTCAAAATAGATGGATATCATTATCTAAATAATATTTTTATACACCCTAGTGTAATTTTTTCAATAAATTAACAAAATCACATTTGGTTAGTTATTGAAAAAAATATATTATATATTAAATAAAGATTTTAATATTCCAATTATATATTATCTATATAAGATATAAGAATTATGCAAATTCTATACATAAAATGTTATTTTTGAAAAATGAGGGTTTTTCTTCTTATTATGCCATAATTAGTTTAAAAATAATCTTTAAAACTTTTAGAATATTCATTTTGAAAAATAAAAAAACATTGAAATCAGAAATTCCAAATTATCTTAACAGTTAAATTTTGGGAATTTGTAAAAAGTTTCATTTTTAATGGACACTAAAACTTCTAAATTTTAATTGAATGTACTTTTTAGTTTAATTCATTTATCATAATAAAATATATTTTAATTTTTTTTAATTATATTATTTCAATTATATATATTTTAATAAAATTTGGTTTATTTTAGTAAATTTTATATCAAAATTGAATTTAAAAACATCAATGAAATTGATCATTTTTTATTTAAATCCATGTTTTCTCATCACATTCATGGGATTAATTTTAAAATAATTTTTACAATATCTATTATTAGAATTTTGAAAAATGGATTCCATATTGGGAATTACCATAATTTAAAAATATTAATATGTAAAAAATAAGTTTTTAACAATAATAATAGTAAATGAGGTAAATATTATTTACCACGATAAAGGTAAAAATGTATTTATTGGGGTTAATCAAAAAATATAATGGTAAAAATCACCCATCCACTTTTCTAATAACCATTTTAAGTCCATATTTTGTCTCGTACACCTCTAAGGATTTAGAATGGTCTATTTTGGACCATTATGACACATGAGAAATTCGGGTTGGATTCTCCGCTTCCAAAAATTAGATGTTTGTCACTCACCTTGCTAATAAAAGGCTACCCACACTCTTATCCTCCTCACGGCGTCACAGTTTGTTATTTCATACTATCCTTACACAAATAAATATCAAAATTCACGGTACTACTCATATAATTCTTATTTTGGACCAAAATCTATCCAACAAAGAATTCTAGTGAAAACATAAAGAGGATACAAGAAGACGAGGTAGCATCTATGAATGATGTTTTTGGTTTTAATTCTTTCCTAAAAAAATAAATTATTTTTAATCATGATTATTCAATAAACGTAGTATCTTTAGTATAAATTTATATTGTTATTTTAATGTTACTAAATATAAAGAAACACACTTTTATCTAATGGTTTACAAAATCATCATTCATTTGTACAGTGGAATGCAGCCTCATGAACCGATGTCATTCTTTTTACTATTACAACGACTCAAGATTAGCAATAATTATGGAAATTATATTTATATATGATTTTTATTATATTAATGATATTTTTATTTTTATTTCATTTTTATATCACATGTACCTTCATTCTTTTCATTCTTTGGAAATATGATAATGTTGTTTGTGTGGTTGGCATACTATCACCTCACAAAGTGATGTGATTCATCAATTCATTACATGGAATTTATTAAGGATGGTTTTAAAAAAAATATTTGATATGAAGGAATTAAAAATGGTTCTATATTGACAATATATATATATATATATTACTTATCTTTCATTCAATGTGACATGAAAATTAAAACATTGTTTATGCATTCGTACGACTTATCATCGCTGTGAATGATATATTTCATTTCCTATCACTAAGTTTTATTGATTAATAAAAATAAAAATAATATGAATATATATGTTATTTATACAGTTTTTATATTCTGGATATTATGAAATCATGATCAAAGTAAGGGGATAAAAAAATTAAAAGTAAAAACATATACAAAAATCAATAAGGTCATTACCTGAAATGTAACATTAAAATTGAAATGTTAATCAATAGATAATAAAAGGGTATAAAAATCATATATGGTATTATATATATAATAATAATAATTATTTAATACATGTATAATAAACTTATATTTTTTATAAAAGAGGTTTAAATAAGTATGACAGAAGTCAAGGCCTATGGTATGGGTATTTCTGGTCTCACATTCATTTATGAGAGATATATTACATATTCAATAATTTTTTTCTTTTATGTGGTGTATATATATCACTATGAACATATATATAATAACTTTAAATTTTATAATATGAATATGATATTTGACAGTGTGTATGACAAGCAACTCTATTTATATTAGGGAATATAACATTATGGGACCTTATGATATATTTAATAAATTCAATCTGTGATATATCTTAAATTTCAAACAACACTATGTTTATATTTCATTATATGAAAAAAATTCATTCTTTTATGACTTCAATTACATGAAAGATCTGGTTTTACCAAATACTATTAATATTATTATTTTAAATGATAATTATTTCCAAGACATTAAATTGGAACTTATGAATTAGATTGACCATATTATTAAAATATATCATTTACACCAATATAAAATTAATTCAATAGATATAAATTAATTTAAAATTAAAATAAAACTAAATGAATATAAAGTAATTTTTTATAAAAAAAAAATTTATGCACCCATAGGAATTGTTTATATAAATTATTGTAATTAATATAAATGAATGATCAATAATTAAATTTTCATATCATATATTCATTTAAATGATTTATAATTCATCAAATGTATTCAATATTTATATGAAATTTACTAATCTAATTTTACACATAAAAATCTATATGTTTTCAAAGGTATTTTTTTCCTCTTTTATTAGTTCACTTGTTTTAAAACTAAATTTGTATGTATTTATAAATTTTTTTGAAAAATAAAAATCATTTCTGAAAGATAAATATTAAACTAATAGAATTAGTACAAATTTATTAAACATTTTAAATCATCTAAATTTATAATTTATAATAAGTAAGTGTTAATTTTTGACCAATTTTATTAGTGAAAACTATTAAAATTGATAAATATGATTATGATAAAAGTGAGTCTACTAAGAGACTAAATTCTAAACCTAAGGTTCTAAATAACCTAAATACATAGAAAAAACCATTTATGGAAAACATTAGACATTATACCTTATATTATATAAATGGTTTCGATATTGGGTCCACTTTAAATGAAAAATAACTAGGTAGAATTCACTCATTCTAAAATTTACACAAGTGTGACTCACCTAACTTATAAAACACCACCACATCTCCTCATCTCATCAAACCATAAAAAAATATGGTTTACACAATACCTACCCAAATCAATCAATAAATTCCCAAACCTAACCTGATAGACATTATATTTTTTATGATTTCAAATTAGGAAGTTACTACTGCAAACCTATGGAGGATACTCAGAAACATGTAATGTTCTTCTAAAAGTGTTTTTATATTTTTTCCTTATCCACCTCCTTAAAATATTATTATAGAATTATTATAAAATAAAATTATTAACTTCTATATACTGATAATTTTTATGTAATGTTTATTAATTAAAACTTTACCATCTTCCATCAAATGGGTTATGAAATCATCATTGGTGTGTACGGTGGACTATCAAATCACTAACCGATGTCATTTGTTCTTCCATTACAACATTTATTGTTTGGTAATAATTATGGGAATACTATTTATATAATATATTTATTATATTATTATACTTATTTAATTTTTATATCACATGTACCATCGTGGATTCCATTTTGAGGGAATACGATAATGTTTCTCATTTGTATGGTGGAATACCACCCATGAAGCGATTTGATACATTCACACATTGCATGGATTTTATTAAGGATTGTTTTAAAATAAATATGTGATATATATGATATAAAAATTATTCTTGAATGATAATATATATATATATTATTAATATTTTTTCTTTCAATGCGTCATGAAAATGGAATCAATGCACGTATGACATATCATCCCTAAGAACGGTGTATTTCATTTACCATCAAAAAATAATATTGATTTCTCTATATAAATATATATTGAATATATATGAAATTTAAAATCAATTTTTACATTCTGGGTATGATTAAATAATGATCAATTTACGAGGAACAATAATAATAACAAGCCAAAACATGCTAAAAAAAACGATAATTAACAACTGATGAAATGAAAATAATAAATAATTATTAAGAAAATAGGAAATAATATGTTATAAAAGAATCATATATGATATAATAAAAATTAATATTGTTCCATGATGAGTTATTAAAATGTATATAAACATAATACATGGGTTTAAATCAAGAATTACCAAAATATTAGTGTGATATAAGGGATTTCATCTCAATTAAATTTCATTGATGCATATTTTAATGTTAGAAAAATAGTTTTTATATATTTTGTACATAATATTCATCTACATGTTATTACATTGATACTACATTATTCATGGTATTTTATTCTTTAATTTTAATTGTATCATATATTTTGATTTGAATTATGTGTTTTCAAGTGGTAAAAAATTTAATAACTAAATTTATTTATCTTAGGTTATATTACATCCTCATTCTCATTAATATTATAAGATTATTTGTTTACTAAATTTTCTTAATATATTTTTTAATTTTCTCTGTTTTAATGTGTATTTACATTTGAAACAAAAAATTGACATATATTTGGATTATCACTTCCATTTTATAATCTTATCAAGGGATTACTTCACTATCTGATTTTATTTAGGACTCTTTAAACATGATTTATCATTAAAATAAAATTATATAATCATTAAATAATAAGCCCAATAACATTATTATACTATGTTTATTAATGATTTATTTTCATTCATGGTAATTTTTTTCCACACTTTTGTAATTAAAATGTTTTAGAAATTATTTTCATGAAAAAACTGTCCTCATTTCCCTATTGGGGTAGAAACTTTTTTTTATTCCAACAGAATGTTTTTTAGAAAAAATTATGAAGTACTTTTATATTTTAAAAATTATTTTTTAAAGACATTTTTACCCTTTTTTTAATTTTACCAAATGTATCTAAATGAAAATTCTAGTCGTTTTTTTCAGAAGGCACTTTTCTCGCCTTTTTACTATACAAAAGAAACATTATTTTAACCTTGTATGACATGTATGTAATTACCCTCATTAATATGTTTTATGATTCCCTTTCATGTTTATAAGTATAATTTTTTTACAAAAAATTTATATTCAAATAGATTTTTTTTAGAAATAATTTATGTTTTGAAAAATAGTTTTTAAAATAAAATGGATATTTTCCTCAAGAACATTTTTAAATAAATATTTATTTTAGAAACTACAGAAAATCTCATTCTTAATCAACTGTTTCTAAATATATTGATACCATATTTATTCTACCTATAAAGAAATGTGATAATTTTGAGCAAGGATAATGTTTACATTCAATTGGTTGAATCACTTTTTTTTCATTATCATCACTATTATTTATTCACTTTTTGTTGATCATTGAACATTAAATTTACCCTAAATATCCATATCCTTTATTATGGATATGATAATTTATTATAGCATATACCATTTTTACATATGGTGTTTTCATTGAATTTTGTCTGATTATCTAGGGAAATATTTATAAAACATTATTTCTTTATCAATACATATATTTGATAAGGTGCATTTTTTATGAATTAAATTGATTATTAGATATATGGTAATTGATTTAGACATGTTATATAAGGGGGTGGGGCTGGTTAATAGTGCACTATAGATACATTAATAATCTCATTGGAATACTCAATTAGATCTCCTCATCTATGTAGATTTTACCCAGTATATTTTAAAATATATTTTTGGTATATCATGAGAGTAATGGTACCATGTGGATAAGAAACAGGAAATCTCAAAAATAAGATCTTCCTTTATTAAGTATTCAATAATTTCAATATAGATAAATTTCACAATGACATTTTCTCTTAATATATTTTATTATTATTTGATATTTAAATGGAATTAGTTTTTAGTCATTTTCTTATACAAAATAATTATTCCTAATATATTCATGTATTTAATTAATATAAATGGAATGAGAGTTTATTTAATTATCTTTACATGTTGATTATTCTTATATATTAAGGAAATATTCCACTGTACATAACCCATACTGACCATTTTATCTCACCATTATTGTGTTTCCTTTCCTAAGGATTCTATGATGTTTTCTATGACTAATATATAGGAATTTTTGAGATGAAATAATGTTATTTTAGAAAATAATAAATTTTTTTAATTTATTTATTCCATTTTAGTATAAGACTCATGGGTCTATCTAGTTTTACAAGAATTATAAACTCTTTATTACTTGAGGATGTTATTTTTGTATATATTATGGCAATGTAATGGTATCAAGAACAATCTCCATGCCTACGAGTTTTCAGTTTCTATAGGTTGTGTTAGAGCACGTTTATTAGAAACCATTAGAACTATATTTTGGAAAATATATATTAGAAAACATAACCCTGTGATAAAATTTAAGGACAACTAATGAAGATAAACCTAAATATTTTTAAAGGAAAATATTATGTGGGTATTCCTAGAAATATGAACCTATATTGATAATATAAGTGTAATTGGTTCTGGAATCTATGTACCTAGTGGTAATAACTCTAATAAGGGAATGTCTGGTTTGAAATTAGCATAGCTTAGTACACAATAAAGGGCCTTTCTATGCACCTTTTTTTTCACACCGATAAAATATTCTTATGATAATTCACATATTCTTTAAAAAGTCATTATGAAGGAGTTAAATAGATTATGACAATGAATAACCTAGGTCAAAGCTATGGTTTTTTAGATTGATGATAAGGTTTCATTATTTAGAAATCATATAAATTATTATACAGGTTTATGAGAATGATTATTATTTCTCATACTATGACTTTTTATGGTTTTAGTCAATGAATGTAAGTTGAAGGAATCGTGTTAACAATGAACATGAATGAAAAAGTGGGGAGAATGAGAAACCAATTAGCATGTCAATATGAGTAAAATTTATAATGTTTTGTCATAATTAGTTTTATTGAAATATAATTAACAACATATACCTTTTCCAACCCCTAGATTCACCAAATAAGAGAATTATGTGTTTTTATAAGATCTCAAGTAGTGGACACCACAGAGAGAATATGGATAAACATCCATCATTCATGAAATATATAAGTAATCACCCATGAATGTGTCTAGAAGGTTCAAGAATATGCTCAATGTGTAGAAGGAAAGTGCATAATATAAATATTTTCCATTGAAAACATTTTCTGTTTGGTAATAGAAAAAAACTACACCCTAAGAATCCATTAATAGTTTGTTTTATTAAATTTCTAAAACAAATTAATTACCTGAGTTATTTCCCTCTTATAGAAGATAAAATCTAGGCCAAGGAATGACCGTTTTTGAAATATAATTGATGAAATATTTATATATTGGGGATTTATTGAAAAAATTTATAAAAATATTATTTAATGATTAAATTTAGAATATTATTATCATATTTATTTTAGGGAATTATATTAATATAGCATTAAAATAATATATAAAAAAATTATTTCATGTCACAACCCATTGTATCGGGTATAGCCATAAGACATGAAACAATAATTTAAGGATGATAATAGTTTAGTGGCGACCACTATCCTACGCAATTTCCTAGTTAATACGTCATTATTTTTAGTTAAGAAATATTATGAATAAAAATAAATGGTGAACCTGTAGTGTTACATTTGTGGTTTACTGATTAATTTATTATATTTGATAATTGGTTATAACCATATTATTGTATGAAAATAAGTTAAATATATATGTAAATACTAGTTTCATGGATATTGCAATTTTGTAAGAGTAAATTTAACTTCTTCACAAATAAAAACTCATTTTGGGGTATTCATTTCGTAGATCAATTTATCAAACCCTAACCAAAGAATTAAATTTCACTTATAAAATTATATCATTTAATTATATTTAATTATAATGAATTTTTTACCTTATTAATGTTGTAATAAAATATTAAATGTTCTAATATTATATTTATATAACATGAATATGTCGGTCCTTTAGATGATCACATATTTATGGTTTTATGCCCATAAAATTCCATTGATCGCATAATTCTTATGATCAATTACCTTAACCACACTTGATAATTATTTATGTTTTTACTCCATGCCCATATCTTTATATTATAGTATTGTTCTTATATGTATAAACTAATTAATATATTATTCCCTATGACCATTAATCGTCCATTTCTCTCTTATAAAAAGGATATTTTTCCACCATTTTACTAATTTTTTTTTCAAAAAAAATAATTTAATCTTATAAGACCCTAAATTACCATTATCATGTTAAAAATAAGAGGATTCAATTTATTTAATGTGGAGAGAATGTAACACCCTTAAATTTAAAATATTAATATCATATTTGATAGCATGTATGAAACACAACTCTATGTATATAAAGGAATATATTATCCTGATATCATATGCTATATTTAATTATTCACTCTTTGATATAGATTTAAATATGTGAAATACTGATTTCATAATATATTACAAGCAATATAGAGTTTCTTTGATGACTTTCATTGCACACAAGACCTGATTTTACTGAATAATGATAATATTATTGTTTTGAAATCTAATTATTTCCCAACTATTAAATTGGAAGTTAGGAATATGATTATTTAACATAAAAATTATGTGGTATAAAAATTATAAAATGAATTTATTGGTTATCAATTAATTCTAAATTCAAATAAAAACCTACTGAATATAAAAGAAATATTTTTATAAAAACTAATTTTATTCCCCCAAATCTATTTTACTGTAATAAATTAAATTAATTACTATAAATGGATGAATATAGATAAATTCATATATTATATAATTAATAAAATTCGCAGTTATCTAATATTTAGTTTTTGGTGTCTGATAAATAAAAATCAAATTTTACTCATAAAAAGATGTATATTTCTAAAGGTGGATTTACCATCTTTTATAGGAAACATTGTTTTGAAAATTAATTTGTAAAAAAGAAATTAATTTTTTTGTTAAAAAATAAAATTTCTTTCTAAAATTATATTTTTAAAATTACCTTAGTTCAAATATGTTTTACTTTTCAGTGAAAATTTATTATTTGATTAATAGTGAAAATATTGAATTTTAATTAAAAGCAGTCTTTTCATCTGAATTATTTATAATAATAAATTTTATTTTAAATTTTCGAAATGTAAAATTATATCACATATTCATATATTAATCCATTTTTAGTAATTTTAATCATTTCTATATTGAATTTATAAATAAAAACATTGTAAACTTTTGTACATTTTCACTTTAAAAACGTGATTTCTTATCACATCTCTAGGATTATTATGAAATTAATTACGACCAATTTTCGAAACATAATTAGTAAAAATGGTTTACATATTTTTAATAATAACGATTTATAATTTCTAAAAAATATCATCTAAATTTTTTATGAATATATTAGTGAATAAAAGAAAATATTAGTCAGAGTGGTTAAGAGAAAATGATTTTATTGAGTAACTAAATTTTAATCTTATAGGGCCAAATGTCCTACGATGTTCTCCAACACCATCATTATAGAACTATTTAAACCTTAAACCTTATATGATATCTGTTTATTAATTATTTTATCGAATTTAGTTGAATTTTTTAATCCACTTTTTCAGAATTTTAAAAAAGAGACACTCACCTCACTTACAAAAGAAAACCCCCTCTCCTCCCCTCTTCACACCTAAAAACCACTTTATATTGAACAATACCTCCCAAAATCATTCCAAAACATCACTAAACTCGTCCTACAAGCCCTATATTGAATAAAATTTAACATTGGATGAAATTAGTGAATGCATAAGGAGGATACATAAAGAAGAGGTAATGTTCTTCTAATTTTTTTTTTGTTTTATATACTTATCCACACTAATAAAATCTTGTTATAAAATTTTTATATTATAAAACTAGTATAAAAAATATACATATATTATATTATTTTAAGGTCAACACCCAATAAATCACACACTACTGTTAAATGGGTCGTGAAATCATCGTTCAAGTGTACAACATACTACTGCATCACAAACTGATGTCCTTTATTTTTTCATTACCACCTTTCAAAGATGGTAATAATACAGTAAATAAAATTTAATTATTATATTTATGATATTTATGATAATATTGTACTTCTATAATTGTCATATCACACATACCTTCCTGATTTCCATTTTGGAATATGATAACGTTGATCAGGTACATAGAGGACTACAACCTCATAAAGCAATGTGATTCATTCATGATTTACATTGAATGTATTGATGATGTTTTTAATAAAATGTGTTATATATATTAAATAATAATGAAACTATAAAATTAATATATGTATATATCATTTACTTTTACTTATTTCAATATGATATGAAAATGGAAGCATCGTTCACGCATTCATATAGCCCATTGTCTCCATGAATAATGTATTTCATTACTTATAACCAAATTTTATGGATTACTATAAATATATATATATATATATAATGAATTTATGTGATATTAAAATCATTTTTTAATTACTGGGTATGAATAATCATGATCTAACTCAGAGGATAAAAATAATAAGTCCAAATATACTCCAAAATGAAGCCAACTAACAACAAAAAAAATAAAAATACTAAAACATTATTAACAAATAGGTTATAATATGTTAAAAAAATAATATAAGACATAATAAATATTAATATGGTTATAGTATAAATTAATAACATGTTTAAAATAACTATATAGGAAGTTAAATCATTTAATACCAAAACATAATCACAAGGTAAAAAATCATCCCAATTTACTTTCATTGACGTATTCTAAATTTTTGTGCACCTAATCTATTTAATATTGTGTGTATACATAAAATGTTAATGTAATATTTTTAATACATCATTATTCATGGTATTTTGAGTTTCAATTTTATATTTTAAATTTATGGGTATTTAAAATATGAGTTTCCAAGTTCCAATAAATTTCATAACTCAATATCTTTTCATTAGTTTATATTACTTCCTCATTATCATTAAAATTCTATGATTATGTGACTAATAAATTATGAAAATATATTTTTATATTAACACTTATTCTCTATGTATTTAAAATTTATAGAAATAAATTATTCATTGTTTGAATCTCAATTTAAAGTCGTAATCATTTCATTGGTTTACATCAAAATCTAATTTTATTTGGAATTTCTTTCACATTAATTTAAATAAAAGTAAAATATTTTATAATTATTTCATATAAATTTTAAATATATTCTATTATTGTTTTTTATGATTTTTGTTGATTGATAGTATGGTTCTCTTAATCTTTAGTATTTAAAATATTTTATAAAATGTTTTTATGAAAATAAAACATCATATCCCTCGTTGGTTGGAATGTTTTATTTTTCTTCAAAATTTATTTTATAATAATTTTCGAAAAAAACAATTAAACCACTTAAATATTATTAATTAAATAAAAATATATCCATTTCTACATTTATTTAAATGTCGCATAATGAATATTTGATTCATTTTTTGAACATGTCCCTTTTATATCCTTTTTTTAATTCAAAAGTAATGTTATTTATACCATGTACGTCATTTAATAAATTACCATTAGTATTTTCGTTGAATATTCCTTTCCATTTTTAAAAGTTTATAATTAATGTATTTTTTAAAATATGAATATAAAAAAATATAAAAAAATTATGTTTCCAAAAGAAAAGGACATTTCCTCTAGAATATTTTTAATGTTATTTTTATTCCATTAGTAAAAAAATTATTATTACATCAATGGTTGTATGTCATATTAGTACCATTCTTATTCTACCTATATATAAATTATCATTATTTTTTCCAAGGATAGTATTGACATTCCCTTCCTGGAATTATTTTTGTAGTCATTAACTTCCCCTTCAGTTATTCACTTCGAAGTGATCATTAAATATAAAATTCTCATTAAATATTCATAAAATTTATCATGGATGTGATTATTTCCAAACATTATTCAATATCTTCATATGGATATTATTTTAGATAGATATTTTATTATTTGTTGAAATATTGATAAATCTATGTTTTTCATTAAAAATAAGCTTTTATAAGGAAACTTTTGTCTATATTAAATAAATTATTAAATATATGATATATGATTTTTATGTAAAATAAATATGTTAGGGAATCATTAATGTAATCCACTATATGAATTGGTAGTCTCATGGGAATATTTATTTTAATAGCCTCAGTAAAGTGGGTTTTTACCCTATTTGTTTTAAATAGACATAAGGATGGATCTTGATGGTATATATATTATGTTCCGAGGAAACATGAAGTCTGATAATTAAGAATTATCTTTATTCAGTATTCAATTATTACTGTCTAGGAGAGTTTCATTGTGGAATTATATCTAGATTCATTTTATTATAAATTTTTTTAAATATCATGAGTTTTGAATTGATTAACATTCCATATTTTTTATTCTATATATGTTCATGAAATAATGTTATTTAAATGAAATTGGTGTTTATTTATTTAGATTTTGATTTTTATTGTTATTATATATTCAATATATGTTCTATTATACAAATCCCCTACTGAGCATTTTATCTCACTCTTAATTTTTTCCTTTCCCGAAGATTCAATGAATCTCACTATTACTGATATATGAGGACACACTATAAGGAATAATTTTATTTATGAAAAATAAAAAAAAAATTAGTGATTTATATATTAAATGATAGTAAAAGAATAATTATTGTATATAGTTTACCAAGACTATTATACTATTCATTCCTTGTGGACATGAATTCATTGTATATTATGGAAATATAATTATAGCAGGTATTAACTCAGGTATTACTAGGGTTAGGTCACTACACTATATTACATCAATATACCTAATTTCAGGATGATTAATGATTACATTGATGTTATCATGTCATTGGGATTTAGATCCAACAGTTACTCTAAAAGATTCGAATTTATATCTCAGTCTTTACTTTTCTGATACACATTCTATATTCATTACATGTTTCTTCAATTTGGTGTATATAATATCCATGAATATAATTTATTACGATTATAAAGTTTATTTTAGGATTTTACATATCTTTTTCATTATCTATCTTTTATGGGGTTCATATCTATAAATGTTCCCAAAGCTGTAAGTTATTTCATTCTGGAATTACCTTCTTTGAGATGTGCATTATGGCTGGCACCTATATTATCTCATGATGATTATATGAACCCCCATTGAAAATAAATATCATGAATTTATTTATAGTCATGATATTCTAAGTGTTATTTTATTTTATTTCTTCATTTGGCTCATGATTCAATGTTACCAATGTGGTATAAAATTTTTGTTTGATCACATCACTTATCAAGATGGTTTATGATTAAGTCTAATGTACATAAATATTATGATTTAACACTATAATAATCTCTAGAAATTTATTTTCATTTAGTTATTCTTTATATATTCTTGTAATGTGCCTCTATTTCAACTCTTTTTTACTTATGAATATTAAAAAAATGTTTTACATAAAATATGACTTTTTATCTCACTTTAGTTGGAAATATGTTTTCTTTAAAAACAATGATTTCAAACATTTATTTTCAAAATATTTTATTATTCTCTTATAATTTTTTCAATTTTTTTTACCAGTTTTTTTCTTTTAAAATTTTTTTTTAAAATAAATCTTAATGTAATTTTCCAAATAATATTTATTTAAAATTTACCGAAAATTTTAAATAAATATTCATTTTTACATGTATATCATGAAAGGAATTTTGTCACTTCATTAACAATCATCAATTTGAATATTCATTTATATTTATTTCTAGTTATTTTCAAAAAAATAATATTTTAAATTTTGGATATTTTGAAAAGTGATTTTGAAATGAATTAAATTTTTTCACAAATTTTCAAAAGATGTTATTAAAAATTTACATTCCATCTAAGATGAAATTTTATGAGGTGAATTATGAATTACCAGGGATATGATTCAAGGATACCATTCTTATTATTTTATTTAATAGTTTACGTTTATAATGACAAGATGTTTACGAATAATTTTTCACTTTTACTGGTTATACTGTGAGAAAATTTTTATAAACCTCACATATTTTCAAGGGTTATTAAATGATGAAATGATTATAAATCATATCTCTTATCCAAATTACATTATTTGGTGAAATAATTATGATACCCTTTTCATGTGTTTTTATATGATAAATTTTTATGATATTGTGACACATATAACTATTTTATTCATAATGTGATTGGTCTGATCTATATCACCCTCAATTTCTTTAGGTAAATATAAATTCTCTATGAGTTCATAGGTTACACTAGAAGTCATCCCACGCTCCAAAATAATTTTATGTGGGAGTTCATTCGAATTCTAAATTAGGTACATGTTTGGTCATCATAATCCTAATATATTATAAATTTCCTTATGGTTATCCATGTAAATAAATTTATATTCTCATGTGTATAACACAAATAAATTTCCTATGCCAATGTTATGCTCCTATGAATCATGTTATTTTATATCCTTATGATTCGTGTCTTAGTAACTACTTATAATTATTCCATGATTTATGTTTAAGATCTTTGTTATGTATAGTATAGTTTCCCAATTTTATTCTCATATTCTCAAACCCATATGTTCCTTTCATGCTTATGTATTTTTCTTGTTTACCCTTACTAAGAATTTTAGCTCTCTATTTATTGTGTTTCTTTTCCCCAGGTTACAAATATTGGTTTTAATTTGGGTAAGTATGTGAAAATTACTAATGGGTATCATCATTATGGGAAATGATGAAGATAATTCATTAGATTTGAATAATGTGTTCCATGTTTACAAAAACACTTAACTATTATTGTCCTTGGGAATGTATTTCTATATTTTAAATAATATTTATATAAAAAGACGTAACATCCATGTACGAGAAGCCAATGTCTCAGTAGTTAGTATCAAATAAAGGTTTATTTAACCATATGAAACAAGGATGAGTAAACTTTTGTGAGATACCTAGGGATATTTCTTAGGATATGTCTATGTAAGTCTCCAAATATAAGTATAAGGATGATTAAAAAGTATAAGAAATCATCATGTAAATTTATTAAATGATAGATTTAGTGGTTTCCAATAAATAAATCCCTTTATGGTTAATTAAAGTATATATGGATCTTGCATAGACATACCTAGAGGTAATGACCCTAAAAACATCGCATTGGGATTTACTCTAATAGGAATTGGGGAATGATAACAAACCTCACTACACTCATGGTTTTAATCTCCTAGGGGATATGATTTGGGTACTCAAAAACTCTTTAAAAACCATCATAAATAATTTTTAAGAAGATAACTATGATTGACCTTGGATCACACAAATTTGTTATATATTAATAAAGGTGTCATAGTTTAGGCATCCTATAAGTGATTTTTCAACATTATTTGGTTTCCTATTATGTTTATTATTTCTTACGCTTTCTTTTTTGGTTTTAGTCAATGGTTGGATCTAGTAAAAATCATGTTAACATGGAATATGAATGATAATTTTCTGACTATGAATTTCCAAATTAGATTATGATAGGAGGATAGATATTGTGACTATGGCTAATTAGATATCCTGATATATGAGTAAATTTCAAACTACACTGAGATTATTAAGGAAACAATTGAGAGGAAGGAGATCTATTATGAATGTTTGTGTTGTAATAAACACATAAGAAATAGGTACATGTTCAAATTTTGTAAGAAAAACCTATAATAACATCTAAAATGGTGGATAATATGTAATATATGTAGAAAATACATTTATAGAGTGATAAGTTGTTGAGGAGTTCAATTCATTATTCATTTGTACATAATAATAATTCAACTAAAATCTCAGACACAATTATTATCTTTTAGACTGAGGAAGGGTCCATTCCATGAAAATCATTGAAGTGGAAGTATTTACGTATCAGTGTATTTGGATTAATTAATTATGAAATATATAAGTATTTTATAACTTAAATTTTTCATTAAGGTTTTTAAAAAATATATTTAAAGATGTAATGACCTAGAAAAATTATTTATTGGAAAATAAATATTTGTGCAAACACATGATTAATGTAAAGATAACCCTTAATATGTACTTGAGGTTGATCTAATGTTGATGCTAAATGGATAAAATTGATTTGGATAGAGTAAATTGTATAGTATTTATAAACTTAGAACTAATTAAGGATTTTTTGATAGAGTGGTAAATGGTTTAATATATGGATTTTACAATGGTTTTGGATTTAAGTAATAGATCCATTGGTCTATCATTTATGTAAGAAATGTGGAAGTATGTATGTTTTAAATATGGTTTTATTGTAATTCATATTATAACCATGCTTCAAGAGAATACATATTGAATGTATTCACAGGTTTGGTATGTAACAATAAAGAGTTACAATATATAAATAAGGTGTTAATGTTAAGGTGATTTTAATAAATTTAGTAACAATTTTTATTAATTTTTATTGTTGGGAGGGTTATATGGTTAATTATTTATGGAATGGTTTAAGTTAAACATGAGATGTGGTTTTATAGATTAGTGTATTATCTCACCATATATTGATTTAATTGTAATGAATAACATGTGATAACCATTTTTGTGATTATAAATAAATATAAAATGAATTATAATTCTATTTTTGGTTCTCACGAACTTTTAGTGCTTCTGGAAAAAAAATCACCATTATTTCATGGAGTGAGATATGGAGTGGAAATTGATTAAGGCATAACCAAAGGGTGAGATTGGGCATTTGAAATATAAAGGAATCATGTAAGTAACTACTATAATTATACCACATACCTTTGAATTATAACCATTGGTATATCCCATAAAATACCGGGGATAGGATATATAAAAAGTTTATATAATTGTGTGTGCTTAAGTTGTCCGTATAGTGTAATAACCACTACTTCTACAAAAATTGTGGGTATAACCAATGAGGTATTAATAATACCTATAGATTAATGAAAACCATGGTAATATATCTATACCAATGATTATCCGAACCATTGGTATAGATAATCCCCCAGACCTACTATACAAACAATTAAATGAACTTTTAGTGTAGCTACAAATGCCCTACAAGTAGTAGCATCCCATCCAACCCCATTGAACAAAAAATGACACAAATGTTAAAAAAAATATAAAACATGGTACATATTCAATAAAATACATATATTGTATATTTTTCATCATAAAAAACATATTTAAATAGTTTTTCCAACAATTTACAACACTACAACATACATATGCTTCCAAACAAGTGATCAATTCAAATCATTAAACATCATCCAAATGTATCTTTACTACTAACTCCAAAATGGTGGGGATCAATTTCTCCCCCATAACCAATATCCTCATCCTTATCACCATAAAAAAAACTCATCCTGACCATCACCAACATCATCATTTGGATCACCAACAAGATCATCATTATCATAATCACCACGACCACCATCATTATCATCACCTTGAATGCCATTGTGACCCTTGGTGACATCACTCAGTCAGTCATAATGAAAGTGAATTATTTCCAATCATGAATAAAAAACATTGCAATACTCTGATTTTTTATGGACATATAATATATATATTTTAGTAACTTTTGTATGACCATTTACCTCTTTAATTATCATGTATATCTATTTTTTGGACTCCGATGCTTCTTCATGAGTGTTTTTCCAATCAATTGTGTGAGAGGTCTGAGAAGTGAATGATTATTTGCAATATGTTAAGGGGATGATTTTTTCCTTAGTATTACATTAGTCTCTCATAAAGTTTTCACACCTAAAACCAGTAAGAAATTATCATTTGGCCTAATATGGTCATCATTTTTCTCATCAAGGGCCTCTAGGAACCACTTATGAAAATATAAACAATTTATTTTATTATTAATTAAATATCAAAATTTTAAGTATCAATAAAAAAACTTAAAATTTTTTCTTATTTATATGTATTTATATAACTTCGATCCATTTTCCTCCAACCTTTGAAAAATAACTTTTCTCGAGACATAGAGCCTTGGATTCCCATGCCAATTTCTATAAAGGACATTGATTACGATATTAGTAAATTATTAACAAATAAAAAATAGATAAACCTATAATGAATTAAAAATTTTATTGTTAAATATGTGCATAAAATAAAGAACCATCTAAATATAATGTTAATTTGAAATTTAATACTTGTGGAATAACATAATAAAAAAGTACTTTTAGCATGCAAAAGATGGGTATGATATAGATTCCCCATGTATTTTTATTTTTGTCTGATTCTATTTTTGATATGTTATATGGTTATTTGGTCCCTTGGAAATTTTTATTAGTAGGTTATTAAGTTTTTTTGGTTAGGTTGTTTTGTAATTTTGTCATTTAGTCATTCAGACAGTTACTCATTTTGTGAGAGTATTTTTCATACTTTTCTATGTGTTCATTTGAATCATTTTCCTTGAGGGTGTTTGTTTCATTAGTGATTTATGTCATTTGACTCAATAGATTTCACAATTTTGTTATTTGGATATATCGATTTTTTCAGTTAATGTTAGGTCTTTTTTTATTTGGATTAGTCCATTTGCTTTATTTTATTAAGAAATTTTTTAGTTATATAATTTGGATTATTCTTGGAAATGTATTTTTCAAATTAGTTTTACTCATTTGGGGTTTTTTCATTTTGTATATCCTAATGTTATGTTATATTTGAGTTAATTTATTTGGTTTCTATTAGGTTGTCTTAGTTGGTTTTTAATTGGGTTATGTAACTTTTATTATGTTTAGTTGGAAATATTTTCATTTTTTCTTTAGAATAAACTATTTAATTGTGTTTTGGTTATTTTCGTGGTTTTTTTTATGTCATTTTATTCATTTTGGTTTAAGTCTTTTTAGCATACATTATTTTGTTCATTTTGGGGTTATCTCTTTTTTATGTTCGGTAATTTGGTTTATTTTCATGTTATGCATTTTTTGGGCAATGACATTTGGATTATTTAAATCATTTGTTAATTAGTTCATTTATGATTATGTCATTTGAACGTTTTTTTTAAGATTAATCAGTTCATTTTGGGTCATTTTATTTATTTTTCATTGGCTTAGGTTACTCAGTTAATTTTTTGTTAGGGTGTTTTCATCATCCTAGGTTATAACAATTATTTAATATTGGGTTTGTTCATTGAATTCATATTTCAATGAACTCATATTTCATTTAGGTCATTTGTTTTACTTTGGATTAGTTTATATTCATTATTTCAAGGTTACATGATATTTGGTTAGTTATTTGGTCATTTTTTAATTTTTTTTGTTTAAAATTTTGTTTACATAGGTTTAGGTAATTTGGTTTATTTTAGGTTATGTCATTTTTTCATTTTGGGTTAGGTATTTTTAGGTTATGTTATTTTCATCATATTTGGGTTATCTCTTTTTTTATCTTATATTATTTGGTTTTTTTGGGTTAGTTCTTTTGTTTTATTTTTTAGGTTTTTTTTGTTTACATGATTTGGTTCATTTTTTAGTCATTATTTTGTTTTGGATTATGTCATTTGATCAATTCATCATTTTTTGTTAGTTTTATTTAGATTTATTTGGTTTAGTTTATTTATATATTTTTCTATTTTGTTATTTATTTTATTTTGTGTTATGGTATTTGATTAATCTTCGGTCATGTCGATTGGATAATTTTGGGTTACTTAATTTGGTTTAACTTCAGGGGATTTCATATTTGATTTCGGTTATTTGGTTTATTTTGGGTTATGTCATTTGGTTTATTTCATGGTTATGTAATTTTTCGTTAGTTAATTTTGTCATTTGTTCGAATTTTGAATAGAAAAATTGGTGTACATGGGTTTAGGTTATTTCATTTATTTTGGGCTATGTTATTATGTTCATATAGGGTTAGGACTTTTTATGTTTTGTTATTTTGTTCAATTTTTTTATTTAATTTTTATGTTAGGTTATTTGGTGTATTTTGGGTTAGGTCATTTGGTATATATTTGCGTTATGTTTTTGTGTTATGTCATTTTGTTCATTTTGGTCATTTCATTATTTGTTTATTTTGGATTAGGTTATTTGAGGATTTTTTTTTACTTTTTGCGTATTTTAATTAGTTCATTTTGTGTTAGCTTGTTTATTTTACTTTTGGTTAGATTATTTAGTTTGTATTTTGATATGATATTTGATTCACCATGATTTATATCAACTAGTTAATTTTGGGTTTGGTCATTGGGTTCATCTTTGGGTTATGTCATATTTGACATAGGTCATTTGGTTTATTTTGGTTTTTTTGTTAACTTTAGGGTTGTGTAATTTTATGTTAGTTTATTTAGTAATTTATTATTTTGTATGGTGATAAATATTATTCTACATAGGTTCAGTTTTTTTATTATAAAATTTTGTTCCTTTTGGGTTATGTCTTTTTAGGTCAGTTTATTTTGTACATTTTGGATCGGAATTTTAGGTTATATGAGATTCACCATTTACTCTAATCCATTGGGACATGGTTGTCTAAAACCAATATAATAAAAAACTTATTGTCCCTAAAAATATGAACCAATTATACATCCAAGATCTAATGAATTTCAAAATTCTAAACCCCTAATTAAAGTCATCACAGGATAATCCGAACCAAACATTGTGCACCTCAGTTGAAAAATAAAGATGTTTTGCATAAAATTACCACCACCCTAATCCATCGGTCGGATGAACTGAATCATCATTATCTTTAATTATCAAAGCATCATTCTTTGGAATAATGGCTAATATTTCTATAATAATGAATATATTTTGAATACTATTAATCTATTGAATGTCCCAAAAAACGTTTTTGTCATTCGAGAAGGTGTTCCAAATGAATTTTAATCTCATAGATATTTGACACATTCTTTACCATTATTATGGTCAATTTTTACTCCCCAAATAAACTAAAATAATTCTAATAAGCATTAATTTTATTAATAAATAATCAATGATGATTAGTTAAATTCTATTCCTTACAAATATTTTATGGAATATCTACATAATCAGAATGAAAGTCTATCAAAAAGTAAGAATATAATAAATAGAAATATTTTGAATTACATAAATATTTTTTCTAAGATATAAATGCTTTAAAATTAAAAAAAATCATTTTAGTACTATCTTGATATACAGGTGTATTCTTATCATCCATTAATTTTTTTCAATCTATCAACATCATTATCTTTACTTTTTTCCCCTTGTGTGTTGATATCATTATATTTTACACTAGCGTAATCACTCTCTCATTATTATTCAAATATATAAACTGATCAAATATCAAATTATTTGTACCTCTTCTTTTTTTCCATTCATGAACAATAGAAGATTGCATCATCTCTCTTTTGTGATAAAAAACATAACGGTTTTCTTAAAATCTAGATTTTCATTATATGTTTGTTAACATCCTCCAGACATAACCATGGTCTTCCAACAAAATTATAACTTGGATTCTATTTATGTCCTCCATATAACACATTTTTAAATGAAAATTCTAAAAAATTATTCATATTCTTTTGAAACATTATTGAAATATAATCGGTATGTTGCATCCATATTCTATCTATTCTATTATATGGGAAACATTTTATATTCAAATCAATAATTTTAACCACAATTTCAAATCTAAATAAAATAAATTTCAATATAAAAGTCATCAAATCATACTAGTAGCTAAAAAAATGAAAAAAAAGGAGAAATAACATATGCTATAAGTGATGCTAAACAATAACAAACAAGGCAAAGTATAAGACATGGACTAGTCTAAAACTATTACATAATCCAATTAAATAAATGTATTTCTGAATTTTTTTACAATATTCCATGTTTTTATATAGAATTTAAACCATTCAAATACACATGTCATTATGATGGGAAACATTTACTAAAGAATAACAACAATGGGTTACCCAACATCAAAACCAGAAAAACATGGTATATTAACTCTATATAAATTATTCCATAATTTATCATGATATAAACAATAAACCAAAAAAAATATCATAGAGACTATGATTTATAAAATATATATATCCAAAATTTCAATATGGACACAAATGACCAAAGTTATAGGATATATGAAAAATAATATGATATTTGTTAAAAAATTTACTCAATTACAATTGGAATGGAAAAAATGTATCATTTTTCTCCTTACATAAGACTGAATAATATCTACTGAACATCCACTAACTCAAAAAGTAACTTTCAACTATTAATTCAAAGTAAATTAAGTCTACATGTGCATAGATTGTGCATAAATTTTGAATTAAGTTCCCCTAAATAATGATTCACTAGGGATGAATAAGTATGAATAGAATCTTATAGGTTTAAAATGAGAGGAAAAACATAAATTAATCCTTAATGATTTAACATATCATTCCACAAGGAAAAAGGGATAAGTTGGTGGAAGATCACTCTATTGGTAGATTAATCATGCTTGGAAAAAGAAGAGAAAAGTATTAGTGGGAATCATCTCATAAGGGAGAAGGAACTCATTACAATAATGATAATGAATCTCATAGTGAAAATTTGAAATGGAATCATCAAAATATTTTCTTAAAAAAATACCCACTAAAAAGGATTGTATGAATATTATAATTAAATATTTTGTTCATCAAGAAAAACCAAAATTAATAAAAAGATAATTACAAAAATAATCCTCTACCCTTTTACATTATTGTTTAATATAAAAAATTGAGTGATGTGGGATGAACGGGTAGATACAATCCACATGGGGTATTCATCATGTATTCAATAAAAGTAGTGTTACAAATAAAATAGTGAATGATGAAATGAAATTTCTACACAATTTTGAAATTATATAAATCATTAATTTAGGTTATACCATTTTTAGTTTGAAAATGAAAGCTGAAATATATTTGAATCTACTAAAATATTATAGATAAATTAGATTTCAACATTATTTTAGAGTGAATCGGGTTTCAAACAAATTATTTAGTTATACTCATAATGAAAGGATATTTTAAAATCCTTTGATGGGATTTATTATAAAAAACATGTAGGTATCATCTAATTGTTTTAATGGACACATGAATGCTACCTGGAATGATAATTTTACCAATAATGTTATTTCAACATGTTATGTATAGAAGATAAAATAATTAATGGGTTATAATAATTGGATCATAAAATAAACGTATTTTCACTTGAAATAATAAATAATTGTATCGATATTGTAAAAAATTAATTTCTAATGTTGTAAACTAGATCATCATGTGTTATATTCCTCACCCATGTACATTCATTTTTACGTGTCAATAGTTTTTCTATGATTTTATTTAAGATAATAATAATGTTTGACTAATCATGTTTAAATATTGATTATGGATTAAAAGTAAAAATTTGACAACATTGAAATTGTTTATATTAAAGATTGTTTCATAAATGGATCTCCAAATCAATATTGTTAGAGGTTTTTTGTACTTCTCATTTCCTTTTGGTAAATTCAATCTATAGATTCTAAATATATGAATCTAAATGATATATGAAAGTGTTATTGTAGTCTAAGATTCATTGGAGATTTAATTTAATAATTCCAATATGATATTTGTCGTGTAATGTCAAACAGAATATGATGAAAGGTATTAAGGTGGAGCATTAAATATGAAATATATATATATATTATAGAAATTATTAGATGATGGGATCTATTGTCAATTTTTATCAGGAATTGCATGAATTATTCATGATGATGGTCATATAGGTTGTGTTTGATTCATTGGAAACCTATGTTACAGTACATAAATAATGGAATATATTTTGAATAAGGATTGGAGCAACCCATTTATGAATCTAAATATTGTATATCTACAGATGTTACTGAGATGTGTAAACATATCCCTTACTTATTCACAACCATCAGAACCACATGCATAAAAACAGATCATAACCAAAAACCCCCAAATAAAAGAGGAGATAATCCAAACCAATTATGAAAACCAAAACCATGATTAATCACTTTATATAATATAAACATAAACTATATCCCAAATATATAACAATAGAATACTAATGTCTTATCCAAATTACAATCATTAAACAAAAATCCCTTAAAAATACCCCACCCACAAAGAACAGTTTAATAAATAATCTAAAAGGTTATCAACCTAATGTATCTACTTTAGGTTTTCATACATATATAAAAAAGAAAATAACATTCATCCTGATAGAAAAAGGATTAGAAACTCACTAATCTGATGTTTAAGAAGATCTGGATAAAAAATCCATTGAATTAAGGGATAATTATCATGGAGTAGTGTCACTCATCTTCATTAGGGTGAGGAGAGAACATGGATTGACTAAAGTGGTGTGGATAAGAATTGAATGAAGGGGGAAGGTGGGATTCCAAAAGGTTATGAGGGAATTAATCCCATTGGTTTTTAAAAATCCGTCATTTTATCTAAACCTTTAACAATTATTTTTTAAAAAACTTTTAGGATAGCATGTTTATTCCAACAGTTGACAAAAACCATTTGTGTAGACAGATTACATCAAATATATACCAATGGTTTACATAATCCATGTGTATAGATTCTTGGGGTTATCAAAATTTTCTTGTGGTGAGTATATATAAGTGTAAAAATTTATCATATTTCAGAAAATGATCTAGAAATAAAAAATTTCATGTAAACATCATTTTTTATTATATAAATCATATTTTTGTACCTATTTGGATTTTTTTTGTTCACTAAACATATCATCATAACACACATTCTTATGACCAGTGATCCTTATTTATCAATATAATTATTTATGCTTTTTTTCCCCATTCGAGTCTTTACTTCCCAATTGTGTTCTATTTTATGAAAACCTAGTTATCAGTTAATTTGGGTAACCATTATGTTTTGAAATTTCCATTTTAAAAGATAATTTTGTTCTTAATTGTTATGATTTTAGTTTCTAAAAATATATTTTCAAAATTTTATCCTTTTATGACTGCGCAGATTTTTGAAGGAGAAATTCATTTTAAGGGGGTAGAATATAACACAATGATATGTTAATAAATATTTAAATTTTCAATCATGTTTCATATTATTGATACACTGAGTTACGTGAAACACAATATTTAGCTAGAGTTACACATAATAAAATGTTTTCGTGTGTTATACACAATTAAAGGTTTACCTTTTATTACATGCTACATTAATTTAAAACTATATATGAAAGAAAATTTAAATATTATTATTAAAAATTATAGTTATCAACTATTCACTGAAATGAAGAGTATGAAGAGGATAATTTTAAATATGAAAATAAATTTTATACATTTTTATATAATTATTTGATTACTAGTTAAATGAAAATGAAAATAGAACCCCTATCAAAATAAACGAAGATATTATTCCAAAAAATATATTATGCACACATGTTAGTTTTTTATAAATAATTAACCAAAATCAATTTGGTTAATGATTTCTATTAAATTTTAAAATATATATTCTATAATATTTTTAACATTGATGTTATTTAATTTATATAGAAGAAATAAGAATAAATCAGATTTTATGCTCAAAAACTGAATTACTCTTAAAAATAGTTCTGTTTCATTTTTATTAAAAACATATTTTAAACATAATTTTTTACCCTTTTATAAAAAAAAGATGAAAAAATTTTTTTGATAAGAATTTATAAAATTACTTACGGTGAATTTTTGGGGCTTTTTTTGAAAAGATTCAATCTTTTTTAAACATTTAAAACTACTAAATTTTTATTGAAAACTATCTATTAGTTTAATATATTTATAGTGTTGGATTTTATTATAAAGTTTATTTAGTGTAATTACATATCTATTAATCCAATTTAGTTTATTGGAATCAATTTAATATTGAAATTTAATAAAAAAAATCCCTAAAATGTATTTGATCTTTTTTGCATTAAAAACATTCTTTCTCATCACAACTACAAGATTAGTGTCAAATTAATTAATCACAAATATGGTCTTGGAATTTCAAAAAATAAAATCCATATTTTTATTCAAAATAAATTATAATTTCAAATAATTCCATCTTAATTTTTTCCTCAAATTAGTATTTAATGTATTAAAAATTATTTACCCTAGTTAATGAAAATAATGCATTTTCCAGTGGGGTTAAGCTAAATATATATGGGTAATAATTACCTATCCTCTTATCTGAAAACCCTTTTATAGAAATATTTATACTATTACAACACTTATGTTTGATAATGATGAATTTTGGACCCATTTGACAAATAACAAACGGGAGTTAAATTCCTTCTTTAAAAACATTACATGTTTTCCACTCACCTCTCTTATAAAATTCCACCCATCTCCTCTCTTACTCACGCCATAAAACATATTTGTATTAGCCATTTATTTTCTCAATAACTTCTAATATTACCTACCCTCATCCTAACATCCTTTTTTTCATAAATTCAACCAATGAAGGATTTTACTGATTACCTATGGATAATACATGACGAAGTGGTAAAATTTATCAATGAACAATATTTATTTCTTTTATCCTAAAAATAATTATATTATTTTTTATATCATGATTCAATAATATATTCAATATATATAGTATAATTATATGTTTATATGATATGTTAAAAACCTAAAACCCCATACACTTCAATCAAATTAGTTATGAAATCATCATTCGTGTATACTGTGGACTATTGGCTCACGAACCAATGTTGTTCATTTTTCCATTAACACCTCTACAAGTTGTGAATAATTCTGCAATTTCAATTTATATATCATATATATGATAATAATTATATTATTTTTCATATTTTATTTTTACTTCACACATACCAGCGTGATTTGAATTTTTTGGGAGTGTGATAACATTTTTTCAAGTGTACGGTAGACTGCCACCTCATCAAGCAATGTGGTTTATTCATGTATTACATGGATTATATTAATTATGTATTCAATAATAATATGTGATATATATGAAATAAATAAATATATTTAATGATTATATAAATAAATTATCTTTCTTTATTACAATATAATAAAAAAATGGAAACAATATTCATGTGCATGTATGGCATACCATCTCCCTAAACGATGTATTTAGTTTTCAATCACTAAATTTTATCGATTACTCTAAATAAATTTTCACTGAATATATATTCTATTTATATCCTGGTTTATATTCTAGATATGAAGAAATTTAGATCGAAGTAAGAGGGCTAAAAAATGGAAAGTCAAAACATATAAGAAAAACAAAGTTGTTATTGCCTGAAACATAACATTAACATGAAATTATTATTTAATGTGTAATAAAAGGTCATAAAAAATATTATAGACTGTGATATATTTAATTATTATTCTTTAATATATGTATAATAAATTTATATTTGTTATTTAGTAACTTTTAATGAGTATTACAGAAGTGAAACTTGAGGTATGGGGATTTGTACTCTAACCATTATTTCTAATAAACTTATTCTATATTCACCACTTGTTTATTTTTTTTGGGTGAATATACTTTCCTCTAACATGATATATCAGTAATACTCCAAATTTCACAATGATTAATTTTTTTCATAGATTTAATTATTTCACATGGATTATGATTCAAAAGTTACTCATGTTGTATGAGATTTTGGTCTCACTGTTTACTTTTTAGAGAAACAAGTTATATTATGCACTTATTTCTTACATGTGGTGAATGTAATAACCATGAATCTATTTATTATTCTTATATATAAATTTAAAGGTATTTATATATCCATATGATGACCTCAATTTCATGAGGCTTATAGCTAATAATGTTACCAATTCCGGAAGGTGTTTGTCTCTCAATTTACTTTCATTGAGACATGCATTATATTACGAACCTATATTATCTCAATAGGTGTAAATACAACCACATTTACAGGTAATATCAATAATTTATTTATTATCATGAAAATTTATGTCATATTTTATGTTATTTCTTCATCTTCTTATGATTCAGTGTTACCAAAGTAGTATAAATTTCATGTTTCAATATCATCATTTATCAGGATTGTTTATGATTAATTTTCCAATGTTGAAATACCATTATAAATCTCCAAATAATTCTCATGAAATTTATTCTCTTCTATTTATTCATGATATATTCATGTAATATTACAATTTTTACACTATTTTTTACATATGATCGTTATGAAAAAAATTAAATAAAATATAACATTATTTCTATCTTTGGTCAGAAATATTTTTATTTCAAGTCAATTTTTTTTTATTAAATGTATTAAAATGGTTTTATCCGTCCATTGATATTTCATTAAAAAAATTCAGATATTTGAATTTCTGAAAAATCTATTTAAATTATTCTTCATGTCTTTTTCCAAACAATGATCATTTGTCTTTTAATGAATATGTGAACAAAATCATCAGTTTTTACCTGTATGGAATGAATAGAATATTCCGACATCATAAACTATAATTTATTTGAATATTACATTATATTTTTAAATATTTTTATTCCAAGGAAATTGTTTTAAAAATATTTTATCTTAAAAAAATTTATTTTCAATGTATTTATATTTTTCTCAAGAAATGTTCCTTATAGTTGTTGAACTTGTTTTCCATCTAATTTGAAACTCTTCAAGGTGATATATTATTTATTGACGATATGATCCCAAGGTTACCATTTTTATTCATAATGTAAATGGATTATTATAATAATGAAAATATTTTTATAAATTCAACTTCTCTTCCACATGTTATATAATGATAGTATTATTGTGAAACCCACTTATTTTTATGGGTTATTCTATGATAAAATGATTATAAACCAATATCTTCTCCACATGTTATGATATAATAAAATATTTATATTACCCAATTAATGGTTTATGATATAATAAATGTTTATGATCTTGTATAAATTATAAATATGGATTTCAGTTGGGACATATATCTCTCTCCAATGCATTGGGTAAAGTTAAATTCTTTATAAGATTAGAGGGTACATGGGTGGTGAAACCAAGCCTAAATAGGAGGGTACATGAGTGGTCAACCCAAGCACAATGTAGGTACATGGTTGGTCAGAACATGACTAACATGTTATGAATGAATTTTTTTTAAACCAAGATATATGATTTTCTATGCTACTTTTTATTCCAAAAATCTATGTCTTATGCCAATGTTATTATTTCATGACTCATGAACATTGATTTACATAAGATTCATGTATTATGAAATGATAATAATGTTTCCATGATTCATTTTTATGATCTTTGACATGAGGGGTATGATTTTCCAATGTTATACTTAGGTTTCAATAACCTAATTCGCATGGTATTCGTAATTAGCCCCCTTTTTTACCCTTAATGAGAATTTGAGATCACCCATTATTATTCCTCTTTTCCCCATGTTGTGAAGAATGGTTTTATGTAGGGTATGTTCGTGAAAATTACTAAATGTGATGATCTATATGTGAAATTTATAAGATATTTTATAAGATCAAAATATTTTGTTCTACATTTCTAATGGAACTAAAAAGTTATGTACTTAGGAAATGTTAGTGTGTACTATAATAAATATTCATATAAAAATATGTAATATACATTTATGATAATCTGGGTCAATATATGAGAAAAAAAAACTCAACATCTCTAACATACTCTTGGGTGGCTCCAAAGAAATTACAATATCAATCTTCATTGGGTCCATAGCTAAAACACCCTTAGAAATGGAATTCCCTTAAATGTGAACTTCAAAAATAAAAATTAATACAATTTTAGATATTTTCATTAAGATTTTGTTTACTATTTGGTCTAGTACGATCCTCAAATACTCTATATATTCCTCCTTAAAATCAGAGTATACAATAATATCATTATTGAAGACATCTACAAACCATTCCATGTATGGATGGTAGATCTGGTTCATAAAATCCAAGAATAAAGAAGGGGGATTAGTCTCAGTATAAGGTTTTTTAAGATCTCAAAGTTTCTATAGAGGCATCAAGAATTCATCTTCCTAATATCATACATAGGAACCCTTACCTAGTGTATCATGACCCCTCCCTTCAAATATACCGCAATGAGGGGAGAGAGATAATGACCGCCTGAGTCCCACATCTTGTTGGGCCCATGATGGAAACTAGCCCCTTGGGTGTACAACTATTATGATATTTGAGGTATTAACTATTATAGTATTAATTGGATCGGGATATAAAATTAATCATCCAAAAACAACTTCATGACATTATATAAAATAAAAACATAAACAATCCCATGTGCATGTATAAATATAACTAATACAAATAAATCTCTTGAAACTAAATACCCTAAAGTAAGCCTAATGAAGCGACACAACAACTGCAGAGGATCTGAGCTAGTAAGGAATAGTATTGTTTGTGAAATAATCCTGAAAACCTGAAAAACAAAATTAAATATTTATGGTGATCATAAAAGTATATTCAGAAGGAAAAAACTCAATTTTATCATGCACATGTGGATGTATTATTGTATTACACCTACGAGGAACATTTTACAACCAAACATCACCTATACAGGTATACTAACCATCCCAAACTCACCAATGAATTCTCACCAAATAATGCAAGACAATATATATAATATAATGTAATGAACATAAATTATTAGGTACCTCTCACCACCTTCCAACTAATTCACTACTACCACACCCAAAAAGAAAACATATTGGCCTTCCCACCTCTTTTTAATATACCACATCACATCCCACCCACACAAACCTAGGCCTCACAATGTATCCTGCCTTCACACACCTGGGACTCAAAACAAATCACATCTCATTCTAAGGACACAAGGGATACAATATCACACAGCATCCCAAATACTCATGGGGTATCACATCACAACTCCTCCAAAAGAAACCTAGGAAACCACATCAGAAATCATCCTGAAGACACCACGGATACCTCATCTTATCATCTAATGTACAAAGATAATTTCATCCATAACTGTTGGTGCAGTACCTAACTCACACAAAAGAGCGGTTATAGAAGAGTGGGTGGCCGGTCATCAATCCTCCCACTAAGATGTTGGGAAAGAAACCTGTCGCATGACTATGTGTGTGTTCATCACATTATTATCAAGAATAGTGGGGTGTGTTTAGAAATCACAAGTATATAGTGGTATATACATATATAGTATTAAACACTCAACCCCAAACTGTGGGTTATCAACCAAACTAAAAACTCACAACACTATCACATTTTCTACCACCGCTAAATGTATCTATTTTTATCTTCCAGAGTCATTTCTAAAGGTGAATATTCCTACTAATCTAGTACATCTATACATTTCATTCTTGTTTTAAACCCTTTAATTTTATTATTTAATATCAACAACTTTTAGTCAGACAACCCATCATTAACATTTCTATTAATAAATTTCCAACCCATTAACCTACACAACCATGCCATTTCAAAAATTATTTAATATTCCATGAACACCTCAACATTCCAACACCTCACCACCCCAAAATCATAGCTTATAATCTATCACCTCACCACAACAAAATCACAACCACCAAACCGCCTCTTCACCACCCCAAAAGAAGTGTCAAAAACCACATATCTCTCTACACACCAAGCACACATCATCATCTCACAAGAATTTACACACATCACAACACATCAAGAGTCATTAATATATTTTTAAAGAGGTTTTATCAAATTCTACATTAATTTAGGTGTGTTATCACGGAAACCAAAATATCGGGGAAACCATTTCATTATCCATGTATATGTAATTAACATATTTATATTATGGGTGATATTAAAATAATCATAACCAAGGAATAAATTATAGAAGATATATCTAGTGTAAACAAATCCCCCAAAGTCCAAAATTTTCAGTAGGGAATCAATCCAAAACAATCACAATGTCAAAAATAATATCAAACCAGTAAAAGCATGTGAATCAAACCCCATCCCCCCTTTCAATTCAATTAATCAATTCATTATCTTTTATTAATTTGGAAAAACCATAATCCATAGTAGAAGATAAGAAAACCTCTAACTCGTGATATAAAATAAATAGAAAAAAGTAAAATTGTTCCTCAAATAATCATTCCAATTCATTGTGCACTGTATGGAGAAGAAGAATGTCAACAAAGCACAATCGCACCATGATAAGCGAAGATAAAGCTATTCTTAACCATGTATCCTCTAAAAAGAAACCCAAATTCTCACCACAGCAATGAAACACCACAACAGTGGATCTCAAGGGGTAATAATGAATACAAATTATGGATAATGAAATGAGAAGACACCCCAGATCAAAGAGAGATCACCAATGAACAACCACCAGGATCGATGAATCTATGGGGGAGGAAAAGGACTTGAGCAACACCTCAGGGCACCTAAGGTTCTCCCAAGATGATAGGAACGAAAAATCATGGCTGAATGAATGGAAAATCATCAAAAAATAACTTTTAAATCTCCACAGTATCATGGGATTACATGATTTGTAATTCCCTTTCTCATCATGTAATCCCTAGGGTTTGGTTTCTGCTAAAAGATGAATCACCTATATTTTTTATTATTTATTTTTAAACCCAGAAAAATTAAACATCCTGAAACCATCTTTCACATTGTGTGTCTTTTCATGAAGTGAAATCCTCTCTATGATATGCCATGTACCCAACATCCACGTCATGTAATCATCTAACACGACGTTTAATTCCTAACGTAATTCGCATGCACCTTAGACTCCCATGAAAACTTCCAGAACATACTCCAAACACCTCTAGAATGGAAATATAGAAAATTAATGTATTGTTAGGGAACAAACCAATACAAAATATACCTCTCAAATGATTCTCCCCCTTGAGAATCCAGAACCAATAATATAAGTAAAGAGGGTCTGAGAAACCACCTTGTGAGATACCTCTCAAGGATATTTTTATAACTAAGCTTCTACCTCTAGACAAGAATGTGAATCTAAAAAATCACAAACATCAAACACAACCTCATCACCATGAAACTACAACTATAAACCATATCCTCCCACAAAACCACACTACAACATAACCACTACACAACTATCTCAACCTCCATAAATTCTAAACCAACAACCTCTATAACCATTTAATTGCACTATCATGAACACACAAATAATGAAATTAATTTATTATTAGCTGGATATTGTCCACTCTAGGTGGATCTTACTCACCCTCTTGCGTTTAATCACATTGTGGTTACTGCATCTCAATTAGTAATTAGGTCTTTCCCTTTTCGTATGTGAGGAATTTATCCCACACATCAAGCCGTACATATCACAAACAATGGAAAATTTCTCATCTCGTTAAACAACATGGCCTTAAACATCAAATCTCAGGAAAAATATATATCGGAGAAATTCAAAACAACTATGGGTACTGGGAACACATTTTCTTTTCTCCCTATAAAGTGCATTGCTCCTAGACACCATGTCTCCATAACACAGAAACCAGATAAATGGCCCATCCACATTGTTCCTCATCTGGATGATATGGGGTATCTATTGGCCACTCCACAAACATCATGACATTCTTGATATCCAAATCTCCCCAGTCAATGACACAGGATTCATCGTAATGATACTAACAATACTGAGAGATGTATAAGATTCTATGGATCATCTCCAACTGTGGTGGAGACACCAGCCGGTATGCCACTTATCCAACTCACCCCAACACCTAAAAGGGCCCAAAAACATAGTAAAAATCGTACTCCCTCTCCCAAATCTACATTAACATTGTCTACAGGAGACCTTTAAGATCATGTGGTCCCCAACCATGAACTCCAATGGCCTACTCCTATGATCAGTATAAAACTTATATCAATCATGTTTATCGTTCACCCTCCGATGAATGAGATGAACTTTCTTTTGTCTTGACCTACACATCATCAGGACCAAGAACATATGTCACCCCAACCTTCTTCCAGCACAATAGTTAATGAAACATGCTTCTATACAAATCCTCAAATAGAGCCTTGCTAATGGAAACATGATAGCTATTATTATAATAAAACTCTACCAATGTCATGTTTCATACCAATGATCCACCAAATTTCAATACACGCACTCATAAAATATTATTTAATTATGGGTATTCTGTTTGATCCGATCATCTGTGTAGGGGTGGAATGCAATATTAAGGTGTAATTGAGTACCAAAATCATGTTGTAATCACCTCTAGACTTATGACATAAAAATTTCATCACATTCAGAGACAATAGAACTTGTAACTCCATGAAATTGTACCACCTTATCCACATAACACTTTTCCACGGAATCCACTATGCATGACTCCTTGATCGCTAAAAACTAGTCAACTTCATCAGAAGATCCACAATCACCTAGATAGCAACACAATCTCCCTAAGAATTTGGTTTCCTGTGAAAATATCCATCGAGATGTCATCCCATTTCCATGAAGGAACATCCAAGGTATACAACAGACAACTAGGATCAAGATGCTCATATATTACATACTAAAAAACCTAGAACTCTTCCAGAAACGCCTCCACAAAACATTTTATCCTGGGGTTGCAAAACTGCACCATTAAGCCATGGTACATTTTATAAATTCCATGTTGTACCTCCAATAGTTATTTATGAAACTAATGAATTAATCCATCACTCATTACTAACTAATCAAAAATACTTCCTTGAAACAACATTGGGTTCGGACAATCCTCCAACAATCCCTCCATTGCATCACCATAGACAACATGATCATACAAAACCTCTGCCTCTGAGTCTCCCCACTGAGACTCCTCTACCTCATTCATCAAAGAATACTCCACTTTCATTTGAAAAAAACAACCACTACCATCATCCACCCATGATTTAATTTTTAGGTCTAACAACTCCTCCATCACTATCCAAGCGTCCATAGACCCTTGAGCAACACCCACCAATTGCTTCCTTCTCAAATATTCAGCAACAACATTCCCCTTTCTTGAGGTGTAGGAGATCTCAAAATAATAATCATGAAGAAAGTCCATCCAAATTAATTTTTTCATGTTCAAATCATGCTTGAAAAAGAAAAACCTCAATCTCTTGTAATTTGAAAAGACAAAAAATCACACCCCAATTATTTAATGTCACTGCAACTTTAGTGCATGCACAACCACTGATAGCTCTAGATCATGAATGGAATAATTACACTTATGGGGAGGTAACTACATGGACCAATACAGGATCATTGTCCCTTATTGAATCAAGATGCAAAATAATCCAAGATGGGAAGCATCACAAACCCCTTAAACATCACTTTTTTTTTAAAGAAATCAGAGCACTGAATCCTTAACCAATATCCACTTTAGGTAACCGAACACTACCTCAAACTAATATATCAACATAAATTCTTGGTATTTCCTTGTCAAGGTTATCAACGGGGAATAAACTTGAGATAAATTGATCAAAACCCTACAACAATATCCAGCGAGACTAGAAAAACTATGAACCTCTTCCAGGTTCATGGGTGATTTCCATGAAAAAAATTCTTTAATATTCAATGAGTCTACATACATTCTCTAATGAGACACAACATGACTAAAAAAATTCACCTCTCGTATCCATAATATTCTCTTGGAAAACATTCCATATAGAGTATCACATTGAAATACAAATGCGATAATTTTGAGATTCTCTACATGCTTCTCATATATCTTCTAGTAGATAAATATATCATTGATGAAATTTATGACGAACTGATCTAGGAACACATGGAACATAGAGTTTGTAATCCCCACGAGAATGGCTTGTGCATTATTAACACCAAATGGAATGACTACAATCTTGAAGTTCCCATACCTATTTTTGAAGGCTGTATTCAGGATATCTCCCTCATTCACCCTTAACTAGTGATATCCAAACTATAGATCAATCATAGAAAGCTAAATCATGACTCTCATATGGTTTACAAGTTCATATATCTTAGGAGTAGGGTAATAGTTCTTAACCTTCAATAGATTCAACCACAAGTATTCTATACACAACCACATAATAACATCCACCTTCATGAAGAATAACACTTGAGAACCCAATGATGACACATTAGGTCAAAAAAACCTTTTTTTATCAGATCATATATATGAATCCACAACTCCTACAACTTGTGAGGTGTTATCCGATAAGTATACATAAAAATTGGAGAATCACCAGGCTATGATTCTATCCCGACCTCGACTTCAAATCGAGTTGGTAGAATCACAATCACCTTAGTGAAAACATCAAGGAACTCCTAGATTACCCTGGGAACCTCTATTATCCCTAATTCCACTGATTAAACCAAAAACTCATCCCAAATTAAATAAGTGTCTCCACATACTGACAGCCCACCTGATAACTCTGCTCACCATTGAAAACCACACATTGGAAATCCACAACAAAAAACCGGACTCTCCTATAGAAGAAGATGATAATAGGATTCAAATATTACAACCAGTTGATGTCAGGGACTACATTGTATGGATACATCTACATAATGAAATGATCTCCTTGGGAATGATGTTTCAACATCATCAGTCTACACTCCTAGCCCACATCGAACAATATGACTTGGCCCCCCAATTGGCATAGTCAAATGTAGGGGTACTTCAAGTCTATCTACGTTTAGTCCTATAGAATGGGCTAGAGTGGGTGAAATAATAGACTGTGAATCTACTGAATCAAAAAAGTCACAAACATGGATACTAAATAAACTAATTGTATTTCTAATGATATCTCTCCCCTCTGGACCTACTAACTCTACTATTTGTAACTAACCATGCTCGGCTCCTCTGCTTAAATTATGAAGATCATATCTATGGCTATTCTTTGTATGTGGTCCCAAAACTTGATAAATATTTGGTGGTCAGTCTCTACCTACTTAATACCCACTAAATGGAGAAAAAACAAGTTATCCATGTTTCTGAAATAACCTAGCTGAAAACTACAACTAAGGCTGACATTCAGCTTGTCCACATCTACCAAACAGATTAGAGGGAACCACTCGACACTATATTTGGAAATTTTCATGAAACCCACTACCAAAACACACTAGAACTAAGATTCACTGAAATAGAACACAAATAATTATCACCAAAATTCTAGAAAGGAAGGTGTTGAAGTGAACTCCCTATCAGTCGAAACCTCAATGTTCCAAGCACCTGAGACCTAACACTAACAACACTACCACTTGTGGAACCATATTGGTTCTCTTCCCATGGAAAAACTCCTCACGAGTGAATTCACTCAATCACATATACCTTATGCTAAACATATATATACATTAGTAATTTAAAAGGAGTAACCATATAATGGATAAAAGGATAGAGGACCTCCTCATGAGGTCTCGCATGAGACTCCTCATCTGCAAAAAAAATAAATGTGGAACAACCATGAAGGTCCTTGAACATGGCTCCCATTTCCCACACTAACATTCTATCCTACTGAAGACAAAGAAGATCCTTTCTCTTTATCACCTTTATGGTTGATGAATGGAACTCTGCCCAAAACTCCATGTAGTAAACCCTCTAAAAACAACCTCTTTCCTCTCTTTTAGATATAGTGTTCACTAGTGATGTGCAGTTCCTCACATCTAACTGACCAACAATGTTGCCCAGAAATTCATTGTGTCCTAGATCAAACTGAAGGACACCTCGAGATCCTCCATCTAACTCTCTGTCTCCACATTATAAACATGCCCTTCATACATTCCCAACGCCTATCACTGGAAATTGTGCAATTTCTTCAGCCACTGATCATCTTCCTAAACCGGATCAACCCTATAGTGATCCACCAGATCAGCCTTCTTCAGCTCAACTTCCTAAGCCACACACAGATGTAGACAAAGGGTCCATAGCTAAAAGCAAACATGAATTTTTTGATCTTCAGTACTATGGAATTTTTTTATGGTATATTTTATTAAACATGATTTTAGTTTGTTATCCATTTTAACTTTCCATGAAGAACCCCATTCAAACCAGAACATAGGTCATTATGATATATGTACATCTCTTAGGTACCTACCATGAATGTGGTGTCACATCACTTGGTTATTTATTAGTCTCAGATTCCTCGCATCATATCATGGGTGGCCCTAAAATCTCATGTCCAAGCTGGTCCTCTATGGCCTATGTCATGTACTAAGATCATCTGCCATTTTTGCTAAAATGATCCCAATATCTTATCAATGAAATTACCTTATTATAGTTATTTCATATATCATAATCATATAAAATCACATTTTGATCACAATAACAACATTAAAAATAAATAATTAAAGAAATAATATTCATTTCTTGAAGTTAAGGAACATGTACCAAAGGAATAGTAACTTGATCATTGGAATTGTAACATGACCCTTATGAAGAGAAAATCAGACAATTGAATAGTAACCTCGTCAATGAAAGTATGAAATAAATTATCCATCTTATAAGTGAAATTATAAAATACTTAAAAAAAGAATAAGTAAATATATATTTTAATAATTATTAATTAAGTGTTGGTACTTTTATATGATAAAACTCTTTAATTACAATTTCATGACATATTTAATAATTTAATTGAAAATTAATTCTCATTAACTATATTCATAAATTATAATTTTTAGGTATTATTATTATAATATAATTTTATGATACATTTATTAGTTATTCAATGTGATATAAAATCAGTTACAATTTTAAAATCTGTATTTTTTGTGTAAATTATGATTTAAATGATAAAATTAAATTCTCATATTTAGAAAATTATTTTCATTAAATGGTTTTGATGATTGAATTTAATATAGTGAAAATTTTCTAGGGTGAATTTTCAGAATTTTCCTTAAATACCTGAATTTTTGTGAATAGTGAAATACTCTAATTTATAGTATAAGTAAATCAATGAATATATGATTCATTGTTGAGTCATGCATGATATAAGTTACCATCTCCTCAAATTAAAATATACTAATTACTTTATTTATTCTCAAAATTTATAACTACTTATTTTCTTGAAAAAAATAATAAACTAACAAATTAAATAATGAGAAAACACCCCTCTCCTCCACTATAAATACCACCCCTCACCACCTATTCACCTCACACCTCTCATGTATTAATACCTATAAATATTATAATAATATATCCCCCCAAGACCCTCCCCACATCCTAGAGGTTTTTTTGTTAATAAAATACCAAAATTGATCCCCTATGAAGGTTCTTATGAGGAATGAATCAAGAGTTAAACCCTCTTCGTTTGCATTTAATTTCTTTTCAAGTACCTTTATTTTATTTTTATATTCTCACATCAACTCATCCAAATTCCATGATAACTCTATTTACATACATATACTATAATTTTTTTATTCTAATGGAATAATTCATCATCATCTCTCTTTCCCACTCCCTTTATACTAAAATTAAAAGATCATTCATGATGTGCTAATTTTTTACATTGAAGGATGTAAAACTTTTAAATTTCCATTACCATCTTCAAGGATGGTCATGAAACCATTTTTAGGGTTGAACCAGATTATAATAAATATATTATATCTTATTCAATTTTATGGAATCATTTTGTAAACATTACATTGATTTGTAAAACAAAATGAGTTCGTTGTGATCAAAACCCTCCAAAATAAACCCCAAACGGCTATTATAAACAATTTATCAAATGATTCATCTTCATTACATAAAACAAAATGATATATAAGACCAATATAACATATGTCAAATAATTAATGACCTATAAGTTAAATTTTGGATAATTACCCCCACTTTATATGACCTTTTTTACATGTATACATGTAAACCGATCATGAAAACCTCGGAAACCAACGCTCTAAAATGATGAAATTGAACCTCTTAACCCATCAAACAATCTATAAATGAACATTATAAAGATAAAATAATTAAAATTAATTTATATAGGGTTCTGTAATTATTAATTAATGAGCCTAATTTTATTATCCAGGACAAGTAGATCAATTTAAGAATTCCCTCAGACTTATGGTAAGAGATTCTACCCAAACCTCCATTATTCCTTTGGGTTACTCTTTCTCTATTTTTACCCAAATAAAATTATTATATAATTTTAGGTAAATATTTTAAATCAAATTTATAACTTCCCAAATCGTGTATCAAGATCCATTCGTCCTTGTTTTTTGGGGATATATATATTTTTTTAAAAGGTTTTATATTCAACTCTTCTGATTAATCATTCCCGATTTAGGGGAACTTCCCGAATTCTTACCCAATTTGAAGTGAAATATATAATATGTTATAAGCAACCAATATTTTTCTAAAGTAATTCATTTTAATATGAAAAATATTTTGGTTCACTTATGGTTTTATATAAAATAATATTCCATTTTCTACATTAAATTCTCTTTAATATTTTACATTAACCACACTAAAATATTTTATTTCTAATGTTACATAAATACTTGTTTTACATGTTATCATTTAAATTTGAAATAGATAATAATAAGTTATCCCAATTTTCCATTATGAATTTACATGTATTAATTAATCTTTTTTTTCATTGGCACTTTTTTTATATGCTTATTTATTATGCTTTTTGACATGGTTATGATACCAAATTCTTTCTATGGATAAAGCTTATGTTTATGATTGAATTATTATGTATGATTAATTATTACTAAAACATATTCATGAAGATTTTATGATTGGTTCCCTGATATAATTCTCTAATGAATTTGTTAATGTTTAGTCCCATGATACGTTATGTGACACAGTTTTGGTAGTTAGCCTCACCTAGTGATTCTCTATGTGCAACGAACATTGACTCTAACTAAATTTATATTTTATATTTCTTCCATATTACATTTAATCCATGATTATATGACCCCATGTTATGATTTATTATATTTCATCATGTTCTATTACGTTTTATATCAATATGTTATGCCTTCTGACCCATGTGCTAAGCTTTATTCTTATGTTAATTTCCTTACTAGTCATTTAGCTCACCCATTTGTTCATGTTATCCTTAGGTTATCCTATGTTAATGTAAGGGTTAAAGGGAAGTTAAAATCTCTTTATGAAGATTGAATAATACATTTTTTTTATTTTGGAATCATGATGTTTAATTGTGTACATATTCTCTAAGACACTAGACATTAAGATCGTTGTATTGTAATTTGATATTAATTATTCTTAAAATCATGAAATGATATGTTTAGAGGCTTGGGTCTCTACAGTTGGTATTAGAGAGAAATTTTATTATTTTTGGAGATTTGGAATAGTGTGATTTAGTAAAAACACTATGGATAATACTATGTATGATAAAACATTACTAATTTTTTTTTAAATATATAGTAAGTGGTTTATCAAGAAACTTCATCCATGTCTGGATTCTACTAGTGGATGTGGTCTTGGAATATATGTTCCCCTGAGTAACAACTCTAAAAAGGTGTTTCATCCCTAACTCATGGTAACCTAGTATATGAAAACATTCCTTACGATGCACCTAATTGGAGACTCCCAGCAGATATGATTTGAAAAGATCATAAACTAATTAAAACTTATTATTAATGGAACAAAATAAATATCTACAAGAATATATATTAAGAAATTGTTAATGGATAACATAGATTAAATCCTATTAAATCACAATTCATGATATAATTTTTATCTAAGACATTATCCATTTATGTATCAATTTTCCTTTTTATTCTTGTTATATAAGTATTCAATCCCCCTAATTGAACATTATTTTTCTTAGTTAATGGTGGGAAGTGAAAGAATATGCTCTAACAATCAATGTGATATGAAATTTGATGACTCCCAAATGATATTCCAAATAAGTTGGGAAAGAGTGATCACAACATTATGATAATACTTGATCTATTGACTCAACTTATGGTTAATAAATTGAATCGTGTTGAATTATATCCTTCTCCAAGGAAAGAAAAAAATTTCGTCAAATACTTCATGTGGAAAAGGCCACCCAGGTTCAATGGATCTTTGGATCCCCTCCTCACGAAATAGTGGATTAACTCCATTGAAAATGAATTTTATATCCCCCAGTACTCAGAAGAAGATAATGTTGTGCTATAGGTTTATTTTTTTGAGGGGTAAGCCGATAAGTGGTGGAAACTGATCAAAAACACAATGTCCAAGGAGAAAATTCATTCCATGGAATTGTAATATTTCATAAAAATATTTTTCAATAAATATTTTCCCTAAAATTCCAATCTCAAAATGGTATAGGAGTTCTATAGACTTATGTAGAAGTAAGACAACTGTATCAAGGAGTGTTAATAAAACATTACAAGTCCTACAAGATAGGACTTCATCTTTGTCATGAACACTAAAATAAAGGGGGATAACTTATTTAGAAAAATAAATATGGTTATAAAAAACTTTCCAAATTTGACACATCAATAATTATGAAGAGATTGTTCATTGTACCCTAAAGGTTTTAATGGATATTGGAGACTATCAATGGTCTCATGGTCCCATGGGAAAAAATAGTAAAATGCAGACTAATATGGTCGTATCAGCAAATAAATCCCATGATGATATGAAGACCCAAAATCCTATGTGTCAAGATTGTGGGAATAATTTTCATAAGAATTATCTAAATAAAACTAGGAAACATATAAAATTTGGAAGAATGGGGCATCTGCTTAAGTACTACAGATGGGACATGAATAATTTCACTAATGAGGAAGAATAAAAGAATGGTTAAGATCAAAACTAAACTTTTAGTTTAGTATTTCTACTACAAAAACATTGGAATTTTTTAACCCAATTACGTAAACCCAGGGATGTTGGAGGCAATTAAGAACAACCTCCAAGGAAAAAAGTAAGTTAATAGATTATCAATATTAGTGAGGTGGATTAGAATAGTGATGTGTCGATAGGTACGCGGGTTATTCATTCATGAAAATGAGAATGCCCTTTTTAGTTCTTGTTCAATGAATTCCTTCATATCATGCAAGTTTAGTATGACTATTCCAACACCACCTCAGAATATGGAGGTTGAGTTATCCATGAGAATTGATAATGGGGATATTATTTCATTCAAAGTAAAAAAAATCATCCTTGGTTAATGTTTGTAGACTAAACCTTCTAAAAATCATGTCTTACTTCCTTTAGAGGATTTTGATGGAATTTTTAACTTGTATTGGTTATCTTTATAAATATCCAACACCAACTATCGAGAAAAAGAGATCACTCTTCACATCCCAAAGAATACACTAAATTTTTACAAGTGTAAGGAGGAAGATGAATCTCTTTCATAATAATCATCTCATGTGTGGATATTATTACCATATAAGAAAGTGTATATCACTCAAATAATTGAGACAAAGGAGATGATCTTGCTTGAAGATATTCTCATTGTGAGGGATTAAAATGATGTATTCCCTATAGAATTGTCTTGTATTCATCCTAATCAATATGTTGAGTTAACAATTAAACTTAATATTGGATCTCTACCTCTATAAAATACACCTTATAGAATGGACATTATTGAACTAGAATAACTAATGAATCAATTACATGAGAATTTGTAAAAGGATTTTATGTTCATGAGTGCTTCACCATGGGGTTCACCAATCCATTTTATCAATAAGAAGGATGGATCAATGCACCTCTGCAATGATTATCATGAGATCAACGATATCATGATAATGAAAAAGTATCCCTGGCAATGGATGGATGAATGGTTTGAATAGATATGTCGAGTAGGATATTTTTCTAAGGTGGACCTTCTGATGGGATATCCTCAATTAAAGGTGAGGAAGGAAGATATTACCAAGACTACCTTTTGAACAAGTTATGGAAAATATGAGTTCATAGTGATAGCCATTGGATTCACTAATTATTCTGAAATATTCATATTCTTAATGAATATAGTTTTTTGGAATTATCTTGAAAATTATGTGGTAGTCTTTATCGATGATATTTGGATACACTCCAAGAGTAAGGAGGAACATGAGGAGGATTTTTGTAGTGTGTTTCAGGCTTTGCGAAGGGAGAGACTCTATGAAAAGTACAATAAATGTGTGTTATGTATAGTTGAAATATCACTCATGGGGAATATTATTTTCAGAAATGGTATTTTTTTTACCCTTCCAAAACAATTTCAATCAATGAGTGGGCCATACCAAATTCTGTAACCGAGATACATAGTATTATTACTCTGGATGGGTATTATTTATGATTTGTGATGAATTTATCATGTTTATAAAACCCAATAAACAAGATGACATGGAATAATGTGATGTTTTTCTGTACTGAATAATGTGAGGAAAACATTTTGGAGCTCAAAATGAAGCTTATCACTGCACCAGTACTCACACACCCAAGAAATGATGAAATATTTATGGTGTGCAGTGATGCTTCAATGAAATTATTATTCTATTTAATAATGTAAAATGATAAATTGATAGCCTATACCTAAATGAAATTGAATATTCCTGAGAATCACTATCATATGCATTAGATAGAGTTTGTGGTTGTAATCTTCATGTAGAAAATCTAGTGGAATTATATCTATGGGAAGAACTATAAGATATATACTGATCACACAAGTCTCAAATATATATTCTCAACGAAAAAGTATAATATGATTAACGAAGATAGTTAAATCTCATCAAAGATTATGACTGATCAATCCATTACCATCTAAGTAAGGAAAATATTTTTTTGGATTCTCTAGGTAGAAAGTATCTTGCATCATTCTCAATGATGCGAAATGAGAAGGATCTAATATTATTAGACATAAATAGGGTGGACATGGGAATCATTAAGGGAGGAACATAATCAATCCTTTCCTAAATTATTTCTCAACCATCCCTTATGGTGAAAATAAAATATTCTTAATGAAATGATGTGGAAATATAGAAATTGAGGAAGGAATAAATAATGGTAAATCCTCTAAGTTCAAGATTAATAATGATATGGTCATATGATTTGGGTGAAGACTTTATGTACCATAAAATATGTATATAAAGAGAGATCTTCTAAATGTCTCAAATTTCTCAACCTTCTCTATTAACACTGGGGAAAAACTATGTTTTGATATCCCCAAGAGAACATTTTGTGTGACAATATGAAAAAGGAGATCTATGAATATACATCAAAGTCCTTGGTATGTTAGAATGTGAAGGTCGAAAGGAAATAGTCTAAAGGGATGATGAAACCATTACACATACACACATTTAAATGGGAAAACATCACCATGAACTTTTTCATTATAATTACAAAGACATTTAGAGGAAACAATACTATATTATTTATTTTGGATCTTTATACAAAGGCATCTCACTTTATCGCAATTCGAGAGGACTTGTCACTACATAAACATGCACAGATATATATCAAAGAAGTGGTAAGGTTACATGGAGTACCATAATAGATTGTATTTAATCATGATCTGAAATTAAACATTATTTTATGGAAAGGTATCCAAAATTCTCTAAGGACTAAGATGAAAATTAGAACAACATATCATGCTTAAACGGATGGCCAATCTAAGTGAACAATTTATACATTAGAATACATGTTGAGAGAATGCTATATAGAATTCAAGGTGGTATGGTACAAACATAAACATCTGGTTCAACTCTATTAAACAAATATTTTCGACTCAAGAATCTAAATGTATCTATATAAATCCCTATGTGGGAAAAAGTGTAGAACACAAACATGTTGGGATGTGGTAAGTGAGTGTAAGCTGCTATGACATCAAATGGTTGAAGAAATGATAGAGAAGGTCAAAACCATTCAACATCACATCAAGGAAACCCAAATTCAAAAAAAGAGTTATTCATATGATCCTGAATAATACCTTAAGTTTATGGTTGGAGGCATGGTATTCCTCCACATATCCCGTGAAAGAGGATCATGATATTTTGGGAGAAAGGGAACCTATGTCCAAGATATATCAGCAACTTCAAGATCCATGATAATGTTAGAGCTGTGGAAAATAGAATAGCACTTTCATCAACCATGTCTCAAGTACACAACATATTCCCCGTATACTTCTTGTTGAAGTTCATACCAAATCCCTCACATGTATTGAATTCAAAGGTGGTGCAGTTTGAGAATTATCTTTCTTAAGACAAGCAGACAATGAAGATCATTGATCATAGAGACAAATATCTGTGAAAAAAGACCACAAACCAAGTCAAAATAATATGGTGAAACCATAAGTATGAAGAGGAAACATAGTAATAGTTGAAAGAAATAAAGGAAAGTTACCCACACCTATTTTTAATGTAAAATGTAAAATGAAATTTTAATGGGGAAATTTCATATGGGTGGAAGAATCAAACGATCCGAAACTTTTATCAATGTAATTTCATTCTTATAGTTACGTTATATAGTTTAAACCCATAAAATCATAGTAATTACATAATTAAAATCTTATAAATGAATAATTAATGAAATAAATGGCATTTCTAGAAGTTAAGTTACATATACCAAAGGAATAGTAACTTGATCTTTGGAATGGAAAAGTGGCCCTTATAAATAGTAAACTGGATAATTGAATAGTAACCTCACCAATAAAAGTATAAACAATATCCATCCATATTTTATGTGAAAATATGATATAGTTATATCACAGTATAGGTAAATAAATATTTTAAATTTTATTAATTAATTCTCGGTATTTTTGAATGTCATAAATGTTTAATTACCATTTAAAGACTAGTTTAATAATTTAAAAGAAAAATTATTTTCATAACATCTATTCATAAATAATTATTTTTATTAATTTTGATTATAAAATAATTTTATGAGACCATAGTTGATTTTTCAAAGTGAAATAAAATCAGTTATAATTTTATAATTTGTATTTTTCAAGTAAATTAATATTTTCATAAAAAAATAAATTTCTCATATTTTGAAAATTATTTTCATAACATAGAGTTTATTTTTAAATTATAAATGTCAAAATGTTATGGGTGAATTTTTGGGATTTTTGTTATGTACATGAATTTTTTGTGAATAGTGGAATACGGTAATTTACATTATAAGTAAATAAATGAATTATCGAGTTATTCTTGAGTCATGGATGATGTAAGTGACCATTTTCTAGAATTAAATTGCACAAATTATTTCATTTTTTCTCTTTAATCATCATTGTTTCTTTCAATGAGAAAAATAATTAACTAATGAATTAAATAATTAGAAAACACCCACATCCTTTACTATAAATACCACCTCTCACAACATATTCTCCTATAACCACTCAAGCCTTGACCCCTATCCAAATTCAGATCATTTATACTCCCATGAACCTCCCCCACATAGAGGAGATTTGGTAATAAATAAAATAACAAAACCAATCCCATAAGGTGGTTCTCAAGAAGAAGGAAACAAGATATAAAACCCTCTTCCTTTTCTTTTAATTTCATTTCAAGCCCCTTCCATTTATGTTTTCCTCCTCACCTCCCCAAATAAAAATGGTTTGAAAAATCCATTAACTTAAATATAATGTAATTTTTTATTCAAATTTAATAATAAACCATCATATCTCTTCCCCCTCATTTTATAAAAAAAATGAAAACATTATATGTGATGTGTTAATTTATCACATTCAAGGATGATGATGTTTTCAATTTCCACTACTAACTTCAAGGGTAGTCATGAAACCATTTTCATTATAAATAAAAATTTTAATTTATGTATTATATCTTATTTAATTATCTACAATAACTTTTCACACATATTATTAATTTATAAAATAGAATGAGTTTTTTGTGATCGAAAACCTCAAAAGAAACCCAAACGATTATCATTAAAGATTTTTATAGCAATTTACCCGCATTCCACAAACCCAAATGATATTTAAGAATAATTTAACATATATAAGATTATTAATAACATATAAGTTCAATTTATGGATAATTACCCCAATTTATACAACCATTCGTACATGTATACAAGTAAACTGGCCATGAATACCAAGGAAACCTACACACTTAAATGATGAAATTGAACCTCTTAACCCCTAAAAAATGCCATAAATAAACTTAATAAAGTTATAATAAATAAAATAAATGTAAAAATGGTTCTAAAATTATTAATTAATGAATCTAATTTGATTATCTAGGACACTATGATCAAGTGAAGAACACCTTCAGACTTAAGGTAAGGGATTCTACTCGAACCTCCATTATTCTTTTGGGTAATTCTTTCTATTTTTTAACCATGTGAAATTTTCATTTAATTTAATATAAATATTATAATATTTTGTATATTTTCTGAAATCGGGTTTTAATATCCATTCGTTTTTCTTTTTTTGGGATATACATGTTTTTAAAAGGTTCTCTACATAATTATTATCAATAAGAATGCATGATTTAAGGGAACTTCTCAAATTCTAACCCAATATCAAGTGAAATATATAATATATTTTTATTCACCATAGTTTTTCTAAATTCAGTCATTTCATTATTAAAAATTACTGGTTAACTTCTTGTTTTATATATAATATTATTCCAATTCCTAATTTTAATTCATCTTTATTATTTTCCTTAAACCAAACTAAAATGTTTTAATTATAATGTTTTTTAAATACTATATTAAAATGATATAATTATTGTTTTGAATCACTAATCATAATATATTTCTATTTTAATTTATGAATTTCCATGTGTGATTTAATCTATTTCATTCATTGACACTTTTCTGATAGTCTCATTTATTATGCTATATGACATGATTATGATACCGAATTTTTTCCATGGGTAAACCTTATGTTTATTTTTTATTTCCTAAGTATGATTATTTATTTAGAAAACTATTCATGAACATTTTATGATGGTTGCACCCAGATAGCGCTCTAATGTATTCGGTAACATTTTGGCTCGTGATATGTTTTCGGCGATGGTGTTGGTGGTTAGCCATGACTCGTGCTCCATGTGAAATGATCTTGGTGGTTATCCTCGAATCATGCTATTCTCTGTAAAATGATCCTTGATCCATGATAAAGTAATTTTTTATATTTCTTCCACATTACAATGAATCCATGATTATAATATTGATGGAACCAAGGATGTTCTTCAATGGAAATAGAGTATGTTTTTTGTTTGTTTTCAATCCATTAATGGATGATCAGAGAGATTGAAAGGAAATAGAAAATACTTTTCAATCCATAAGCAGTATTGAAGGTGGAATAGTTTAACAGTCTTCTCCAAAATTTTTGGCCTCAAAATATAGAGTTATATGTTGAAAAAAGCATTTTTTTTCATAGGAGTAAGTAGTATGGGAAACAGTAAAAAAAAAATAACAGTACTACATACCTAGAAATCTCAACTGAATACCATATTCTGGGAATGGTTCACGGTTGTCGACCAGGAAGCAGAAATGGTATGAAAATTGGTTCAAAAAACCGAATGGTTGAAACAATGGTTCATGGTAAAGGCATGTGGAAGGTGGAATGCTGGAGGTCCGCAAAATTGATGCGGTTCGCGAGATAGGAGAGGAATGTAATGGAGGCTGTCCAAAATTCAAAGATTTTGAAAATCTTGGATTTTTAGAATTTTCAGATCCATTAGTTCCTATAAAATAAGTAGTAAACCCCTTTGTTAACAACCGGATTGGAGATTAAAATTTTCCGGAAAAAATTTGGTGAAGTTTGAAGTGGTTCACAGAGCAGAAGACAGTATGTGAAGAGAACCATCCGTGTAAGGAAAAAAATCTATGGAAGATAGTGTGGTTGGTGGAGGGAGCTCTCATAGTATGTGGTAGAGCGACACAATAAGTGGATTAGGATGGTACGTAGAGGAGCTGGGTAGTACATCGAGTAAGGCAGTGTGTGGAGTAGGGCAGTTCACGGGGGGAGTTGGATGGTACGTGGAACCAGTAGTGGTACGCAGAGGAGCTGATCAACAAATCATACTCACTACTCAGTACACAAATGAGGTAAAGTAGTACATGGAACAACCAAGGAAGCCTGAAAATTATCCAAATTAGTTTACAAACATATTTACCATAACCTATCAATTTGTGGGAAAGTAAATTTCAATTATGGGTGATAACTGGACATCAACAGAACATCCATTTATAGTTTAGGATGCATGATTTAATGATAAGACATTGATGTGACCTTGAAATCAATATACTATGTAAGGATTCATTCAATGCATTGATCAAGGGGGAGTCAGCGATTGTGTTCCTAGGGATATAGTGTGCTTTACCTAAAACCTTGTAAAGTCAGCGTGTTAAAACAAAGTAACTATTATAAACTTTTTTAATCCCTAACTTGTGAAAATTATTCATTTTTTGTATGATTGACATAGTGTCGGTTCATGATTTTGGTACATAGACCATAGTGGCGAACCAAGAATGATATTTGTGTCATTACTTTACATGTTATTGTTTGTTTTATGAACTTCTTATCCAGAAAAGTTTAATATTATTATACCAATGTGGGAACAAGATCCATCCATTTTAAAAAAATTGACAACATGATTCCCCCCTCTACTCTTAGGGTGTTCCGAATTCCTTCAAGTGGTATCATAGGGTAAATGTTTTTAGTCTTGGTTCTACCTTCTGTTGTCATAAAAAATCAATCCAATGATAGGGGAGCTCCCCTCTTCGATGGAACTAATTTCAAGATATGGAAAAACCTGATGAGATATCACCTAATATATCATTGAATTGAAGTTCTATTTGGTACTACATAGTGAATTCAAGCCATTGATCCTACAGGATGGTCCATGAATAATATAGACAAGAAATATCTTGATTCTAATGAAAAGGCACAGAATGATCTCACTACATCTATTTCTGATAAGCTTTATCTAAAGGTAATTAGTTTCACATCATCAAATTCAATGTGGGATAAACTAGAGAATATTTATGACGAATATAGAAAAGTGAATGAAGATGAACTTAAAGTACTTCACAATAGGTTTAACGATCTGATTATGCACCCTGATGAGAATGTAGACCCCTTTTTCAGTCGATTTACTGAAGTTGTAAGAGAAAATTGAGGCCTGAACGAATAAATCAAAGACATTGAAATAGTACTTAAAATCACGAGGAGACTTCCACCCATTTACAATTAAATAGTGTCATTCCTTGAGGAATGTAATGTCCCCACACTCTTAGATAATTATTTTATGAGTAATAAATCTATATATAATGTGAGAATCAAACTAGAGGAAGCTATGAATCATGTGATTAAGGAAATGGAAATCAAATCAATAGAAAAACTATAAGTTTCAAGATAGTGTGTTTATTAATATGATGAAGAAATATAAATTATTTCTCTCATTTCCAAGAAACTCAAGAAGGAAAAATTAAAATTTAAAGTTGAATTTCCTCTAGCTTGCTTTAGTTGGGGAAATGTTGGGAACATAGCCTCTCAGGGCCCAATAAAATTTGATGATGAAGAGAGAAAAATTGAAAACAAGGATAAGGCTCAAAAAAGATTTTTAAAAAAGGGAAACATCAAATTTGAAATGAATCTAAATAAAGGGAGTTTTTTGTGTGTATATTAAGAGGAGGATAATGATTTCTATGAGTAAGAGAAACTGGAATTTAAATATAGAAAACATGCTTCCAGGATAGCCTCCATTGAAAAATCAAAACCATCAGAAGATAATACGGGAGATAATTAGTTGAAAAATAACATAGATATCGAGTTTCGACGTAAAGATATTTTTGAAAAGCATATGATTAAATTTAAGAGTTTCAATAAGTGGAATGAAATTGTGGAAGAATCATATGAATTTTTTGATCAGCTAGATCCATAATTTGAATGATTGGATGAATTTATAAAAGTAAGGTATAAAATTATTGAAATCAAAGATGATTTAGTGTAACTAAAGCTGATAATTGAACACAAGTAATAGTTCATCAAGGACCACACTTCTAGACTAGAATAAAATTCTAAGACTGGTGAGGGTCTTGAAGAGGAAGTTGTTAATCATAGGAGTAAAATTGAGAGTGAATCAATATAAAAAAAATCAAAGAAGAAAATTCATTTTAGAATTTTCTAGGATGCTGAGAATATAGAGAGTGAGAAATGTGGTTCTGATGGAGTTGGTAATATTATGACTGGTCAAAGACATGCATGTATGGGAAATAGTGGACTCGACTGCGATGCTAGAACATCAAATACTGGAAATAAATAGAACCATAATAAAGAAAACCTGAGTGATGATCATGTTGAAAGGTCTCCATAAGTCCGTAAAAAGGACAATAACTCAAGCATAAATAAGAATAAAAGACTATTCTTGAGCATCCAATAATGATTGGCAGACTAAATTTCATTACAAGGAATAAGGCATTAGGAATAATTGAAGTGGGAATTAATTTCTTCTCATGAATTGTTATTTATGTGGATATCCTGGACCCACCAGGTCATTTGGTACAAAGGTATGGAGGTATATGAACAACGGAGGGATAGTAGTTTAATAAAGGATAACAATCCTGTATCTTACTACCTTCAAAAGAAACAATTTTTATGGATATTGTTTTTGTTGTTCTATAATCGGACATAAATCTATTCATTACAGGAAGAGAAATGACATGGACACCTCATACTGAAGTCAATGACAAGTTAATGATCAACAAAAATACATTTTTTCTTTTTAAAACAAGTTTTCTTCTCTGCAAGATTAATTTGAATATAAAAAATTCATTTTCATAGGACAAATAATTTAAAGGCCATCAATGTCTTACAAAAAACACAATATCTCATGGAATGAAGAGAAAAATATTAAAATATCTAAACTTGAAGTATTATCCCTCATACTTACAAAGAACAACAGCACCTGGATTCTTGATAGAGGATGTCTATCTAACTTCATGGGTAATGAACACCTTTTGAAAACTATCAAGAAAAAATTTAAAGGAATAGTGGTGTTCGGTAATTATGGTGCTTTGAAAATCAAAGGTAGTGGAAGTAATGAGCTAGCTAATAGAGAGCTAAAGAAAATAGAATTCATCTTTATGGATGGTCTACATCACAATATTTTTAGTGTGTGTTGACTCTGAGACTCAGGTCTTATTGTGACATTCAATAACAATGGAATCACTATAAGAGGAAAGTCTTGGAATTCTCACATTAAAGGGTACAGATAATATGGAAACATACATCATGTTGACTGAAAAGTGTGAATTTTCTACCTAATAGTTGAAGAAGAAAACAAATTATGGCTTTGGAGACTATGGAATATTAATCAAAAAGACATGGAAATGAAATATAAGATAAAGATTATCATGGATATCCCTAATTTGAAGAACCACTATAGGACAAATACCCGATACCAGCGGTTTAAAACTGTTGGTATAGGCCTCCAAACCATTGGTATAGGTTATACCAATGGTTTGGAGAGCCGTTTCAAAGTAATCCGTGAGGAAAGTTCTATACCAAGGGTTTTGGGAAAACCGTTGGTATATAACTATACCAATAGATTTGAAAACATTTGGTATAAGTAATATGAAAATCTATACCAACGGTGCCATAAACTGTTGGTATATGTAATTTAAAAAATAATCATTCGATTGGTATTGATCCCAGAAAATCATGTTTGTGATTGAACGACCTAACCACAAACCTAACATAATTTTGTGAACATAAGTTCATAAATAAATAAATATATATTTATATATATGTATTATCAAAAGTATTATAAATTCTGATTTATTTAATGTCCGATGTAAGAAGATTCCGTTAAAAATATATGTTCCTATACCAATGGTTTTGAAAAAAGTTGGTATAGATCTATACCAATAGTTTTGAGAACCGTTGGTATAGGTTCATTGATTTTGGGACCTATACCAATGGTTTTGGACAAATCGTTGGGATAGGGGGGGACCTATACCAACAGTTTGGCCAAACTGTTTGTATAGGGTCACTATAATGGACCTATACCAACAGTTTGGCCAAACCATTTGTATAGGTCCCCCCTATACCAATGGTTTGTCCAAAACCGTTGGTATAGGTCCAAATTAGTAAACTATGCCAACGGTTTTCCCAGATTCGTTGGTATAGATCATATTTCCAGTAGTGCATGAATGAGAAAAGACCTGTGATTCTTTCATGCGAGGGAAAATGGTTTACAATTCCATCCATCCAAAGAAGTAATGAGCGTATAATCTCTTAAAATTCATCTATAGAGACGTATGATTCATGATTAATGTCGTCATAACTCAGGGAGATATGTACTTTGTTATTTTTATAGATGATTATAGTAGAATTTCATGTGTGATTGTTATACATAGGAAGTGACAAGTACATGATTGCGTGAAAAAATATCAACGAATCGCTGAGAATGATACTAGACATAAGATGAAAGTTGTGAAGTCTAATAATGGGGGGGAATAAAATTCTATTCAATTTGAAAATTACCTATAGAATAATTGGATACAACATGAGGTGGATGCTATGAGAAATCCACATCAAAATGGATTTTATGAGCATGGAAATTGGCAGGTAAATAACATAGAGAGAACTATACAGATCAGGAATTTTATTCCTCAACATTATTGGAAATATGTAGTAAAATCTATAGTCTGTATTCAAAATTTAATAGGGATATATGTGGGTGAGAAAAAGACACAATATGAATTGTGTCATGGAAGGAAGTCCTCCTTAAAATAATTTCATATTTTTTGAAGTAAATGTTTCATCCAAAATAATGAAGGAAATAAATGGAAGTATGAAGATAATGTAGATAAAGGAATATTTCTTGGATACTCAATAAAAATCAATTCCTACAAGTGTTTCAATAAGAACATGTGATGAATTATAGAAAGAAGTGGTGTTAAGATCATTTAAGGGAAAAACGAATGCTTCATGAAATTATTATACTGATGTGATAGATGATTTTGAAGAATGTGAACATGGATAAAATGATAATACAAAGGTAGATGAAAGTGTAAAAAACACTTTCGAGTCACATCATGTTGTTGACTCTGAAGAAGAATCGGAAAAGTAATCCATAGATGGAGAGAATTCAGTTGAACCCCAAACGAGAAATCAAAGAGCAGAGATTGATCAATCCAATATTATTGGGGATCAGCGTGCACCTACAAAATGAATGAGACTGTGTAATAATAGACGATTTTCACTTCTATTAGTTGTGAAACCATTTTTATATGAAGAGGTCGCAATGGAAAACTCATATGTGAATCCATAAATAAAGTGTTAGATCATATTGACAAAAATTAGACATGGGATCTTGTCAAAATCCCCAAAGGTCACAATGTGATTGTTACGATGTGAATTTTCTTGAAAAAAATTAATGAGCATGGAAATGTGATCAGAAAAAATGTGTTCTTGGTCAATAATGTATATTCACTAATAGATGGTGTTCATGTAGTGGAGAAATTCTTTCCAGTAGCTATATTGGAGTCAATCAAGTTGTTTCTTGCCATAGACATCCAAAGAGGTTATAAGGGTATCAAATGGACGTCAAGATAGCATTCTTAAATAGATTCATTTTAGAAAAAGTTTAAATTGAATAGCACATGGGATTCTTTCTTGGTATTGATGAACTGATGGTTTTCAAATTAAAAAAAAGATTTATATGGAAAAAAATAGGCCCCACAGGTATGGATATCTCGGTTGGACTCATATCTGAGAAGAATTGAGTTTAAAAGAGGATAAGCGGAGCAAAATATCTATGTAATGAATTTTAAAAAGGAACAGTTCGTGGTATTGGTATACATGGATGATAGCATTTTTAGTGGAATTAGGTAGGGATTAGTGGTTAAATATTCCAATCATATGAAACCAGAATTTGAAATGTTGATGATTGGAGAACTCACATACATCATATGGTTTTCAGCGGTTAAGAAGAGGGATTACACAATCATTTATAAGGAAATGATTGCAAAAGAGCTGATGATGAAATTTAATATGAAATATTCCATACCAATGGCATATTTGATTTAAGTGGGAACAAAACTCAGAAATCATGAAAATGGGACATTTGTATATCCCACAATGTATAGGAGAATCATTGGATGATTGTTGTACCTGATAGAGACACGACAAGATATTGTCTTTGTAACATGCTTTGTGGCCCATTTTCAGAGTAATTTGATGGAAGAACATATGGAGGAAGTGAAAATAATCAGGAGGTGAATTCAAGGCACTGAATACTATTATTTATACTTTGTGTAGGAAAAGAGAGTGAACTATAAATATTTTATGATGTTGAATGGGATAGATATGTAGTGGATAGTAAGTCCATCAGTGGTGGAACATTCTATATTGGGAAGAAATGTGTGTTCTTTTTGAGTAAGAAACAATAAATTACTTCTCTTTTTACTACTGAAGAAGAAGATATCTTTGAAAAAAATTGTGTAATCGGTTACATTGGATGAAGCAGTAATTGACTTACATTGGTGATGAGGCGAAACAACCAATGGTGATTTGTTCTGATAAGAATATCACAATTGATCTTACAATGAATGTTGTTCATCAATCTCGTATGAAAAATATTGAAATCATATATCATTTCATCAAGGAAAGAGTTTAACAAGTTGTGACCAAAATGGACCATGTGGGAACTGGTGGGAATGTGGCTGACACTATGACAAAGACACTATGAGAATATGGGTTTGAGAAACATTAGTGGAACCTCAGTGTTCCGCCAACTCTGAGTGCATAGAATTATTTCAAAATTCCCCTCTCCCCAATTTTTGAGCTATTTTTATTTGTTAGTTGAAGTGATACTGGTTTTGGGGGGATATATAATCTAGGGGAGTATGTTTTTTATCCCTTCAAGTCAAGATTCTTTTCTTTTTGATTATTTCCAATTGGGGAGAATGGAAAAATTTAGGATGGAGAATCGAGGTTGGGAATAGGTTTTTTAAAAATTTTGTAATGGGACATATGTTAAAGTTACAAACACATGAGAACACAATTCATGTCATTTAACTTTTTTCTACATGGAGAATTTATCATATAGACTTAGATTGTTGGTTGTGTTGATTCAGCCATCATAGGTTTTCATTGTGGATGAGGATCTATTGAATTTATATGCGGAGTAGTGGGAGTGACCCAAAGATTTCAGTGACGCTTAACGGTGAAGGAATGTGGTATACAAGATTTGGGAGGTTTGCAGGATTGATGGGGTTCATATGATAGGACTGGTATGGGGTGAAGTTTGTACCAAAATAAAATATTTGGAAAATCATGGATTAGAGGATTTTTTTGGATCCATTAGTCTCTATAAAAGGATAATTAATCCCCTTCATTAACAGCATGATTGTAGATTAATATTTTTTAGAATGAAATGCAGTGAAGCTCAAAGTGGTTTGTGGAGGAGAAGATAGTACGTGGAGAAAAAAGTCCATGTAAGGAGAACCGTCCATCAATGGGAGTGTGGTTTGTTGAGGAAGATCTTGTAGTACGTGGGGGAGTGAGAAAGTATGTGGAGTAGGACGGTATGCAGAGGAACTAAGAATTACTTAGAATATGGCAGTTAGTAGAGCAGGGTAGTTCACATTGGAGAGGAATTGTATGTGGAACTAGTAGTGGTACGTGGAGGAGGTGATCTGCAAACTATACCCACTACTCTATATACGGAGGAGGAAATGTGGTATGCAGAACACCAAAGGAATCATAAAAATTGACCTAATCTATTTGTGAATTTATTTACCATACCCTATCTGTGTGTAGGAAATAAATTTCATTTTTTGGTGATAACAAGACTCCAGTAGATCATCCATTTATAGTTGAGGATGCATGATTTAAAAATAAACCATTAATGTCACCTTCTTATTGATAAAATGTGTGAATATTCTCAAATTTAGTGAGAAATGAGGAGTTAGCGGAAGTGAGCCAAGGGATGCATTAATATTTCCCTAAAACTTGTAAAAGATGAGTGTCTAGCATAGAGTGACTATGATAAATTTTATCGTCCATAACTTGTGAAGATTTTTGGTTTTTGGTACAACCAAAATATTGTTTTCATGTACTTATTGAGCGTATCCCTTAGTGATGTACCAAATAAAATAAGTATTTCATTGGTTTGCATGTGATTTTTCATTTTCTGTACTCCCTCTTTAGACAGTTTCAACGGGTTCCTACTAATGTGGGAACAAGATCCATCTATTTAAAATAAATTGTTGACACTCTAATTCACCTCTCCCCTCTTAGGGTGTTCTTGGGTCCTTCAATGACCTAATTTTATGATTCCTTATATTTAATCATGTTCTGGGCCTTTTATATCATTATGGTATGTCTTAAAACACATCCGCTAAAAATTATTCTTATGTTTATTCCCTTACCAGGATTTTAACTCATCACATTATTCATATTATCCTCAGGTTATCATTAGCTAATATAAGGGCTCAAAGGAAGTTAGGATGTATTTATGAATAACAAATAAAAGGTGTTATTAATTTGTAATCATGATGATTAATAATATACCAAATCTCTAATACACTAGACTCTGTGATCCTTGTCTTGTAATTTGATGTTTAATTATGCTTAAAATCACATAATTACATGTGTAAAGTCAAGGGTCACTATAGTTTTCAAGATAAAACATGAAATCCTCATGGTTCCTAACTCCAATGTATATCCTATCTATCCACTAAAACCTCTAATACCACTATATCATGACCTCCTCCCTCAAAAAATAACACATTAAGAGGAGAGAGATAATGACCCCTGAGTCCTACCTCCAGTATTATCCAGGTAGGCAACTAGCACCAAGGGTGTAAAAATATCACAATATGGGAGTCATTAACCTTTATAATATAAATAGGATTAATAGATATAATGAATCATCTACAAAAAAACACCATGAAATAATATAAAAGGGAGACCCAAACCATCCCACTTTCATGTATAAATAGAATTGATACAAATAAAAGTGTAAAAATTAAATACCCAAAGGTAAAGCTAAAGTAGAAACATAACAACTATCAATGATCTGATCTAGTATGGCTTAGAATGGTCAGAAAAATTCTCCTAGAAATTGGGAAATAGTTTTATATATACAGTTAGCATACAACTATACTCCGTATGATAAAACTGAAGTATCTAATGAATATGTGAAAAGGGTATACTACATCACCTGTGAGAATAATAGTTGATTCAAGTATCACCTATATCGGTACACTAACCATCAAAACCTCACCATGGAATTCTCACCAAATAATTCAAAAGAGGGAATATAATATAAAGTAAATCATATTGATTATATGGCACCCCACACCACTTTCCCTCTAATTATCCACCCTCACACCCCAATGAAAAATGTCTTAGTGCTCCCACCTCCTTCTAATAAACCATATCACATCCCTAACTTACACACCCATGCCTCACAATGTATCCTTCTCACACACAACTATGTCTCACAATAGATCACATATATTTCAAAAGCAACTGGGATACAACATCATAACTCATCATAAAGACACCTTGCATTGCACATCACAATTCATCCCAAAGACACATGGGACACCACATCACAACTCACCCAGAAGACACATGATATACCACATCACATCATCTAATGCACTAATTGACTATTATCCATCACATCCTATCCAATACCTACCTCTCTTGTGAGAGGGACCAGGGGAGTGCGGGTGGCCAACCATCCGTCCTCTCCCCCGGATGTTGGGAAAGACACTCCTATGTGACTATGTGTGTGTTTGGTATATAGTTTTAAATACAGTTTGTGTGCATATATAAATCACAAGAATATAAAATTATATACATATATATTATCAAACATTCAATCCAAACCTATGGGTTCTCAAACAAATAAAGAACACACCACACTCTCACCTTTTATGGAAGCTCTAAAATAATTTATTAGTATTTTCCACAGTCATTTCAGAAGGTAAAGACTCCTAATAATATAATATGGATTCACATTTACTCCTTATTTAAAACCCTTTCATTTCATTATTTATCATCAAAATATTTTAATCACACAAACCATCATTAAATTATCAATTAATAAAATTTTAACTACATTAACTCATTTCAATCCTATTAACACATCCAACCATTGCATTTCAAACATTTTTTTAAAATTAATTTATTCATTTAATCATTACTCATGCATCTAGCACAAATCCGCCATACTCCACAAATATCTCAACACTTTTTCACCTCACCACCCCAAAATTAAGACCCAAAAACTATCACATCACCACCCCAAAAGCACTTCCAACAAACCACCTCCTCACCGCCCCAAAAACACGGCCATCAAACCTCATATCGCCCCACACCCCAACCACACATTTCTTTCATACAAGTATGAACACACATCACAACACATAAAGATCAATTTATAAATTTATAAATTTTATTTTATCACATTCTAGATTAATTTAAGGGTGTTATCACACAAAACATAATCATGAGGAAACAATTTCATTAGACTAGTATGAGTAATTATCCAATTTCCATTTAAATTGATATCAGAAAAATCAAAAAATAAAAATTATAGTAGATATATATAGTAAAAAAATCCCCCAACTACCACAATTTTTAATAGGCAATCAATCCCAAATAATAACATTATCACAAATAATATCAAAGTTGTAAAATCATGCAAATAAAACAGTATTTTTACATTTCAATTCAATTAATCAATTATTTATCATTGATTAATCATGCACAACAATAATTCACATAAGAACAGAAGAAAACCCCTCATTCTTGATACACAATAAATAAAAAATGAGTAAAATCCTACCTCAAAAAACCTTTCCATCTCATTACACACCGCAGCATGAAGAAAAATGCATGTGACCCAAAAATTCACTATGATAACTTTATATAAACCTATAAATCACCTAGGATCCATCAAAACAAAACCAAAATGAACCCCGAACCAAAGAAACACCACTAAAATTTATGATTTGGATAATAATGTAACATAAAATAGGAGAAAAATAAGTGAACAATCCATGGATTGAATGCAAATCACTCAAAAACAACCCCCGGGATCGATGGATCAAAGAGGCGGGAATAGATAGAAAAACACCATAAGTGATTAGGGTCAACCCAAGAAAGCAGGAAGAAGAAAACCTAGATGAATGAATGATAACAATGTTTAAATGAATTTATAAATATATTCTGTATTAAGGAATTACAGGACTTGTAATCCACTTTCATGTCATTTAATCCCCATGATTCAGTTCCACCAAAAAAATGTCACCTCTTCATTTTTATAATTATTTTTAAACCCTAATAAATTACACCACATGAAACCCACTTTCAAATCATATAAATTTTCATGATTATAAATTCACCCATGGATAAGCCGAAAAAACAACATTCACGTCATGTAATCTACTCACATGATGTGAAATTCTGGCTGTAATTCTATTGCACCTTCAACTAGTTTGAAAACTCCCAAAACGTCCCCCAAGAACCTCCAAAAACCAAAAACAGTAATGTAATAGATCAAGAGGGAATATACCATTACATATTCATAGTAAGGCAAGATATCAATATTTGATAACTAACTTGAACCGTTCAACGTTCTTAAGAGGTTATCAAACCCTTGTATGGTGTACTTTTTCAATATATGATCCAAATTCAAGTGATGATACTCCATATAAATCTTTAAACTCATTTCCTACTTTTTTATGAAATAAAATGGATCTCTCTAGAAGACATACTATTTTTAAAAAAATCATTCACTCAAATTTTCTATAACTACACCCACATCTCTTAGAGTATGGTGTGGACTTTTTTTACCATAGATGATATCAGTGTAGTTTCATGGTGAAAGATGATTCAGATGTCATTCTACCACCTTAGAGGTATTCTCAAGAACATATTCTAGAAAGATAACCATAAAATACTCAACTACATTTGGATACTAAAATCCCAAAGGTACCACATAACTAATAGCTTGAATCACTAGAAGAAGGGTGATGGTTTTAAGTTTCTTACTCACAAGACACACTCACCCTTCCCAAAGATCTCTCTCATCCAAAAAGGATATTCTAAACACATCATCTATTGAGAATATAGCTCTCATGTGATGGAAGTATTTCTTGGAAGAAATCATGAAAAAAATTCTATACCCATGATAATTTCCTATGGTTACACATTTATGACTAAGAGTTCGGATGAGAAAATATCTCTATCAAAAAACATGTATATAAAATTAGAATGAAATAATCCACTACATATAGAAACTATTCACATTGAATTCCACCAACTCACCCACATAGATTTAAATGGATTAAAATATCATACATCCTAGTGTTAGTATGTTTACCACTTTCTTGTATGCTTTATTCTACAATGGTCACACAAGGATCCATCAGCACAATGCATTTCTATAAATAAGTCAAGATTTAATGAAAAATATATAACCAAGAAAATCCCCACACAAGTACTAAAGGCCAAACCATTATCTCTAACTAAACATTTATTAACTATAGGGTTAGTGGAGAGTACTCCTCTATAAATTGATGCTTTTACATATTCAAAGGGATGGTTACCTCATAATAGATCTGGATAACCAGACCCTACCAACACTCTGTTACTCTATGTATAAGAATATATTTATGAGAGGAACCAACTAGTCGGTTGGGTTATGGATGTAGGAAAATATAAAAAGATATATCAATCCAATCATCAACTACCTAATGTTATGGATAACCATGAAACCTGAGAGGCCATTGTCACTAGAACTCACATAACATTTTAATCCAATGCATGTCATCATCATGGCATGATAGAGTTATCAACTACACTATATATATTCATATTTCAACCTAATCATCTAGATTTTGATCCATACACTACATTATATATGGTATCACTGCTCCATTCCATCCTAGAGGAACCTCATCATGAGTGGATCCCTAAACATAAGCATCGTCACTCAACAATTCATTATTAATAAATTGTCTAGAAATCATAGACAGCTATCATTATATATGCATCTTGAACGTTATTATAAGTCCCCTCCCTTAAACATTACATAATCTTGAGTTTTCGTTTATATATGTCTTTCTCTCACATTTAGGATCTTTTTAGGTTTAGTTTTTTAGATAATTAGGCCATAACTCAATCCTAAAACCCTAAAATAATAAGTGGACACATTCAATCATTATCCATTTTTCCACAATATAAAAACTTTTAGTTATAAATAAAATCTCTATTATGTAAACACATAATAAAATTCAATAGGACCATTTCTAATACCTTACTCATCATTAAATAGAGTGAAAATTTTTATAAATGTGGGATAATAATAATAAAAACTATGTAAGGGATATAAAAAGAAGGAAATCATTATTCCATTAAAAAATAATAAAAATCATGAAAAACTCTTTGTCAAAAAAAACTTTACCCAGAATGAGAAATATCATTATCTAATAAATATCATTTAGTTTTCCTTTTAAAAACAAATTATATTCAATATAACTCATTAGAAAACATAGAAAATTCATGAAATTTCCATTTAATTTTGTCACATTTAACCCTTACAAAACCCTACACAATCCTATGAGATAAGAAAAATCTTACAGTCAATCTTCTAATATAATTCTCAATAGAATATAATCATTACCCAATTAATTAGAGCACTATCTGGGTGCACCCATCATTAAAGCTATAATGGGATCACCCATAACTATCAAGGTACACCCATCATTTATAATGATTATAAACCTTAACCTGAAGTAAAATAGTTCATCATTTTAAAAACACTTCAAAGCATATTCAAAAATTACATTCAAATATAAAAATACATTTTTATTTCAAAAAGATAATTTTCAATACAAAATACACATTTTCATTGGAAAACCATTTTTAATACAAAAAACCCAATAAAAAGGGAACGATGTTTTTCCATTTAAGAAAATAATAAATCGTGCGATAAAGGCCAAAAATAAAATAATGGAAAAAGTGAAATAAAATTCATTATCAATGTGTATTTTATGAATAGTATATTCATTTTGTTGTTTGTCTTAATGTTGCGTATAAAACATGAAAAAGGATTCATTTTTTAAAACATTTAAATGAAATTAAAAATAGAAATAAAATTACCTTTATAAACTATTTATATCCACAAATGTAAATATATTAAATAATATAAATAATATTAACATGGATAAAATATTGTAAAATTAAATATTTATACGTCAAAAGTGTATCATACTGCATTGAAAAATTAAATAATAATTCACGTGAATGATTAACATTTATAAAAACATTAAATAACATGATAACAGATAAAATACCGTTATATAATTTAAAAAGGGATGTATATACACCTTATAAAAATAATGAAGGTGCATATCAACATGAAATTCTTCAATGAAAGTATATTAAGATGAAATCCCTTACCTTTGCTCTGACATGTCATGTGTGTCATTATATTCATGAATATTAAAGTAATTTTAATTATTTAATTTAATAGGATCGTTTTTCATGTATATAATTACATTTATACTTATAAAATTTTTTAAATATCTAATTAAACAATTAAACTATCATTGGTTGTTTTTCCCATATTCGGTTTATGTGTCAAAAATGACTTTGGTAGGTCAACAATGGTCAAAGGGTTCATTATATAAAATTATCTAGAATAATAATAAAGATATAATTATCATATTTATAAATTATTCTTTTAATCCCAATAATGGAATATGTTTAGGAAAAATGAACCAATGTTACAATCCTTGAGACGATTGGTCATATGTACACATGAGTAACGATCCCATTTTTCAATGATTATTATGGAAAAAAGGTAAGTAAAATTTATATTTATAGAATTATAATTAAATCATAAATACCATGTTATTTAATCATATATACTTATATATATAATTATTTTGTTACAAAGGGAATCACATCACATCGAGGAGGGGGTACTCCACACGTCCACGAATGAGGATATCACTTTTTCTGTGTGTGAATGGGTAATAAAGAAAATGATATATTATATTTCCATAAAAAAAATTATTTCATGAATATAATATATATGTTTTGTATGTTTCATATTTTTAATAAATACTATCCCCAATACATCCCACTTTTTTTGTGAACATATCACATCGCTTTGAGAAGGCGGTAGTCCACATGTCTAGAAATGATGTTATTTTAATTATACTAAATGGAAAGCATGAAGGTATGTGTTATATAAAAAATCCATAATTATTAAAAAAATGTTAAATTTATATATATATTTATATATATATATTTGAATCATTTTTTCTATCATAATTCCCAACTATGAGAGGCAGTAAATAGAAACAAAGGACATCGTTTTGTGAGGCGGTAGTTCATTGTAAATAAACGGTAATTTCATTACCATGTGATATAAGTGTATATAGGTGTAGGTAGGACCTTTATCATTAAAATAATAGATGTGTTGACTATACTTAATTTATTATATAATCGTGGAATAATAATAAATTAATGGTTGGAGAAAGAAATAAATCTCAATGGTGTATTGAAGAATTTTTCCTCTTTTTTCAGGTAACTCCTGGTTTGCACCAAATGAATTATTTTGTTGTATTTATTCCTAATGTGTGGAATCTACGGTTAATTTATTGATGTTCGGAGATTATTTTAGTAGGGTACAGATGAGCCAAATATTCTTGACATGTGTGGATAATTGAGGAGGAGAGGAGGCCTTATATAAGTGGGGAAATGACACATTGGATATTCTTGAAAAGCATTGAGTGATCCTCACATTTTAGTTGTCCCAAAAGGGTCAAATATCTACTATTATAGATAATTAGAAGTTTAATTGTTGAAATATGTCCAGAAAATCAATTTTATACATGTTTAGTGTCATTTTGACACCTGATTTCCCAGGATTAGTCACTAAATAACCTTATTTTTTTAATCAATCCAACTAATTTTAATTACATTCACGAAATATTTTCGTAAAATTTAATTTTAAATTATTATACATTATAAATTATTTTCATTCCAAATGTATAATACACTTTACCAATTTTAAATCATATAAGTAGCTGATGTTAACATAAAATTAATCTCAATGATGGAATGACAAAGTGGGTTTTTATAGTAAAGGTTTTTCAAAATATTTCTATGGTTTTATATATATATTCAATGTGAAATTTATTATAATTGACTAAAATGGATTAAATAATATAAAATATATATAATTATATTTTTATACTTATTAAAAATATATATATATTATAGAAATAAATTGGATGAAAAAACAGATTTGAACAAAAAATCAGTATTATTAACAATTCATTTAAATATGAAATTTCTCAAAAAAATAAAAAAAATCAAACATATTAAATTTTGATATTTTATTTCCAAATGTAAGTCTATTTTGTCATATATTCACTATAAAATTATCAAAATGTTGATTTAAAATAGTGGTTCAACAAAACAACAGCAAAACATCCAAAATAAATAATAATATTAAGAGTATATTATTGATCGGTATAACTCAATGTTGTGTGTAACATAATATTTTAGAAAAACTAATTGTTTAATTTCATTTACATAATTATACACATCATCAATTTTAATGTAAAATTTATATTTAATTAAAATATATTAATAAATATAAAAAATAATTATTTTATCATAATCTAGGATGTTACATCCTTCCCCAATTTGGGAAATTTTGTTATCAATGTTTTATTCTCTTATCAAATAGGTGGGGATATTGTTTTAACAATATTTTCAAATACCCATGTCACCTTTTCGACCATATGGTTCTTTTATAAAAAAATAACTTGATGAATGACACTATTCTACAACACTTGATCTATGCATTCCAGAACCTAAACTAGCTGTTCCTCATATAAAATATCATCTTCCACCTAAACTACATTAGTGACAGATATATGACATGAATCGGGTACATACATCCTTAAACTTGAAACAAGAAATGCATTATTTACATAGGATTAACATGGAGGTATGGACACTCAGTGGGAAATTGATCCAAATTTCTCCAGGATTTCACATGGTTCAATGAACCTTGGACTCATCATCCCTTTATTACCAAAACTCATCACACTTTTCGAAGGATAAAATTTTTAAAATACATGATTACAAACCTTAAAAGAAATATAATTCCTTCTATTATCTACGTAACTCTTCTTCCTACTCTAACCTACCCGTATGTGTTTTAAATCAACTAGACATTCTCCAACATTTCTTCTACCAACTCTAGTCCTTTAAAATTCCTTTCCCTTGTATCATTGTAAAAATTCAGTGTATATCTTCACTAAGAATATAATGTCTCAAATGTATCCTTTTATATACTATAATTCAAAATATTATTATAATAACACTCCAATAGAGAAATATTTCTATCCCAACTTCCTCAGTAATCCTTTGAGAAATAACCATTCATGTCCACCAAGGTCTAAATTTTCTGCTAAGACTATCCATTATATTGTAGTTGAAAAGTTGTAATATAATTTAATTTAGTACCCAAATTTTTTTTAATTCCTTTCCAAAAATTAGGAATGAACGTGGGATCACCGTTTTATATAATAGGGAGAATCACTCCATGTAATCTAATAATCTCTTTTAGATATAGTATACAAAGATACTCTAAATACATCATTTCTCAAATTGGGATAAAATGTTCAGATTTGGTAAATCGATCAAAAATAACCCGAATTTTCTTACTACCTTGAGATTTATTTTTAAATACCACATTGAAATAAATTAATATATTATCCAATTATCACTCCAGAACTGGAAATGGATTGAGAAACCCCTTCTATGACTATCTTTCTACATTTACGTGATGAAAAGTCAAAAACGTCTAAAAAATATAAGCAATGTATATTTCCATTTCATCCCACAAATAAAACTCTTGAAGGTCGTTGAATATATTAATATTTCTGGGATGAACAAGAAATAAATAACTATCTTTGGTTAAAAACTCCTTTCTCAACTTTGAATCATAAGGCTCACATATTATTTTCCCAAATCATAAAACACATTCATCATCAATATTAAAATCATGAAACATACCATTATTAATGGAATATACCTTTTCATAGAAATATTGATCTACCTTATCATCCACCATAATTCATTCTAACAAAGTCAAATGCACTAAAACCAGAAATAGAATAAATTATGTCCATTCATCAACAAATTATAGGCCAAAATTCATCAAAACATTGACCAAAGGAAAATGTTCCAAATGTAACAAGGTTAACATCACATTACTTTTTTTGACTCAATGCATGATCCACCTTGTTAGCCTTTCATGGATGGCAACGAATCATGAGATCATAATACTTGATTAGTTGTAGTCATCTTCTATTTCTCATTTTCAGTTATTTCTTTGTGAATATATACATCAATATTTTTTTGACCTATATATATTTCACACTTTAATTTATTCAAATTAAGAATCGATGTTTTTAAAGAAAAAAACAACAACTAGTTGCAAATCATGTCTAGGGTAATTCAACTCACAGTATTTCAACCAACATTAAACATAAGTAATTACCATGTAATTTTTCATTAGGACACATCCAAGTTATATCGATGCAGCATCATTGTAGATGAAAAATTCATTATTTTTGGAAGGCAAGGCCAAAACAATAACATTCACCAATCCGCTTTTTAGTTTTGAAAAACAACCATCACATTCATTTTAGAATATGAACATAAATATTATTCATATTAACGTAGTTACTGCTCTAGACAATCATGAATTTTTTTAAAAAAAACCACATATAGTTAACCAGTAATCCAAGAAAACTATACATCCCAGTGATATATGTGGGCCTTGGCTACTCTTCAACAACTTTATTTTTAGTAAGATCAACAGCTATTCCATCTTTCGAAAAAATGTGTGCAATGAATGATATTTGTTACAAATAGAATTCACACATTCTCAATTCCCCATAATGTTTCTTTTCTTTGGAGGTTTTTAAAATAATCCTTATATTCCAATAATGTATTTATTGATGTTCATAAAATATTAAAATATTATAAATAAAAAATATAAGAAAATTTTCAAGGAACACAAGGAAAATTAAATTCATAAGATCCATTAATATAATATTTTCATTAGATAACCCCTGTAGCATAACTAAAAATTCATAGCATCCATATCTAGTTAAAAGAACTATCTCCAAAATGTCATATTCTTCTATGTACAATTGAAGGTACTCTGACCTAATTCAACCAGAAAAAAAGATTTTACTCCCAATATCTTATCAAAAAATCATCAATATGTGGAAACTGATACTAGTTATTAATAGTGATTTTATTAAAGTATCTATAATAATTGTAAAGTATCATTGATTTATATTTATTTTTAATTAAAAAGATAGGAACACCCCAAGTTAAAGTGATAAGTCCGATGAAATCATAATCTAATAACTCATACAATTTCTTTTTCAACTCTAAAAGTTCGACATAATCCATTTCATAAGGGGGTTTAAAATAGTATTTTCATTGAATACAAGTAAAAATTAAACTAAACCTCTTAACCAAGAATAACACCAAAATATTAATCTAAAAACATATAGGTATTCATATACTTCATGCCCATCACTAATTTTACCATTTTCATTGTTTTAAAAATATGAGATATGTAACATTCATTTACATCATTAAGAAAATTATTATATTCTTTTTAATTTTTCAAAGGAATGAAATTATTGAACACAACTTTCATTGAACTAAAATAAATCATAGCATGATAAACTAAAAGTAAATCTATACAAAGAATTATATAAAACTAAAATATGGCTAGTTAAAAAAGAATAGCAGGATATACCATCTTAATAATCACAGTAAAAATATTCCTATAAATCTAGATGTCTTTATTACTTTTACCATGGGTTTTTAACAAAAGTTGTATCTTACATTAATGAGGTTATATCCCCGATCTACTTGAAAATTTCTCAGAAATAAAATAATGTGAATATCCAGATTCAAATAGATTATTGAGATAATTTGAGAAGACAACTAATATTCTTATCACCACTTCATTTGATTTCCCAACATTAACTATTGTAGTCAACAAATAACATTTCTACAAAATTATATTTCTGATCAGGAAGATCTTGATCATGTGTGACTAGCTTTGAATATGAATTATCATAATGACCCATGTCATTGAAACTAAAAGAATTTACCAACATATGGATATCAGTTACCACATTCTATGATTATTTAGGATTATTTTCCTTGCATTCATGGGAAATCTTCCAAACTTTCCACATCAGTATTACTTATATATTTTCCTTAGACATTCTCTATAGTGGTTTTTACCACACTTAATAAAATATTGGAATATCAGTTTCATTCCTCCATATTTTATTCTTAAGGAGAAATTTGTTGAATTTTTCCCATTCCATGGAATAAAGATCATCTTTATATATGTTATTCTTAAAAAAACCCCTAATCAACATCACCTTCATAATGATAAATGATGAGGTTACCTTTTGATGTTGAGAACATCCCATCCCATCACATATCTTTTCCAGGGCATTGATCCATCCCATTGATACCACTGGGTCAGATGATCCCCTATATGATGGGGTTTTTGCCTCATGAAAAGCTCTAAAAGTGTCATTTTTCATCATGATAGAATGGTTTCTTCTCTATCATAGATGCCAACACCATTTATCATCTAAGTCAACTAATCCATTACTACAAAAATTACTCTTTTCCAATTCAAACCAACATAGGATTATTATTTGGAAGGATATCATCCTCTCAGTTATTTCCCACTACTAATTCACATTTTCCCTATCAAAAACCATTCTGAATAGATATATTTTAGATGAAGAAACATGGTAATAATGAAATTCAATAACAGTTTAACTTCCCCATCAGGTACAATATTTCATTGAAAAGTTAATAATATTATACTAACCTCTAAATATATCTAAACCTACATTTTATACTGTCTATAACACCCCGACCATGATCATTACATAATATTGAGTTTTAATCCTGAAATTTATTTTCTTTAATTTCTAGATCATTTTAGGTTTAGATATTTATATTATTTGGCCTTAACACATACATAAAAAAACAATAAAATATAAAGTGGACAATTCTAATTAGTATCATTTTTTCCACCATATAACAAATTTTAATGAATAAGAATGATCTCATTTATGTATACTTTTCACAAAATTCAGCATTCCCCTTCCAATCCCAAAATCTTCACTAAATCATAAAAAAAACTTTTAAAAACATGGGATGAGCATAGAATGATCATTAAGGGATATAAAAATGGAATAATGAGTCATTAATAAAAATTAAAACTCAAGAAAAAAACCTTTCTTGAAAGAAAAACATTTTACCCAAAAAGTAAAATATCATTATATATTAAATATAATTTATTTTACCTTTTACAAAAAAACTATATTAATAAAAAATCCTTAAAAAAATAAAATATGCATATATGTCATGACTTGACCGAATGGGGTATGACTATGACTCCCCAATCCCACGTCCATAGGTCAGGGGCTGGTGTTTAGCACTGAGTAGGCAATCACTAATATGAGAGGCCTTAGCCTATGGTACGTGTACACATGAACCCACATAACAATCCATGAAATAGTGTATAGATATATATAAATTTACAAATAAATGCATTAATACATCTATCCAATCTAGAGTATATAATAAATATGAAAAAAGAAAAATACACAGCCACAAAAAATTGTAAAATCATACATCTTACTTAGTAGGAGTGGATTGCTATTAAATGAACCCACTAGTATTATCCTCGAACAAGCATTGGTAAACACCCCGATCGGTCAAGATCATAATTATTTTCTTACTCTGAGTCCTAAAAAGATTCTATAAAAAGGCCAATGTTCAGCATAAGACACAACACTTGTGGGAAAAGCCAATGAATGGGTGTGTATAAAGATACTTAATAGGTTCCCAAAAACCCAAAAAAAAAACGGGGAAAATAAATTTAAATAGTATGCTCCATCCATCATGGGGAAACTCAAATGAGAGAGAAAATCCATATTAAGACCCTCCTCGAGTAACAAGACTACTTATCTTAGACAATAAGGTGTTTTAACCAAGATATAACAGCACTGTAAGGAAACCCCTTTAAAAATACACAAATATACTCATCTCAAACTTCAAACCTCATATGGTTTCAAACGCATAGCTAGATAATGGTTACTACTCAAGTAATAGAGGAAGCACTCATCCAAGAGAACACACCTCATGAGCTATTTCATCTTAGAATACAAATGTATAATAGATACGAATCATTGGGTACAACCCAACAATCCCTAATCGTACTTTTGAGAGAAACACTCCATCGGGAAACAAAAAATTGATGTAACACCACCACCATCCCAAGGTGTATAAATTAGAAATAACACACTATTTGAATATCTCCACAAATAACACTATAAAGAAACTCAATATATCTTGATACTAATATTAAATATCTCACCCATCCAATATGGGGGATACTGCAAACCCTACTTGAACAACACTAGGTCTCAAATCCTTGAAGGAGGATCCCTCCCAATAACTATTGGGGGATACTATTATTCTTGTGTAAAAACCATAAACCACAATTACTCATATAGGATATTAGTCTGAGGATCTTCTAGTGGATACCAAAACCCAATCTGGTGTCCAAAAACCTCACTCAGAAAGGGGATCACTCTCAGGATCCGCTAGGGGACAACAAAACCGAAAATTACACCTTGTAGATCATATCACACTGATAGAGGATATTCTCTTATACAGAGTTTATCATGATGATTCCATAAACCCCATATTATTTAACTCGTGAAGTAAGGGATTACAATTTTATTAATACCATAAACCCAATGTAAACAATATACTGAGTTTGGGATCACATATCAGATGATGTTGCAACCCTATAATCTCCACCATCTACATATGGTATCATATACCCAATGACACATCAAAACCTATAGGTATTTCCTTCTATTTAGGGGAGCATCTCCCTTTTATAGTTGGTCACGATGATACCATGAACCAGATCTATGGAAATAATGTGCTAGAGGACCCCACCCAATCCTCTCTGTAGTGATACAACCACCCTAATTATATTATAGAGGATAACCCCATAGACTCTCCAAAGGGATTAGATAATCTATCCATGATCATCCTATTAATGGTATCACAATATTGTACTAAGGAAGTAATTCACCTCGAATAATCATATTGATTAACCAAGGGATCTCACTGAATTGAAAATGGTCGAAACATCAACAAACCATGAAACCCACAACACCACCACACATCGCATCTATTAGGCCCAAACCATGGACACCAAGGTATTCTATATGGAAAATTACTCAGTATAGGCGACGAGGAGGACCGAATCTGAGCCCCGAAGGATGAGACAAAAAAGATAGAAAATCCTCTGAGAGGATACCAAACGGTGTGTAAGGGGGTCTACATTGTGTGTGACCACTACCTGAACACCTGTTCATGTTCTCTAACCACATGGATTGGTTGTTCATGTGGCCCCGCATGTCATCAAATAGGGATATATAGTGCATCCTACCTCGTCCTGGCCTTCTCCATATATTCCTTTCACAAAAATAAAAAAATCATTTCATCCACATGGCATGTACCCCTTTGTATATATCATGTCTTGGTTACATGGCCCCTTGGTCATGTCTCTTTCCCATGTATTCCACATGGATTCCTAAACTATGTCTTCAGGCGACACTACATGGGTTAATACATGGCGTGTAACTACGATACATGGTGTGTAGTCCCCAAAACTCATCTTCCCCAAACAAAAAGGAAATGGGGTGTGTCGCACTGGTATACATGCCATTTTTATGAAACAATTTGTCAGTAATTCCTTGCGATAAGCCTAGATCACCCCCATTGTTTCTTGAAAAACACAGATCGACCCTCAATGGGTCCCTAACTATAATCAAAGTGATATACAACCTAAATATGATGCATAAAAATGGGGATCATGACATAAAACTCAAAACACCTTCCTCAAGGAGAAATTTCGAATATTAGATATTGAGATGGTGCTTTAAATCAATTATTTCCAAATTTGTGAGTAGTTTTCATCAAGATTAGAGATCAAAGGCCCTCATTTATTTTATTTTCTCCTTGGGTAATTTGTCACTAAAATGGGAATGGGGTGGGGGATCCTATCATAGGAACCAAAGGGATAGTAAGATAGGATTTATTTAATTTTTATTAAATAAATCCTCCTATTTAACTGCCTTACAACACACACCCATCCAACTCACCTCCAACCAAACACCCAACACCAATAATGTTTATGTCATAACTAGGGTAAAAACGATGTTCTGAACACAATTGTGTACTCATAATTCTGATCTAAGACTCTAATTGGGTTTTATTCCTGTTTCAAAATATACTAGGTAGGGGTGATAAATATATTTTTTTTTTATTATCACAGCATAAAGGCTCTCCAGGCCCCAGAACTCCACACTAGCTCTGTGCCTAACTTCGGAAACATTCTTAGGAATATTACAAAGTCTTAAAGGTAAAAACACAAGTCACTATGTTATACGTACCTTGAGAAATCATCACATTGACCACTTATAGTACCCTTATAGACCCTTATATATAGTAATAACATTGCGGGAAACTTATGATTTAATTCCATTGAAAATTTAATCATTACCTGTTACAGTGAAACAATATCTTTGTGCAGACATCATTTAAGCTAGAACGGGCTCCCCCAATTCTATCTGGGTACACCCATAATTTATAAAGTCCAAAAACAACAACCTAAAATAAAATATTTCAATATTTGAAAAACACATTTAAATTCAAATGGAAATCAATTTTAGATATTAAAATTCCATTTTGTTTTAAAAATACCATTAAAAAAATACACATTTCTTTTGGAAAACCATTTTCAATAAAAAAAATACCCAAAGAAGGAAAATATGTTTTTTCATTTAAGAAAACATGAAATCTTCCAAATGGATGAAAAATTATAACAATTTTAATAGTAGTAGAAAAGTCATTTTTATAGTATAATTTAAGAATAATACATTCCTTTTGTTATTTTTCAACGAGTTCAATTTAAAACATGTAAAAATATTTATCTTTGAAAATATTTGAATGAAACTACAAATAGACATAAAATTTCATATATAACCATTTATATCTATAGAAATAAATATGTAATATAATATTAAGAATATTGAAAGAGATAAAAGTTTTAAAAATTAAATCTTTAACAATTCAAAGTGTCCCATACAACATTTAACATTTCAATAATAATCCCCATAAAATTTGAACATTTAAAAACATTAAATAACAAGAGAATATATAAAATATGGATATAGAATGTCAAAGGGTATATATATACACCTTATAATGAAATAAATAATCATGTCTACCAGAAATACCTCTATCAATGAATATTGAGACGAAATCACTAACCTTGGGTCTGAATTTTCACAAGTGTCTTTGTATTTTCGAATAATAAACATATGATATTTAACGACTCGCTCAGAACCTATTTAAATTTTATAATAAATTTTATATTAATTACTACAATTTTTTTAACAACTACTTAAATAATTAATCATAGATTGTTTGTTTTGACCATATTCGATTTATGTATAAAAAACTACTTTTGTTGGTCAACTATGGTAAAAGGAGTCATTATATAAAAACGAATAAAATAATAATCATTAAATAATTATCATATTTATAAATAAATTTTGCTTTTAAAAATAATATTGATGTATTGTTATAAAAAATGAACAATGGTTACAATCATAGAGACGGTTGGTCATACGTACACAAAAACAATGATCAAATTTTTCAACAATCATTATATAAAGAATATAAGTAACATTTACTTTTCTAGAATTATAATTATTTCAAAAAATCAATTTTATTTACTCATATTTACTTATATATAGAATTATTTTGGTGCAAAAGGAATCACATTGATGTGAGGAGGTGGTAGCCCACACATCCATGAATGGTGTTATCACTTTTTCTGTGTGTGAAAGTGTAATAAAGAAAATAATATATTATATTTTCATAAAGTTAATTATGTCATGAAAATCGTATAGTTTCTATGTATGCCACATATTTTTAATTAAACCCATATATAATACATTTTGTATTGTGTGTTAACATATGACATCTCATTGAGGAGGCGGTGGTCCACATGTCCACAAACGATGTTATCATATTTACACAAAATAGAAAACATAAAGGTATATTTTATATAAAAAATCCAGAATTATGAAACAAAAATATTATATATATATATATATTATAATATATATATATAAAAATTATTTCTATCATAATTCCTAGCGATGATGGGTGGTAAAGGGAAAACAAATGATATAGTTTGTAAGGTGGTAGTTTTTCATAGAAGAACTGTAATTTCATTATCCATTTGATAGAAGTGAGGGTAGATTTAGGTACAACCCTTTATGTAACATGTTATCTATATATCTATGAGGATTATTTTATTACATAACCATGTACTAATAATAAATGAAGTGGTGGAGAAAGAAACAAAACTCAAATTCACATTGAAGAATGTGACATTTTTTTCAGGTGACTCTTGTTTTTCACCAAAGGGAATCATTCAAAGGATTTATACCCAAATTTAGGACTCAAGGGTAAATATAGGTATGTTAGGGGATTTTTTTTGGTATGGTTTGGATGAGAATTTTTTTTGATAGGTGTGATGATGTGATGAGGAGAGGAGGCCTTTTATTAGCAGTAGTGTAGAAAACATTTTTATCATCATTTTTATTAAATTTTTTTTAGCTGAACTTTTTAATGAAGATGTAAGAAATATTTTTTTTACATTGGTTATAAGAAAATTTACACTATAAATATAGATTGGAACCGATTTTTTATGTCGGTTATTTAATAACTGACGTGGTAGATAATTTATGATGTCGATTATTTAATAACCGATTATAAATCGCTTCCAAATGAAGATTTATTATGTTGTTTATTAAATAACCGACATAATAATCATTCTACTACATCGGTTATTAAATAACCGAAATCAAAAACCATGTCATTGAATCATTTTTTGACATCGTTTTTTTAATAACTGATGTGAATAATGCTTCGGGGTGAAATTTTTTACGTCAGTTATTTAATAGCCAATATAAAAAACATTCTAAAATGTTGGTAATTTTATAAAAGATGTGGTATATGATCTAGGATGATGTTTTCAACATCATTTATAAAATAACCGATGTCAAAAATATGATACCACATCGTTTTTTAAATACCCGATTTGAAAAAAAATTAGCCTAGTTTTTTTAACATCGATTATAAAATATCCTATGTAAAAACCAATTTTTTTTAAACAATCATGGAACCATTCCTCTACACTATCGATGCAGACCTGAAACAATCATAACCAAACCAAAACCAGAAAAATAAAACCAAGGATGACTAGATCGAAATAATAATAACAAAAAAAAATTAAACATTCACATTTATAACATTTAAAACATACAATATCAACTTAAAAAACCTAAATCCAACCAGAAAACTACAAAATAAACATTTGTGGGTCATCAAATAGCTGTAAATTAAATCAAAATTAGTTAACATGTAAAATTAATATATCCAATGAAATATTATGGAATGGTTTATAAGGAAATATAACCTCATCAAACATGAAAACTATTCTGGATTTAATTATTTAATAAATAAATATTAACATATAATATTAGAATTTTTTGATGCCTTGTTTTCTATGAAATTTTTGTTTAAATGAGTGTGTCAATTCATGATTTTATTTATAATTAATACATCCAAAATATACGTATTATAATTGGATATTTACCTTTAAATTTACATATTTGATCTTGGAACTCTTTTTTTGAGTTTTTGAAAGTAAGATCATCCCCTTTTAAAAAATAATACGACGGAGGTAAATTTATAATTAATTATAATATAAACAAATATTAAGAAATTGAAACTTAGTTTTCCAACATATTTTCCAAAAAAATTACCACATAACCATGGAGAGAGAATATCCAATAAAGTGTTTTCTCCATTGTAAAAAAACACCTAATATCTAATAGAATCTAATATAAAATAAAATTTTAATGTTATTGGTTTTTATGATAAAAGATATATTACATATTGTGAGATATATGTTTCATACATCTCATAAAAAGGAATCAACCAACACTATGTGATTATATTTTGTTCCAATATTTTAGTAATATAAATTTTTTTGTTCCTCATCCAATGCATACGCTGGAGGGGAAATCAATTATGGGCTAATGAATCCATATATACCTATCTGATCATTCTTCTCACATATTTTACAATGATACCTAACAAAAAAACAGACATAAGTATACATTTTTAATGAAATTAACGTAGGGAAGGAATTGTGTTAAGACATACATGGAAAAGATTTTCACTATGTGGACGCCCAACCTATCTCTAGTAACAAGCTCCATGATATCATTTTTCATAATTCCCATATCTATTTCACATCCACAAATATGATCTTCCATTGCAAATTTATAATGATCCACCATCAAATTTGAATTTCTTGAAAATCTATCAAGACTATTAGAATATGTATCTTATGTCATAGCCATTTATCTTTGTTGTTGAATATAAATTATTTTTTATCCTTTAATGTATTCATGTAAATAAATAGATAAATATATTCACTTTCAAATGTAAAAATATATTTAATCAAAAAATAAATTAAAAGATATAACATACATATATCATTATGGTAGTGGGTCATAGAAGAGTGGACGGATAAACAAAAAACTGGTCTATACTTTGTCTAACTATCATCACCTCATCTATAGGTAAATGTAATCAAGATCATATATATATATATAATATCTAATACAATGAACCTATGCTTCTCTACCTCTAACTATTGATGATGAACTATATATCATATATAATAAATCATCCCATATGCAACTATATGATGGTGAGGGTCATCAACATATAACTCACAATAACAAAGAAGTTGTGAAGGAAAGGGTGTGGGAGTAGGTTAAAAAATGGGGTCTATATGATAAGGTGGATGATAAGTAATGGGTACTGGAGGGGTGGGAGTGGGAGCTGCTGGCGGCGGTGGAGGATAAAAAATTTACATCTACAGGTGGAGGTGGAGGAGTGGGAGCAATATTCTGAAATTGCCTTTACCTGTTTGAAAACATATAATGTGTCAATGATCTATTAATTTCCTCCATCATCACATTAATATTAAGAACTTAAGCCTCTAAATATTATTTTTTTAAATACCCTTATTGTAAGAAGCTTAATAACTTGGAAACAATGTTTTTATAGATACACCTGTCAGGTATCCACATACATGACCCTGGATTTCAGGATTTCTCAATGCTATATAATAAATATGTAGCCACCCATTAGCTATAAATACCCCCTATGTTCTATGCTATTCAAGAGAATCATGTATGAATTAATTGAAAAATTATGTAATGTTTTAAAGTATATAAAGAAGATAATTAACTTAAATAAAAAAAATAAATATCTTACAATATCCTCAGCTACGATCCTTGATTCTTCCGTAAGATATTCCCCATTTTTCCCATCTGATCTCTCTTCTATTTTTCAAGTCTATATGTAAAGGATAATAGGAAACAATGATAGATATTGATGACTCAACTCTTTGTTTTGGTAATTTTTCCACCATCATTTGTTCTTCCAATAATGTATTCCCTCCCTGAGGAATGTTATGATGGTATAGATTTTTAGAATAGATATCTTAATGAGATATCCTTATTTACTATAAATTAATAATAATAATTCATTAACAAGTAATTAATAAAAATTTTATTATAAGAAAAAATTGTAAAAGTTTACATTGTACTTACCAATAATAATTCTTTTCTTCTACTTTCAACAAATTTATTTCATGTGTTGTAATTTATGAAAGGATATATATGACATGGATTACCAAGTTTCCTATAAATAACGACGAAATCGGAAGTGAGGGTTGATTTTAAATCCCATTATCTCCTAGAATCCATCAATAAGAATTTTTTCCCAACGCCTCCAATATCAGTTGTACTAAATGTAATATGATAAAGAAGAGGTAAAACATATTATACTATGAACATTTAATGATTAGTCAAACAATAGCAGAAGATCTTACCAAAATTATCACCCACATCTGAGATAGTGTCACTTTTTCCAACCTTTTTAAACAATTATAAAAAATTCTTATGTTTATTTTACCCTAATTTTATATTAAAATCATAAAATATTTTTCATTTGGACATCTATGAATATCATTCTCATGAAACACTATGTATATCCTCTGGTTTTGGCTTTGGGCAAGTGATTTCTTTGGTAAATGTGTTCTTCCACATTTACCAACTCTTGAACTCTTATTTTCAATTGTGGGAGATCATGAAGAATATTGGGGTATATCAAGAAGAGAATGTGAATGTTCCCCCAAGACATATGATTATGATGCTCATCTCCATAATTATGTGGTTGACCAACTGATTGATTTTCCATTATCCTTCAAATCAAAAAATAAAACATTAGTTCAAAAATATAAAAATTCAAATATTATCATACTATTTTAAACAAAAAATAAAAAACATAACTAAGTAACATAATAGTAAACATGGTTAACATGGTAAACATGGTAAGCATGGTAAGCATGGTAAATATAGTAAACATGGAAAACATGGTAAATATGGTAAATTAATTTTCATTCAACAAAATCAATAAATATATAAGTTATGTAATGGTAAACATGGTAAACTGTGGTAAACTTGGTAAACATGGTAATGTAATTTCCCTTCAACAAAATCACTAAATATATAAGTTATATAATGGTAAACATGGTAAACTAAAAAAACTAAACAAAGATAAACAAACATTCCAACTTATAAATTTTAATAATCATTTTGATAATGAAAGAAATTACAATATCTAAAATTTATAAAATTAAAAAATGTTAACAATAAATAAGCATATGTTACCTGTAATATTAAGAATTTACAAGTGGATTGTTTTCCAAAATTCCTCCATAATTATCATTACTTATGTCACAAACCATTTCAGTAACATGCTCATTATTATTTTTTTGTTAATCTTTCCATGGAAGTAGGGATATCACATAAATCAATATCTTAATTAAGTTGATCCTCGCTAAAATATTATACCTTTCCTTATAAAAATATACCACTACATATTTGACTGATCAAGAACATAAAAAATATATTTGTCATGTTTTTCCATTATAAAATAATCATTTGTTTCTTCCAATCTATTCAGATTAACAACTATCATTCCCAATTCATCATGTCTAAAACTATTTTTGTCAGTTATCCATTTTCATTTAAACAAATGAAATTTATTTTTAACATAATAAACCACCCATATTTCTTCAATAACTCTATAATATGTAGTTGAAGAAGATATTGGGTTTTGTCTTTAAAACTCAAAATATTCATTGCTTTTGTATACTTTAATACCCCACTATTCTGAACTGTAACTTTTTTGTCTTGAGATTTCGTATGAAATGGATATCCATTAATGTCATACTCGTACCATGTTATCACATTTGAACTTGGACCACCCACTAACCATCTTAATGTCTCTCATGCATTTGATCATTTAAGAAGGGTCTTTTTAAACCATCGGAAAAATGTTTTCTTAGGATCATTGAAAATCCACATTTCATTCTTCTTTGGATGGCATTTTTTCAACTCATTAATATATAATGTGATATATGGTCGAGCATCAAATATGTTATTCGAGATTATTAAATACACCTTATTCATATGTTTAGCTGACAACTATTTCAATTTCAAGTCATGAATCTCATTTCCCTCATTATTAATGTAACACCCTGAGCTTCCATGATACGCTTCTCTTTCAATAATGCAATAGCTTGCATTGTACGCAAGTTCGAGATTCTAATGCACCACGACCAATCAAAATAGCCATTATGAATAGTAATACCCACTTTTTGAAATTATATATATTTTATATTTCAAAATGGACTTCATTTGTGGATTTGGAATATCGAAATTACCCTATGTTGAATTTTTTTTATTTTTCTGAGAACTTCCAATTTTTTATGAATAGTGAAAAATACTTAAAAACAATGTTTTTAATCAAAAAAATTATAGTGATAAATTATAATATAGAGTGGATTTAAAGTATATTTAGAATATATTTTTACCATTTTATCCAATGGCGGTCATTAGAATTAATTTCACATTGAAATTGGACCTAAACAATTGTCAATCTCTAGATATATATTGTTTCTTAAAAACACGCTATTTGATGTGACATCGGGAATTAATTATAAAACTAATTAATGAAAATTATTTGTTTGAAATTTTTTAAAATAGAAATCATTTTTTAATTCATAATTTCAATTATAGCTTAGGGTAAAATTTAGGCATTGTTCTGAAAAACTTCAATTTTTGATGAATAGTGAAACCACTAAGTGGTAGTTAAAAAACTGATTTTTTTTAAATGAATCATAACCACTTTTTTGATTTTATTTTCAAAAATCCGACATACATGGTTTTCATTAGTAATTAAAATGTGGTTCAATGTGATTAAAATAATTTTATGTTGAAAGGTAACTTTTAAGATTAATTAATCGCGATTAAAGGTAATTAGTGAAATTTAAGATAAAAATGATATTATAAAAATATAAAATTACTTTTACACTTGTTCTACACTTATTTGATGAGACATGGACGACCAATAAAATCCATCGGTCAACTTGGGGACCCCATGGAGCCACATGGGTAAGAAAATGACAATAATAACTTTTTATTTAAAGTAAAAATAAAATTGTCACAAACATGTGTTGTTTTACTAAAACAATTATTACATGGGGTTATATAAGTTAAATTTTAGACTATAAATTTTAATTAGAAAGATAAGAATATTTCCTACATCATGATATTTTTTATATAATTGTTAGACATTAAATAAATTAAATGTTTTATGACACGATGATGATGCAGCGATTACCTCATTAATTAATGATTTAAATAAAATGAAAAGATAATATAAAATCTAAGACTTAAACTTGTCAAAAACCTATTGTATGGGCATATTTCCAACCCTTTCACCTTATCCTATAAATATATAATTGTGGGACTTCTAATATTTGAAAAGTATCTCATAATAATGTAACATTTCATTACTTTCAAAGAGTGCCCCTCCTCTCCTCTTATAAAAGGCCCCCACCACTACCACCTTATTCACACCAATAAATCCATTAGGCTCAGCCAAACTCTGCCCAAATACTCTCTCAAATTCCATCTCTTACTCTTAGAAGCCTCACTTTGGGCAGAATTCTTCCCATGGAAGCCTTTGGCTCAAATAAAAAAGAGTAACTCAATTTTAAGGTAATGTCTTATCTTGTGTTCTTTTGTTTTATTTTGCTTCTCCAACCCCCTAAACTCTTTTTATTCCTTTATTTTGTAACAACACCAGTATACTCAATATACATGGATATTTTTATTAGAATGATTTTATTTACACTTACACACACATTCGTCTAATGGTTAAAGAACATATTGTTTCTGTGGTTGGTCAATTACTGCCTCACGAAACGATGATTGTTCAATCTTCTTTTAACACCTCTAATGGTGTCCATTATAATGACACTATTTTTATATATGATAAATATTATGTTTTTGTTTTCATTATGATTTTTTATTATTCATTTATGGAATAACTTTATTATTTCCATTATTGATAAATGCGATAATTTCATTTTAGGAAGTGTGGACTACCACCCCCTCAAAGTGATTTGAATCGTTAACGCCATATGTGGGATGTATATAGGATGGAGTAAATGGTATTATACATTATATTATACTATAATTATAATATAACTTTATAAAATTATGATTTCATTCCATTTAATATGAAATAGAAATGAAAGTAGCGTTCATGCGTACATACGTCTTATCGTCTCCATGAACGGTGCATTTCATTTCATACCTCTAAATGTTATATAATATTATGTATGAATGTATATGCTGGATATATATGATATATATGATATCTACAACATTAATATAATTCTGGATATAATGGTTATTTTATCACATGAACAACTTGTAATTATAAGAAGTTTATTTTTGACTCAAGTACCAAAGATCAACAAAACGACCGTTATTAACATAAATAATTACATAATGTTCATAACATGGTAATAAGTGATATAAAAGGAATAATAAACTTGAAAAAGGTTCTTATGAAATTATAAATTAACTCTTGTTTATTATTCATGAGGTTAAAGAACAGTCGAGTCAAGTCGGACATGAGGTAAGGGAACTTCTTAACCCAATTTCCATTCTTGGGTAAATCTCCTACTTTCGAATTATATAAAGATATTATTATGTCCTATCTTGTATTTATTCTTTCTTTATCTGTACATATAGTTAATTCACATAATAGATATATTTTATTTAAAAAATGATCTTTGTTAGAACTTCGTCTCAATCTCATTTCATTGAGGCATATTTTATTTTATACACAACATTCTTTTATACGGTGTACAAACCCCTTTGACATTTATGTTTATTCAAAAAGAATATTTTTTATACAAAGTGATTTACTAAATGACGAAAAGGAATGTTTTTCTTGTCGTACGTATGCGGCGACAACGAATTCTCTGCCGTCGTGACCATTATTTGAGTTTCGGCTTCCTCAACAAGCCATAACATTTTTTCAAAATGAAAAATAAATACCAAGTTTAAATTTTCTATTATTTTGGTATAGAAAATGGTTTTGATAATGTTTTTATAATATAAATGTGTTGTATTGATATCTTGGGATTAAAATTTGGAAATTTTATGTTTCCTTTATTCATGTTTTATGTGATACGATTATGTTATGGTTTATGATATGTTTAAACATGTTCATATGAGGAATGAATTGGACTTAATAAGTGACGGGTGGGGCCCACTATAGCTCTTCGATGGATCGGCAGGTCTCATGAGAAAAAATAGTGTCTTGGCACGAGACCTTGACAAAATCTTATTTGTGGTATTGTCACGAGGCCTTGGCTACGTAGTGATGATAGTCTGGAATTATGAATTTCATCATTATGAAAGTGGTTTTTGATATTGCGTTTGATTATTTGACGAGTAGATTATCTATGTGGATAAGTAAATGGAATTATATCATTTTACTTTTTCCATATTATGTTGAAGTTCAAGTTTAAAAGGATTTTGTTTTATTTATACATTTCCTTAAATGATTATGTTTAGTTATGAAAGCTTCCGATATATTGTTATCCTTACTAGGCATCTGAGCTCACCCCTTTCAATGTTTTAATTTTTCCAGGATGTGAAGAAGTATTTTATGAATGACCTGCAGAGATAGTCTGAAGGGGATATGGGTGTGGACTATGGAGACTATTTTATTGTAGTTTTTCACATTATGATATAATGTAACGTTTATGAATGTATCTAGTGTTTCCAAGGCCACTAAACTAATCGGTCTTTTGAGACTTGATCTTTTGTGATCTTGCCAATGTTATGCAATAATGCACCGACTCTGGGTAACATGGGTTAGGGCATTACAGATGGTATCAGAGGTAGTTTAGTACTATCCTTGGAAGCAAGATTTAGATAAACTCTGAATAGAGAACATAACCCTAAGATAGAATTTCAAGATTAGTATATAAGAACTTCATAGAATTTTGGTATTATAGAGATTTTGTGATTTTTGCAAATAATACATCCCTTTCTGGATACGAGCAGGTAGAGGCTGCTCTGGCATAGATGTACCTAGGGGTAAAACCTGAAAACACCGCTTTGAGCTAGACTCGAATGGGAACGGGTGCACGATAGTAGGCCTTGTTGCAATCTTGGTTACGACACTCCTGGGGGATATGCTTAGGATAATTCATGATTTCTGAGTATATACTTCCTCAAAGAAAACATTTTTTTATGGATTATATCCATAAATAGTTCAATTTATGTTAAGTGTTTTACAAGTATGGAATTATGTATTTCAATTCATAAACTAATCTAGTTTATGCCATTATTAAGAAATGGTGCCTAGTGGGAGGAATGGAAACCGTATCAATGCACGCACTCAATGTACAGATTTCCCTCCTACTCAAGATAATTATAGTGGAGCTGGTGATACAACTGGTTCTGGTCATCTTATCACCATACTGGGACAACTCACTCAGGTTATGAATAATAACCTTACTCGTATGGAGCACCCTGATCCGCAATGTGGAGGATCAAAGTTAGATAGTTTCATGAGGCAACAACCGCCACCATTTAATGGGTGTACAAATCCATTAGCAGCTGAGGAATGGATAAACTCCTTAGAGAAAATATTCCACGCCTTGGGGAGTAGCGAAATGGAGAAGGTCATCATAGCAGTTTACCGCCACACAGGAGATGTCAATCAATGGTGGTCACTGATTCAAAACACAAAAGAAGATTATGTAGTATCAAATATGGAATGGATGGAGTTCAAAGAGCTTTTCTTTGAAAAATAATTCCCTCGTTACCATCGAGCAGATATGGAAAGGCAATTTCTGAGTCTGAGAGAGAAGGAGGTTGAGAATGTCGCAATGTATGAGGCTAACTTTACAAGGTTCGAAAGGCATGCAATAGATTATATACGTAATCCAAGAAGTAAGATTGATCGTTTCTTTTATGGGTTAAAACCATTTCTCCTTCGAGACATAATCTCACAATCTTTCTCTTCGTATGAAGATATAGTCTCATGTGCTATCAAGACATAAAATGAATTCTATAAGTCTTATGACAACAAAGTAAAGAAAAAGAACAAGAGAATGGTGGAACAAGAGATAGATAAAGGGAAAAGGGAAAGAAGGATTTTCCATTATGATATAATTGTGGGAAGAATCACCCCGGAACATTCATAAAAGGAATGGGAGTTTGTTATAAATGTGGAGAAAAAGGTCACCAGGCTCGTGATTTTAAGGGAAAGAAAGAGGCTATCAATGTTGAATGCTACAATTATAGGGAAATGGGGAATTATGCAAATGAATGTCCTAATCGTCAGAGAAACTTAGCTAAGAAAAGGACATGGGATTAAGGCCAATCATAAGTTGTTACTACAGTTGAAGTGAAATAAATAATGTATTGGTGCTTTTGGACTGAAGAATTATATTCTGGTTGTAGGAATAATATGATTATACTGTAGTACTTGGTGTTTTCATTAAGGTTTTAATATGATTAATTTAACCATATTATTAGTATGTGACAATTATAGAAACATCACTTTGTTTGGGGAATCTAATGTTACAATTGATTTTGGAATTTTGAGACTTTTTAGAGAAAGTCTGGATAGAGGTTTTTTGGATAACTATAAAGGTTGGAATGGATTAATTTGAACCTTGGATAGTATTGTTTAAGCTTAAAAAATTTCTAAAGATTATTTTTTGGAATATTATAATACTATACTTTTAGGAAAATGATGACCTGCAGGTTGGGGGATAACCCGTCGCATCGGACAAAGCTGCAGGAATCGAACCCACAACCATAGTGCGACATGCCTTTATTACCTACAACTACCCTACAAGAAGTCCCTGGTTATTACAAAATAGTTTTCCTAATCTAAACGGTATGTGGTAATAATTGGAACCTTATACAATTAGGACAAATAGAACATTTTTGAGTTCTGTTACCATTTGGAGTGAAAGATGGGTTTGTGGCAAAAAATTTAATAAAGAATGAAAGTCTGCATGAAAAGTAAATATATTTCCTTACGTTCTTAGTAAATCTCTTAAATAAATTCCTTAACTTTATGAATGCTATCTTTAAAAAAACGTTGTCGGTTAACTTTTCCAACTGGGGATTCAATGACCGTTTAACCAATCACAAGTTTGTGATTTTCTTGTGGTTAAATTTCTCCTAATCTTGTTTTCTACAACTCTCCACCAGAACTTGATGGTTTGTTTTTCCTCCATATCCATATTTTCATAGAATCTTAGTATGGGCTATCTCGGGTGACCTTTGTACTTCTCTTTCTTTCTTTTAATGTTATATTTTTATTAACCCTATTTCCGATGTGGGTTTTCCAAAAAGGTATTTTCCATTTTCAACATTTTATTTTCAAATAAAAATTTCAAATTGCGAGGATGTGATTTATTTAAGGAGAGGAGAATGTAACACCCTAAGCTTCCACGATACGGTTCTCTTTCAATAATGCAATAGCTTGCATTGTACGCAAGTCTGATATTCTAACGCATCGCGACCAATCAAAATAGCAATTATGAATAGTAATAACCACTTTTTGAAATTATATATATTTTATATTTCAAAATGGACTTCATTTGTGGATTCGAAATATCGAAATTATCCTATGTTTAATTTTTGGTATTTTTCTGAGAACTTCCAATTTTTTATGAATAGTGAAAAATACTTAAAAACAACGTTTTTAATCAAAATAAATTATATCGATAAATTATACTATAGAGTGGTTTTAAAGTATAATTATAATATATTTTTACCATTTTATCCAATGGCGGTCATTAGAATTAATTTCACTTTGAAATTGCACATAATCAATTGTCAATCTTTTGATATATATTGTTTCTTAAAAACATGCTATTTGTTTTGACAGCGGGAATTAATTATAAAATTAATTAATTAAACATATATGTTAGAAATTTTTTAAAATAGACATCATTTTTGAATTTGGAATATCAAATATAGCTTAGGGTGAAATTTTGGCATTGTTCTGAAAAACTTCAATTTTTGATGAATAGTGAAACCACCAAGTGGTAGTTAAAAAACTGATTTTTTGTTTAAATGAATCATTACCACTTCTGTGATTTGATTTTAATAAATCTTACATAAATGGTTTTCATTAGGAAGTAAAATGTGGTTCAATGGGATTAAAATAATTTATGGGTGAATAGTAACTTTTAAGTTTAATTTATCGCAATTAAAGGTAATTAGTGAAATTTAAGTTAAAATGATATTATAAAAATATGAAATTACTTTTACACTTGTCCTAAACTTATTGGATGAGTCATGGCTGACCACGACAATCCATGGGTCAACTTGGGTACCCCATGGAGCCACATGGGTATGAAAATGACAATAATAACTTTTTATTTAAAGTAAAAATAAAATTGTCACAAACATGTGTTGTTTTACTAAAACAATTATTACATGGGGTTATATAACATAAATTTTAGAATATAAATATTAATATGAAATATAATAATATTTCCTACATCATGATATATTTTTTATAATTTTTAGACATTAAATAAATTAAATTATTTGTGGCATACGATGATGCAGCGATTACCTCATTAATTAACGATTAAAATAAAATGAAAATATAATGTAAAATCTACGACTTAAACTTGTAAAAAACCTATTGGATGGGTATATTTAGAACCCTTATCACATTATCCTCTAAATATATAATTTTGGGACCTCTAAAATCCGAAAATATCTCATAATAATGTAGCATTTCATTACATTCCAAGAGTGCCCCTACTCTCCTCTTAAAAAAGACCCCCACCACTACCACCTTATTCACACCTTCAAATCCATTTGGATCGGCCAACCTCTGCACAAATACTCTATCAACATCCATATCTTACTCCTAGAAGCCTTACTTTTGGCAGAATTCTTCCCAAATAAGCCTTTGGATCAAATCAAAAAGAGTTACCCTATTTTAAGGTAATGTCTTCTCTTGTGTTCTTTTGTTTTATTTTTCTTCTCCAATCCAATAAACTCTTTTTATTCCATTATTTTGTAACAAAAACATTATTTCTAATATAATTGGATGTTTTTATGATAATTATTTTATTTAAACTTACAGACACATTCGTCTAATAGTTAAAGAACATATTGTTTCTCTGGGTGGCAAATTACTGCCTAACGAAACGATGATTGTTCAATATTCTTTTAACACCTCTCATGGTGGCCATTATGATGAAACTATCATTATATATGATATATCTTATGTTTTTGGTTTCCTTATGATTTTTATTTTTCATTTATTACATACCTTTATGATTTCCATTATGGGTAAACGCGATAGTTTCATTTTAGGAAGTGCGGACTATTGCCCCCTCAAAGTGATTTGAATCGTTAATGCCATATGTGGGATATATAAAGGATGGAGTAAATGGTAGTATACTTTATATTATAATGGAATTATAATATACCTTTATATAATCATTATTTCATTACATTTAATATGAAATAGAAATGAAATTAGCGTTCATGCATACGTACAAATTACCGTCTCCATGAACGGTGCATTTCATTTCTTACCTCTAAATGTTATATAATATTATGAATGAATGTATATACGAGATATATATGATATATATGATATCTAAATCATGAATATAATTCTGGATATAATGGATATTTTACCACATCAACAAATTGTAATTATAAGAAGTTTATTTTTGACTCAAGTACCAAAGATCAACAAAACGACCGTTATTAACATAAATAATTACATAATGTTCATAACATGGTAATAAGTGATATAAAAGGAATAATAAACTTGAAAATGGATATGAAGCAATTATAAATTAACTCTAGTTTATTATTCAGGAGGTTAAATAATGGTCGAGTCATGTGGGACACGAGGTAATGGATCTTCTTAACTCAATTTCCATTCTTTTGGTTAATCTCCTACTTTCAAATCATGTCATGATATTATTATGTCCTATTTTGTATTTATACTTTCTTTATGTGTACATATAGTTAATTCACATAATAGATATATTTTATTTAAAAAATGATCACTGTATGGACTTCGTCTCAATCTCCTTTCATTGAGGCATATTTTGTTTTATACACAACTTTCTTTTATACGGCGTACAAACCCCTTTGACTTTTACGTTTATTAAAAAGGAATCTTTTTTATAAGAATCATTTTAATAAACGACAAAAAGGAATGTTTTTATTGTCGTACGTATTCGGCGACAACGACTTCTCTGCCGCTGTGACCATTATTTGAGTTTCGGCTTCCCCAACAAGCCATAACTTTTTTTTAAAATGAAAAATAAATACCAAGTTCTAATTTTATTTTATTTTGGTATTGAAAGTGGTTTTGATAATGTTTTAATTATATCAATGTGTTGTACTGATATCTTGTGATTGATATGTGGAAACGTTATGTTTCCTTTATGCATGTTTTATGTGATACGATTATGTTATGATTTATGATATGTTTACACCTGTTCGTATGACGAATGCATTGGACTTAATAAGTGATTGGTGGAGCCCACTATAGCTCCTCGATGCATCGGCAGGTCTCATGATACAAACTAGTGTCTTGGCATGAGGCCTTGAAAAAATCTTATTTGTGGTCTTTTCATGAGGCCTTGGCTACGTGGTTATGATAGTCTGGCATTATGCATTCCATTATTATGAAAGTGGTTTTTGATATTTAATGTGATTATTCGACCAGTAGAATATCCATGTGGATAAGTAAATGGAATTATCTTATTTTACTTTTTTCGTATTATGTTGAAGTTCAAGTTTAAAATGATTTTGTTTTAGTTATACATTGCCTTAAATGTTTCTGTTTATTTATGAAATATTCCGCTATATAGTTATCCTTACTGAGCATCTGAGCTCACCCATTTCAATGTTTTAATTTTTCCAGGATGTGAATAAGTATTTTATGAATGACCTGCAGGGATAGTCTAAAGGGGATATGGGTGTGGACTATGGAGACTATGTTATTGTAGTTTTTCACTTTATGATATAATGTAATGTTTATGAATGTATCTAGTGTTTCTAAGGCTATTAATCTAATCGGTCTTTCGAGACTTGATCTTTTGTGATCATACCAATGTTACGCAATAATGCACCGACTCTGGGTAATTGGGGTCATGGCGTTACAATTAACTCAATCATGGAAAGATAGAGGCAATCCAATGTGGTCCACCGCAAATATGTATCTTGTAAAAAACTACAAAACCTCCTCAAACATATACTTTTGAATAATATAGGCTCTAGGTAGATATAAATTCATAACATACCCCTTCAAAATTTTAATATACCTTTCAAAAGGATACATTCAACATATATATACAGGTCTGTAATTCTTTATTTCTCGAACCACATTAACTATTAAATTAATGATTATATCAAAAAATATGGAGGAAAATAAATTTCCAATTCAAGAAGTTTATAAATTAAATCATTTTCCAAAATGTTCAAATCATCCACATCAATCGCCTTTTACAAATTGAATTGAAAAAATCACACTCCTTCATGATAATCATTATTCGATAGATGGGAAATATTCCAAGCAATTCAACTAGTAGAAGTTATTGTATCATGATGCGACAATCATGAGATTTCATAATTGTAAAATTCAAATCCTTCGAAGAAAAAAAATTACATTTTAGGAATAACCTTACAGCACTTTGATATCATGTAGACCCAGAAAAAAATTATTTTTTTTCTCTTGGATAATGTATGAAAAGTCGGGGGAATTAATGTTCACCTTACATTAGTAGGGGAAGCTAAATCGAAATGTATTCCCATTGATAGTATGTAAAATCTTGCCTACAAACCATATTTAGTCTATCTTTTAATATCTAACAATGATCCAATAAAATTTCCAATGATATTCTACTCCGCGTGCATGACATAAATATTATGATACACTTCATGAAATCCCAAGTACTGTACCTCAAAAAATATTGACCTTTTCTTCAAAATATGTCTATCATTACTAGATTTATGTTTCTTTCCCAATGTTACATAAATGTTTCTCACCATCTCTAAATTCTCATCATTGGATAATGTCTTGGAGCAATATATAATTATTGTGAGAAATTGAATTCCTTTTTTAGTCTTCAAAAATATTGATCCATAGCCAAAAACATTCTATGACCCATGTATATAGTTTTCATCCCATGATTCAATTGACAATAAGAAGTATGTTGTTCGTAAATAGGACATAATTTATTCCCCTTAAGAGTGTATCCAAAAAAAATCCATAAATTGGTATGTCATTGATAGTGAACATAAGCACCGCATGCTATTGAAAATATTTCATTTTATAAGAATCATACACCCTAATAGCCTCATCCTATAAAAGTTTCAATTCAATAATCAATTGTGACAAGAAAACATAAATATCATTTTTGGGTTTCTTTGGACCAGAGATCATTATACTCAACATGACATATTTGTGGTTCTTACAAACCTCAAGAATATTAGTTGTAAATTAAAAATAAAACAAGATGTGAACTATGTGTGCTAATGAGTCTTTGATATGGATTCATTCTATCTGTGAAAAACACAAGTCGAATATTTCTAATTTTATTTTTGAATATTGGATAGTTCTCGTCAATATTATTCCATTGTGTAAAATCATCTAGATGATGTATATTTCATTACCATATCTACTCATTATCATTCCTTCTTATTCATTTTTCATCATGTGAATTAGAAAATAATCTTTTAAAATGATGAATTATAGGAAGATACCCTAATAACTTGGTAGGGACCTCTATAATCTCTACATCAGTGTGAGAGTTTAATTTCTACTTATACCATGATGTCCCACTTTTTGGACATTGAAAAAAATTCATATTCCATCCTATATATAATGTAGTCATTCGAATAGTCATATATTTTCATGTCACCATATTCCATCAGTAAAAGTATTTTCTGGTCCTTATAATGTGAATATGGAAGATCGTTGTATTTTGGAAGAATTTATTTTAACAATAGTATCATATCTATAAAAATCATGTCACTCCATACATGTTTCACCTTTATGTTAATCAATGTAAACATTTCCAATAAAATCCTAAAATATGTACAACTAGGATACAATAGTTTTTCAGCATCAACATATAGATGCTCAACTGTCGGTTCTATCTCTATTTTTTCTACTATAATATCACGAATCATTTCTTAAAATTAATCAATGTTACTATCTTGAAAATCATCATCACCAGTAGATATGACATTCAATTAAATTTTACCATGCAAAATATAAGGATCGTAACTTGGGTTAAAACCAAGAAAAATTAGACGATATTTGATATCTCTACTTTTCAACTTTTTTGTATTAAAACATTTTAGGTATGGGTAGAAAAAAATTTCATTGCTTGGCACATTTTGTTTATCAAATTCCAAAAAGGCGTCAACACCTTACTCATATTCATTACTCATTTAATGTGCCATAATCCAAATTTGACAAATTGTTACTTATAAAAAATTTCAAAATTATACATTTATTTAAGATAATACCATTTTATATTTATATGAATATATCATAATTTTAATGTAAAATAATTTTTAAATAAAGAACAATTATATGTGTATTTGAAAAAGATATGCATGGAAATAATTTTAAAAATTAAATATAAGTAAATAAAACATATTTATATTTATATTTAATAGGACATAATTTGAAAGTAACATAATTTTGAAATATAATATAACAAAAATATTTTTATATGTGAAAATAATAGACATTTTCTTGAGAAAAAAAATATTTTCTTCATTTCATGTACTTTTGATAGTCATATATATGAGTTATATTATTCTTATTGAGTTTTTTTTGGAAAATGGTATTCTGTATTGTCAAAATTGATTCGAGTGGATAGTTGATATTGTTAGTTTCTATGACACTATTTAAAATGGATTTATATTTGACTCAATGTTCATGCCTCAAGAGGAACGTAGATTTTCTTGGAAAGGTAGTGAAAATATCATATTCAAGGTATGTTGATAGGTTGTTTTGGTGGATTCATAGTTAATAATAAATAGTTAATAAATTCATTTCCAAATATATAATCAATTATACGCCAACATACTATGTTGTAATATACACTAGCAGTTCACATAAAATATGTACTATATAAATTCTGACCATATAAGAAAATAATAAAATAAAAAATTGGCCCATTTCTTATAGGAAGACAGAGTACATATTTATCACAAAACACCTAGGAAAATATATCTTCTTTTTTTTCTAAGCCAGAATAACCAAAAAAGTAATGTGTTATATAAAATGACAAGGGTACAATTGAATATAACCAATGACTTGATGGTATCCATATGGGGATTTCATATTTAAATATGGAAGTATCTAACAAAAGTAACATAATGATTAATGACCAACAATTTCAGATCAAGGATAAGAAAAACTGTGTCAAATAATGATAACATTAGGAAATAATCCAATATAATGCTATATTTTTAAAAAGGAAATCAAAAAATGTGAATGTATGGAATCCATGAAAAATAATTAATGAAATAGAGGCGTGTATGGTTTACTTGAGTGTTGTGAGTCAATATGATATATTCGGTGTTAATAAATATGATGAACGATTCTGGAAGAATGGGGTTGAAGGGCATGAGTTTGAAGAATCGTTTCTACTTTTTTCCGTGGGAGAGAGATGAGTCGCAGTATCCTGATCGAAAAAATCAATGACACCATAAAGTGAAGGATACATTTTCTAAATGATTTATCACTTTGGTTATTTAATAACCGACTTGATAAAGTATTTTTTATTACATTTATCAGGTTGGATATTATATAACCGATGAGATAAACATATTTTTACATCAGTTATAAAATAACAAACCAGATAAATATTATTTTTTATGTTGGTTATAAAATAACCACCATAAATAATCATCTTTATCATGTCGTCTTTTATATAACATACTTATTAAAGTGGGTAAGTTGATTTTTCATGTCCGATATTATATATCCAATGTGAAAAATCAATAGTTGGAATTTTTTCTTCTATTATAAAATAACTTACATAAAAAACAAATATAGACATTTATTACGTCGGTTATAATAGAAATGACATGATAAATCAACTTTTACATCTTTTTAGGTCTGTTATTTATAACCGACGTAAAATATGCCAATGTGGTAAATGTTTTCTGCACTCATCTTGGGGGGGGGGGGAAGACACATAGGGTATTCATGAAAAACAATTGAAATCTCCCAATGTTTTACTTTTCCTACAATAGTTAAAAACTGACCATTATATATCCTTATTGGTTTAATGGTTGAAATATGTCCATAAAATAACTTTTAGACAACTATATGGTCATTTTTACACATTATTTCCCATGTTTAGCCATCAATTAAGCTATTTTTTCCTTGATCACTATAATTAATATTAATTGATTTCAATAATAATTTTTGTAAAAAATATTTTGACCATATTAGAAATTATAAGTTATTTTTATTCCAAATTTGTAATCCACTTTTTCAAATTCAGATCACATAAGTGGATTAAATTAATTTATAATTAATCCCATAGTTTTGTTTATAATGCTTATTTTTAAAGTAAAAATGTTCATAAGTTGGCTATGTTTTATTTTCTAAATTTATGGTGATTTTTTATAATAACCTCAATTTATTAAATGATATAAAATTGAAAGAATTTTACTTTAAAAATAATTAATAACATAATTTAACTATATAAATAAATTAGTTGAAAAAACAGTTATGATCTAAAATTCAATATTATTCACTATTCATCAAATTATTATGTTTCTCAAAAAAATGAGAAAAATTCACCCAGAGTAAATTTGGATATTTACATTTCAACGGAGATGTTTATTTATTCAAATAATAATTTAAAAAAAGAATTACCAATTTTATTAAAAATAGGTACGCCATTAAAAAGAAAAAAAACATCCATATTAAATAATAATATAAAAATTATATTATTGTTCAGTATAAATTAGTCTTTCGTGTAACACAAGAAATTAGATAAGATAATTGTTGTTTATTTTATATATTATTTTTCATATAATCATTTTTAATTTAATGTTACAATTTAATTCATAAATATTAATAAATATGAAAAAAAAATATTTTAATCATTACCTAGGACGTTATAATTATCACAGTGTACCGCAGTCAAAGTCCATATCTTAGTAGTAAGCTCAAAAGTGTCATCAAAGTAAAAAATATCTAATATAATTGTATTCATGAACCATTGGTATCTCTCAAACAATTTCCTTGGTATTTCATATCAATAAGAAGCCATTCAACGTCTTGGGGAATTGATACAATAGCTACCACACCAATATTGGTTTCCTAGACCTAAATGATGTAGTATGAACACACTAACACCATTTACATAAGATCCCAATCAAATACCTGAAAAAAAAACTCCAAACACCCACTGAGAGGAAAGACCACCTTTGATTACCATCATCACATGTAACCGGATAAGAATGCATGTGGAAAGACCACACCTTGTTCATGTGCTTTGTGGTTGAGGGGGAACAATCATTGGTGAAGGACCCACTCGATATTATTGCACAATTATAGGGGAAAAACATATAGATATTGGATTCATGGAATCCATAGAATGAGGGAATTTTAAATCTACCTTTTCAATGGGTCAGATAGCCTCTCACCCTTGTGTGATAGAGGTTCTAATCATAGTAAAAATCTATTGATCACATATTATTTTTTTCATTGAGTAAGCATCACTAAAAGAATAACCCCTATCACAACACCACATGTCATATCTTTAATGGCAATAGGAAGGCCACAATAACAACATATATATATAAAAACACTTTGGAAAAGATATATTTGAGCCCAAATCTAAGTCTTAAAGCTGGTGATACTTAATTTGTAAAATTATGAGAAAATTATATGGTGTGTATAGGAAATAAATGGTGTAAATTTAATTCCCCTAGAAATTCAATGACATATTCTAATTCTAATATAATTTTTCCCATTCCCATGTACACTAGATGAGTTTGGGTACCAGGTCCATATCTGTGTACAATGTTGTGACTGTGTACTCTAGTTGTACCCATGCATCTAGGAATGTCGGTTTATCAGGATAGGTTAATTCCCAAGTACTATTTTGTTAAAATATTTACATAAAAAATAGGATCACATGGTTTATATGTTTCATACAATCTATGTTATACTAACTCTTCCATAACCCATAAATTCCACTACAATGAGACTATATAGTACGTAGTCCATAACTACAGTAGTGGTTATGAGGATTTTCCAAAAATTCATGTTTGTTTAACATGACTTAGCTGCATCATCACCACATACATTTTTTCTTCAAAATATCACCAAGGTTCTCGAATCTTTTCCTGACCATTCTGAATCCATCATCAGTGGTCGGATTCCTACCACCCGATCTACTTGGATTTCCATCCCATCAGGTTTCTATAGTTAAAACTGAAACCCATGTATAAGAACACTCTATCCACCTATAACGTATCTATAATATCATATCACACCACATTACACCTTATTCATTCTCTTGATCTGGATATTGAACCCTAGTATAATTCTATATCATGAAAAAATTATATTGCGGGGATTTTACAGAGTATTTGTAGATTCATTTTCTAAAGGAAACACCGATGAGAAATGTTAAAAGATAGACTAGAGAAAATCATGATACAAAAATGTGATAGATTGTCAGGACCATTTTGGGATCGATTCTATTTATTGAGGAAGGAATCTGTTATCAAAAGGGTTAAATAAATAAATAAAAAATACAAGAAGAATTACTTTCATTTGAAGTTTGGAAATATTTGGAAAAAATTCGGAAAAACAATCCATTATGATAAAATAAAACAAGGATGGAAATCCCTGAAATATTTCTCCCTATATTGAAGATCGATCGATGGTTAATGAAGAATGGGTTGTGTTGTTGTCATTTGAGAGATCAAGAATCTTCATTGATGAAGAAACATCACTTGAAGAATAGATGCTACTCCATAATCTATTGTCATCCATAAATATATTTCATTCATGGCTATTCTAATATCCTAGGATTATGTATATAATATTAGGCTATTTCAAATAATATGGATTAAATAAATAAGGCTCATGGTTATCCCATTAAAAATAAATAAATAAATAAATAATTTAATTTATTTAACACACACACCAATGGTAACCTTCAACTGAACATCTGATATTGACTGAATTTATGTTATTCCTAGGATAAAATTTGTTTTCCAAAAACTACCATGGTCTTAGATTTCCCATAAGATGGCCCAATCCAAGGGATAACTAATTAATACAAAAATATGCATGATCATGCTTCAATATATATATGTTTCTTTTTTTAAGATAGAAATTCCATGATACTATGGAACCCAAATATAGTGAAAACTATAAGAAAAATAAATATATATGTGTATAAAAATTAAAAGGATCAAATGAAAAAACTATATTTTTTACAAGATGATATAAAATAATGATATTCTACTATATATCTAAATCTTACTCTTGTCATATGAAAAATATAGAGGGAGTCCTCAGCTCCCAATCTTATATGATTGATAAAGGAACCCAATGAAACCTCGCAACATATTTAATGAATAATCTACTATGTTGAAAAATGGAAGAATCCTTTCTAATAGTATTAAAATATTCTAAATTGATAATGAAATCAATTGCAACCTAAATAAAATTCTTCCCCTTAGATGTTTTGGATATTTTGATGATCCATGGTAATCTATTCCCATTTAGATCCTAGTATGGTTAATGGTTATAACATCCCCATAGAATTATAGCTACCGACATTATCATTCTATCATATCAGGAATCAAGATACATAATCTATAGTATTATTATTCTTGGTATTCCACCAAAAATGTTCTTTTTGATCTATATGAATTTTCACACTTCTATGATGAATAAGGAATTTTAAAATATGATATTTGGCTAACATCTCCACCATCAATTCTAGTATTTATGAAATATATATAATTTTCTTTAACTATATCATACCATCATAATAATGGCTAATCTTATGAACATTTCTGAAATTCTTATATAGTTCAAAATCTTCATTTTCTCCTCATCATATGGATGAATTGTAAATCCTTTATATGATATTGATTATATTTTTAACATTTCCTTTAGATTTCAACTTTTATCTTTTACAAATCAATAATTATTTGGTCCATTCCAATCCTTATCATGGATAGAATTGTATAGTATTTCAACTTATAGCATAAACCATGTTATTTTTCTTACTATGCTAGTAATGTACTAAGTATTCATAATCATTAATCAGTTAAAAATTTATTATCTATAATATATTAAGATCAGTAAATGTTAATAAATAATTCAATCATTATTTATCCTTATATATGTCACACAATAATCTAAAATATAATTCCTCTATATTATCAACAAAAGAATTATTTGTTCCATATATAAGTCAAGATTTTGGTAATTTTGATCATGTATTTTCGAATGGGTAGATAAATATGAAATCACCATATCATTCTACATGGAGATTCATCCCAATAACATCTTCGATGCATAATTATATATCTCAAACCCTTATTTAATATTGGGTAGTGGGTGCACTAACCAACCATCTCTTCAACTTGTTGAAATTATCTTCACATTCATTTTTTTACAAGAACGTATCCCACTTCTGGGACAACTTGGGGATTGGATTATATAGAGATGATAAAAATCCCATAAGGAATCATTAATATACATCCTACCAAAGAAAACATCAGATGATATTTACCTTTGTTGTTATATGGAATTTCTCAAAAACTATGGTTCATTAAGGATACATCGATTTACCATTACATGAAATTTTTATACTATAGAATGAATCATTCTTAATCAAAAATTAACAATTCAGAAATTTTTCCTAAAAATTCTTGGTCCCCATGTTAATTTTCACAATTATCAAAGGATTGTAATTCCCATCATTTCTCTTAATATATATACAAATAAGTTCAATAAATACTACCAAAAACAGATCATGGAAATCACTGATGATAATATTAATTAAACCAATGAATATAACATTGTAATTACTATGTCCCAATGGGATTACTAAAAATTATATTTAACATACTTTATACAGAAGGTTATCTTGGTTATACACTCTATGTTAACCATAAAATGATGATATTTAGAATAATGGTAAATCTTAGAAAAGTATTTAGATCCTTATAATTGATAATTCACATCATGTACAGGGGGAAATAATATTTTCTTCTTGACAATGTTATATTAAGGTTCTCAATAATAAATATAAAGTCACATTGGACCATATTTATTCTTAATAAAAATAACAATCGCACCACAAGATGATACACTAGAGTGTATGAATCCATTTAAAATATTATCCTATAGTTTCTTCTTAAATTTATTTAATGGAATCACATTAATTATCTATGGATCCTTTGAAATAAGTACATAAATAGGCATAAGTTTTTTTAAAAACTCATCTTCACAATTTGTATAAATACTAGGGAGCTCTTCAAGAAATTCATAAAAAACACTTCGATAATTGGAATATCCTCTAGGATGTTTTTCTAGAAAACTATTAAATATAGAAAATCATCATGGATATAAATTAAGACCCCAATATCTGAAATAATTTCCTAAGGAATTTTTTATTCGTCCTTAAATTGATAAACAAATATAAGTTATTTAGAATTTGAAATATGACTTACTTTCCTTAAAAATGATATGGTATCTTTATAAATAAATCCAAGATATTCCTATATAAAATTAATATTCTATTGGGACCATGTTGGACCAATTATAAAGTAAGAGGATTTTTCTATTACAGAGTGTTGTCTTTTTGTTGTCAAATAAGATAAATCAATTCACATTATAACGGACATGAAAGTCAGACGATGCTTTGCTAATTTGTGTTTCAAAAATATCATTAGTTTTTAGCACTTGTGATGAAAGCCTTATAAATAAAAGGGGAGTAATGGTGATGCCATTCAAATAATGTTTTGATTTGGAAAGAATGATGCTTCTAGAAGATAGTGAAGCTTCAATACTTCCCTTTGAAACTCTGATGATTATAATGATGGAATATCAAAGGATACATATCACGATGGTGGATTTCATGATGAAAGTTGAACAATGGATATGGGATACAGTCGAGAGAGCAATGAAAAAGGAACAGTCTATTCGGAGGCGGCATAAAAGAACAGATTAAGGAGGCACTGTTTTCTAGTGTTTTGCATATTTTAGGGCCTGAAAATCAGGAGATGAAGAAAGGTGTTTTTGGTAAAGGAAGTTGCACACAAGTTTTATGATGGCTTATTATATTGCACACATGTGAAGTTCCATGATATGAACATCAAAATCTTTCAAGGGAGAGGCATGCACGAAAGATTGTATTTTTCCCACAAATTGGTTTTTACACACAAGATTGAAGGCTGTTTGGAATCCTGTGCACAAGGCATGATTCGAGGTCAAATCTTAATAAAATGGAAAAGGAAAGAAGTGCATGAAATAATAGTTTGTGTGAAATATTGGAGAATTTCCATGAAAGGGGCGGTTGAGTAAAATATTGGATAATTTCCATGATAGAGAAGGTTGTGCGAAATATTGATGAATTAGCACAAAACAATAGGTTGGAAAAAAAGAAACTCGCACACCAAAGGTGACGTAAAATAGGGTTTTGCATGCCATGCATAATTCACAGTCTAAACATCAGAAAATAGAAAATTAAGGAAGTCCGCAAATTATTTCAAACGTGCACAAAAGATAAGGTTGATGTGAAAGAAACATTTGCACCAAAGGAGACGTCAATCGAGGTGTTGTGCGATGTGTCCGGATCTAGCATGAATAATTGGGTATTTTGTGCACAGGGGTCAACGTGGTCTATAAATAAGAGGTTACCCCCTAACATTCTATATGCTAAACACTTAGATATATTCCAAGCTATGAGGTGCAAAAAATATTATGAAAAGAATAGTGCGTGAAAGAAATAGAGTTTCACGCAAGAAGAATAAGTTGCGCACAAGATGAATATGTTACGCATAAGAAGAAAGTTTCGCGCAAGATTTAAGTTGAGTGAATAGTTGTTTCATAACAAAAGTCAAATCTTGCGTGCCTGGTATAAAAGTTGTGAGAAAGACACCTAAAAAGGAGTGCGAAATATTTGGGTTCTTCGTATGTATTCAGTTGTCGATAAGACAGTTCTTACGATCTTCTGGGTAAGAATGTGAAGATTTTTACTTCCAAGAATACACCTTCTCAATTGTAAATAAGCACAAAAATACAGTAATTCCATATTTGTGCTAAGAGGGTTCACGCAAACATAAGGATTTTTTTTTCAAGTTCTACGTTATTGTAAGGTTATATCGTACTCGTTGTATTCCACACCAAATGATTGTTTTCTAGTAGATTTTTTGGTACTGGATTATTTCCATACCATACCAAGGACGTAGCTACTGTTGTTGAGTAGTAAACCTTGTAAATCTTGTGTTCTTGTGGTTGTGGGTGTTCAACAAAGAAGAAACTCTTTAACAGGAGGTGAAGTTTGTTTCAAAAAAAATGAAACGTAAAAATTAATTGACATCATTGTTTCACCCCCTCCCCCTCACAGTGATACTTAGATACTGATTGGGAACATCAAATTAAACTATAAGGATAGTCATTAGACTATTAGGATATTCTTTCCAATAAAATTTAATCATAGAGTAACTATAGACATGAGATGATATCATCAGACCATTAAGAATTTTCACCAATAACTCAATATATAATTATTAAAGTGGAGGTACAATACCCTATGAAAATACCACAGATATTAATTAATGGGTAGATATAGATCAAAATAATACATTATTTTTTCTAGATTGGATTAGTAGTATACCTTTCACTGATCAATTTTCATAATCGACATTGATTGTCTTATCACAAGATATTTCCATTTTTTGATTGGTTTTAAGTTTACTTTGATGACATTCTTCATTATTAACCTTTAGATTAATTTAATGGTTAGAATATTACCCATAATCATTAAATTTTAAGACCTAGAGTGTGGGTAGTGAATTATTGGAATCTTCAAATCATCTATTGTATCTACCATAATCATTATCCCCATTCATCATTCATGGGCATTATGACCAGGATATCCACATTTGAATAACCTTATGGTATCATTCAATCAATTCCCTCGATGTTTCTTCTCACATTTCATGAATGTAGGTGACTAATATTTCATTCTATCATATTATTTAGTTATGTTTTCATGATACTAAATCTATATTTTCTAATCAAAACCACATGAATGATAGGAATATCCAATTTAAATTTCTACTTTTAGAGAACATAGATAAATTTCTTTATCATTACTAAAGTATTTTATACCAAATATATTATGAAGACTTTTTTTATACCACAAAATAATTAATCTATCTTCATTTTATGGTTTATTCTTAAACCAAAAAAAAATTAAGTCATGCAATATTTTCTTCATAGTTACTAATGCATTTATTATCCATATGTTGAATATCAAGGAATACATAACAATTTATCTATATAGAATATAAGGAAAGTACTTACTAAAAATGTCCCAAAATACTTATCACACTTCTAAGAATAATTTTATCCCTCCTACTATATATTATTGATAATATTCAACCACTAATATTTTTCACCTTCAAATTTATAAAAAACAACGAAAATATTTTCATGTTTTGACAACTTGAGAACAGAAAATATTTTCTCAGTCACACTAATCCATCAATCAACGATGAGTGGATCAAGAGACAATATATAATAAGTTATATTTTCACTCATGAAATATTGAGAAAAAAATTATATAATTCATTGATCATTGGGAAGATTGTAATGATTCATTTCATGAGATGTTTTGAGCGAGGAGTAATACTATTATTTCCCATACTTCATAGAATTTAACATTTTAGGGAAAATCTTTCCTTCTTCAAACACATTCATTATTATAATTTTTTTTCTTGTTCTATTCATTAAATAAAAAATAGTCTATGAATAATGATACAATTATCTTAGTAAGAAATCACATAATAATATTATTCAATAATAAGATGTTTAAATCATAACACCTTTTTCATTTTATGAATCATTTGGTTTAACCTAGTCCATCAAATGTAAATATATATTCAAATCCATCATAATAATTTAAATAAAAATTATTAACTAATATAGGAATATATCATTGGAGGTTTGAACTATGTTTTTATAATGGTCCTATTAATTATACACCATAATGATGGATGAAATATACTTGACAAACTCTTTCCAAGGTTATTTCCTCAAAAAATAATTCTTCCAAAACCACACCATCTTGTATTATTCCGAAAGGGATATATTTCCATGAAATTCATATAATACTTAGGTTTATTCCTTGGTTCTTCACCAATGTTCTATAACACAAATATCAAAAAATTACTAAACTATTCTCTGATAACAATTGAGGTGACCCAAGAATAACATACATAGATATCACATTTTTTCAATGATGATTCCATATATCAGAAAAATATACATTCTTAGGAACCATAATGGTTTTTTAATTAAAAACAAGAATTAAAAAAATATTATTTATATACAATATTCATCATTTTTAATATCTATATTTATATATGGTACAATTCTAGAATCATCTAACAGAGTACCTTTATAACTATGGAGAAAATTAAAAAATAAGAAGGGGTGAACTCAAATTCGATATAAGAGTAAACTTAAGAGACCTCAATAAATGATAATAAGTAATAATGTAACAATTATAATCATATAAGTATATGTAATTAAAAATAGAAATCCATAAAAACAGTATCATATATCGTAATATATTCTCAATGAATAAAACTTTATATTATGAGAATATTAAAGAATCAACAAAAAATCATTCATGATCTATAAGGTTAAATCATTACCATATTAACATGTCATTCGAGTGGGGAACTATAATAGGAATAAAACCATATAATATTTCATGGTTCTCTAATCATACTATTATATCATATGGGATCATCCATAAACACATGCTTCTTATATAATAGTAGATCAGGCATCACGTCATGTTTCCTATATCAAAATGGATTAAGCATTCGAGTGGGGAACTATAATAGGCATAAAACCATATCATATTTCATGGTTATATAATCATACTATTATATCATATGGGATAATTTATAAACACATGCTTCTTATATAAAAGTAGATCAAGCGTCACGCCATGTTTCCTATATCAAAATGGATTAATCATCCCAACCTTTTTCATATAGAGGATCGACAACATAAACGAATTTTACATATTTTAATAATTATATATAGGAATTTAAATAACTCATTAACGGGATACATAATTCCAATAACATCCAACACATAAATAAAACAACACATATTAATATTACATTTTGTTAAAAGAATCGTCATATCATCGTAGAATTTCTTATGGAAAATAAATAGATTTTAAAAACATCACATCATCATAATAATAAACCATCCATAAAAATATTAATTCTTGTACCTTTGTGTCTTATCCCCATGAAATTATAAAAATACTTAAAATTTGATTACATAGATAAAAATACCATTAAAAGATAAATCAAACATTTCTTAAAAAAACAATAGAAAATATCATTTTTCTATTGATAACATTTTAACTAAAATATGCCGCAATATTGAGAAAATAAATTTCTCTAAAAATAAAATAACATTTAAATTAATCTTCATGGAAAATAATGGACATGATGGTGGTAATATAAATCTATGTTTGATTTTTTAAAACCAAACACTCTTTCCACACTTAAGGTAAAAGTGAAAATTGGATTATTCTGATAACATATAGAATTATTACATTTAAAAATTAGAAATAATGTAAAATTCTATAAAAATATGTTTTTATAACATTTCAAGTATATGTAATAACTTTCATAAAACTATTTTGAATGGAACCAACATGGAAGAAAAAATATATCTACCATAGATGATATATGGTTATATTTCTATAAATATATATTCTCATCCATTTTAACTATAAAAGGGATAAAATGGTAATAATACATGTGGAATAATAGAAAATATAAAGGATATAAAAATCGTAATATTTAAAATGGGGAATATGCATAAAATTTCCTTCATTGGGAATTTATCACATAAAATCCAGAAAATAAATTATATTTCAACATAATCCCTTTATGATTTGGTAATTTCCTAATAAAAATCACATCACTGAGAGAAAAATATATTAATTTATAAATACACATTATTTTCATGCTAGTGATCATAAAATTAATTCATATGAATTATATATACCACACAAAAGAACATGTATTGAATATTAAATATATATCGTAGAAATAAAAGTGAGATGATAGACCCTTACGCCAGGTCTCATCTTACAATGTACACATTAAAACCACCTAAAAATTATTATAAAATTATTATAAATATTTTTTTTAATAATAATAATTTTTATAAAAGTATATATTATTTACATATATCATCTTATCAAATTTTTATTAACAAATCATTAATGAAATTATTTTTCGATGGTATAATTGCATCATTTTTCAAACATGATTCAATTTTGGAGTCATAAAACTTGTATATTTATCTTGGTTTCCTAAAATCTAGAATTTTAATAATTGTAAAAATAATTATATTTATTATTTATATACATTATTTTCACTATTCTGATAAATTGGTGATGAATTATGAATTACATGACATCATGGATAGGGTATTCCATATGCACACATAAGTGATCTTTCCACTTTCTAATGAATTGGAAAAAAGATATGTAAAATATAATTCAATATTAAAAATGTTGAAATGTCATAAATATAATATATTGTATTAAATACATCATTATAATTAATAATGTGAAGATGTTTTGAAAACAAAACACATGGATTTGAGGAGGTTGTAGTTCACGAATACTCGTATACTTTATTTTCATTTTCCATAACATGGAAAGGTAGTGGATAATGGTTGTTCAATTGTCAAAAGTAAAATTAAATTTATTAAAAATATTTTTATAATTTTATGATAATGGATACCATAGATTTAGAGGAGTTAAAATATTAAATAAAATTTAAATTTCCCAGTTTAGAGTAGTATCTATTTGTTGAGAAACCACCTTAGGCTAACATAATTAATCTTGAAAATATTATATTTTAATAAAACAAATATCTCGGATAAGGTTAAGGAATATATAATTTTATTAAGAATGTTATAGTATTATATAGAAGTATTTAATTTAAAAAAATAGAGAAGAGGTGGTACATTTTATAACTGGGTGAAAAAGGAAATTTGGGATTTCATAAAAGATATAAATAATATATATATATATATATATATGAATCATATAAATTAGATCCGAAGTGAAATTATTTAAAATTTAGTCCATTATAATGTTTATATACCATAAAAAATAATATTTATACCTATTTATGTTTCTTCTTAAACCTTATCTTCTAGTAAAACCACCTCATTAACCCGTTTTACCCATAATTGTGGTAACACAATTTTATCATTTAACAGTCATAAATTTACTTATAAGGTGAATATTGGATCCCAAATTATTAAAATAAGGCATTTTAGACCACTTCTTATAACAAATTTTTTATTTTGATATATATGTATTTTTTAAATAACTTAAAGAAATATTAGTTTATATAAAATACCATCAAATTCAATTTTGGGTTATTCAATTTAATTTTTTTAAAATACCTCAGTAAATTAATTGAATAAAAATATAAACACATTACTATATTTTTTTACTTTATGTTTTCCATTTAAATTCATTTAATATAATGGTTTTTTCAAAAAATAACAATTCTATTAATTTTTTAAAATTCATTTATCTGGATTTTTCTTTTGGACACAAAAGAACTGTATGAGTGTTGTATAAGAATTTAAGTTAATTATATCATCCCTAAAAAGTATAAAAATTAATCCATTAAAATATTGTTATGTTAAAAATAAACTTCAATATTAATTAATAACTTCTTTTATGCCTTTTACAATAATCAAATGATATTAACATAAACTGAGTGAAATTTTCTAATTATTATTTTCGTAATATAATATAAAGGTCATAATAATTTAAAAATGGAACTAAGTTTCAATATTTTCAAAAACAATTATGACAATTTCCTTAATAAACTAATCAAAAATGTTAATTTGATGTTTTATAGTGATTATAAATACTTGTCAAAAATTTATAACCCAATATTATATAATTTTACACTAATGAGGTTGGAACGATTTACCATTGTTAATATTGAATATGGATAAAATTAAAATATTCATACTTTAAAAATTTTGAAACACTTGCTGTAAAATACATAATCCATTTTTCAATATTTCAATTATTGATGTGGGAGAGGTTTATTTTTATATAAGCATGCAAATTAAAATTATAATCATTTTTAGAAATATGAAATTTATTCATAAAACGGGATTCATTCATATCACATTCCTAGAAAACACATATAAAATAATATTAAAATATTTTATTAAATATAAACTATATAATTTTTTTAAAATTATTAACCAATAATTATTAAATTATTGTGTGAAGATAAAAACACAATGCACGCATAAAATCATTTCTTAATAAACATATATTTTACATTGAAATGATTTTATTTACATTTATAATCAGTTGAAGAAAGTTGAATTGAATTTATACATGTGTTACAATTAATTTTTTATAGTTTTTTCAATCATATTTATACCACCAATCCAATGTCTATTTGACAATTTTCACATTAAATAATGACATTTCAATAGTATAGAGTGGTTCATTTAAATTGATGCTTCATGTAAAGTAAACTATCAGATAAATAAATTTATTTAAATAGAAATATATGATGATATATTAGGTTTTTACCCATGAAAGAAAATTTCAATTAAAATTCTCACTCATCACTTGAGGTATTTTAATAATAATGATATCCATGATTTTCTTTCAAACCAAACAAAAAATGAGAAACATACTATAATATTATTTATCTATCAACATCTAAAATACTATAGTAGGTATTAAAAAACATTAATTACTTAGAAATGAATCAATGAAATAGATATTAAATTGTTCATCCTATAATGCTTAATCCATTATAAGATCATTATATTTAGAATCCATATAGAAGGTGAGACTTACCAATTGGGGACCCTCATTAAGAATACAACATAGAAAGAAGAAGTTATGTACATGGATTGGTTGGATTTAAAGAACATATACTTCAGTAAATATCTTCTATGAAACCATTGTAAAAAATGGAGTAAGAAATTATATTGTATAAAATCAATGGATGAATCAATGTGTGTTAGTGGAGAAAATATAAAAAGGATCATGAAACATGCCTTATGTTTAATTATTTCCCTTCCATATATTAATGGTATATTTTATAGTGGTGTTAAATAATGTATGTATATTCCGCAATCCCATTCAACCAGATCTAGTTCTAAAAACATATTAATAATGACACTTCATTGGATACACTTCTATCCTTACAATATCACTCTAATATTTAATAAACAAGGACCTTTTTACAGTTCTAATTAATTTGGATGAATCATAAACAAATAAAATGCAGGTCTTTCTCATCCAATGGAAATCATCTTTAACATTATATATAAAACTAGAAAATCTATAATGATTCTTCATCATCATCCATAATTCTCCACAAAAGATAATATTATAGGATTTTCATTGATAATACTTTTCTTTCATTACTTGGGAAAATTTCAACATTATATTGTGTTGATCACAAACACTTCATAAAGATAAATATATTAAAAAATAATAACATGAGAAACATATGGCATAACATGATATCATAATTTTTATAATCATTAGCCTAATATCATGGAATAAAATGGTTATTTCATATGAAAATGAATTAAATAATAATCATAATAGAGGATCATGACATAATATGAAGCATGTAATCTACCTAAAAATTTCTTCATTGGTATTTTTCAAGTATCCGTATATCATTAATGTGAAATTGTTTTCTTGGATAACTTCCCTCCAACCATAGTTGGTTAAGCACATTACCCATTAAAATTGATATATCATGAGTTGGAAAAATTTCCTAATGTATTTAAGGATATATAATTCTAATCCCCCCAACACATAGCATGTAAATATATCTTTTTGCAACCTGAAATACATCATAATATCATAATGAACCCAATGAATGAATAATGGTTTACATGTCATTCAAATTTAATCACAAAAATAATTTATCTATAAATACATAATTAATGATAACATAATAACCCCTGGAAAATAAACTAGGCCCTATATAAATTAGAAATAATATTAGGTAAATAATACACTAAAAATATGATTAAGCAAAGTAAATTTTCATAATATAGGAAATGGATATTTGGTTTTAGTAAAAACAATCCCCAATCAATCAAGGTATTATGAATCTAGGTGAACATCATTCAATCGAGGTAATGTAATATAAGAAATTAAGTAAGGAATACATTGATAGAAAATTGTGTATATAAATTTTTTTCTTTTTGGAATTAAAAATAAGTGACAGGTAATCCCATTTATATAAAAGATGATTTTCTATGCCATATAGAAAAATATGGTGGATGGTATTATTTAAAGAATACCCCTGATATGGTTGATGGTATTATTTGAAGAATACCCCTGATCAAGCATGAGATGTAGGTAAAAAAATAGAATTATTTCGAGGATAAATTTGAAAATAAGAATTTATATTTTCCATTAAAAATATTCAAAAATTATTATTTTATTAAACAATGGGAATAATAAATTCCTTTTAAGAAATCTTGAATACATATAGAGGAACTCTCTTAAAAAATATAAAATGAGTCAGAAGTATACATACACATGGAACGATGTAAAAGATATTCCTTTTAGTTAAAATTCCAAATAAAAAATTTTAAAATATAAACATTTAAAAACATTTTTTAAACAAATTCAAGGTCATTGAAAATTCACTTTTTAAAAAAACAATTGAATGTTGTAATTTTGGCACTTTATGAAACATTATAATTGATGGATACATTTTTAATACTAATAATGTTGAACAATATTAAAATCCATTAAAATAAATTATTAAATGAACATCAAGAAAAATATTATGGAACCATTCATTTAAAATTGGAGAATATGGGTATAAATATCTCTTGTAACATTAATAAAAAAAATTTTTATATCAAAGAAATGGATATGGAAGACAAAGATTCATTTTTCTTATGTTTTAAATTATTTTATTTTGTTTTACTCCTTAAAAAAATTATCTCCTTAATAGAGAAATTTTAATGAAAAAGAATAATTTTTTTAAAAAAAGAAAGGAAATAATAAAAATTTTACTATAAATTTTTTGATAAAATTGACCTGTAAGATCAATGTCTAGAAGAAATTTTGTAAATCAAAGATAATGATATTTAGTAATGATGTCGGTAATATATTTAACCAAAAACATTAAAGGATAATGGGGTTGAAAATAAACATCAAATACAATGAATTCAATAAATAGTATTACAACTAAAAAATTTGGAAGTATATAAACGATATAAAAGTAATGTTCTTAATAATGTAAAATATTTGTCTGTGAATGGATTTTGATACAAAAAACCCTTATATGTTAAGAAAATTTTAATAAAAACACCTTAAAAAGGATATATTATTGATGAAGTTAAAATTACATAAACATGGATAATAATTATATTAAATATAAAATTGGTAGTATAAACACTGTTTAAATGAAATTAGATGTATAAAAGAACATATGTCTCAGTAAATGACGTTTTTAGATGAAACCCTTATGAATTTTGTATTTTTTTAATCAAAACTAATTGAAATATTGAAATTTATAGGGTTATATATATCCCATGAATTAATACATTGATTATTACAAAATATATAATTGAGTAGAATATAAACCATATAAATAATAAACTAGTATATAACATTAAAACATATCTTAGAGAAGAGGATTTGAGATTGAATTGTAACATTATTTCACCACATAGTTGATCACAGTTTCATATCCAGTAAAACAACCATAAATATATTGACTATCCATTTTAAACACTTTTTCTTCTCTATAAAACTTTTATATACATTATTTATAATTATTTTTAATGAATATATTGGTTTTTATAGATTATTTTTAACATTATATGTTAAAACTTTTAAATTTATTTCAAATACTTTGTAATTTTATTGTTGTTAAATTATCATTTACACCATGTTAATAATTAATAGATATCTGATGGTTCTAAAGTATATATAACTTGATTATTTAAATTTATGCACATTATCCACTTAGTGTTTTAATTATAACTTGTGACAATGAATTTGGAGACAAACATGATTCATATGATTTTATTGAAAAAATGTGAAATATTATTAACATGTTTACATATAATTATTATAACTATAGAAAAATAAAAAATTATTTAATATAATATTATTATAAGTCATTAATAATATATTACATTTCTTAATTGAATGACTCAGAATATTCTATTACATAATGTTAATATAATAATAAAATAATCTTAATTTTTTTGATATTATATATCTCCATAATTTTTATTAAATAAATGTTTATTGATGAGTTCTGGTGAAAAAAGAATTTCATCATTCATGGAGGTGGTAGTCTTCCCAAATTTATACTTAACTACCCTATTTATTAATGAATTGATGGAGTGAATGTATAAGAATATTAATAATTTATATGCTATAAAAATATTTAAAAATTAATATTAGTTCATTAATTAGAATTTTATATCCATCCATGTTAGATTTTTATGATAAATAGAATGTGTCTTTCATGGTGGCGGATGTTTCCACATATGAATGAGTAATGACCTCATTCATTAACAAATATACTGAATGATAGTAAATAAAAAAGGATATTATTTCATAAATCTATATGGTAGATAAACAGCATAATTATTCATTACCCTATCTTTTATACTTCCTATAATCTTGAATGATTAAAAACAAAATGCATCATCTCATGGAGGTGGTATCACGAACAATTCATGATCTATAGTTATATTTTTATTATTGGATGTGTGGGGATGTGTCTCCGTTGTTAGATGAATATAATGATACATATTTATATATATGATATTTATTAAATTATATTTATTGTTCTTTTTAGTTTAAGGATAATAAAAAATTAAAAAGAAATAAGAAGATGAAACACTCATGTTATATACATGGATTTTCTCTGAAACTATCCATTGAAAAGAATAGAATAGGATAATTACGATTTGATAAAGGTAATAGTTCATGGGATGTGGTTTAAGGATGGAAAAATGTGTAGTATTTAATAATGTAATTTTATAAGGTGGTTAGGTATAGAAAGGGTGGAAGTATTTTCGTTTTATAAGTGAAGATAAATTGTTAATATATGGAAAGGACTTGTGAGTAAGGAGTAAAATGGAAAAGTTTGAAAGTTAGAAGTGCTAGGTTAGGAAAGGTTAATAAAACATGGGGTTATGAATTTTTAACCTAACAAATGGGATCTTTAAGGCTCAATTACCAATTAATCTTTTGGAAATTTTTTCCTCATTAGATTAATCCTCTAAATACAAATTAGTCTTAATTAAATACTAGTCATGGTAATTAATTTATTATTAAAAATAGAATAGGATTATTTATAGAAATATTTTATTAGATGAATAAAAATTTATCCTTAATTATATCTAAATCAATTTCAATCAAATATAAAAATTGTGTTTGTGTTAATACCAATAATATTAAAAAAACAGTATTTATAGTAAAATACTACTTATTTTCAAAAGCAATATTCATAACAGTATATAAACTAAAAAATTTAATATAAATATATATATATTCAGATAAAATGAATTTCATATAAATTTAACACATTATTACATTATTATATATTGTAATTAGTGATAAAATTATCCAAAACGTGTATCTTTAACTATTCACTTAAATTTTAACTATTTGAGAAAAAACCAAATTATTCTTAGTAAGGTGATTTTGATATTCTAAAATAAAAAATAATTTTATTTTTATCAAATAAGATTTCTAAAAAATTATCCATTAAATATTTTATAGAAAATTAAACATATAAATATAAATATATTTTATATAAAAGTGAACATTTAATACATTGATTGTTTCATGTATTATTTCATACCATTTTTTAAAATTAATGATTATTAATATTTTATAACACAAATAGGTTTCATATATATTATAATAATGATATTTTAAAAATGAATAATATAATTTAATATTATATATTTTCCTTGGGTTTGGTTCTTATAAAGAAATATATCATAGTTCTAATTATTAAAATGAAAATATGTATAATAAAATATTTGGATGTTACATCCCCCCCAAAGTTAAATTTCATCAACACAATTGTTTGAAAATACATTAATTAAGGATTTCATTCTTATTGAAATGACATATTGAATAATTTCTATTTAAATATCTAAATTAATATATTATATAGAACTAAAATAGAAAAATTCCTTCTCTATTGAGTTAATTTACCACTCCATTTTCCCCACTCAACAGGATTATTTATGTCCTAGTTTTATAGACAAACATAATTTTCTTTTTATATTAATACCTTTCCATGTTTTTTTCTTAGGAAATGTTTTGAAATATAGAAAATTCTACAATTTTCCATCATCCTCATCGTTCTTTTCATAGGAGTGTTTTGGACATCAAATATGATCACATTGATACTCATATTTTATGATAATTTATTTTTTATAATAATTTGATTACAAAAAACGTTTTCTCATCCCAAATGATTTAAGGAATTCAGAGTCACTTCATTTTCAATTTCATCCATTTTTAGCACAGTTTCATATTTCTTCAGTCGTTACATTAAAATAAATTTTAGTGAAATAAAACTTAAATTTGTAAACATAAAAATGAAAAAATTATATTAGAAAAAAATCATAATTATATGCATGATCTTAATTTCTATCCCTTATATTCAATCTATGTTATCCATTTTTATTTAACTATTACGTTCTATAATCTTGATAACTTCTATAAAATCATGTCTTAAAATCATTCAAACTAGATTATAAAGTGAATGGGAATTTACCAAATAATATCCCCCATAGTGTCTAGTTTGGTGTTCATTTAGGACCCATAAATCGTGTATGATATTAATGACTAAGATATACCTAACCAACAATTTTAAATATTTTTACACCTAGATACATTATTTCTAAAACCACATCCACTTTCTAGTTGTAATTTCCCATATCCTGGTCCCACACAAATGTTCCTCGAACTCGATTGGTCAAGTGACCTCAACCATATTTCCTCAAAAACTAGTGGCTACCGACTAGTAGTGAGGTCCAATGTGTGATATTGGAGAAGCAATTCCCTCATTGGAAGAGTATACAGAACGGATAAAAAATATTAACAATAGAAGACCTAGTAATACTATCTAGAAATAAACAGCACAAGACTAAAATTAAATCCAAGAAAGGCCACAGTATATATATATATATATGAAAACATCCAAACAAGGAACAATGATAGAAATCAATACATAAACCAAAGTAAAAAAAGAAATAAGTAAACTTATATAGCATCGTAGGCCTTACCTTTGTCCCATACTCTCTATCCCCTATAGAAATAATGTACCTAATGTAGAAGGGTGTTTTATCTTATCTATAAAAGAAACCATATAAACTATTTGGTTCCAAAACATGACCAAAATAGGGTGTGAAATGAATCCTAGTAGGCAAACCATCAAAATATGGGTTCATAGATATTATTTAATATATATAGCAAACAATATAAAGAAATTAAACAATAAACATGGAAGTGATCCAAAGAAAAAAATCTTTCTGTTTTAAATAACATTTATTTAAATTTATTATTCATCATTCAAATCATGGAATTCTGGGATCTAGCCTATGTTCTATGTCCCGTTATTTAATAGTAACAAAATAAATGTCTCAGAAGACCATCTACACAATCAAGTAATACTGATTCCAACCTTATGCTTTGGCTTTGAAAATTTGTCACAACCATCCAATTATACAAAAACGACCCATTAGAAAATTTCTCACAGTCTAATCCCCCTGGTCTAACATAATAATAATTCATTTAATAATGACTCTCTAGAAAGCTCTCACGGTCTAACCCCCTTTAGTCTAACTTAGAACTAATCATTTATAAATGACCACATGGGATTCTCACATAATCAATACCCCATGGTCACCATAACATCAATAAATAATAAACGACCACTTAGATAGCTCTCATGGTCTAAAACTTTGGGTCGATGACCACTTGGAAGCTCTCATAGTCAATACCATTGGGTCAGAAAAATAATAAAACCAACATAAATGACCCTACCTCAGGAAGGCCACACAGTAAAATTCTCCTTGGTCAAACATAATAATGCATATCACAAGAATCTCATGTAATCATTCACTCCACCCTAACAAAGAGAGGCATGGAAAATAGGGAAATCCTAATAGGTATCCTAGAAAAAATGGTAATAAATGATCAAATAAAGAAAACACACCCTTGGTGTGTCCTATAACAAGTTATCCAACCATAACCATAAGCAACAACCCGTTATTAATCTATCAAACAATGGTAGGTAATAAATTGGGTTAAATTGCACATAATTAAAAACCCATATCTTGTATATTCGTCACTTTTTGCATTTATAATCGAAATATGAAAAAAGGAAGGAAAAATCCACCTACCTGAATGTCTCACTATTGATATGCTTGAACATTGACCCTTGAATCTTTCTAAATCAGTGTAGATCTACAAAAAGGTGAAACCATTACCACCTTGAATAACACAAGATAGATTATAATTAAGGAATAACGGATCTATAGGAATTGAGAACTCACTGGTGGGGTTCCAAGGCACCCAACAACGTCTCAGTTGGAGGTCAGAGGGAGATTCAGTGGTTCAATCTCCGTTTGTTATTCCTAAGTGATCTTGTACGAAACATGGAAATAATAGGTCAATTCAAGTCATGAGACACAACTCCTCTCTGATATATCAATTAATAAGAAAACTACATGGTGTTTTTATTAAATCTAAACACTGTGTAGTAGCCTTAATAGGACCCGGACTTAAGTGGTCTTCCAGTTTGACACATGGCCATGTACTTTGGCCATTAATCGGCCAGTGCACGGTTGTACGTGACAACTGAGTACACAATGTGTACTCTGAAGTACACGACATGTACATAGAAAAAACCTCATTTCTTTATTTTCCGAAAAACAACCTGAAATCGACATTCATACTTGAAATGAAGATTTGGGTTCCTAAAACTCCCCCTTAAAATAATATTTCCATGAATTTTCATTCTATGGGTGGTGTAGAGGAATCTGCGAACAACTCCTACCACTATGATTGCAAATCGGCCTCCCTCTCCCAATTCATTTCATGAACTCGCATGTGATTCCATAAAAAAATACCAAAGGAACAAAATGACCATGGACAACATTCATTCTACGATCCAAAATCTGAATAGGGTTCTCCTCAATGTATGTATCCACCTCTAACATAACCTTGTCATGTAAAAAAACCTGATATGGGTCTGAAAAGTAATTTTGTAGATGAGAAACATGAAGGACATCGTACATAACACAGAACCTCCGAGGTAACTATAACCGATATGCAACCGGCCTGACTCTCTCTAAAACCTCAAACATACCTACGTATCTCAGTGAATGATTTCCTGATATCCTAATATTTATTTGTCCCATCCTCGGTGTGACACATAAGAAAACCTGCTCTCTAACCTCGAACTCTAGAGGTTGTCTCCATCCATCAACCTAATATTCTAGATTAGATCATGTAGTATTTATACACTTCCAAATCTACTATACATTTTCAGTGGTCTCCTAGACAAGATGAGGTCCTAGAATAGCGGCATCTTCTATATCTAGCCCACATTGGAATGATCGTCATGTCCTAATAAAAATATCCTCATAAGGTTCCATCGAAATCATTTCCCGAAAACTATTATTGTAGGAAAACACCCATAGGGGTATGTGTCTCTCCCAAGATCCCCCAAAATCTAGTATGCATGCTCTAATAATGTACTCCATAACCTAAATAGTTCACTCAAACTAGACATCATTCTAGGGATGGTAAGCTATAGTCAGAAGTACTTGTGTACCCAAAGCATTATGTAGTCCATGCCAGACATGAGAAGTAAACCGGGCATCACTATCTGAAATGATAGAGTGTGGAACCCCATGAAAATGTACTATCTCTTGGATGTACAACATTCCAAGAAAATACATAATGTAGTTTTACTTGATTGGTTGGAAATGTGAAACAATCATGAGTCTGTTAACAACAACTCATACTTCATCATTTCCACGAGGAGACCTTGGAAAACTTATCAAGAAATCCATCGCGACATAATTACACTTCCACTCGGGGAATGGGTAACTATTATAAAAGCCATGTCAGTCACTGATGCTCTGTTTCCACATGCTGACAGGTTTAACATCTCATAAAAACCAGCAACATCCCTCTTCATGTCTGGCCACCAATACTGATGGTGTTGGTCTCGATACATGTTGTTGACACCATGATGAACTAACCATACTGAGGCATGAAACTCTCTCCACAACTCCTGGTGTATGTCTGTTGACACCCATACATTTCCATGAAAATGATAATCCAAATCCTCACCTACGGTCTACCAAGGACTAGGGGCCTCACCTAACACACTCTCCAATAGGACAAGGCCTTTGGAATCTGATAGTTGTCTCATTTGCACTCGATCTAGTAAAGTAGAGGTAACAACTATAGAAGAACGAAATGGTTTCCCCTATTTTCCTTGAATCTCCAAATTCATCTTGTAGAATAGGCTCATAAGATTCCACTCACTATTAGACTCCTGGGCAACCTATATCTGATTTATTTTACTCAGTGCATCAGCCATTGTGTTTCCTTTCAAGGGCATGTAGGCAGGTTCAGTATCAAAAGAAAAAAGGTACTCAACCCACCATCTCTGTCTCAAATTCATATCGTGCTCAGTATATTCATTCATAATGCATTTAGGGTTATTGTATTCAGAAAAATGATCTCCCAAAATATAATTTCTCTAACACTATAAATTATCCACAACTTCAGCTAACTCGAGATCGTGCATTGAGTAATTCCATTCACGTGTCCTTAACTACAGAGACCCATATGCAATGACTGCTTCCCCCTGTATAAGCACTACCCCCCATCCTGATACATGATGCATCCTAGTAAATGGTGTAACTCTAGCCCAGCTCGGACAATATTAGTATCAGTTTGGATTTCAATCTCTCTTTCTTCTCCTAAATTGCTCAGTAACATATATATGTCAACATGTACAACACACCCTTCTTATTCAGGCCCATAAATGGCACTACTAAGTATGAAAGGACTTGAATGAAGCATTTTTAGTAAAAATCCACCCACAAAAAACTATGTACCTAAAGGACATTCATTGGATGCTCCTAGGAATCTTCGGATCTCACATTCTCTAGGTCTATAGATACTTTTTTCTCTGAGATTACTTGACACAATAAGTGAATATAGTCCATCCAAAATTGGAATTTTGAGAGCTTGGAATATAATTTATGCTCTATCAGTGAACTCAATACGATCTCAATATGGGTGGCATGTTTTTTTCTAGTGTGAGAGTACACTAAGATATCAACCACAAAGACTACCACAAAAGACTCCAAGTAAGTAGGGAACACTAAATTCATTAGTTCCATGAAAACTGTTAGCATGTTTTTGAGACCATAAGGCATAAACAATTCTTTTTATATACAATACTAGCTATGAAATGTAGTAAGAGGTATATTTGGTGGCCTCATGCCAAACTGATGATATACTGATCTCAACTAAATCTTTGAAAACACTCAGTCTACTCAAAACTGATCAAATAGATCATCAATCCTTGGAAAGGGATATCAGTTCTTAACCATCAACTGGTTCATCATTCGATAATCCAGAAACATTTTAGGGGTACTGTCTGCCTTCATTGAAAAAAGAAAAGGTAAACCCGAAGGAGAAGTATTGGGTTATATTAACCCATTTCTGGGGAACTATTCCAACTGCTTCTTGGGATCCTGTAACTCTAGTGTAGCAATTATATATAAAGGAATTGACACCAGTGTTTCTCCTAGAACATTCTCAATCTAGAAATCCACCTCTGGATCCGATGGAAAATCTTAAATGTCGGCTAGAAAGATAACCCTGAAATGACCCACCACGGGAGGAAAGTCTATTTGTGATGTCCCCTGGTCATCTAGATATTAACTAGAGATTTGGTCTATAATTCCTCCCAACCCATCATTCATGGGTCCCGCTCTACTTTCATGGACATCTCATTCTTCCTTATGTTGAAAATATCCTCCCTCTAGTGATATAAAACTCACCCTACAATGATAGCAGTCTAAAAAGTCTAGAAATGAGCCCAACAAATCCATTCTAAGAATTAGATAGAATCATTTCAAATCATATCCATAGAGGTCTGATAATATGTGGCACCCACCAACCTCAAGAAGGAATCCCCTGCACTGATGTACACTATCTGTTTTAATCCATGATAGTGTATCTATCATCATAACTTCATCAGACAATATGATGCAAAGCCTAAGTCTCTCCACAATGGAAAAAAATACAAACCTATAGTAAGCCCCTATATCAAAAATAGATGATTCTAAAACTGAGACAACATGAATCGTACCACTAACCATAAAAGGGTCTGGGATCCTCTTCCTACTTTTTCTATTCCATTGTAGAACTCTGTCATGTATCGTGATGCTAAGACATTGCCTGGAAACCCGGAGCGGATCCACCCTGTTGTCGCTAAAAACCTGATGTCTAGATACCTTCTCATCGACCACCCCCTTTGCCTTAATGTCTTCATGAAATCCAACTCCTTTACTGATGAGAAAATGTTGTCCTACTCTTGACCATGGAGTCATAACAGATCCCTTATCACTTACTACAAGTGAGAACATCCTACAAAAATTCTGAATGTGGCCCATCTTTCTTCAATAACGACACTCAACTGGGTCCCTAGGGAAATTTAATCTCATATGCCCACTCGGTTTCCACTGGTATCACACCACTTTGCTACCTAAAAAAACATCCCTATGATGCTTCCTACTATCAGTTGATGTATTACCATCCTAGGAAGAAAAACCACCCTGGATCACCGCACCAAACTCCCTTAGATTGTACTCAGTAATAATCACATGTTTTTCTGTAACATTCACTTATTTCAACAGTAATACTTTCACCGATAATTAGATTCCATAACTAAAACCATCCTTGAATTTCCTAGACCTTGATAAATCACCACCCCATATAAGAGGTGTGATGAACTGAAGCTCTGTAATGTGATAAGAGTAATCCATCACTGAAAGAGTTCCCTCCTCTAAATGCATGAAGTCCATGTCTTGGTTTTACCTCAACGTCTTCGGGTAGATGTAATCATAGAAGGTACTCTGAAACATTTCACATGCCATATTCTGAAAACATCCCACCTACGAGATAACATCTCACCATCTCTTGGCAGAATCATGCAGCATGTACGTCGTGACCTTCACCCTACTCTCTAAAGGTGTCTCTAGATTCTCAATGTTATAAATGAAGTTCACCAACCATGACTCTGCAACTTATGGTTTCTCATCCCCAGAAAAAGTGGGAGGATTCTACTGCTAGAACACAATCATCAACTTTTCCATAGTCGGGGTAGCACATGATGCTCCCTGAAGAGTCTACATCATCCTCATAAATCATTCATGGAATTGTGAATGAGTAGTTGTATCCATAATAACAGTTGGGTCCAAAATAGGCAGAATAGGAGGATCTTCTATGTGTCCCTGATCTACCATTTTCAGTGTCTGATCAGTACCCCATACCTATCATAGAATTGGAGGACGTCTTCATGGACCGAATCTACATGTTCCAGAACACAACATAGGTCAATTTATCAATTAGAACAACGTAGAAGTGAAAAAATGGAATTGGGGAAAGAAAGAATTCTAGTTTTACAAAATAGGGTTACACAGTTTGTATAAATACTACATGACATGTTCCCATTAAGTCTTAACATGGGTGTCTACCTCGACCAATATGGTCATGTAACACCACATACACGACATGTTCCTCATGAGACATGACATGTACTTGAATATTTCTTCTATTCGAAGTTCTAATACACGATAAGAACAACACGGTTCTTCCATCATAACACTACATGACGTGCTTACTCTAGGCACGGTGTGTACCACCAATGTTTCATCCACTTGTTTCATTAGTAACACAACTAGAAACATGGTCATTTACTATACAAAATGTATAAGAAAGACACGATGTATAAAACCTAAGTTTCATCCACCCATGATATTTGTCACATGACCAGATACATGTTCTTTATATCATGGCATATACTCCCAGAACACAGGGTCTTCTACAAAACATTTAACAACCATGTGTCTCTTCTCACATAGTCAGTCACATTATCGAAAACCACTTTGAATATACTTATGAAAAGTTAGTTCTACTAGAATAAAAGAACACATGGCATGTGTTCATAACCCCACACCCTGTTTTTCTGGGTTTCTAGATAGTAATCCTCTAAAACATCACCAGAACCCTTAAAAACATAAAATTTTTCAATGTAATTCCATGTTATGATTCATGATATCCCATACTCCTCACGAATCAAAGGCTATAATCTTTAATTAAATCATATTAATAGAATTCAGTTAAACATCAAACATGATGCACCAAATTCTGATCCAAGAGGTCCCATAACACCTTAGGCACCAAATTTTGGTGCCCATAAAAATGAAACATTAAATATACCAATACCCTATCAAAATAGTTGTTATTTATATCATATCTTCCATCACAACAGTATAAATATATAGCGTAGCTGCAATCATGACAACATGAAATCAGAAATGCACACTAAATGGCATGACATGAATGTATGGAATGTAATCTCTAGAAAGTGACTACATGAATCATGAGATGGAATACCCTCATCTCATAGGTTTTCAATAGAAATAAAACCAAAATGATATCAATAATAACATCAAAAAAACAAGTGAATCACCTAATGGTGAAATAAAATCAATTGTAAGAATTGAAAACCCAAAAAATTTCAATATTTGAGGAAACGTATCTTTTCCCTAAACATGAGTTAGCTAATCCCAATAATAGCTTATTACCAATATCTAATTTCTTCTTATCCCTGTATATAGGCTCCAAATAGTAAGGCAATGTAGAAAAATATACTCTAAGTCCACTTTATAACGTCGCAGATCTGGTGTCCTCCCAAAAGTGCCTCGAACCCGGTTGGTCACATGACCTCAAGTGCATTTCCCAAAATACCAGAGAAATCCGACTGAAATTGAGGTCTAAAGATTGATAATAGGGAATCTATTCCCTCATTAGTAGATTATACATAGTGGATTAAAAATAGTAACAATAGTAGAAGAATTAACTCTAACATGAAATAAATAGTGGAAGACTAAAAGTAAATATAAAATAAGACACAATATATATATATATATTATGCATGGAATATATATCTTATAAAATTGAAAAACAAGTCACAATGTGGGAAAGAAATAAAAATTACAATTGATAAAAAGATATAAGTAAACTCTATCAAAATTGCAAGCCTCATCTTGGTATCAGGCTCTCCATCTCCTACAACAATCGGGTACTTGATTAATAAGGGTGATTGACCTTATCTATACATGAAACCACATATTTTTTTTGGGTCCAAAACATGACCCAAATAGGGTGTGAAATGATTCATTGTAGGAAACCACCAAAAGATTTGTGCCAAACTGTCAGTGAATATATATTAGTAAATATGAGTAAATGATGAAATAAACTAAGAAGTACTCAAAAGTAAACAATAGTATAGTTTTTAATTAAATTAATTTACATTTATTATTCATCATTTGAATCATGTAATTCTTGGAAGTAATATAACCTCTATATTCCCTCATGTAATAGTAAAAAATTATATTTCTAAAAATTCCATCTACAAAATCAAGTAAGACTGAATCCAAGCTTGTTCTTTGGCTTGGTAGACTCATGATAATAATTAAATTATTCAATAACAACGCTTTGGAAATGTTATTAAAATCTAAACCCCCCTGGAAAATCATATCAAAAATTCAATTAATAATGACACTTTGGGAAGCACTCACAATCAAACCCCCTTTGGTATATCTTAGAATTAATCATTTATAAACGACCACCTAGGAAGATCAAATGTTCAATAGCTATTGGTCAACATTGAATTAATAAATTATAAATAACCACCTAGGATGCTCTCACGTTCCAAACCTTGGGTCTATGACCACCTAGAATCTCTCACAGTCAATACCCATGGGTCAACATAATAGTAAAACAAACACAAATTACCCCATATTGGGAATCTATCATAGTCATATTCCCCTTTTCCAAACATAATAGTGCATAGCACAGGAATCACATATAGTCATCAACTCAACCCTATTATTGAGGTCATGGAAAACAAGGTGAGCTTAACTTGAATCCATAACCAAATGGTCATAAATGATCAATCAAGGGAAATTCTGCCACGGTCTGTCCCATAAAAAGATATCCAACCTTACTCATAAGTAACAAACATTTAATAATCTATAAAACCATAATAGGTGATAAATAAGGTCAAATCCCTCATCAAGCAATACCCCAATCAGGGGTATGTGGCACTTTTATCTTATATAATCTAATTATGAATAACAAAAGGCACAACCCACCTTCCTTGATGTACCGCTATTGATATCCTTGAACATTAGCCCTTAAATCAGCCTAAATTGGTGTAGATCTACAAAAATTTTAAAGACACTCAACCGTGAATAACTAAAAAGAGAAGAATAATTTGGAATGAATACTCGAGAGGAATTGAGAACAAACTCATGGGATTCCAACGCACCTGATGGCGTCTTAATAGATGGTCAGAGGGAAAATTGGGGGTTTGATATTCATTCATTAATCACATACACTTCTGTACGAATCATAGGAAGAAGAAGTCTATTCGAGACATGAGACGTGATCCATCTCTGATATATCAAATAAAAAAAGTACATGGAATGTTCTTAAAATGTACAAATTGTGTAGTAGCCTTTAACAGACCCCGGATTATGTGATCATCCATGTCACCACACTCCCATGTACTCATCCATCACACAGCTAGTACACGTCTGTATGCGGTTACTAGGTACACAGCATGTACTCAGATTTACATAGTGTATACTCATATGTACAGTACGTGTACCTAGAAAAAACCCTCATTTCATCATTTTCCTAACAAATAACACAAAATCGAGATCCAAACTTGAAATGAAGATTGTGGTTTTTTCAACAATATAAATACATTTATGTAATTATTAGTAAGACCTAAAAATCACATTTTTACAAACATTTCAGGATATTCCCTTATACACAAACTTATTCCTAGGGTTTTTAAAATATCCATTTTTTAAAATCATAAATGAAAATAATATATTAATTACTTCAATCCAAATAGTTTTTCTATGATCATCCACAACTCAGAAATCCATGATGTTATTTAAAAATATTAAAAATTCCTTAAATAGTAACATCCTAACCTCTAAATATATCTAAAAACAGCATTGCTAAAAACAGCATAGCCCTTAGTTTCATTCTCTCATACCTGATTCCAAAAAATTATACCATAAAATACTTGATTTAATACACATATATGATTACAATATCATTCTATAATTTAAAAATCAAGTGAATTTTTTTTATATCCCTATCTAATTAAGAGATATCACTAACTAATAAAATTGTTTCCATTCTATTCCAATGGAAACCATTTCATCCCACTATATTTGAAAATAAAAAAATACATAACAAGTATTTAAAGTAACCAATAAATTCTCTACATAAGATTCACATTTTTTATTGGAATACTTCAGAATTTTCTTATATAACTTGGGGAAATGGATACCTAAAAAGTTGTGATAGAAAACTCTTTGTAAGGGATAACATAATAATAAATCATAACATGAGAGAAGTGTTTCATAACATTGTAGCATAAATAGGATGATCATAACCATGGAGGAATGTAATAAAAAGATGAGATCACATTATTACAGATTAAACAATGATTATAACATAACAAAATAGAAAAAAAATGAAGTATATAAACTATATAAACATTAAATATTAAGAATATCCCACGACTATATTTATTTTAAATATAAAACTTTTGGCTTGGATCACTCTACACAGACCATGTTCAGCTAGGCTCACTACCCACACAGCATGATATCTGACAAGGTTGATAAATTTCCCAATACCTTAGAGGGGTATATAATTCTAGACCTAGCCATCATATAATAAGTACATATATATATGTACCCCATGAAAATCATTCATTGTATCATATAAACCCCACAGAAATAAAATGTGCTACATATCATTCAAAGGGAATCACATAAAGAATCAAATCATAAATTCATCAATAATAATAAAATGATGACATTATGAAAATAAATAGGTCTTCGTTGACATTATAAATCATTCTAGTTGACTACCACCTAGTGGAGAGTATTAAAAATATTATATTTATACTATATAGTAAATTTTTATACTATTAATAAAACAATTTATCAAAATAAATCTAGGTATTACACATCTATGATATCACCCTTTAATAAACATTTTGTAAAAAAGGGAATTCATTGAGGATATGAATTGGAAGGAAATCATTCATATATAAAAAGATGATTTGGTATAAAAATGTAGTGCTGGATAATCTCATTGAAGTAAAAGATAATTTTATAATCCATCTAGATAAATAACATTGAAAGTATAATTTTAATAATACTATAGATCCAGTATAGAACATAGATTATTAACACTCTAAGAATAATTACACAAAATTTATTTAAAATTAAAATAATTTTTCTTTTGCTTTGAATTTTTTTAAATGGGTGATATTATAAAACCATAAAAATATTAATTTATTGTATTTTTAAAACATATAAGAATATAAATAAAGCCTCTTTGAAAAATGAAAAGGTGGAATAATTATATATAAAAATGGAAACATATAAAATCGATCCCTTTTGGTCAAAAATGACCCATACCAAAACATTACAATAGGTAATTTAAAAAAATCAATAAATAAAAGGTAGATGAAAGTTATATTTTGGAAAAAAAATCAAAAAGAAGGCATATAGTATTATTTTAAAGAAAAACGTTTTAATAATTATTTATTAAATACTAATAATATAAATAATTATTGGTGTCAGTTAAAATCATTTCTTGAAAATTACATCAGATAAAATATTAAAAAACATTTCATTAATAATAGGATAAGATAAGTATGATGTCCACTTTAAAAATTATAGAATATACTTTTGATAGCTCAAACAAGGATATAAAAGACTAATATTCATGAACCAATGTTATATATCATTCATTTTAGTGACACATATTGAAAGATAACATGATCCCTTAAAGAGAGAAATGTTACTGAAAGTTATTAATTTTCAAAAATATACTTTAAATTAATCATATTTTAAAAGAAAATGTTGGATAAATAAGTCGTTTAATATCAATGTTAAGATGAAAATTAAAAACTCATTGAAAAAGAATATGAGTCGAGACTCGAGTAACATCCTAAAATAAGAAAATTGAAGCTGAAGTGGCCCAATAAATAATCTAAAATACCATGAATAAAATACATTTCATGATAACATAAAAAATGGGTAGCATATACACAATATACAAGTACATTTTTTCATAAAGTAAAACATGTTTCAATTAATAGAGTTCAAGAAAAAAGTATCTTAAAGATTAAGTACATTCTAATAATAAAATTATGAATGAATTAGAGATTTAAGATAATATAAAAATTCTTGGAAAAAGGATAATAAATGATATTAAATATTCAATTGGAAATAGATAAACAATTCAAATGAAATTAGGTTCATGAAAGAACATATATCTCAAAGTAGGATGTTTTGAGATGAAAACCAAACATATGTAGTAATTTTTAAATTCAATTCATTAAAATAATGAAATTCATATATTTCTATAAATAAAATGAATTATTTTAAAATTTATTCTGAAATAAATTCTTGGTCAGTATATACATAATATAAATAGGAAATTGGTTCATATCATTCAAACTTGTCTCAATGATGTAAAACTTTGAAGGAACCCTTACCGTATTTACCTACATTGTTGATAACACTATAAATTTTTATATAAAAACCATAAATATCATACTCATATATTTCAAAAACACATTCATATCTATTATTATTTTATATTCTTTATTTAAAATTATCTACTATTAATATTGTGGTTCATTATAGCTGAATTTTTACATCATATGATTACACTTTTAATTATAAGGGAAATGATTTGTATTGTGAATGTTGATCCTTGACATTGATACCAAGATGATCATTCCTATAATAGCTATGGTTATATAATATATACCCCATTATTATTATCAATGATTCACTTTTATCTCATGAGTTTTTTAATTACAACTCATGAATATGATTTGGGGGACAAACATGTTTTAATAGTTTTCAATAATGTGAGGTGATATATTATTAATTTTTTTATATATTAATATTTTCAATCTACTACTATTAAAATATATATAAAACCATATTATTTCATGTAATAAAAATTATACTACATTCCATTAAAATTCAATATATAAACAATAGGTGCTAAACTGACCAAAATAATATTTTTCGATGATATTATAAATAAGAAGGTTCTATTAAAAATATTATTATAAAATTTACATAGGAATAGAAAGGAAATAAATATCATATATCTCCAAAAATTTCATTAAAATAATCATCCATCTAATATAATTTTCTATATTCAAACACTTTTAATGGAAAAGTGAGAACCCACAGATCTAACCATTTCAAACACTAAAAGAAACTATATACTTGTTAAATAAAAGTTTGAGCCGATTGAAATTAATCTCCCAAAAAAATTTCTAGGGAAGAGAATTTACCTAAGTTTTCGGATCATCCAATAAAATTTCATGGTAATGATACACAAAATAATCCAGAGATTACTTTCATTCCTCCTTTTAAATCTTCTCCATGATGAGGCCTCTAACAAATATGTGGTCTTACTTATCAATCCACTCACATTTCTCTTTAGTAGTGTCCACTCTGAGAAAAATTAATAAAAATTTGATAAACCTATTATAGTATAGCCTTAATCATTAGAACACCCTCAACTATTTCATCACCCGAGTGCATGAGCATTTCTATATTTTCCTAAATTTTAGAATCTTTTCATTGATTCCCTTCAAGAGTTCCTACCTTGTGCTACTATCCAGGAGGATGTATATAATCCTCTAGTCGTACCTCGACTAATTGGAGAATACAGTCCCCATACTGATCCTCTGTTATCACTTTTGTATCCCCTTGAAGAGTCCCCAAAGCATCCAAGGTAGCATCAGCCTATGAAACATCATTTACATTATTTGGGTTCCCAATATCATCCATTTTTTATCCTCCTCATCATCTTCTACTATCGGGGGCTCTAGTTACATGGATTTAACAACATTCATGGCTGATTGTGTCTCCATTGTCCTCATTAAATATATGTTGCCCTTCATCCCTTTGATTTCTGCTTCTTAAATAAAATGTAGCTCTATATGTCCTTCTTTTCTAAATTTCCCTTCTTTCTCCTTAGATTGTGAAAACATTTACCGTACGCTCTTGTTCCTCATTTGAACTCTGCATCTGGGGGCGAATTTGTATTTTCTACCCTGCCTTAGGTACTCAAACTATGAAATATATTGTTTAGGTTAAGATACGATAAATTCCTTCCCATAATCATAATGCAGCTAGCACCATTCCATGACACCTCCCACTCCAGACCATCCTTAGAACTTCCCTCCCCTATAGGTTGAATCACCCATTCATGGTTGTTACTATTTCATGTGTGCACTACCATATTATATCTACAATATTTTGAGATCCAATCATCCTTGATATTTAAAACACCATCTACATATAAACCCATAAGAACATGTTCATTATCCATGGGGCATCCCAGATACTGCCTCAGATGATTAAAAATATCTTCCACCTACAGGTTACCCTTTTTACTCTTTTCCTGAACCGTATCTTCCTTATATTTATCCCTAAATATAGCCATAGAAGAATTCCACATCCAAGATTAACTAGAGATAGTGGCCATGTATCTGTCATTACCTCCAGAGCATGCTTCCATCTACCTCCAACGCCTATAGACAGACATTCCATGACCTAATTTTCTTTATGACGGACAAAAATCAATCTGTGACTCAATGCTAACAGGTTTACTCTATTGAAATTCTTGCCCAACAGTAAGATAAACTAGATCAAATGTTTATATACAGATATCTACCTCTATGAAAATTTTAGGGCATACAATATGAAGGATAGACATAGTTATACTATCATGACATAGGTATCTTCCAACCATATTTCCTATCATTTTTAAAATTGATGTATTTTTTAACACTAAATGATTTTTAGGGAAACCAACCCAATATTTTGTGGGAAGGTTGTCTCAAATCATATGAAAGTCAAAGGAATGCATGGGAAGATAGAATCATAACTCATTACTAGTGCATGGAGCACTAGACCGTGCATTAATTAGGTCGATCTCCATTCCAAATCGAATATGTATGTGATTTTTATCAATTAAACCCATGGTAGTATGATCTTTTAAGCCCAAAAATACGAATACATGCATGATGAATACATATGATAAAGGTTGTAGATGATTAAATAGAGAAATGAGAGTAAATTTAGTAGATATGATGCTTTCTAGAATTCTCCAGGATATATCATAAGGTTAGAGAAACCTTCAAAATGTTCAGTGATGTTCACTCTGAATGATATCTGCGAAAAGAAGGGTGGAAATCATGGATGTATAATGAAGTATAGGTGGTTGATGTTCCTTGAGTAAACTATATAGTTCCCTCCCCCACTGTGGGAGGAGGTAACGGCGCAACGACCATCATGTCAACATGTCATCAGAACCCTAGATCTCAGTGAGAAGAGAGGAACTGTGACTTTAGGGCTCTTAGCAGGACATTATCATATTGTTTATAATTACATTAAATCAATCACAAATTATTTATTCCAATGAAAATTGAAATTCATTATTCTTGTACCCTGCAGTTTGCACATACGCCAATCTAACAATCTCTTTTCTCAATCAATAAATTGAGCAAGAGTATATGAAAATTTATTATTTAAAATTTATTTCAATTTTTTAAAAAAATAGTGATTTATTTAAAATTTCTTATCTATAAAATTTATGTGTTTAGGATATATAATATACATAATCCATGGAATTGGTAGTCCACAAAGACTCCTAATTAACAATCTCATTCTATAATGAATGGGTGAAAGATGGTAAATGTAAATTGTAGAAATTGTAGAATATTTATAATTGATATAAGAATCAAAATTATTCATAAAACTTATAACTAATAAAATCCATCATAGGTAGTTATTATAATAAAATTGCATCTCATTTTGGATTTGGTATTTAACACAACGCACTATCGATGTTTATATTATTCTTAGTGGATTCATGGGGATTGATAATTATTGATAATTAAATATAATTAAACATATGTATATAAATTATATATAATAAAATATATAAACATTTTTATGGTTAATGAGGATAATAAATTTTAAAAAATATAACACGAAGAAAAAACACTGAAATTAGACACATAGATTTTCCAAGAATGACTGCATGGAAATTAAGAGATAAAGATAAGTCAGTATCTCTAAAGTCTATGGTTTGTTGAATATGGTTTTAAAATAATAAAATGGTCTCTTTTTAGTCAACGAATTCGAATGTGATATGAGCTAAGGAATGGGAGGATGTGATCACGTTTTATAAGTGAAAAATGGTCTTTCCAAAGAAAAGAATGGTATGTATAGGGTTAGAATGAAATCGAATCCTATTTAGTTGATTTAGGAATGGGAAGGATAGTAAGACAAGTGGGTAATGATTACCGAAATAATAAAAGATTTCAATGTGTTCTATGTTCATTTAATCCGAGGAAAATTTATGCAATATTTGATTACACTTTTAAACTCTATTTAGTCTTAATTAAATATTAATCATGGTAATTAATTTATTACTAAATATATAAGTGGAACATTCCCTAAAAATTTTGATGTTCTGAATCAAAGATTTTAAAACATTTAATATAAATTAATTTATGATATTGATACTATTAAGTTTTAAATTAAACCCTATAATATATCTAAATATAACATTTATAAAAGTGTCACTTATGTTCCAAAATGTTATTTAGGGGTCTAAAAACACGAGATATTATGTATAAATGTGAATAATTATAGATAAAAATGTATTACAAATACTTAATACTTAATAATTTAATTATAATATCATCTTTAGTAATAAAATTACACAAAATCTGGATTTTTCACTAGAAACAAAAAAATAACTACTTTATAAAAATCCATAAATTCATTCTAATTTGTTTTAGGTATTATAAAATCCAAAATGAATTTAATTTTATTAAATTATATTTATATAAACAATAAATATTTATTGTTTGATAATACATAAAAAATATAATGATAATGAGGTTTTATAAAAAATGATCATTATTAAGTGTTTCAAGATATATTTCATAACAATTTAAAAATTTTAAGAATTTTAATATTGTATATAATATATATATATATATATATTCATATTTTTTTCTAAATTATACTTTAATGATGATTAGTTAAATTTACTAATGTGTAACAACCATCGTATTGGTGTGTGTGAAGAATGATTTCACACTCAAATTTTTTTAAAGTAAAACATATATAATGAAATCACATGATGTCACCAAGTATTCTGAAGTAATTTACTATAAGATTCATTAGGAGAAATAAATATACTCTTTTATATTCACAAAATGTTTAATTGGATACTGGGGACTCCCTTTTTGTAGATAAATGAAAATTAAGTTAGAGTTCCATGGAAACTAAAATAAAAAAACATATGTAGGGTATAAAATTCAACCCCTAATACATGAATTAAATAATAGAATAAACTCATGATTAGTTTTATAAGAGGTTTAAGAGTTTGTTTTACGAGTTGTAGATTAGGCTATTAGGCACAGAATTTTAAAGAAGATGTGAACACGCCAATTGTATAAATGTGATTAAATAAGTAACTAGTCAATGCCCCAACAACACATTAATGGTACAAATTAATGTGATTTTCATAATATAAAATATGAAGTATCTATTCCAATGGATAATGAGGGATATAGGCCTCAATATCCTCTATAACCTGTGCATCTTATAATTGACTATGCAATCACCTGAATGGAGCTAGATCATAATAATGACGTGGGTAGGGTAAGCACCTTATACACTCAAGAACTATAAATTTATTATTTATTTCTAGTACAATATATTCATTCATATGATGCATGATTTCTAAAAATAATTAATCAATACATGAAAACATAGATATTGAATTGTTGAATAAAAAACATAGGTGGTCAACGATTTCCTTCATTCTATATAAATGTTCTATAACTGAGGATTTGGGGGAGATACATCTTATAGATCTTGTTATCTATCCCATGGAAAATTTGTATACGTTACCATGCATGGAATGGACTTATATTCATTGAAGACATATCAATTTTCAAAAAATTACAATCATATTTCATATTCCATGTCATTAAATTATCAAATATCAATACAAGATTTATTTTTAACTCCTTTTAGAACTAAACCCCACAAGTTGGGTATTGATACCCTAAAAAAATTGTTGCCCCAATATATCATGGAAGAAATCTAAATTGGATACATTAAAATTATAATGATGTATATTGATATATTTATTGATGAATTTATTTTCCATACACTCAAATGTGAGATTGTGTTTTCAATTGAGCTAAAACATCATTTTATCCCTATATCAAAGGCCCCTTACTGAATAAACCCTATTTAATTGGATGAATAAAAGATGTATCATTATGAGTGTTTTGGAAATTAATTATATGTCAAGTTTCTCCATTGTGGGGTTAACTAGTCCATTTTTTTAGAAGAAGGAACGATCAATGTGTCTTTTCATATACAATTGAGAGATTAACAAGATCACAGTATTAAACCTCTGTCCTCTACACCATTTGATTATTTTATTATCATCCTAAATATGGATAGTAATTATCAAATATGGACCTATGATATAGATTACATAAAATATGAAAAAATATATATTATATACCCATGATAAAATTACATATAAGGTATAGAAAATGTAAATTATGAGTTATTACATTTGGACTAATTATTTATCCAATAATCATTACATAGTTGGTGAATATATTATTTTCATGCCACCGATAAAAATGTTTGGTTCTATTTATCAATGATATTATCCAATATTTTAAGATCATGAATGAAGATCAGTAGCAATTGAGGATTGTACTAGTGAACCTATGAAAGGATAAATTGTATTATATGATCTACAAGTGTGAATTTTGGATATATAATTTATTTTTTGGGTAGTGTGATCAAAAGTGAGGGGATAACTATTAATTATTTAATGGAGAGGTTATTGACAAATATTCAAGACAAAAAATCAATGATAAATTTATGTAGTTATATTTGGTTAGAAATATACCATAAATAATTAATATGAAATTTTTAATGATTTTCCAATCTTCAAAAAATCGTAAGGATAAAGAAAGTAAATTAACATTGGATACAACAATGTGCTGAAATCATAAAGGTAATATATAATATATTGGAACCCAAAAATGTACATACATTACCTTATAATAGATAAGGGTTTGAAATATAAAATTATGCCTCATCAAAATGTTTGGTATGAATATTTATTCTAATTGATAAGTTAACAGCTAATACTTTATGTCAATTAATGGCATGTGGGGAAAATTACATAACACGTGATCTCGTGTTGGTGGTGATAGTATTTTCATTAAAAATTTGGTTTCAACATAACAATGGAGAAAAGTTTGATATCTACAGTAACCATGGGATAATAAAGTATTTATTCCCCAAAATGATCAAAAGATACGCCAAAGGGGTTGTTTAGAGTTAGAAAGTTATAATTAGTACTTAATAAATTAACCCCCTAAAAGGAAACCATAGTTACTAATTCTCTTAGATAAAAGGATCATGCTACAGTGTCCAACATAATTATTTGATAATATGAAATAATCATTGAAATCCATATGAACGAAATTGAAGTCCCAAGTGGGGTAGGGAAATTTTATTTTTCATAGAATATAGTTCAAACATCCATCAATTAATATATTTGGGAGGAACATATATATGATTTGGATCTATAGAAAATATTAAAAGATTTTTATATTTTTTACATTGGAAATGATCATGTTATAGTATTTTAGAAATGAATTTGTGTTCCAAAAATATCAAAAATGAAGAAGGGACTATTAGATGATGTACATAGATAATCATTTTCTTTCCATCCTAGAAAAAAATATGTAAATATATCAAGTATTACTTCTAGGGGAGTATAATCTCGAATAATCATATAGATTATTCACCCCAATGCATGGAACAAGAGTATGTTATTCTTGAAAGATAAAAGTCTAAGGAAATAGTTTAACCATTATTGATACCAACATGGAAATGGTATAGCATCACTATGTATTTTATAATATAATTCCCTAAAACATATATGGGATATAATTATATTTTGATTATAATAGATTTCCTAAAAAATTTAGTGTTTTTTATTTCTATGATATAACAATTAACAGATAAAAAATCATGTTATATATAAGGGATGTAGTAATAAAACATGGTGTAACACATTATACTTTTTTATTCTAGAAACATAGTTTTACAAAGGTATTTTTGGAAAATTTACAAGCAGGATCTGGATAAAAATTTATGATTATACTACACATATCATTATCTAAATAATGGTCTATTATAAAAGATTATTAAAAATATTAATGAAATGTTTAGGTCTTTTTCTAATGATCTCAAAAAATATTGGGCAAACCACTTTCCCTATAGTGTTATCGAACAACAATAATTTCTACTCTAAAATAGATTTTAATAAAATAAAGCTATGTGCAGTTTTCAAAATAGTAAAACAAGTAACCATCAATGAGATTTGGAATTTGTTGCATCAGATAATTAAATCCTCTAAATATTTCCAAAGATAAAAGTTAGAAGATTTTTAAATATTGGTACGTTAATCCGAAGATACATTGGACCTTTTGAAAGACTTTATCGTGTGGGTATAGTATATAATCTTACATTGCATTCTCAAAACCTTTTCTATGTTCATGATATGTTCCATGTATTACCATTCTGGTTATACTTACCTGACCTATCAAATGTACTAAACACATAGGTAATAATATTAGAAAGGGATCAATATTATGATGAAAAACATTTGGATATCTAAATCATATAGATATGGTTCTACCAAACATAAAAATCAAGACCTGATCCCCAGAGGCCCATTTCGTGACTACCCCATTCCTTCTTTCCATAGGCCATGGGTTAGTGACTAGCACCGAAACGTTAAATTCCTAATATGGGAAGGAATTTCCTTTAAACATACAAACACATAGACGAGGTACACAACAAGAGAAAACTATGAATATAATTGATGAATGTAAAAAGATTGAACTGAAGAAGAATGAGCCATTATACAAACCCCACCAAAAGAAATTATATCAAAAAGGGAAAATATTTCCTCTACTCATCCACCATAGATCCCACCTGAAGGTTAGTTATATCTCATCACTATAGCTCTCCACATAAATCGGTCACCTCAGTGCACTCTCTAGTCCTAGCTCCCAAATCTCAATCAAAGAAGTTTATCTTCTGCATAAGAAACAACCAGATTTGGTCGATGATTATGTAGGGGTGAGTATAAAAATATCTAGTAGGGACCCTAAGACCCCCAAAGGTCTCCCAGAATTCCACCAAGGGAAAACCACAAATCATGATCTCAATCACAAAGAACAAATTAAAATATATCTCACACAAGTTATATAACTTAAATAATATGAATAATGAAGATTAGTTGTAATGTTAAATCATCTTATTCAATTGAGAAGTTTCACTGCTGAACCACAAAATTGTTTTTCTATTGTTGATCCATATAGGGGCATATTTCACTAATCCAAAAAAGGTTCATAAGTCATCGATCCATAGAGGGTCATAATTCATTGACCCACACTTGGTCATAAGTTGATGATCCACGATGGGCTGCTCTAAGGATGATCCTCATCGTTTCGCACTACTATTGATCTACAGATGGTAGTAATTCATTTATCCACATAGGGTTATTATTTTTGGATCCACTACAGGCCATTCTAAGGCTGGTTCCTGTCAGGTTGCACTATTATTGATCCATATAGGGTCGTAAGTCCTCGATCCACATAGGGTCATAAGTCGCTAATCTACACTAGGTCGTAATTCGTCGATCCCCACAGGTTCGTAAGTCATTGATCCATGATGGGCGGATCTAAGGCTGATTCCTATTGGGACGCGCTACTACTGATCTACACAAGGTCATAAGTCTTCGATCCACACATGGTCGTCAGTCACTTTTCACTTGACACCAATTTATAGGATTCCAACACAATGTGAAATTTAGATCCTAAGAAACTGATCTTTAAGCCACTCTTTGTACATCAACTTCTACAAAATCTCAAGAAGATTTTACTCGAAGAACTATCATGTCATAAGCATTACAATGAATCAAATAGTGCATAAATCGGACGCTCGATATGTATGTTATAGTCATTTTAGTACCAAGGGATAGGTTGGATTCAAGTTTGATCCAACCCAGCCATACTCCAATTTTATCCAAAACCAAAGTGGGGTATCTCAAACGGATGACCTTTTCCTAAGTGTTTCATCTCTACTAACGGTTCGTCAAATGGACCTTTGGTTTAGAAGTTATGGCCCTTTAAGCGAAATAGGGTCAAATTGGTCAATGTCTGGTCCGTCTCGGTCGGACCAACCTGACCTGGACCGGTCTGGGCCGACCCGTCCCAGACCGCTGGGCCTAGACCAAACCATTTGGGCTCAACTCAGTCTGGCTGGGGTCAGTCTGGCATGCTAGGCTAGGTGTTCAGCCCACTGGCAGGGCGCAACCCTCAAACTAGGTGCAGTGTCCACCCACTCCTGAATGGACGTGGTCCATTCGGATTCTCCAAATAGTGGTACCAGGTTGGCACCACCCTCCTAGTAGATGGATTCAGTGGACTGGTCTAGGGAGGGACTCAGGGATGTAGGTCCTCCACTGCCAAGGTCAGAACCATTGTGCCTATTCCATGTTGTGATGCCCGCCTTTAACGCGGTTGGTGATGGATTCCTTCCCCCTACCCACAATGGAACCAGCAGTTGTCACCACCATCTCGCAACTGGCAAGAGCTGGCCACCGATGCCACGTCGGTTACGGTGCATTGGCAGTACTACCATGATCCACCGGTGAAGCTCTGGTGGTCCAATTTCATTCCTGACTGCGCCAATGGGCCTACCAGGACGCTGCCTCCACTACATGGCTGTTGGTTTTTCCTTACAACTATGTTTTCGAGTTTTCCACGAAGAATGAAACAAAACCAAGAACAGAGGACGTTATTGGCTTTGTTCGGATCTATCCATGCCCTCCATGTAATTATTTTAACATGGTGGAGACATCAATCATAATTTATAAAGAAGAATCCCGAAACATAAACCCTGCAAGGAAAATACACATAAACAAATGAGGCATGGATCAACCTATTAGTCAGTTGATCCGCGTTCGTTGTATTTTTCCTAGGATAGGAAGAGGGGGAAATAATAAAATACTAGAAAATAAATTAATTCCCCTAACTTGAACATGTTGGACAATGCTACAGATTGGGGTGAAGAATCCACATGTGAAGGTTTTCATCAGTGTTTGTCAATCCCGAATCAAATCATCGTTCTTCTTTAGAGAGGGTTTTCTCTGGATCTTCGACAATAGTTCTCATACATTTCTCCAAACCCTTTCAGCAATGTTTTATTTAACATTAGAGTTAACAAGGTCAACTCTCCGCTCATTTCTGTCATTAATTACATAATTAATTAATTTACCAATTAATTACCCAAATGTGCGATTACACAACCTAATGAAATAGGATATTAAATAACCTATTGACTCTGTGGTACCTCCACCATCGCTCAATAATTTTAGAGAAAGATTAAAAAACTTTTAGTTATTTTTTATTATTTTTTTGAATGTCCAGAAAATAACTTTTTTTATAACCCTTTCTAGTTGAATTGAATCTTTATCTAAGAGAATCTCATGGTTTCGAATTCAATTATGCTCTCAGTTTTTCAATCCAAGAACTGGTTAAAAAGTTACAAAATCGTGCTCACACATTTTCTGAATGTTCCATAAAAAATCGAAATTATTTTCCAGGCTCTCTGAGCCTCGGAATAAAATAATGTAAAAATTTATAGTCATTTAAAAATTCCATATAATTAAAACAATTTTACGGAAATTCTTGGACTTTATATCCTCACCACCTTATGGATTTACATACCTAAAGGTGACAACAAATGCTAAGAAAATAATGGGGATAATGAGAATGAGTATGAGGTTCCCACTCACATGGTCTCTCCTGGATATTCTTGTGCTTCCACCGAACATGCACTAGAGGAATCAAACTCCCCCATAGGACCCACTCCCATCAATCCTATATCTCTCCTTGGAACTCTGTGAACATCACCCCATCGCTAATGTCCAACTAGCCCTAGTCAATGAGGTGTGATAATTTATGCATGTGTCTCTTCAAATATGACACATGGAAAACATAATGCACCCCATTAATGTGTGGTGGAAGTTCTAGGTGGTATGCCACCTCACCAACTCTATTGAGAATCTAAAAAGGATTGATGAATCTTAGAGAAAACTTTCTTCCCTGGCCTAATCATCGCAATCCACATCAAGGTGAGACCCGATGGAAAACATGAATCCCCCCTAAAACTCCAAGTGTCTTTGTCTCCAATCATCATAAGACTTCTTCCTACACTATGCAGTGTTTATTTTCTCCTAGATGACATGCACCTTCTCAGTGGTAGCATGAACCCACTCTAGACCCATGTCTGATGACTCCCTTGGGATTTTCCAACATATAGGTGATCTACATGGTCACATGTACAAATCATCAAATAGTGCCATGTCGATGGTGGAGTGATATATGTTATTGAGTGTGAACTCTGCCAAGGGAAATTGATCCTCCCAACTAGGAAAAAATCAAGTATGCACGCATGAAGCATGTCCTCAAGCGTCTGTATGATCTGCTCTGTCTGACCATCTGTCTTTGGATGAAAGGCAGTACTCAAATGTAGTTGAGCCTTGAAGTCCTCCTACATTCCCTTTAACATCTAGGATATAAAATGAGTGTCATGATATGAGATGATATTTAATGGTACCCCATGAATCTGTACAATATCCTGACCGTAGCGTCATCCCAATCCCTCTACTGATCCCTACTCCTAGATGGGTAGGAAGTGGGCTGACTTAATGAGTCATTGAATGATCACCCAAATGGAATCATGGCCCCTGGATATATGTAGTAACCCCTTCATAATGTATATCAATATACCATCCCATTTCAAATCAAGTACCTCGAGTGGCTGAGTCAACCCTACTAGTACCTGGTGCTTGGCCATTACTTGTTTACTTGTTGGGCATCAGGAAATGAACTATTCCACTACTTTCATCATCCATGACCACCAGTACTAATGCTAGAGGTATTGTTACATCTTCACCACACCAATATATATCTCTAAAGGTGATTTGAGGAACAACCCCAAAACCTCCTCTATTAACATCACTGGTACCATGGTGCTTTCTCTGAAAAAAAATGACGTTCTCCCCACCTAAAAAAATCCTTCAGAAGGTTGTCTTGTGGATATCTGAGCACATTGGGTCCTATTGTCAATATCCACAATATGAGCCTTCTTGAATCACTTACGGAGTGTGGGAGTGACTCTCATTGACTAGAGGTATGTTTCTCTATAACTATCCATAAAGGATTATTGCAACACATTTAGTTACTTTATTTCATCACTCACCAATTTTTAACCAGACCTCTTGATGAGTGTGTCTTCTACCACATTCCCCTTCCCAGTTGTGTAGACTATCTCAAAGTCATGATCTTAGAGGAACTCTAGCCATAATCATTGTCTTGGGTTTAGGTCCTTCTACGACAAGATATACCTGAGACTTTTGTGATCATAGTATACAATAAACCGTTCTCCCATCAAGTATTACTGCCCTATCTTCATGGAATATACCATGAATGCTAAATCTAGGTCATGGGTCACGTAGTTCTACTTGTTTTTCCTCAGATTTGATCATCCTTAGGCAATCACCACTCTCTCTTTCATGAGGAAACATCCTAGTCTAGTCTCTAATGCATCTCATTAGACTATATATGCAACACCCTCTTCTAGTAGCCTCAATATTGGGGCACTGATCAATCATTAAATCAGCTCCTAGAAACAATAATGGAATCTCTCCATTCATATGAAGGGTTTTCCCATTTTTTTAAAAGCTGAAAATTGTGCTACAACTCTAGAAAAGTCGAGCACAAATCTCTGGTAGTACCCAACACATCCTAGGAAACTACGTACCATAGCCACACTCCAAGGTGGATCCCAAGAAAGCATTGCCTCTATCTTCACTGGATCAACTACAACTCCATCCTCTGAGATAACATGTCCCAAAAAGTGGACCTCCCATATCCAGAACTAGAAATTCAAGATCTTACCATAAATCTGGTTCTATTATAGTGTATCTAGACCTATTTGTAGATTAGTGGCGCGCTCCTTCTACAATGCTGAATACACCAAAATTTCATCAATGAGGACCACCACGAAGCGATCGATGTAAGGCTGGAAGATCCTATTCATGAGTCATATGAGCACTGGTGGGGAATTGGTTACACCGAAAGGCATCACCAAGAACTCATTATGGCCTTACCGGTATCATAAGGCTATCTTCGATATGTCATTATCTCGTATCCGAAGCTAATGATATCTTGATCTGATGTCTATCTTCAAAAACCACCGAGCACACTTCAACTGATCGAAGAGATCATTAATCATCAGAAGTAGTTACTTCTTCTTTTGGGTGACATGGTGCAGGCACCAATAGTCCGCAAAAATACTCAAACTCTCATATGCCTTCTTGGAGAAAAAAATAATGGAATCCCATGGAGAAACACAGGGCCTTATGAAACCCTTACCTTAAAAGTCCTCCAATTGTACCCTCAACTCATGAAGCTTCGCATGAGCCATCTAGTATGCTGGTGTAGATATCAGTGTCATCACAGGGTATAGGTTGATGTAGAATTATACCACCCTTCAGGGAGGTAGTCTCGGAAAATTCTTAAGAAAGACATTAGCATACTATTCCACCACTATATGATAGCTCTGACTCCTCTTGTAAACTGCTCCCAGGGTAAGGCTATCCAACTAATGAGTGATCAGTTTCACCCTCTTTTGAGAATGTCCATCCTAAGATGAAAAGTTACCCTTCTCAACGGCAAAGGAAAATCCTATCCAATCCTCTTTGACACAACACACATTGTACCTAAAATAGTCAATCTGACTATGGACTATGGATAGCCAGTCCATACCCAAGATGAAGTCCTAAGGACTTGATGCTGCTACTAGGAGATCCAAGTTGAAGCTCTTTCCCCCTAGAAAAAGATTTCACTTTCAACACTAGTGTGGAATAGTCTAATCCTTTCTCGTATAATTCTCTAAATTTATGGATCAAGCCAACATATCTAACAGAATATCCGAGCTCCAAACGAGAGCTAGGGAAACAAGAGAGTCATTGGAACTTGTGTCTATAAGAACTTCGGCAGGGGTATAGTAGACACAGATTGAACCTCGAATCATCTATGGAGTGTCACGGTCATAGGAATATACTGCCTGAAGCTGAGATCATCCCTATCCACCTCCTCCTTGAGTTTTGGGTGGACCACCTGGAGTCTGTGGTGGTAGAACCTCAAATCGTCACCCCCACCTACTTCACGACCAGCTCATTTTCCATGACTGCCACCCTATGGACCTCTTTGCTCAAATCTCTCCAACTTCCTCAGCGGTCCCTCAACCATCTATTGATCATCAGTGTGGTTGTATGGGTAGTCTCTTGCCATGTGACCATGCCTACTGCACGAGTAACACAATAAGATCCTCTGCTGACCTTATATGTCATGTGAGCTCCGCACCTCAGACCATACATTTTGGGGTCTTCCACAATAAGGTCTGTCCCACTTGGGCCTCTACATCATCATCCTAATTCATGTTGCTGATTACTTGACTACGTGTTGTCTTGTGGTATCTCTCACTGTCTGTGCCTACTTATATTGAAATCTATCCACTAGAAGTTCTCTCTCTATCACCTATCCTGCTTCGGTATGTTGAGTGATATCATCGACCCTCTAATCTCCCATCGGAGACCCCGCTAAAAGGTCCAAGAAATAAAGAAAGGATATTGTACCAAGCTGGGGGAGTTGCGATAGAGGTAATTGAATATCTCTATGTATTGGGTTATTGTCATGCATTCCTACTTTATGTACCGGAGCTCATGATTATGCACAAATCGAAGAGTCGCTGGAACAAACTCTGCCCTGAAGAGGCCCTCAAAGTCCAACCAGGTGAGGGTCACCTCATCATGCATCTATAGCGTCAGGCTCCACATTGTCCATGTTTTTTCCTAGAAGTCACTAGAATCTAGGATCACCATCTGGTCTGCTGGTGTCCCATATAGGTGGAAAACTCTATCCACAACCTCTAGTGAGTCCTCAGCCGCCTACGGATCCATCTCCCCTCAAAACCTCGGTGGCCTCATCCGCTAGAACCCATGAAGTGTACTAAGTCGGTGTGCATTGTCTGTTTGTGGGGCTGGTGGAAACTACATCCCTACAGGTGTTGGTGCTTCTAGTACACCACCCAAAGGTTATATCACTATAAGAGGGACATGTACCCTTACCTCATCGCTCGGTGCACCATCATCATGATCTATCATTGGAATCCTAGAAGACAGTCTTTGTGGTGGTATCCTGTAATGAAACAGGTGAGCCATTTTCAATAATTTATACCTGTTTAGATGACTCAAAAGATATCCAAAGAAAAACATTTCAAAAAAACACATGCAATCAGTTCCTTTGTGTACTTAGTCAGAAATCAGAATTCATGGTCCTAGTGTATAAATATGTTGGCTATTTCACCAACACTAGACTCCCCAAAATAAAAACCATACAAAAAAAACATAACATTTTTCCCCATTGAAAATATCAGATCTTAGTTTTTCGGTAAGACAGGCTCCATTGATACCACATTGTCATGAAAAAATCCATTGGGTTTCATGTCTTGACTACCCCAAGCCAACCTTCCATAGTCTAGGGGTTGGATACTAGCACCAGAACGGAATATCTATAAAATGGAATGGAATTTCCATTAAACATTCAAACACACAAACCAAGTACACAATGAGAGAAAACCAGGAATATAACTTTTCAAAGTAAAAAAGCCTGAATTGAAGAAGAATGAGAAAGTATATAAACACAACTAAAATAAAGTATAGAAAAGGGGGAAAACAGATCATGATATCATCCTCTAAGGATCCTTCTTAAAGGGTAGGTATAGCTATTCACTGTGACATTACATGTTAACTGGTCACCTCTGTGAATCATCTAGTCTTAGGTCCCAAATCATGATCAAAGTTTTCTTTCATCTACAAAAGACAAAACAAGGTACGGGAAAATCCCATGCAGGGGTGAGTATAAAAATACCCATTAGAGACCATGAGACCCCAAAAGGTCTCCCAAAATTCCACCAAGGCAAACCCACAGATCATGATCTCAATCACAAAGCATAATGTAAAAGACAATTCACACAAATTATATAACTTAATGAACATGAATAATGAGGATTATTTGTAAAGATAAATCATATTTTTATGTTGATAAGTTCCACTAATGAACCATAATGAAGTCATTCTATTTCAGATCCACATAGGGTCAAAAACAACTGATCCACACAAGGTCGTAATTCATCGATCCACACAGGGTCGTAAATCATCGATCGACACAGGGTCGTAAGTCGCTGATCCATGATGGGCCGCCTTAAGATAGGTCATCATCGGGTCACGCTACTACTAACCCATATAGGGTCATAAGTCTTCGATCCACCCAGGGTATAAAATTTCTTATTCATGGCGGGCCGCTCTAAGGTTGGTACTCATCGGGTTGCGCTACTTCTGATCCACACATGGTCATTAGTGGTCGATCTGCATAGGGTCATAAGACGCTAATTCACACAACATCATATGTCATCGACCCACACAGGGTCGTAAGTCGTTGATTCCCGATGGTCCACTCTAAGGTTGGTCCTCGTCAGGTCGTGCTACACTGGTCCACACAGGGTCATAAGTCATCGATCTAAATAGGTTCATAAGTCACTCTTCACTTGACAGCCACCCATAGGATTTATGCACTAGGTGTACTTGAGTTTGTGAGAAACAATTCATCAAAAAAACTATTCGTACCTCAACATCCACAAAGTCCCAAGAAGAAGTAATCGTTTTAACTGCCATAACATAAGGGTTCCAACTCAGTTAATGGTGTGTCAATCAGAGGCCCAGTCTGAATATTATAGTCATTTTAGTACCGACAACACTGTTGGATTCGATTTTGATCCACCCCAGCCATACATCAAATTTCTCTAAACCCCAAGTGGGGTATCTCAAAAGGAATGACACTTCCTAAGGGTTCCAACTCCAGTAACAATTCATCAAATGGTTGTAAAGTTAGAAATATTGGCCCTTAAAAATAAACCGGGTCAAATTGGGTCTAGATCTTGTCGGACACGGTCGGGGCTGACCCAACATGATCTCGGTCGACCTGACCTGTCCGATGGGCCTGGCCCGAACAGGCTAGGCCCGGCCATGTCTGACAGAGCTTTGTCGGGCCTATTGGTCTGCGGGCACGGCCCGCTGGGCTGCATGCTCAGCCCATTGGGCTGTGTTCTCAACTCACCAACCCGGCGAGGCATGTGCCTCTAGCTAGGTGCAATGTCTAGTCCACTATCAAATGGATGCGGTTTATTCGGTTTCTCCAACTGGCGGTGCCTAGAAGGTGCCTCCCTACTAGTTAAATGGTCCAATGTACCTATCTATAGTGGGACCCGTGCATGTGGGTCCGCCACCACCACGGTCGAAGATGCGGTGCCTCCTCCATAGTGTACCACCCTCCTTTACTGCAATCGAAGACGGTCATCCACCCCCTATCTTCCATAGCACCTGAGGGCATCGTCAACCTCTTGCAGCTGGTGAGAGTGGGCCACCACCACCAGTCATCGGCGGAACTTCTTGGACCACCAGTAAAGCTTTGGTGGTCTAATTTCATTACCGACTACACATACATGCCTACTGAGAATCCGTCTCCACTATGTGGCCCTCAGTTTTTCTATCCCGCCATATCGGTCGGTAACCCATGAAGAGCACAACAAAACCAATAATTGAGGAGGGTCTGGGCTTTGTTCGGATCAGCATTTGCCCATCGCGTTAGTGTTTTAACTTGGGGGGAATATCAATCATAATTTAGAAAGAAAAATCCCCAAAAATAAACCCCACAATAACCACCCACTTGAACAAAGGACACGTGGATCAACTAATTAGTCAATTGATTCGCGTTCATTGTATTTTTATAGGAGTGTGAAGAGAGGAAAATCATAAAATTTTAAAAAATTAATTAATTCCCCTACCATAAACTCGTTGGAAGATGCTTTGGATGAGGGTGAAGAATCCACGTGTGAAGGTGTTTTTTGGAATTCGTTGATCCTCGATCAAATACTTGTTCTTCCTTAGAGTGATTTCTCACCAGTGCTTCATCAAGAGTTCTCACATGGTTCTCCATACCCTTTCACCAATGGGTTATTTAACATTAGAGTTAAAGAGTTCAACTCTTCGCTCATTTATGTGATTAATTATGGAATTAAATAATTAACCCATTAATTACCCAAAGGTGATGTTACACACCCTAGTGTAATAAGTTATTAAATAACCTATTTACTATGTGGCCCCACCCCCATATCTCAACAGTTTTAAATAAATAATAAAATAACATTTATATATTCTTTTGTTTATCGAAATTCCAAAAAATAAATTTTTCACCTGACCCTTTCTGGTCGAACTTAATATTTTCCTAAGAAAATCATAGAACTGTGAATTCAATGGTGCTATTGGATTTTTAATCTGAGAACCAGTTCAAATGTTAAAAAATCCTACCCGCATGTTCACTGAATGTACCATAAAAAATAAAAAATTCTCTTCCAAGCTCTCCAGGCCTTGAAATCACGTGTCATCAAATTTCACAGTCTTGAAATAACTACATATAATTAAAAAAATCATACAGAAATTATAGGTCTTTAGAATAACCACTAACCTGGGGGATTATTCTCGAAAACCCATATATTTGAGGAAGATATGTGGGTACCTAAATATGAAATGAGACAAAAGCTTCATCATTTGTTTAAATTTGAATAATAATATTTTGAATGAGAAATTTCTTTATGTGGGGTAGAATGTAACAACCTAAAAATTACAATACCTTAGTGTTATGATATATAGTTTTAAATGCATCACAGGAATAAAAATTAACAAAATTTTCTTTAAAATATGAATTTTAAATCTATCTATTGAATATATTTTTTTAATTGGAGGAAAATGTATTGTCAAATGAATATTAAATGTAGAAAAAAAAGAAATAAAGTATTATACATATTCCTTATGAAGCTCATTTCCCATGCTTGGATAGAAGGTAGCATCTTTAGTTCTTTCCTTATACAAATAATATAACACCAATAAAAGACAATTTAGAAAAAAGAATCGATGGATATATTGATGATCATGTAAATAACAAAGATGCTGATTCTAGAAAAAATCTATACCCAATACATCGGTTGTTTCTTATAGTATCTTACGGTCGTACATAGAAATCATGAGTGGTAATGTATGTAAAAGTTATGATGATAAAAAATTTAATTATTAGTGTAATATATTATATATAAATACTATGTGTATTTAAATAAATTTATAATTTAAAATTATAAATAAAAATGGATGGTCTTAATAAAAATGTATTTAAATAACAACTAATAAAATCATTTTATTCTTAAAATATTTTTTAAACATAAGGGATATACTTTCTAAACTAAAAATAAATCTTTATAAAATATAAAGAATAGAATTTTAGATATATTATTTTTATATTTTTAATAAGATCAAGAAAATAATAAGTTATTTTTCATTTTTAACATAAAAATATGTTTCCAAAGGAAATTAGAGTTTCCTCCATAAATTAGTTCACTAATCATTTTTATGAAAACTGTGTCATTTTTATAAATTAAATTGTTATATATCATATAATGAATCTAATAAAATTGAAAAAATATATAAATAAATTATATTAATATTAATTTAATTTTTAGTTTAATGGAAATAAGAAGATAAATAATTAATTTATAAAAAGACATTTTTATAAAAAAAGGGTTCATTATTTATGAAATTAAATTTATTTTAAATATTAATTTTATCATAATTAGAAATAAAATTTTATTAAATTAATCCAAATTCTGATTTTGAGTATCAAAATTTGGTAAGATGTTTTATCTGTTATTTTTAGCAGAAAATAATTACCATGGTAAATTTTTAATCATGGTTCATATGTGTAAAAAGTGTTAACTAAATGTGAATCAAAATTTTATAACATCACATAAAATATAGACCATATAAAACACCTTTGTTGTGTTTTAATTCATAACAAATGTATAAAAATCCTTTCCCCGCCAATATTACCTTACTCTTTTATCATTCCATATTTACCCCTCACCAAACATTCATTTCCAAGGAAAAGTCTATTTGTTTCTCCTGTAAATGGAGCTCGCTTCCACCCACATCGAGAAACACTCCATAATAATTTCATTAATTGTCTACTGATTTTACCACCCATATAGACCAATTCCATGTTTTTAATCCCCATGATTCAATAATGTGGCCTAATCCATATATTTTAAAAAGGATCCTTTAATGATGTTTCAAATTCTCAATGTGAGTATTAACAACTACATAACATTTTCTTCTTCATTATTCTCATCCAAAACCATCCAAAACTATTCTATCCTTAGTAATATAATAAATAAATAACATTATTATTAAAATATATTTTTATTTTAATGGAACAAACACTATCATTTTCTTTCCCACTCATTATAAAAATAAAAATTCCACTTATGTTATGTGAGGACTACTATCTTCATGAACAACATGTTTCATTTTTCGACACCCCCATAAATGGTTGTTTCTAATAATTTATTTAATGAATAGAATTTATATTTATAATATTATTAATATTATAGAATGGTAATATTAATATTTAATCTCATTATTCATAAACTAATATTTTGTTTGTTAAATTTACCAAAATAAACTCTTAAACAATTTTAACTTCCTAAATGATAAGTAACACTCCCATGGAATAAAAATATAACATTATAATTAATTATGGGATATCTATTCACATAGGAAAATAATAATTTAAAGATAAATTTTTACCAAATAACGAGGACCATAATTGACATCACAAATCATGTATGGAAAATCCTAATCACTTTCATCTAATAATAATAATTAACAAGAACATACAAATAAATATATAGATAATTATTTTAATTTTAGAGTATAAATTTTAATAAATATAAATATTCATATAAAATATTTTACAATGATGGTTATTTTTACTATATATGATGTTATATAAGGTTTATGGATGTCGAAAGTAAAGATATGGTATTTTTGTAAATCAAATATCCTTTTATTGAGTTATAATGGTTCCCTGATAATATATCACTTCAATGTCCAGTTTCATTTACAAAAATATTTTATTATATAGTTAATTAACTTAATATATGATGAAAATTAAATTTTATATTCAATTATTCATCCATAATGTGTTTTTTAAAATTATAATGAGTTATTCCTAATTCACATCCTCTCTAAAAATATCATTTTTCACCATGTCTATATCCATTATTTCTACAAATTTTTTCCCAGTCATATTCTCAAATAAGAATATGTATTATCATTTTTAAATTGTATACAAATTTTTAAATAATTTAAAAATAATACTTATTAATCATTTTATTTTTTAAATTTCCAAAATGGTATTTTAAAATATTAAAAATATTTTTCCTTTAAAGATTTTTTTATTTTATCTTTCACTCCACATTTCTTTACATAACCTCAATTTAATTTTAGTGACCCAATCATGGTATTTCATATAATGATTTTAAAAAAATCATTTCACCTTCATGAAAATGATTTATAATTTATTTCTATCATTTTATCTATAAAATGATTTCAAAAAAAGCGTTCTATATGAAATTTTCATGGATTCACAATGATTTTCCTTATTATCTCCAAAATATAAATCTTATTTAGAGCCATTGTGAGAAACTAGACTCCCTAAACTTGGAGAAGGTAGTTATATTACATTATTGTTGTAGAATACATGATTTCTTATAGGTTCCAATAGCATAGTCATCTTGGACTACTAGATACAAACATACAATAAATTTCAAAATCTTAGATTCAACATGATTACATTATAAAAAAGTCTTTATACCTTCCATAATATCCATGAAAAGTATAAAATTATTATCTATTATGATTCAGGGGAAAGTAAAAAAAATAAAAGTGAACTGAAATTATCTTTAAGGATTATGATACATTGGAAGATAATATAATATAAACATGGAATAATTTATGTGTAAGGAAGAAATAAATAACATGAAAATAGAATCAACTGAAACTGATGGAAATATATTTCCTTAAAAATTATTGAAAATATGAATAAGAATAATCATTGGTTTCATGCTAATGGAATGATTAATTAAATACAAAAAAATTCTCTCAACATCTTCTGCTAAGAAACTATACTCATATGTTTAGAGTTATACCTAAAATAGATGTTTTTTTCTCATATGTCAGGTTGAATCATTGAGGGAAAAATAATTTTGGACCCCACCCATCACCCGATTATATCTAACCCAATCACTATAAGAGTCAAATTGATATTTCATAATATTATTTAGAGAAACAATGAATGAATAAAAATACTGTTTTACATATAATGATAATTATAGAAAATAAATACTTCACTATTCAATGTAATAACGTGGATTTTTATGAGAACATTAACTAGTCAACATAGATGACATATGGAATCATCAATGTAAAAGGGTATACCCTAATCAATGAAATTTGGGTTTGAGGATACAGTAATTATGATGAATTATCCCTGGAAGATAGAAATAGGGTTTAAAATATTTCTTTAGTAGGATATTAATGAAACGGTAAGGAAAATACTTCATCATGGTAAAAAAATAGTATTTAATTATTCCAATGAATTTCCCCATGGAATATCTAGATATGGGTGTTGCCTTAGACCCACTCATTATGTATATAGGTGATTATTTATTAAATTCTTAGCCAACCATTTTTAAAGTGATTACCCATGGGTACATCTAGCCATAATCATGTCGATATTCTAATATCCTGAAATAGATGTATTTTCACAAAAACTACATTCATTTTTTCTTTACTAAATATTATAATGGTTTTATTACCAAGAAAATGATTAGGTTTTACAAATGTTTTCGTAACTCTTAAATGAAAATAATATTAGCATAGGATAACACCAATGAATTTTAAATCCCTTGAAATTGATTATGAATCTACTAATAAGTCATCTATGGAAATATATGTACAAAAAAATGAAATATGGTGGAATATAGTATTACTCTAAAAGAATTATAATTATGACGGAAAACATAACTTATATCTTGTATAAAAACTCAATAATAAACTCTTAAAAGAATGGGATTAAAATTGATTTTAAAATAAATTAAATACAAATAATTTCATTATATAATATATCAAACAAATAATATATGCACCTTAATATTAAAATTTACATCATAACACAAACATATCTCAAAATGAGGAATTTGATATGAAAACTTGTTACCTATTATCCGAAATTCCATTAATATACTTTTACCAATTGTATAATAAATATAGTTTTGTAATAAAATAATTATAAATAATACACATATATATTTTTAATTATTATAAATATATATATATTCTATATGTGAATTATAATTATTTTTTATACCTATTTTCTCATATCGAGTGTTTATAGTTGGATTTCATGTACTAGTTTCACAACACAGTTATCTATATTCATTCCTATTAAACGTTTCAACATTTATAGGTAATTATATTTGATGTTTGGGATTATTTATAATGGTTTATTATGATTTAAATTTCATTCATGGGTGTTTTAGTCTATATCATAGAAGAAGAAATTGATACCAAGCATGACTTGGTTATTCATGAAGTTTGATGAATGTTTTCTTAATTAATTAATTAATTGAGGAATTAACCATTCCAATACCACAAAAAATTCATTATTTAAACTTTTAAATAATATTATACTAATAATTATGAACAAATTTTCAGACATGATATATATTTATAGTACTGTTTAAGTAGGTGTTTAAACAGACTTAAGCATGAACAAACCCCTACATAATAAATGATTATAAGGTGTTTTAGTTGTAATATCATTATACTAGAAGCATAATTATCATATTTAGTGTTTATTATTAAGATATATTATAATTGGAATGATTTTGAAGAAAAATAAAAGGATATAAAAATATTAAATAATTTAAATAAATAAATTTTCCTCTTAGTATTCGTGTCTAAGATGGTTGACTTTATTTCAATGATTTATTGTTTATATTTTTAACAAGTTAATAAGATTTATATTAATTAAACCTTATTAGTGAAAAAAGATCATATTTTCCATTTAAAATAGTTATAAATTCCATACATGAAAGGAAGTGATGGAAAAATAGAATACATCATTCCATAGAGGTGGTAGTCTGTAAGTACACTTAGTGGGTGAATTAATTTACCATATAATAGAAAAAATAGAGACAAGAATGATTATATGAGAAACATAATAATTATATATATATATAACAATATATCACTAAGTTCCCCTTTTTTCTATCAATGGTATTCATTCAAATAAAACAATACTCATTACTTCATGGATATTGTAGTCTGCACATACACACGAATCATATATACATTTTTCTTAAGGAAATGGGGTTAGGTGGTTAATGATTATTCCTATAACATTAAAAAAATTATTATATGAATAATAATAAAATCAACATATAAAAATGATAAAATAATAAATATAAATGTAATATAGAATTAATAGAAGTTTGGTAAAAGATTATACTAATGTTGAGCACTTTGAGAATTCATTAGATTGTACCTTGGAAATGTAAGTCATATGATAAAATTAGTTTACCATAATATGACTTAAGAAATAAAGGTTTCAATTTAAAGGTAAAATGGAAAGGATACAAGAGAAAACATATTTTTAGGTGTGGTGTTGAAGGGATAGTGAGAGAGGGCCTGATTTATTTGAATAGTGTTGGGTTTTTTAAAATACACATACCATTTTAATAATGGGATGTTACATTCATGGAATTTACATATAAAATATAATTTGTTTTACAGAATTTGGGCATTATGATTCCTAATTTAAAATTTATTTAATAAAAATAAATTTTTTTAAGTTAATTTTAAAATAGTAAATATAAAAATCACGAAAAAAAATTTAATGATAAATTTATTTAGGGTAAGAATAATAAATTATAGTGTTATAAACTAAATATAATATGTTAAAATGTATATTTTTACATATAAATCCTATATTTTTTGAAGATAAGTTTCTATATAGTTTTATTTTATGCTTAAATTATTATGGTCTTATAAAATATCAGTTTAAAAAAAAGTATTTAAACTATTCACCAAAAAACTATATTTTCATTAAAATAACAAAATATAAACTTAAGATAATATAATTATGAAGAATTGAAATATTAATTTTGGAATTTAAAAAAAATTAAATTTTATACATTAATGATTAAAATGTTCTCATTAATAAATTCTTTCTAATGTACATATAATATGGTAGTTCATGATATGGTGTTTACCTACTATTGTAAGGTCTCAGGAATTACAAACTACCCCCCAAATAATTTCATCCTTGATGTTTTGATAAATATCATATATTAATCATATGTGGTTATTTAATCCTCATATCCTCTTCAGTCTCCAAGGATTCCAATTTTAGTTTGTTATTTTTTCAAATTAAATTAACCAATCATGTCATTCGATTAAATGATACTTTCTCTCTTTTCTAAAGAATTTATATTGTTAATTCATAATACGGAATTTCTAGAACCAATGATATTCCATTATATGTAAGGACATTGATATTTCCTACAATTTATTTTCTTAGTAATGAATCATGGAATATATCATATACATTATAATGTTTTGGAGGCTTTGCTAAAAGGAAATTATAACTCCAATTATGTTATTTATTTGAAAAGGGTCAATTTTCTTAATGTATATAATCTTCTTTTTAAAAAACATTCAACACCATTACGTGGGGGAACATTCAAGAATAGATAATAACGTACTTGAAATTCCAAGTCATTCCTTTCTTTATCAATATTGTTCTCTATCTGTTCCAGGCTACATTAATGTGATCTTGAATTATCTGTTCATTTACAATCATCTCTCCTATAAGTTGTCGTCCAACTATATTTAATTCTATGACTTATTCACAATTGTTTGTAATACAACACCCATTCTCAAACAATGCTTCATATTGTTCCTTTTGGATCCAACAATTATACTATTATTATATCAAATTTCAAACAAAGGTTGACGTTAAACTTATATGCGTTATAAGTTAATAAGACATGATCTTAGTATGTATTCCATTGTCTTGATAGATGTTTCAATATTACAATTATTTTATGGGTTATAGGTGGTTTTTAAATGTATCTTTGTGTTTATCGTCACTTACTAATTCTTCAAAAAGTTTATTATGAATTAAAGGTCATGATCAAATTTAATTGACAGTGGTAACTCATAAAGCCTCACAATTTTATTGATATATGGATGTAAAATGTGCTCAAGGGTTATATCTTCTCTTCTCACTATAAAATTGGGATACTTTGAAATGAGATCATTGATGACCCATATAGAATCACTATTAATTTGATTATTGTAATGCCTAATGACAATGTTTATTATAATATTGTTCTAATAACATATATGTATTGGATAAGGTTTGATGACTCCATTAGGTTTTTATCTTCCAATAATTAAATACTATAATCATTGTCATATGGAAACTCATTCCATAATTCTCTAATATATACCATCTCATTAGAAATTTTCTCTTATATCACTATGCATCTTAATAATTATAGGTTTGCATTGATAAATTTGGTCTTTGTGACTCCGTTAGTTAATACCTCTTGATCATTACTATGAGAAGAATACATAAAATATTTCCAGACATAAAATATATATATCTACAAATAACATCTTTTTAATTAACCTTCATTTAATTATTTATTCTTTCTTTGTAAATTCTCAAAATCCATATAGGACTTCTTTATCATTTCTACAAATGATTGTATATAAATTTATTAGAAATGTAATGATGCATTGTGTTTCCTAAAAACCACCAAATAAATTGGGACTAGATTTATATATATAGGATATTTTTTTAATTCCAATATTGGTCAAAATTTATTGGTCCTCCTACTCAATGAATCAACCACCATTTTTAGCTTCCTATGGTGGTAGTGGATCGATCAATCATAATCTATGATAACTTCTAACCATCATTTTTGCAACATGTTCATATTATTCTAAGAGATAATATATAGCAAAATATTATAGTCTATATATATAATATACTTCATCATAAAGGTAGATTATCAATATTTTCAAAGAACAATTATGCACCATAATCATTTTTCATGAGTTTGATAGTTTTATTCATGAATTTTTAGTTTTTTTGATTCATAATCGGCCAATTTATCATTCTTCATAATGAAAAAACCTAGTACTTTCCTCAATTCATCACTGTATATTATGATTATGTCATTTTATGATAGAATATTTAATATTTATGCATTATTTGGTATTCTCTTTATATCTTAAAAACATTCTTTACATTTCCATTAATGTTTCTCATTTACATGTTACATTGGTTAATGACTTTCTCCATCAATAAAAAAAGTGAACTCACCACTAATAGTGATCATCTAAACCAAAGAAACTGTGTATATCTTTTATATTTATTGGTGTGGGCCATTCAGTTTATATCATTTATTTTAATGGATTAATATACACTCATTCCAAGGAGACAATATACGTATGATAATATATATCGTTGAAAAAAAATTCACATTTACTATAATTCCATTATATAATAGTATTTGTTATATTGTAAAAAATAAATTTCCGATGACTCTCAAGATCATTGTATCTCTTTGATTGTATGAAAGTTTCATTATTTAATATCACATCAATGTTATAAAAATAATCCATGAATACTCTATTCATCTTATATATAAGGATAGAAGAAGTGTTAAACATACCAATGGGAATTATCAAAAACTCTTCATGTCTATACCTTGTCCAAAATTCCATATTTTGTATTTCATCTTCCTCCCCCATTTATTAATGAAAGCTTGAGGAATGATCATTCTTTGAAAAAAAAATTGATTATTTTAATTGATAAAATATGTCATCTTTTTGTGTTTAATGATACAGACTCATTATAGTAATGGAATATATCTCATTTTAATCAATGCATAATATCATAGACCAATCCAATTTTTTGCATAAAATAGGGGCTCCCCATGATGAAACATTAGAGAATATAAATCAATTATCATGAAACTCAATAATATTTTTATTTAACTCTACAAAACCAAAATATATCAATATATAATAAGTATTTTATATTATACGTTCATCATTAATTAGTTCAATGAAGATCTCAACTTCTCGCTCAGGTGGAAGACCGTGTAGTTGATATTGAAAAAAATGAATGACTTTTTGTATAGTGGGTGCATCCTCTATTATTAATATAACTTATTTATAATTATATATTGAATAATATTCCACTCTAGTGTTTTAAAATTTTTGAGAATCATTTTTCTATATATACCTTCAGAAGATATAATACCAGAATCAATTTTTCAATTTCACTAAATCCAAAATATTGAATTAACTTTTATACGAACTTGATCAATTGTTCTACTATAAAAAGATTAATAGTTCCATGTAATGTTGATAGTGTTTTCATATGAATAATTCCAACATAGTTACACCATATCATGGACTAGAATATCACTCTATGTGGATGGTATTATCAATCATAACCAATTTCAACTACCGTAATGTGTCTATGATGTGATTACTCTCAAAATCATCTTCATTAAGCTTCTCATAGGGAACATCCCAACATTGAATTATTATGTTAACATGGTTCTTAGCCCCCCATGATTAACCATCACTAAAAAATGACAAAACAATAATTAGAACATGATATTGAATTTTAAAATGAAATTCATATAATGTTTTCTTGAGTGTTACCTATTAGTACTTATTCTATTTAACTTGGTTCCTCTAACTCTAGTCCCAAAGGTTCCTAATAAATATTTAACAATAATAGTTTTATAAAATTAGAATCTATAAACTCAATTCAAGGAGTTATATTTCATTATTATTATATAAGACAAGATTTCATGAAGTATGCAATAGTTTATTTGTCTTGTATTACATTATTCATAAATACATTACATTTAGAAACATAACACACAACATAAAAATATTCTAGGAACATTATTAGACTATCCATAAAATCCCTAAAAATTATACATAGTTCTCATATATATTTCATTGGGAAAGGGTAAAATAATGATATTAAATGCATATATGTTATATCATATAGCAGTACATTTAATAACATAAACCTGGAATAAGTGATATAATAGAAATAAATAAAATTGATATAATAAAAACTCTAGTAATGTTATATCAATTTTGATAAATAAAAATTTTGATAACAGTCATTATTGATATTATACTTATGGAATTAAAAATGTTGAATATCAAAACATGATTTCAATTCGTTATTCTAAGACACTATACTAATAAAATAAAAGGTATAAACCAAATCCCAACCTTTTTTCACCTGATACATGTTAATGCATCGAGGGGCTATAAAATTCTATTCCCCACACAGTACTTGATTAAGTCTAATGAATTCAATATAAAATACAACAATTAATTGCATACTATTCCATAAGAAACCCCTTTCTAAATAAATGCATGGCAGTCCATAGAGTGAGAAATAAAAAATTTGTGTTCCCATTTAATGTAATAATTTAGATGACTAGGAGAACATCCTGTAATCAACTTATGTTATTTGGTATCATAAATATAACAAGAAGTTCCCTTATCAAAGAAATATATTAACAAGGTTAATTTCAATATGATTAGATTGACATGGAGGATAGTAATTGGGTACAATATTTTTCATTAGTAGGAGACCAAGATGATTTTAGGAAAAATATGACATCGTCCCTTAAAAGGATTATATTAATTTTCTAATTCATGCCCCTTAAGAGTGTCTAACCTTGTGTGAAATCATAGTATCACTCATCATACATCGGAGTTATGATTTATTCAATGATCAACCAACACATTCCAGTGTGATTACCGAATGTTTCATCTACTCCATAGTAGAATCCACATGATTTTATCTATACAAAGATATATTTTATAGGATAATATATACACTTTTACTTTACCAAGAATTACTATTATTTCTCTCTATCAGGTAAAATATTGAGATGCACCGTGGTTTTACTAACTAAAGAATCAAAAAAATATGAAGGAAGAATTACAATATAGACATTTAAATCATATATGATTCATCAAGGATATATCAAAATGTATTATATGGTAATTTATATACTATAAAAAAGTAATAAAGTCATTAATGGTTCATGAGTCCCAATGAATGAAAATTGATATGAAAACCCCCACTTGTGTCTTGGGTAGAAATTAAAAAAACAAAAGAAATAGTGGAATTAAAAGTTAACATAAAATACCATGAATAAAATTAATTTAGTGATATAATATCATGAATATTATATATATACACCTCATAAAATTATTTAGATAAAAACATATAACATGTCTCTGTGATAGGAATTTGAGATAGAAAATCCTGAACACTTATCTTGGTTTCCATGGATGCACTTTGAAATCCTTTATCACAAACATGGATATCAAAAAATCATAATTGATTTTTATATACATGTATATTTTAATTGATACTCTTCACATAAAACCATTATATATTATGAAATATATAAAAAAAATTAATTAAGTTCCCACATCATCTATTTATAGATTGATAATTTGTATTCGTACCTTAATCACAATGTCTATATTCATTTTTCATAAAATGTATATAATTACTAGGTAATTAAAGTTACTATTAGAGACTATTAATAATAATTTATTATGTTTAAAATTTCATTCATGAGTGTTTTACCATTTATCCATTAATATGGAATCCATAACAAGCATGCTTTAGTGATTATTGATGATCTTGGGTTGTTTTATTAATTAATGAATTAAATATTGATTTCACCTCTCTAAAACAAAAAAAATATAGATAATGATTAATTAAGCATTTATATAATATTATATTATTTAATCGGTTATAGTGTCCATTTATGACATGTCATTATTTTATTTTTCAACTTTGTGTTTTAATCGACCCAAACATGAACATACACATATTTAATGACTGATTATAAGGTGGTTTATTTGTAATTAATTTTTCATGCATCATAATTTTCTTATCTATTGTATATTAGTTTGATATATTATAATTTTATGAAATTTTAATAATAGATCATGGATATTTAGATATTAAATAATATGAATGTAAATATTTTTTATCTATTATTCTTGTTTAAGACTATTAATTTATATCTTTTTTATGTTTATATCATGAAAATGAAACTGAATTTATCTAACTATAACCAAATTACTGCCATTAAAATAATACTTATCTATTTAATCCCTTAATAATTTCATTTATTATTTTTTTATTGAAAATAATAGAATACACAGTTTTATAGATGCAACAGTCCACACATATGTGTGAATAATGATTTCATTTTCCATAGAATTAAATAATGGAGTAACATAGTTCATTATATAATAAACTCAAACATGTCAAATATATTATAATTATTTACTATTTTCCACTTTGGGACCATCCTTGTAACTGGGTGATGTACAATGAAAGATGTTTCATTGTGAGGAATGTAGTCCACACATATTCATAAATCATTTTTTTCATTTGTATTAAAGAAATGGGATCATGTGGTTGATAATTTGTAACTTTTCTTAACAAAATTAATTCTATAATTAATTCTGATTTTTCCATATAGGGATAAAAAAATTATAGTTTTATGGTTAGATTAATCAAAAATAAGTTATGAATTAGATTATTACTCATGTTTAGAACTTTGAGATTTCTTCAGAGGATCCCTTAGAACTAAATATATTTTTAAAAAAACATGTGACCAATAGAAAATGAGACAAAAAACAAAAAAACATAATAATTAAAAAACAGCCAAAATGTTTTATACCTGAAATATAAACAGTACAACTCAATATAGGAAACACGAAAATATAAAATAAATAGTAGAAACAATATACTATAACACATTTTCACAAAAATAAATGAAATAATCAAGAGACAATGTGGTATCGCTCTAAATTCCAAGGACATGACCAACTCCAAAGCTCTAACTCCTAATAGTTATATCAAGAAGGTACACTAAGGGAATAAGAAATCATTACATTTTCGTTATCCTAGACAAATGGAATTAGTATAACCACTAAATTTCATATGAATCGGGTGAGTGTAATACCCAATATTTTAAAAGAAGAACAGTATGTTTGATAGAGTATACAACAAAAATGCCAATCTTAAACAAACCACAAAATATTATTATTTATATAAGAAAATTATAAACTGGCCATTAAATTAAAAGGTGGGAATAAGAATAACCACAGTTTGAAATATATTAAAAGGTCTTATTGAATAAAATTTTTTAGGTTAATGCTAAAGAAATAAATATTAATACCTAGTTAATATAAGAAAAATACATGTCTTTAGCACATATTTTGGGTAAGAAATATTCTAATTGAATCTAATTTCAAAATATCTATTGATATCCCATTTTTTGTGATAACATGACCTCAGAATGTTACATGAGAAATACAAATCTCGAATTTATTAAACATCAACGATAATATTTATTTCTATAAGGACTTCGGTGTGAAATTCAAATACTCTACATGCTTCATATTTCTTTTGGAGTTGATAAGAATACCAATTATAATGACTACCTCAATATTTAATAGGTTATCAATATAGATTATATTAATTATGTAAATGAAGATAGTTAGAGAGTTTTTGAGTCCAAATGGAATCACTATGAACTCATAGTGTATATACAATGAATTAAAATTAGTCTGATGGGATATCCACCTTCTTCACTATTACTTGGTTATATCCTGGCTAAAAATAACCATTAGGGAAGTATTGGGCTCCATGTAGCTAATTGAAAATGTAATCAATTTATGTAAAAGGATGCTTAATATTTATTAGTATCATTTTGTACTCATGATATTAAATGTATAGGGTAATTGACCCAACCTTATTCATAATAAAATGTAAATGTGTATACCATGATAATGTTCTGGGGAATATATTTTATTTAATTAGATTCTATTGTAGTTTCTTCTTTATATCATTAATTATAATATTATAACTTCTATATAGATTAATATATATTAAAAAATTGGGTGTAAGTTAAATCAAGAACTCAGCCTCCCATCTAGGAGGACGATAATGAATTTATTTAGGAAACAAACATCAAATTACCCAAATGTGGGAATTTCATCTAGCAGGTTCTCTTCAATAGTCTCAACCATTTGAGATAGATACTCTTGATTATAAGAAAATAATATAGATCCTTTTTATGAATATTCTAAAGGTGATTTACTCTCCTCCTTGGAAAATTATAGAATCAATGGAAAATTTCTGATACAGAGGGTGATTTCCTTCTCTCTAAGATCTATGTTGCCTCTATATAAGTAAATATAGTATACACAAATAATTGTAATGAATTTATATAAAGTGAGTATCATAGAGTTCTTTGAGATGTTTATTCCACAAATGTCAAAATTGAAAAATATATATTTTTTGGAATGAATTTATTTCCCCATTTTTTCACATGTAGATCATCTTCCATGTTTTTAGATAGCCCATTAATAATTATACTATAATTTTATGATATGAAATAATGAATAGAACCCTAGGTATGTTGGATAATTGACGTTAATATATGAGTGATAAAGCAACCTTTAAAAATATGATTCTTATTATAATCACTTATCTCATCCAAAATAGACACAGATAAGATAATTTTTAAACTATTAAATATATAAAAGATATATTATGAATATTGAAGGGATAACTCATAATTTACATACACTCCTTAGCCTACTAATTTCATGGTTTTATTCCTTGTTTACCACTAACTAATTCAAAACATTAAACATCATTAGATTTTTCTCTCCTTTCATAATTGTTTGTAGAAAGAACAATATTAAGAAAATAGTATCCCCCAAAAGATTTAAACTAGTTGTTTATATTGGATTATTTTTTGTTTATGAGGTGATAATTAATTTAATAACCAATTAAACATTTTTTAGGTTGTTACCCCCAGGTACAACTATTCTAGATCCACATCTACATTTTGTATCTAGATAGTGATTTTGATTGACAAAAACCAATATAACTATAATATATCCAAATTTTGTGATTTTTCCCTTTGAATATTATTTTATATAATGCTTCTATTATGTTATTATAATACTAAGCCCCGTAAATAACTATAAAATCCTAGGATTGAAATTATGATTACATATATCATTTATATTCATTTTTCATTATATTTTACATAAATTTATACGTAATGAAATCCCTAATGATTGATAGGATTAGTTTTTTATGTAAATTAGATTCATATCACATTAACATGAAATAAAAAAACATATAAATTGAAACACAATTAGATACCCTTAATAATCCATTGATCTTTGAATATTGTGCAAGATTTCCTGAACATTTATATTATAATTGGGTAATATATATCCCTGTAGTGGAATTATAAAATCCTAACATGATTAATGTAATATATGTTAGTCAATATTTATTTCATGGAGACATAAATGTGGTGATAATCATCAACATAAATTTCATGAAAACATTAGAATATGAGAACAACATAAAAAAACATTATAAGTATAACGCAAGGATAATTTTCAAGAAATCATAATTTGATGTCCACATAATAACCTCCCATACACCATACATAGTATATAATGAGATTAAAAAATATTGATTTCATTTGATGTATATACAATTCTAGGACCACCTTACACATTAAAATCACATAAATGAATTTTAATGCCACATAGTTCATACATATCAAGAACAACTTTCATAAAATTTCATATCATAATTAAAGAGTGTCGGTCACTTCCTGAATGGCCCGAAGGCCTTCATTTTTGTTGATTTATGAAAACCCATTTCACGGGATGAGGGGGAACCCTTAGAAGTGCCGTAGGCTCAGTGATTACCTGGATCATAGGATTAAGAGACATTACAATACCCAAAGTTCATAGTGAAATCAACCAAACTATAAATATAAGGAACTACCCCTCCCTAGCATCTGCATCGTGATGGGAGCACTACACCATTGCATGGTCGTTTGGCTAAAATTCTCATGAAAGCACAGGCTGGTCCTGATGGCATAACCAATCCCAATCATTCTTCCAAATCCATTGGTTATCATTTGGTGAGTGTGCCTGCTCTAAGTCCTCCTCTAGGGTTGTTCATTTTTTTAGAGTTTGTCTGGGGAAACTGTATGTGGCCCAAAGGCCTTGAGGTAGCCTGAAGTCTGTAAAGGTGGCCTAAAAGCCCTACTAACTCAAAGGCCTGGGTGGCATGAGGCCTAATGGAATCCAAACCCAAACTGGTGGCCCATGGTCAATAGTTCTTTCTTCTATAGTAAATAATAGTACATGCTCCAGTACTTCTACAGTACCCCCGAAATATGCTTCTACATAGTTTATAACATCGGTCTTGTGGATGAACATAAGTATACGTCGTCAATTGGGCTGAGGATCATGTGAATTAAGGAGTTTTGGATACATACATGTAAGTAAAAAATAAATTAAGAATAGGTACATCTATTTTAACACCCTTGAGTTGAAATTGGGGAGTTCATTCACAACACAAATATTTATCATTGAAAATATTACGATAATTTTCTCTATTTGATATATATTTATATAGGTTCATGGAGGGGTTTAATGATATTTAAATTTTGTCTCTCAATACATTGGAATCATAATTAATGTAAAAGGATCTGTATAAACATATTCTAATATGAAAAATTGGAAACTAAAATGGATAATACAAGGAAAATACTTAAATAAAGAGGAGGAAGAGAATCCATTACCTTGAAAGGGTTCTTCTAAAATCGTTGGTGGAGACTCTTAATATCTTCATAAAACCTTGGTAAAGATTAATAGAGGGAGAGTGAGAATAAGATCTAGCTGAATAGGTTTTTTACTAAAGTGTAGTGGTTGGTTTAGTGGGTATTTATAGTAAAATATATAGTGATTTATTTATTAATTTCTAAACGTAGTTTTTTTTTCTATTTAAAAAAAATCATAAACACAGACATTTCCATGTTTTTTCTGATGATTTCTAATAATGGGCAGTGGTTTTAGATATTTTATAATTATAAGAAAAAATCATATTAAAATAACACCATTGGTGATGTAGAAGTGAATTAGGATCATAAAAAATAGTTTTTGAAATATAAAAAATTAATATATATTTTGGATAATTCATTTTAGGATTAAAATTATGAATAAATAAACTAATAAAACAATTAATATTAAAGGATAAATCTATATTTGGTCACGGTTTCCCTCTGTAATATTTATCACATCACGTTTCGGCTATTATGATGTCATAATCGAAATAATATATTTATATTGTCATTAATATTTACCCAAACATTATACATTCTATATCAATAACGAAAAATTTAATATTGAATAATTTTTCATTTCTGATTTCAAAAATAATATTTATTTTCTAAAAATAATTTTCTCAATATGGGAATTTCCTCTAATAAATATAAATCCTTATTTATTGATCTATAGTTTTTTATAAAAATAATCCTTTTTATCCCTTATAAATATTATTTTAGAATTTATTATATAATCATTTGTATATAAATAAATATTTTTAAATAAGAATATTATAAGAAAATAACATTTATTTAAATATTATTGAATTTTTCAATAATAGAGTTTTAATTAAAATATATATATATAAATATTCAGAAAAAATAATTTTTGGTTGATAATATAAAAATATTATTTCCATCAACTCATATATAATTTGATATATAAAGTAATACTAAAAATGAATAAATATCGAAAATAATTTATTACAAAAAAATTAGAAAAAATCATACAACTATGGTCTAGATACATAATCCCTTATTATATCATAATACACCCTTGGGGAATGGTGTGAGATGAAGGGAAATTATAGTGGTGGTTCAGTGAATGTGTTTTGGTTCATGAATATGATAAAATTGATCATCTACCAATAAAGGATTCATTTGTTCTCTAGATGTCAAATTTCAGCTTGGGCTTAGTTAAGGAGAAAACATAGTTATTCCATCTCCCATAGAATCTGTAATAAATAGGATTCATTGGTACGATCCTACTAGTTGGGTCCATCGATTCTTCTATATATGATAGTTAAACATTTTCCAAACCATTAATATAAGCTAATGAATAAGTTAAATGTGAAACAGTTATATTATAAATTGTATTGATTATTAATAGTCATTTAAATCAAACAATATATATTTTATGGTGGTCCAAAATAACCAAAGTAGTGCATATTTATTCTATAAATACATTAATTAATAATTAATTCATTTATTCAAAATTTTATTTCATTTATAAAAGATTGGGATTTACAGCAAATGAAGTCCTCCCTTTATCATTTTTCAACTCCTGGGAGGGACTTGTAATATATTTTATTTTTTAATGAAATCATTCCATTCTCTATTTTTTGGGAATTATGCCAGATCTATACTTATGAGTTCTTCAAAAACAACTCAATTAATTTCTTCATTGTAAAATAATTTATAAAATTCTCACTAAAATGGATATTAAATAATTAAATTATCTAAACTAAAATAAAAATTAACAAATATTCGTTAATTTAAAATAGTTAAAAATTATTTCAAAGCAACCTCTTATTGTTATTGTAAATGGTTAAAAACAAATAAAAAAATTTTAATTATTCCCTAGATAATGTATAACTGAAAACTCAAGAGGGGTGATTTGAGTTCCAAAAAAAATATTGTGGAAAACGTCCCTCTTCAGGTATGTGGGTTTAAATATTTTTTTATGAATTCGAAGGCAAAATATAAAAATTTTATGGAAAAAATATTATTTATGGAAGATTTATAGTGGTTTGGGGAGACCCCATATTCCACTCCACCAAAACTCTTTTCTATGAGTTTAGTGATTCTATTTAAAAGATCCCTTTTCTATGGGGATCCCAGATGAGTACAAGCCATTGTCACATAATAAAAAGATCCATGAGATTTCAAACATGATTTGACTTTTTAAGACATATACATGGCCTGAACACAAACTCTTACAATGAGGGTAAACATAAATATATAGATAAAAGTTTGGAGAATGATTGCAGTATACTGTTGTAAGTGGCAGCTAACAGTAGTTGGAGATGCATCTTGGGAAGATGATAATATTATTGGTATAGCTTGGAATGATATTAATTGAAAATGATAAAATTATAGGAATAAAATAAGTGATTATGTTTGATCATGTCTATGTATAAAATTTTTGTTTATCATTATCAAATTATTCATACATACATGTTTTCTATCGCTTATTCTTATCCATTTCTTCCATCTTATGACTAACAATTCCAATTATATATCTTTTCAAATTAGAACTTTAGTAGTGAGGTAACCATAACTATTAAGTTGAAAAAATGTTTTAAAGTTTATATGACCATCCATTAATGGTATGCATCCATTCTTTCCAAATATTGTATAAGATTCTATAGCATCACTGTCAGATATCTTCTTCTTCATATCTTTCCAATCTTTGAAACTGACCCTCTGAACAAGATAAACATCCTTTACTGGAATAATTCTTTTGAGAAATGATAAAAAAAGATAAAATAACATATAAATATATTATATAAGTAATCATGATCTTCTTCATAATATTTAATTCAACATAAGATATTCATCTGTAAGTATTGTTCTCGTAACACAAACCTTTGAGAGGATTCATATGATAAAACATGTCTTATTATTATTCAGAGTGTTAGATAAACTAAATTCCACATTACCTAGGATAAATATTTAGTGAAATGTAAATATGTTACTATGTTTTTTTTCTTATCTTTCATAACTACTTCAAATATTTGTATGACAATATTTTATGAATATAATTTTTTGTAAGACAAACATTTCTCAAAACATCAATCTTTTTGAAGTATCTAACTATGATCATACAACAACTAAATCATTTTCATCAAAATATAATATTTTATGTAGTAATAAAAACATTTAACGTGGATTTCTCTGATTATGAGTTGATGTAAGATATAATTTGATTTTATTGAGATAAAACTATTTCTCCTAAAAGTAATACTTCACATGTTGTAAGATAATTACTTATATAATTAGCATATGATAAATTCTTCTGTTAAATATAATTTGAAACACATAAAAAAATTATTATAATAAAAAATACTTATTGTATAAATCATATAAAAAATTAATAATTACTTAGATATGAATGAAAAATATAAGTACATGCAACAATCTTCCACTTTTTTATAATCACAAAACCCATTGAATAGGAAAAACAATCTCAAAGAGAGCATTAAAACTAACTTTTAAATTTCTAATTCTTATCCTCATTAGATAATAATTTTAAATTTTGAATTAATTTTTTTCATTATCCCCCTTTAAAATAAATTTTGATTTTAAATTCCCATATTTTCTTTTTTCCTAAAATAAATATTTTTTTCTTTAAATGTTTGAATTTTACTTTTCATCTCCTAAAATATCAATTTTAAATCATTAAATTTTTATGTTAATATTTACATCTCCACCATTTTGTGATATTAAGAAAATGTGGATCAAAATAATAGAATCAATATTGCTTATTAACAATGGTAAATAGTAAATGATACTAATTGTGAATAAGATTTGGAACATAGTTTTGTTATAAGCAATAATTAGAAGATATCACCAAATACCAATAGAGAATGGATACTAAACGTAAAATAGAAACAAGTTGAAACTATTGGAAAAAAAATTGAACAACAAGAATAAGACATAATCTTACTAAGAAAAAATTCATGAATGCTATAATATGAAATAGAAATGAATTAAAAAAATATAATTTTGATGTTTCTAAAATATCATTAAAATATTTAAAGGATTTCATTTAACCACACATTATTAAAATGTTTATAAAATTCTAATATACCAGTAAACACATCACTAAAAAAATTATATGTGTATCAACTCTGGAACATAAAATTATTCATTGGAGGTTTTTTTAAAGGTAAATTCTAGGTAGAGGGTAATGATGTTGAAGGTATATGATCATAATCTATTTTTTCAAAAACATCACCCAATGTTTGTATAGATGCTCAAAGTCTTGTTCAATCACACTTTGTGATCCTTACACACGGGGATTGGATTTTGAGAGTATATATTTGAAATCTCTTTATATAAAAGATAAATCGAGGTATAAAGGTTATTTTATAGGAGGAATCATATAAAGAAAAGGACAATTCTTTAGAAAACTTGCGATTTTTCCTTTTATAAAAATTAGTTTGATCAGTGATTTTCTTTATAAATTATGAATAATAAACATTAGGATCGACCATGGATGGTCTTGAAAGAAATTTTCCTCCAATATAAAACAATGTATCAAAACAATATTTTATCCTTCTTACCATGTCATTTCTGAAATAGTTTAAAATTGTTGAAAATACATTCCTTATCCACGGAGAGAAATTTCCAATGAATTTTGAATTTCTTCCTTATTGGAACAATTAATTATAAACTTATTCATAATTTAAAACTAATTATAAAATATTTCAGCCAAATGATCAACAAAAAAACCATTTTCCTTCATATAGACACTATTCTTTCTTAAGTCTCAAAAAATGTATCAGACTATTCGTTATCTTCATCTTCTAAGGATTATAGATTCAAAGTGCTTAAAACTATTTGCTGTAAACCATCAAATTTATTATCCAAAATTTCAAAATTATTATCCAGTGGTTAATCCTTCTTCTTTAATCTAATTATAATGAATATTAATTTTTTTCACTTATGACATAAAATTTTGAACTTATGGTACCTTTTATAGAAATATGGATCCACTTTCCTTATAATACTTGTCAACTAATACTATATAATTCTAAGGAAAAACATACATCCTTATAAATTTATCCATCATATCCCTTTAAAATTTCAAAATTATTTACATAGATAGTAGGTCACACTACATTAAAGAGATTTTAGAATTCATTATGTCTATTACCACAGATAGTCCTTCTAACCATAAAAAGTCATCCATTTCATTAAGGCTCTAATAGAGAGTTAAAATGATATATATTCAACCATGTACTCATCTAATAAATTAAATTATTTAACATCATATCTTGAGATATAATGTTCTCAATGGTTCCAACATTTATTTCTAGACTCAAGAAACTAATGTTTCAATGATTCCATATATGTTATTATCTTTGATTATCATTATCAAACAATGTTGTTAGCAATATCCAAATATTGTCTTTGAATTTTTTATCATCTAATCTAATCAAAAATTAGAGAGAAAGTGACTTGACATAATTTTGGGTTTATTCGACTATAAACTTGTTTATTTTTATCAATATTGGGTCTCTCTACTTGAGACAATCCTCCAAAAACTGATCTTACTCTTCCTCTTGAAACAACTATGTTTCATTTCATTATTATTTTTCTTCTTCATTTAATGGTGATATTTATACTAAGTCCATTAAACATAACATAGTTGACATCATTTGTAGAATAAAATTTTCTAATCTTGCTTACCAGTAGAAATTGGGATAACAATATGTGAAACTGAAATAGAAGCAGGGGTTGGACTAACGTTAAGATCATCTTCCCCTCTAGAAAGAATAATGACTCTTAGTCATCTTATTAATTTTACAATAATTTCATTATTGAGGGCATCTCTTACATTCTTATATTTAAATTTTCTATTTAGAATCAAAAAACATTATTAGCTTCAACACCACTAGAAAAACCCATCTAAGATGACTACCCTTGACTCTAAGTAGCGTATATTCCAATGTTTCATTCAAAACATAATGGTTCCAACTTATTCAAAAAATAATTCCAACATAACCCATATCATCATAAAATAAATGTGATCAATTCTTTCAATCCATGACAATGGGTCTCGGTATTATCATCCAAACAAATAACCACTTTTGTAAAAACTAATGTTAACAACCTTCCAAAATGATATAAATTAAAAAAATTCTTTTGTACATGCCACATGTACAATATAACATACCATGATATATTAACCTAATTATCAATCATAAATAAATATTAAAATGTAACATTTAAAATAAAAAATTCATACTAAACACTATGATGGTGAAAGAAGATTGGATGAACTTTATATTGACTTTTCTTTCCAGTTCTATGCCCATTGGATTTTTCTCCACATTTTTTAAACTAATGTGGGGCCTCATAATCTCAGGTGTAATAAATAAATAAATGTCATTAAAACAAAAGTATTAAAATATATGTATCCTTCTGAGGTAACCTTAATGCATCTCCAATTACAAATAAGTTTAACGAGAAACATTCTTTGTTCATGGTTGTAATTACGAAGCTTTCATTATCATGGAAATGAAAAAAAAACCAGTTTCATAGAACTCGTGAACTTTCTTTTCAAACCCAAACTCATTTCATCTTTTGGAAAAATACAATTCAGATCCCTTACATTTGATCATGTTCATTAGAAACCAATATTTTCCATCAGTACAGGTGAAATATATTTATATACCAATTATTACTTTTCTTGATGTTCTTTGATGATTCATTCTTCTTTTGGGGGAACCATAATTTTTATCAGTTTTCTAATTATCAAAGTATTCATAGATTAGTTGATTATTTTAACAAGGGTTTGATAGAATATATAATTATAGTTCAATTTTTTAGGGGTTCACACATATAGTTAAAACACTCATTATATTATCAGTAATTGAGGGCTCACACAGTGTTTTGTAGTTTGATCAGGATAAAATGAAGATGATGTGTCTTATTTAAAGTGACTAAAACATTAAATTCTGATGAAAAACATAAATTAAATATGATAAATAATATATTATCTCTAATTAGCAACTATGGTATTATGAAAAATTAATATACAATCATGTAAAATAAAACAAGCCCAATTTAGATTTAATAATGTCAAATCTGTCAGTAGGTAATCGTTTAGTAAAAAATTTATCTATTTGAATTTATATGAAAATTAATTCCAATTATATATTTCCTTTTTGTTCATTATCACATAAAAAATTGTTCCTTAAATTAACATATTTATTTCTTGAATGGTTAATTGGATTCAAGGAAATTTGTATATCACTAGTGTTGTCACATTTTATGGAAACACAATTAAAATTAAATCCAAAATTAATTAAGATGTGTATCATCCACAAAACATGTTCATAACAAAAACCTACTTCAATATATCATAATTCAGTAGTTGATAATGATACATATATTTTTTATTACATGACCAAGATATTGGGGATTTTCCAAGGAAATTATAGGTTCATGATGTTCCCTTCTTATCTAGTCTACATCTTCCAAAATTAGAATAAGAATATGAAGTTAAATTAAAATCAAGTGTTTTGGGAAAATAAAAGAAAGAGATAAAATTACTCTAAAATATATTAAAATTATTTTAAAATAATAAAAATGAGATTCTTTAGAATTAGATTGAAATATTGTATAAATACCTAGAAAAAACATAATGTCTAGTCTACCTTTTGTAAAATATCATAAAATTCTAATGATTCATATATAAAACTTGTTTCAAACTCATCCATTTTATTTTTAAATTTGGATCCCACAAGAGTTAAATAATTATTTTCATTTTCAAGTGAAATTATCCTATGTAAAACATGTATGTATTTTATTTGATTTTAAACAATTCTTAAAAATTGTTGGTAAATTTCCCATCTTATATAGTAATTTAACTCACCCTTTATACTCATTTAAAATTTATTTTTCATATGTTTTTAAAAATTATTACATAATATTTATTTAGTTGATCTAAAAAACATCATCAACATATATCTATACTAAAAAAATATGTGAGGATGAAGTTTTATAAAATAATATAGGATCTTCAATTCCAAAAATAAACCCATTTAAAAAAATAAAAACATAATCATTCATACTAATCTCTTATTAATTTTTTAATTTCATATAGTTCTTTGGTAAGTTAACAAAACAATTTGGAAAGTGGGGGTCTTCAAAACTCTGAGGTTCTTCTTAATTAACTTCCTCCATTAAAATCCATCTTAAAAATTAAATTTCACATCCATATAATATAATTTAAAATTCATAAAATAAACCTATGATATAATAATTATAATTTATTCTAGTATAGCTATAGGTGCAAAGGTTTTTTCCTAGTCTATTCCTTTTTTATGATTGAAATCTTATGTAACACGTCGAGATTTATTTATATTGATTACACCATAATCATATAATTTAATTCTAAATATACATTTGGATGTAATTATTGGATAATCATGGGTATTTCAATTAATATTCATAATTTTTTTCTTTTGAAAAAGATTTATTTCTTCTTGAATTGATAAAAAACAACTTTCATGATATAAATATTCTTCTACAAATTTTTGTTCTAGCTAGGATAAAAAAGGATGAAAATTCTAATAGGTTTCATATATATTTTGTCTAGTTTTAACTCATTCATCTAGGCTTCTTACAATGTTTTCTAATTGATGGTACTTAAGATATAAATATAATCATAGAACAATGATTTATGGTTCACTAGAATCAACCCTTACAAGAGTTAATTTATAGAAATAATGTTCATAATCATCATCCTTGTTGTTGTTAAATATATATTCAGGTCTCATTTCCTCATGAGAATCATTCAACACATCATTTTGAATAATTTTGGGAAATAAATTATCACTTTTATCAAACATAAAATTATTTTATTATTAAAAAATCAATGACCTTTTTTTAAAACAATACTCTATAGGATTTGAATGTAACAGAATATCCTAGGAATATAAAATCATGATATTTTAAATCTAACTTAACTAGAATGTCCTTGGTATTCAATATATAAATTTTTCATCTATATAATTTAATATATCCTATATTTTAATTTTAATTATTCTATAACACACAATATGTTTTCTTTAATATAAGATTTATTAAACCTCTTTTAATTTCCTAACATGTTGTGTTGAAAACATCACACAAAAATAAGTGGGTGTGTTATATTTACTCAATATGGTTCTATAAATGTCTTTTGAAGTTCTCTTCATCACTTCAAAACCACAATTTTGTTGAGGTGTCATAGGGGTGGGAATTTATTTTTAATTACTTAATTAGAGAAATAAGAATTAAATTAATGATTCCAAATTATCCTCCATGATCACATCTCAATGTCAAAATTTTATCAACTTTCTCATTTTACACTAGATTATATAAATATATAAAAATAAAAAAAAGATTCAATTTTATTTATTAAAAATGAAAAACCATGTAAATCATAAAAAAACATCAACCAATACATATAACATGATTTACATTAAATAATTATAATTCTAGTACTTCCAAATAGATGCATATAGAGAAGCTCAAGAGGTTTAGATGTAGGAACATTTTTAATTTGTTTAAAATAAGACTTATGATTCTTTACCATTTTAAATGCCTCCAAAAGGTTTATTTTGTAAAATTTAATTTCAATAAACTCACAAATAAATTGTCTCTTAGAATTATTTTTAAAAAATTACAATTACATTGACCAATTATTCTATCTCAAATATCATATTCCTCAATTTCTTCACACAATCATTTAACACTTTGTCTACACTAAGAATTAAGATCATTGGTATGTACAATATCTGTTCTGGGTTCTTTAAACATGAATTATTTGTATTAAAAATAAAAATATTCATTGTTCTAAAAATCAACTGAGTAACCATCATGATAATTTTGAGAGATACATATTGGGTGGTTCTCCATGCCTTCAACAAAAAGAAATTTGTTGAGGAGAATATATTTAGTATTCTCAACAGATCCAAAGAAAAAAATATTTCTTTTTGAATTTTTTGGAAATGTGACATAACCTCTGTCAATCATTGATAGTGAGTGATTTTTTGAGAAATATCCACTCATATGTCCTTAAAATCTAGTATCCATAACAACATTTTTACTCCTTTTCATGTAGTTTCTTCTTTTAAATTAAAAATAAATCAACATAATTATTAGGTAGAAAAATCACTTATATTCTCTATTTTTATCTATAAGAGACATAGAGATATTAATATATATTTTTTCTAGGAAAATTAGTTTAATATTTTTAATACTAATTATTAAGAACATAATTCTTAATACCACAAAATTGAAGATTTTTCAAACTACATATGTTATCATATTTTTCTATTTCTCCATAATGAAAACAGGTGACATTAGAAATGATATTGTTTTTATAAAAAGCAAAAAGTACTTCTTAATATTGTGCCTTTTATAATGACTGATAATTCATGATTTTTCCTTTTTTTGTTGATTCTAACTATGAATTTGTTTAGATAATCATTCCTTTTAGTAAAATCACTTACTGAATCTTTAATGTTTTGATTCTTTTTATACAGGTTCTTTATTGCCAATAAATTTTCAATATAAGAGGTAGTTGATTTGTACAATTGATTTTTCAAACCAGAAATTTTACTATTTAAGTATTCCCCTTCATTGATAATTTTATTTAATGAGTTCCTGGGATCTTTGTTTTTATTTGTGAAAAATTCATACTTAGTTTCTAACATGGGACAATATTCATTTATCTCACAAAATGAGGAATTTTCAATATCTGGTTTTGGATCAAACATTTTAAAGTAGTATAAATGTAACATCCCAAGTAAGTAATGAATAATAGATATTTTTCACTATGTCTATTTATTAATTAGATAGTGTTTTAGAGGCTTAAAATTAGAATATATCCAATCTTAAGCATTGAATACTCTAATATTTTTAAAAGATTGTTTTACTGCCTTTTGATTGAAAACCTTTTTTGAATCAAAATTTTGAAAATTGTATATGCTCTATTTGGAAAAATAAACATATTCTTTATGATTGGGATATTGAAATTTACATTGGATAATTTTTGGTATTATTCTGACAATGTTCATTTTTTAATTAATAGTGAAAAATACTGCATTTTACATCAAAACTGCTTTTTAATCTAATTTAATTATATGGATAGATTATCTTTTTAATCGGTCATAAAGTATAATTTGAATATATTGTTACCATTTAATCCAATGGTGGTCATTAGGTTTAATTTCACTTTGTAATTGGGCATAAACTAATGCCAAACTTTTCATAGATATTATTTCAAAAAAACCTTCTATTTGTTTTGACAACAGGAATTATTTTTAAATTAATTATTGCAATTTATGGGTTTGGAATTGGGTAAAATGGATTAAACATTAGGAATCATAAGGTACAAATTATGTAATCAATACTCTTCTATTTTTGGACATTATGAATTGTAACGACGGTAATTATCTTTAATTATCTTCATTAATTAGTAATCGGGTAGTTAAGGATAATAAAATAATATCATAATAATATCAAATCACCCCTACATGTGTCCTAATACTACTTTTTGTATCATGTCAGGCCAATTTATGCCTTGTTCCAAACTTGGGGACCCCATGGAATCACATTTGTGAGATAATGACTTTTTTCGTTTTATTTTTAAATAAAGTTAAATATAACAAAGAATGTATCACCTAAGTAAAACATTATTAATTTTTTCTACATAAATGATATATTGGACTATAAATAGTCATTTGAAATCTAAAAATATTTCCTACATCATAGTAGTTTTTTTATAATTTTTAGACATTAAATAAATTAAATTATTTATGACATCATGATGATGCAGCGATAACCTCATTATTTAACGATTTAAATAAAATGAAAATATAATGTAAAATCTAAGACCTAAACATGTCAAAAACCTATTTTAGGAGTATATTTTGAACCCTTATAACCTTATCCTAGAAATTCATCAATGTGGGACCTTTAAAATCTGAAACTCATTTGAAAATAAAGTAACATTTTATACCTTTCCAATAGTGCCCCTCCTCTCCTCTTATAAAAGGCCCCCACCTCTACCACCTTACCCACACCTCTCAAGCCTTTGGCTCGGCCAACCCCTGCCAATCTCGTCTCTATACATCCCTATATTACTCCAAGAAGCCTCAATTTGGGCAGAAGTCTTCCCAAGTATTCCTTTGAGCTCATATCAAAAAGAGTTACCCGTTTTAAAGGTGGTGTTTTCTCTTGTGTTCTTATATTTTATTTTGCTTCTCCAACCCCCCTAAACACTTTTTTTCATTTAATTTGTAAGAAAACCAGTATCATCAATATACTATGTTTTGTTTATAAGAATTATTTGAGAAAAAATTACACACACCTACATCTAATTGTATGAGAACATACTGTTTCTATGGATGGTGACTTTCTGTCTCACAAAACGATGATTGTTCAGCACTCATATAACCCCTTCAAAGGTGTCCATTAAGATGTAACTATATTTATATATGATATATAATATGTTTATATTTTACTTAATCTTTTATATTTTTCATTTATGGCATACCTTTATGGTTTCCATTATTGGTAAACGCGATATCTTTATTTTAGGAAGTGCCGACTACCGCCCCCTCAAAGTGATTTGATTCGTTAATAACATATGTGGTACGCATAAAGGATAGATTTAATGATATTATATATGATATTATACTGGAATTATAATATACCTTTATATAATTATTATTTCATTCCATTAAATTATGATATAGAACTGAAAGTAGCATTCATTGTACATACGACTTACCGTCTCCATGAATAGTGAATTTCATTTCTTATCCCCAAATGTAATGTACTATTATAAGTAAAAATATATAATGGATATATATGATGTATGTTATATCTAAATGATGAATATAATTCTGGAATTGAAATATACATATCTCTCATTTAGTTTTAATTTCATTAATATGACACAGAAATGAAAGCAGTGTTCATGCATACGTACGGCTTACCATCTCCATGAACAGTGCATTTCATTTCTTACCTCTAAATGATTATGTAATATTATGAATGAATGTATATGCTGGATATATATGATAAATATTATATCTACATAATGAATAAAACTCTGGATATAATGGATACATGAACAATTCGTAAGTATAAAGAGTTTATTTTTAACTCAAGTATCAATGATCGTTAAAACGACCATTATTAACGTAAATAATTACATAGTGTTAGTGAAATGGTAATAAGTGATATAAATAAATAATGAACTTGAAAAAATGTTCTCAAGCAAGTATAAATTTACTCAAGTTTATTATTCAGGAGGTTAAAGAACGATCGGGTTAAGTCGGACACGAGGTAAGGGAACTTCTTAACCCAATTTTCGTTCTTTGGGTTAATCTCATACTTTCAAATTATGTCGTGATATTATTATGTTCTATCTTGTATTTGTACTTTATTTATGTGTACTTATAGTGAATACACATAATAGAGCTATTTTATTTAAAAAATTATCTTTGTAAGGGATTTCGTCTTAATCTCCGTTCATTGAGGCATATTTTGTTTTATACATAACTTTCTTTTATATGGTGTATAAACCCCTTTGAATTTTACATTTATTCAAAGGGAATCTTTTTAATAGGAATTTTTTACAAAAAAATAAAAAGGGAATGTTTTTTTTGTCGTACGTATGCGGCGACAACGGCTTCTCCGCCGCCGTGACCATTTTTTGAGTTTTGGCTTTGTAAAGACCCGTAAATTTAAAGGAAATTTTTTTCCTTAATTTTCTTTGGAATTTTTCAAGAACGCAGTTTCTGACAGCACCTGATTCCGAGGCCCGGTGTGCCCGGAATCATTTTCTGATGTTTGGCACGGGTACGTTCAGTGAACGGACGAGCAGGTTTTTCTAACTTTTGAACTGCTGCCCGGAATCGAATTCTGAGGGCACCGATGGAATCACATCGCCGGTATTTACTTAGAAACGCCTCTTCCGGAGTTGCATTCGCTCGGGTGTGGTTTTTAATTTTTGGGCTTAATGTTAAGAAATAAAATAAATTGTTCGACAAAATTTATTTTATTTCACTTAAGCCACTTGAAGCCACTTGAAATCCAATTAAACTGAGTTGAAATGGATATGGTACTATCCAAAAATATCCAACCCTCTTGGTAGGATATTCGTGAGGTGGGGCTCGCATGAGCCCCGCCGTTTCATTTCCGCTAAGTAACACACCCGTGAAAACCCGTCATTATGAAAGTAAACTGATGCGTTTTCTTAAATTCTTAACGCACCATTTAATTGGGCGGTTTTATTCGTTAATTAAATGGGCAGTTTCTTTCGTTGAATTAATTTTACAAATTAATGGGTTGTTCCTTACCTCTTATTCGTTTGTTGGCGTAATAACAAAAAATAAGACCAACACCGACTTTTGGAGGATTACACCTTGAGTGGTTTTGACAGAAGTTCTTGTGCATTCACCCTTCTTCGCGAAAACACGAAGAACGCCGGCCTCCGACGAAGAACGCCGAACCCTCGGAAATCGACGAAGCGACGCCGTGTACTGCGACGTCAACGTTTCCTCTCCCGCGACATTCTTCTGCGATGTCTCTGCCTCCGCAACGAAACCTTTAATCATCTGCATGAGGTAAGAGATCTCGGGTTTCGTTTTAAACTTCCTTTGTGGTTTTTGACTCAAGAAGGATTTAATTATGATTATTTAAATCTTTTTGTTCTTGAACATCGGATTTCGTCGACGCGACACCCTTCCGCGACAACGCGAAGCCGGATTCCGCGACGACGTGATGACCCTCAATTCCGCGAAGAACCTGCGGGTGACGACTTGACGAGGTAGGGGTTATTGTGAATATTTTATATTCCCGTGAACGTTCCTTTAAAATTAAAGAACCGGATTCAATATGAACAATTTTATTTTATTAAAATTGTTGGTTCATGTGTTGAATAATTTCTCCCGTTGTTTTTATCTAATGCGGAGGGTGCGGGACAAACGAACACGGCCCGACAACCCTCCGCCGTTCTTCGTGGTTGTGCGGATTTGGCGGCCGATGGAAAAACGTGACTCAAGGGCGTTTTGATGATCCCGCAGTGAAGAATGGAACCCGGGAGGAACAACGGCGTAGACGGGAAGGAAAACGGACCACCGGAGCATCTCCGGTGGCCCGCAGAAGCGGTCGGCGGCCCCCCGGCGCGCCGCCGAACACAGACGCCACGGCTGAAGCCGCGGCGGCGGTGGCCAGCGGACCCGCGGCCACGCGGGTCCAGCTCGCCGCATGAGATGCGGTGACATGCCGCGTCCGATCGATCCAGCGCGGCCCCACGCGGGGCCACGACACCTCAAATCCGCGGGGGCAGCGCCCCGCGGCGTCCAGCTGCTCGGCCGCTCAGCCGAGCCGAGCCAGGCCGGTCGGGCCACGCCCAGGCTGGACCGGACCGGGTCCGTCCAGGTTGGACCAGGTCGGGTCGACCCGGTTCGGCCGACCCAGGGGGGTTGGGCCGGGTCGGCCCGGGCCCGGACCCCCCATCTTCGGACCATTTTCGGTCTTTTGCCCGTAACTTGAGCTACGGGCCTCCGAACGATGCGCCGTCAGTGGAAACGCGATCCTTGGATCGAGACGGTCGTTTTGGTATATCGCAATCAGGTTTTGGAATACTTTGGGTTCGTCCGGGTTGGTTCGTACACGAAACCAACCGGGCCCTCGGAGCGGAAACACTCATATCTTGAGCTACGGACGTCCGATTGATGTGCCGTCAGCTTTGGTGGATTCCTCTAAGTGTGACGGATCTTTTGTCTCACTTTGCCTGAGGTTTGGACGCAGGTGGAGTACGGTCGGGTTGATTTTTCCTTAAAAACCAACCGGGCCCCTGGGACGAATAAGCCAATAACTCTCAGACCGGGCGTCCGATTGACGCGCCGTCTGTGGCGTTGAGTTCCTGTTGACGGTACGGAACTTTTGGATACATAAACTTAGGTCTTTGTGTCAGATGATGTATCAGCCTCTCGGCTTGTGGAGCGGACCCTCCCGAACGAGCTTGCTGGGTGCGGGAACCCTAGTGCTTGCTGCGACTCCGACGACGACCGTGCAGAGATCCTCAGTGGACTGCGACGACGACTGTGCAAAGATCCTCAGTGGACTGCGACTCCGACGACGACCGTGCAGAGATCCTTCGTGGACTCCGACGACGACCGTGCAGAGATCCTTAGTGGACTGCAACGACGACTGTGCAGAGATCCTCAGTGGACTGCGACGACTACAGCACTCAGCGATCCTTTGTGGATCAGTGCTACAGGTCCTGTGTGGGCCCGATCCTGTGTGGGTCCGATCATGTGTGGGCAGCGCTTAGCGGTTCTGTGTGAGCCAGCGCCTACAGGTCTTGTGTGGGCCCGATCCTGTGTGGGTCTTTGCAGGGGTTAGTACCTATCGATCCTTTGTGGGTCCGACGACTTAGATGGATCAGTGATCATCTTTATCGTCATCCGAAAAAGTATACCTATGTGAGCTGAATCTTGTGTTACTCTCCTTTGTGGATTGTGTTGAACTATCCTGTATGGATTGTGTTGAGCTATCATGTGTGGATTTACTTTTTTACTCTCCTTTGTGGATTGTGTTGAGCTATCCTGCGTGGGTATGCGTTTTGCTTTCCTGTGTGGACTGGGTTGTGTGTGGGCTCGGATGTTGGAGCCGAAGGGGAATTGATGACTTAGGTATATGTATGGGCATATACCTAAGTAGTGTCGTTTGTTACTTCGTGATTGTATCTTTCCGTTGTGGTTTATCCTTTGGGGGTTTTGGGAGACCTTTGGGGGTCTCGGTGTCCCCGGTGAGTAGCTTATACTCACCCCTGCATGGGCTTTGCCCGCACTTCGTTGTGTTGGTTGCAGACGACGGACAGCGCTGATCGTGGTGGAGGCGTGCGGAGCAGGACGGTACCTGGAGGTGGACCACTGGGCGGGACGTACTCGGAGCGGTCAGGTGAACCCGAGGAGCAGTGGAGGCTATCTGTACCCACCCTTCAGGTGGGACTTCCAGAGGACGGCTCGACGCTGCGGCTTTTCTTTTCAGTTTCTGTTTTTCCCTTTCAATTGTACTTTACAGTTGGGCTTGTATTTCCAGCGCCTTTTACTTTCATCACAGCTTGTTACAGTTTTTACTTACTGTTCACTTTTCTGCTTGCTTACTCTGTGGTGCTTGTTTACTTTTCAAAGGAAATTCCTTCCCTTTTGTTGGGATTTACGCCTTGGTGCAAGTCGCCATCCCTTGGCCTATGGAAGGCGGGCTTGGGGTAGTCACGGCACAGGCCCCAAGGACGGGTCATGACAAATTGGTATCAAAGGTGGTCGGTTCTACCGCAGACTCTGATCTTTCTTCTATGTGAAGCAATAGTGTTTAGAGTATTGGGTGTGGTTATCAGTCCAGGGAGTCTAGTGTTGGTGCGGCGGCCGACATATCCGTAAACCAGGACCCTGACTTCTGATTTCTGACTTAATGCACGAAAACATTGATTGCATGTCTGTTTCAAGTTTTCTTTGTGATTACTTGTGTCAACTCACCAGGTATAATGTTCTGACCGTGGCGCACTTGTTTCCGTTCAGGATGGCCCGACGACAGCAGCCAGCTAGGGTTCCGAGAGTATAGAGCGACGACAGTCCGCTGAGCGACGAGGCCTCGGTACAGGGCCCGTTGACAGCAGAGGCACTGGCGGTACCTTTACCCGTCGAGCCCCCGATGCTTCCAACGCCGACCGCTAATGATGAACGTCACCTCGGAGCTCTGCACGAGTTCCAGCGCCAGCGACCACCCAGGTTTCGTGGGGAGACGGACCCCCAGGCAGCCGAGGACTGGCTGGAGGCAGTCGTTCGAGTTTTCAGGCTAGTGAGGACACCAGCAGACCTCATGGTGATCCTCGCGCCGAGCCTACTGCACGCAGCAGTAGGAAGATGGTGGAGCTTGATTCTCCAGGTGCACGATGAGGCCTCTCTCATCTGGATGGACTTTGATAGCCTTTTACGCTCAGAGTTCGTCCTGACCACCCTCCGTGTGGTGCACATTCAGGAGCTTCTTCATCTGCGGCAGGGCAGCTTGACGGTCGCCCAGTACGCGGTGAGGTTCACCGATATTTCTCACTACTCGGCCGACATGGTACGGGACCCCTTCTTCCAGGCCCAGACCTTCGAGCAGGGATTGAGACACGAGATCAGGGCATCGCTGATCTCCCTCAGCATCCCGACCCAGGTAGGAGTACTGGAGCGAGCCCTTCTGATTGAGAGCTTTCTGGTTGAGTCCACAGTGAGACCTACCGCAGGGCGGTAGGTAGCGGAGTCTTTGGCAGCAGGTAGCCGATGGATGTCTCAGGGTTCCAGGTAGACCAGAACCTCTCGTAGACGTCCTCAGGACACTGGCTCAGCAGTGCGGGGCACACAGCGCAGAGCCAGTATTCCGAGAGGCAGGCAGTGCTACGCCTGCGGCGGGTAGGGCCACATGGCTCGTGACTGCCCGACCCACCGTGCCGAGGAGCAGCAGATAGTGGAGGGGCCACCCAGGCAGAGGCAAAGGGTCAACCGCGGCGGTCCGCAGGGAGGACGCGGATGAGGCAGAGGAGCTGGTCGAGCAGCAGGTGGTGGGCGACGCTTTGAGGCTCTACCACCACCACCACCAGGAGGCCCGCCCCGACCACAGGGAGCTGGCAGGCAGAGATAGGCACAACTCTAGGAAGCGGAGGCCTACGACCACGGCGAGCCAGAGATGATTCGAGGTACAACCTGTGTCTATTCCACCCTTGCTGCAGTTCTTATAGACACAGGAGCGAGTCATTCTTTCATAGCCGCTGCCCTTGTTCGGAGCTCGGAGATTCCGACAGAGCCGTTGGCTCGATCGTTACGGCTAAAGAACCCTACGAGAGCAGACTCGACGATTACGCACTGGTTCCGGCAGTGTGAGCTTACTCTAGGAGGCGATATCTTCGGCTGGAATCTTCTTGTAGCGGCGTCGAGGCCTTACGACGTCATCTTGGGCATGTATTGGTTATCTACAGTCCATGCTCAGATTGACTGTTTTAGGCGCAAGGTGCGATGTGTGCGCACCGACGGGAGAAGGTTCACCTTTACCGGAGAGCAGGGAGCCTTAGCAGCATAGGATGGACTCACGTAGAGAAGAGGACAACCCATCACTCATCAGTTGGCTATCCTCATCCTTGAAGCAGTTGACGTGCGGAGTCCGGGTTTTCCTGTAGTGGTGGATCAGTACGCGGACGTCTTTCCCAATGACGTTCCAGGGCTACCTCCTCGCAGAGAGGTAGACTTTTATATTGATCTGTACCCCGGGACAGCCCCGATATCCACTCCAGCATATCGGATGGCCCCCGCCGAGCTTCGAGAGCTGCGGGTACAGTTGGAGGACTTACAGGGAAAGGGGTTCATCCGACCTAGTGTTTCACCATGGGCTTCCCCGATATTGTTCGCCAAGAAGGCGTACGGGAGCTTGCGACTGTGTGTCGACTATCGTCGCCTGAACCAGGTGACAGTGAGGAACAAGTATCCGCTACCGAGGATTGATGACCTCTTTGATCAGCTCATGGGAGCGCGGTGGTTCTCGAAGATAGACCTCAGGTCAGGATATCATCATCTAAGAGTTCGAGACGAGGACGTGCAGAAGACTGCCTTCAGGTGTAGGTATGGCCCCTATGAGTTCTTGGTTATGCCTTTTGGCGTAACCAACGCTCCAGCAGTGTTCATTAGCCTCGTGAATAGGATCTTCCAGCCATACCTCGATCGATTTTTCATGGTCTTCATCGACGACAATTTGGTGTACTCGACCACCAAGGAGGAGCACGCCTACCACTTGCGGGTTGTACTAGACACACTCCGAGAGCACCATGTTTATGGAAAGCTCTCGAAGTTCCAGTTCTGGTTACGTGAGGTCGAATTCTTGGGGCACGTCATTTCTGAGGCAGGAGTTTCTGTGGATCCCGCGAAGATCGAGGCAGTGCTAGCTTGGGAGCCACCCAAGAGCATGACGGAGGTGCGGAGTTTCTTCGGTCTAGCCGGATACTATCAGAGATTTGTGCCGAACTTCTCCAGAGTTGTGGTGCCACTCTCAGCTTTGAAGAAGAAGGGGAAACCCTTTGTGTGGTCAGATAGATGTCAGCAGAGCTTTCAGGAGCTGAGACAGAGATTGACCAGCGCACCTATATTGAGGTTTCCTGAGGAGGTAGTTGGATATGTAGTCTACTGCGATGCATCAGGGATGGGGCATGGGTGTGTCCTGATGCAGGAGCGGGCCGTGATTTCCTATGGATCACGTCAGTTGAGGCCGCATGAGCAGAACTACGCTACCCATGACCTGGATTTAGCAGTAGTGGTCTTCGCTCTGAAGACATGGCGGCACTATCTGATGGGCGAGCACTTTATAGTCTTTTCTGACCACTAGAGTCTCAGGTACATCTTCTCGCAGAAGGACCTGAACCTGAGATAGTGGCGATGGCTCGAGATCCTCCAGGACTATGACTTTGTGATAGTCTATACTCCTGGGAAGGGGAACATGGTAGCCAACACCCTCAGCAGGAGGACGGGAATCCAGCTACTTGAGGAGGTGACAGAGCAGCTAGCCGCTTTGTAGATATCCTTCGTAGATAGATATTGAGCAGCCTTCCTTCAGTCTCTCACAGTCACCCCTCCACTACTACAGTGGGTCAGAGAGGCACAATGTGAGGACACTGACTGTGAGACGCGGTGTGCACAAATATCCTCGGGACAGGCACCTGATGGTTTCTCCCTTGGAGCAGAGCACAACGTCCTTTTCAGAGGACGTACCTTGGTACCAGTCGCTTTACGAGAGGAGGTGCTGAAAGAGTTTCACACTTCTCCTTTGGCGGTACATCCTGGAGTGGAGAAGATGTACCAGGATCTCAGACGACAACACTGGTGGCTGGGCATGAAGAAGGATGTGGCAGAATTCGTTTCTCGATGCCTCACCTGCCAGCAGGTGAAGGCAGAGCACCAGGTACCAGCAGGCTTGGTACATCCCTTGGAGGTCCCGGAGTGGAAGTGGGACGTGATATCTATGGACTTCGTGACTGGACATCCATGCACTTCCAGAGGTCACGACTCCATTTGGGTGATTGTTGACTGACTCACCATGTCGGCACACTTCTTACCCATCAGAGAGTAGGGCTTAGTGGAGATCATGGGGCGTCTCTACGTTTAGGAGATTGTATGGCTTTACGGTTTTCCATCTTCTATCGTCTCCGATAAGGACGCTCCTTTTACTTCCCGACTCTGGAAGGGGTTGTAGGAGGCATTCGGGACGCGGCTACGTCTGAGCACCGCCTTTCACCCTCAGACGGATGGTCAGACGGAGAGGACCATTCAGACTCTCAAGGACATGCTCCGCGCATGTGTCCTCGACTTTGGTCGTAGCTGGGAGGATCACCTACCCTTGGTGGAGTTTACGTACAACAACAGATACCACTCCACCATCGGGATGGAACCATACGAGGCGTTATACGGCAGACCATGCAGATCTCCTTTGTGCTAGACAGACCCTGGGGAGTCAGCACATGTGGGACCAGAGATGGTCCGGACCATGAGAGAGACGGTCCAGATCATCCAGGAGCAGATGAGGATAGCTCAGAGCCGACAGAAGTCATATTCTGACAGGAGGCGGAGTCCACTAGAGTTCGAGGATGGCGACCACGTCTTCTTGCGTGTCTCACCTCGACGTGGTTTGTGGAGATTTGGACGAGGCGGAAAGTTATCTCCACAGTTAATTGGACCATTCCAGGTCCTCAGCAGGATTGGCGAGGTGGCTTATCGCCTGGCTCTACCACCTCAGTTGCACCGAGTGCACAACGTCTTCCACGTATCTCAGCTGAGGAGATACGTGCACGACCCGACACACATCATTGACCATGGGGAGCTAGACGTGGATGATGGGGAGACTTTTACAGAGGTCCCGGTGGAGATAGAGGATCGACTGATGTGGGTCCTATGTGGGCGATCGATTCCTCCTGTGTGCATCATATGGCAGAACGGAAACCTCCAGGAGAGCACTTGGGAGCGGGAGGCTCAGATACGTGCTCAGTACCCACATTTGTTCCCCTAGTTTATGATGTATCTTTACGGGGACGTAAATCCTTGAGGTGGGAGTAATGTAAATACCCTTAAATTTCAAGGAAATTTTTTTTCATAATTTTCTTTGGAATTTTTCAAGAACGCAGTTTCTGACGGCACCTGATTCCGAGGCCCGGTGTGCCCGGAATCATTTTCCGAAGTTTGGCTCGGTACGTTCAGTGAACGGACGAGCGGGTTTTTCTAACTTTTGAACCGGTGCCCAGAATCGAATTCTAAGGGCACCGATGGAATCTCATCGCCAGTATTTGCTTAGAAATGCCTCTTCAGGAGTTGCGTTTTCTCGGGTGTGGTTTTTAATATTTGGGCTTAAAGTTAAGAAATAAAATAAATTGTTCGACAAACTTTATTTTATTTCACTTAAGCCACTTGAAGCCACTTGAAAGCCACTTAAACTGAGTTGAAACGGATATGGTACTATCCATAAATATCCTACCCTCTTGGTAGGATATTTGTGAGGTGGGGCCCACATGAGCCCCACCGTTTCTTTTCCGCTAAGTAACGCAACCGCGAAAACCCGTCATTATGAATGTCAACTGGCGCGTTTTCTTAAATTCTTAACGCACCATTTAATTGGGCGTTTTTATTCATGAATTAAATGGGCAGTTTCTTTCGTTGAATTAATTCTACGAATTAATGGGTCGTTACTTACCTCTTATTCGTTTGTTGGCGTAATAATAAAAAATAAGACCAACACCCACTTTTGGAAGATTACACCTTGAGAGGTTTTGACAGATGTATTTCTGCCTTCACCCTTCTTCGCGAAGAACGCGAATAACGCGAATAACGCCGGCCTCCGACGAAGAACGCCGAACCCGCGGAAATCGACGACGCGACGCCGTGTGCCGCGACGCCAACGTTTCCTCTCCCGCGATGTTCTTCTGCGACGTCTCTGCCTCCGCAATGAAACCTTCGATCATCTGCTTGAGATAAGAGATCTCGGGTTTCTTTTTAAACTTTCTTTGTGGTTTTTGACTCAATAAGGATTTAATTATTATTATTTAAATCTTTTTTTATTGAACCTCGGAGTTCGTCGACGCGACACCCTTCTGCAACGACGCGACGCCGGATACCGTGACGACGTGACGACCCTCAAATCCGCAAAGAACCAGCGGGTGATGACTTGACGAGGTAGGGGTTGTTGTGAATATTTTATATTCCCTTGAACGTTCCTTTAAAATTTAAGAACCGGATTCAATATGAACAATTTTATTTTATTAAAATTGTTGGTTCATGTGTTGAATAATTTCTCTCGTTGTTTTTATCTAACGCAAAGGGTGCGGGCCAAATGAACACGGCCCCACAACCCTCCGCCGTTCTTCGTGGTTGTGCGGATTTGGCGGGCGACGGAAAAACGTGATGCAAGGGCGTTTTGATGATCTTGCAGTGAAGAACGGAACCCGGGAGGAACAACGGCACAGACGGGAAGGAAAACGGACCACCAGAGCAACTCCGGTGCCCCGCGGAAGCGGCCAGCGGTGCGGGTCGCCGGAGGCGGCGGCGCCCCGGCAAACAGAGCCGCGGCGGCCGCCAGCGGACCCGCGGCCGCACGGGTCCAGCTCGCCACATGGGACGCGGCGACATTCCGCGTCCGATCGATCCAGTGCGGCCCCACGCGGGGCCGCAACACCTCAAATCCGCGGGGGCAGCGCCCCGCGGCGTCCAGCTGCTCGGCCGCTCGGCCGAGCCGAGCCAGGCCGGTCCGACCGACCGGGCCGTGCCCAGGCCGGACCGGATCGGGTCCGGCCGGGTGGGACCTGGTCAGGTCGACCCGGTTCGGCCGACCCAGGGGGGGTCGGCCCGGGCCCGGACCCCCCCGTCTTCGGACTATTTTTGGTCTTTTTCCCTAAACATGAGCTACAGGCCTCCGAACGACACACCGTCAGCGGCAACGCGATCCTTGGTTCGAGACGGTCGTTTCGGTATATCGCACTCAAGGTTTCGGAATACTTTGGGTTCGGCAGGGTTGGTTCGTACACAAAACCAACCGGGTCCTCGGAGCGGAAACACTAATATCTTGAGCTACGGACGTTCGATTGACGTGCTGTCAGCTTTGGGGGATTCCTCTAAGTGAGACGGATCTTTTGACTCACTCTGCCCGAGGTTTGGACGCAGGTGGAGTATGGTCGGGTTGGTTTTGCCTTAAAATCCAACCGGGTCCCTGGGACGAAAAAGCCAATAACTCTCAGACCGAGCGTCCGATTGACGCGCCGTCTGCGGCACTGAGTTCCTGTTGACGATACGGAACTTTTGGATACATCAACTTCAGACTTTGTGTCAGTTGATGTATCAGCCTCTCGGCTCGTGGAGCGGACCCTCCCGAACGAGCTTGTTGTGTGCGGGAACCCTAGTGCTGGCTGCGACTCCGACGACGACCGTGCAGAAATCCTTAGTGGACTGCGAAGACGATTGTGAAGAGATCCTCTGTGAACTGCGACTCTGACGACGACCATGCAGAGATCCTCCGTGTACTCCGACGACGACCGTGCATAGATCCTCAGTGGACTGTGACGACGAATGTGCAGAGATCCTCAGTGGACTGTGAAGACTACAGCACTCAGCGATCCTTTGTGGATCAGTGCTACAGGTCATGTGTGGGCCCGATCCTGTGTGGGTCTAATCCTGTGTGGGTCAGCGCTCAGCGGTTCTGTGTGAGCCAGCGCCCACAGGTCCTGTGTGGGCCCGATCCTGTGTGGGTCTTTGCGGGGGTTAGTACCTATCGATCCTTTGTGGGTCCGACGACTTAGATGGATCAGTGATCATCTTTATCGTCATCCGAAGAAGCATACCTGTGTGAGATTAATCTTGTTTTACTCCCCTTTGTGGATTGTGTTGAACTATCCTGTGTGGATTTACTGTTTTACTCTCCTTTGTGGATTGTGTTGAGCTATCCTGTGTGGATTTACTGTTTTACTCTCCTTTGTGGATTGTGTTGAGCTATCCTGTGTGGGTATACGTTTTGCTTTCCTGTGTGGACTGGGTTGTGCTTGGGCTCAGATGTTGGAGCCGAACGGGAATTGATGACTTAGGTATATGTATGGGCATATACCTAAGCAGTGTCGGTTGTTACTTCGTGATTGTATCTTTCCGTTGTGGTTTATCCTTTGGGGATTTCGGGTGACCTTCAGGGGTCTCGGGGTCCCTACTGAGTAGCTTATACTCACCCCTGCACGGGCTTTGCCCACACTTCGGTGTGTTGGTTGCAGACGACAGACAGCGCTGATCGTGGTGGAGGTGTGCAGAGTAGGATGGTACCTAGAGGTGGACCACTGGGCGGGACGTACTCGGAGCGGTCAGGAGAACCCGATGAGCAGTGGAGGCAATCTGTACCCACCCTTCAGGTGGGACTTCCAGAGGACGGCTCGACGCTGCGGCTTTAATTTTCAGTTGCTATTTTTCCCTTTTAGTTTTACTTTACAGTTGGGCTTGTATTTCCGGCCCCTTTTACTTTTATCACAGCTTGTTACAGTTTTTACTTACTGTTTACTTTTCTGCTTTCTTACTCTGTGGTGCTTGTTTACTTTTCAAAGGAAATTCCTTCCCTTTTGTTGGGATTTACGGATTGGGGCTAGTCGCCAGCCCCTGGCCTATGGAAGGCGGGCTTGGGGTAGTCACGGCACAGGCCCCGAGGACGGATCATGACAGGCATCCTCTACAAGCCATATCCTTTTAAAAAAATGAAAAAAATAAATACCATGTTTTACTTTTCTTTCATTTTAGTATTGAAAATGGTTTTCAAAATGTTTTTATATCAATGTGTTGTATTGATATCTTGTGATTGAAAAGTGGAAATTTTGTGTTTCCTTTATGCATGTTTTATGTGTTACGATTATGTTATGGTTCTTGGGCATTGTTATAAAGATGGGTGGTTCCGTGATAAACTAAGGGCAGGTGAGCCCGATATAGCTCTCCAATGCATTGGGTAACGTGAAGGAGTTAAACGTTAAGGTTTCTCCTACGAGATTTAGGGAATATACTGTGATGGGAATTCCAAACGTAACCAAGATGGTTACTCCCTACGTAAGAATGTTATGAATGCCTCAAGTTACCTTTATGTCTTGTGATTTCTTTTATTTATTCATGATTCGATGAGGTATGTTAAAGTGCTTATGTTTTATGGGTAACTTATGATTTCATTCTTATGTATATACGAACTCATGTTTTCTTTCCTTGTTTTTATAACCCATACTGAGATTTTAATGCTCATCCCATGTTTTTTAAATGTTTTTCATAGGTCAAGGTAATGGTACATGATATGATGATTGTGTCAAGGAAGTGTCAAGAAAGAATCCATGTTTTATTTTAAATATGTTTTTGTTGATGGGAAAAATGAATACTATCTTTTATGTAACCACTTTGTTTAAATGTGGAATGTAATGAATGTTTTATTATATAATTCTCTAATACTCTAAACCTGAAAATACCCTCAATGTGTAATCTTGTAATAATTCAAGATTAAGTAAGGTTTAAGGCTGGGGTCTTATAGTTGGTATCAGAGGTCGGTTTAGATAGCTTTAGGAGTTAGAATTATATTAAATGATTATCTAAAAATATTTTTTTATGGTCAAATTTAAATGATATAACATTTGAATATTACCATGATGCTTCATCTAAGACATGTTTGTTCTGAATGGTTTTTCTTAGAGGAAACAGAAAAGCTTTTCATGGAAGGCATACAGAGTGAAATGACCTTTCAAATTAGTATCCTGAGATGGTCAGAATCAGAACTAAACAGTTTGTTGCAGTGATGGATTAGTTGACTCAGATGAAAAATGTTGGTTGTTTTTATTGATGATATTTTGGTGTTTTATAAAAGTAAAGAGGAGAATGTAATAAATTTAAGGGTTATTTTGAAAACCATAAAATAAAAGAAATTGAATGGAAAATTAATCACGTGTGAGTTTTGGTTGCAACAAATTTCTTTCCTTGGTCATATTTTTTCTAAAGATAGGATAACTCTTGATCCTGCAAAAACAAAGGTTGTTGAAGAATGGCCAAGACCCACAAATGTAACTGAGATTCGTAGCTTCCTTGGTTTGGCAGGCTATTTCCGAAGGTTTTTTAGAAAATTTTCATGGTTATCTAGTTCAATGACTAAGCTAACTCGGAAGGGTGTTAAGTTTATCTGAAAAAAAATGTGATGATTGTTTTCAAGAACTGAAAAGAAGATTGGTGAATGCTCAAGTTTTTACAATACCTTCTTGGAATGGTGAGTTTGTATCTACAGTGATGCTTCGTTGAAGGGACATGGTTGTGTCCTTATGTATAATGATCAGGTAACTGCATATGTTTCATGACAGTTGAAAAATCATGAGGTAAATTACCCTACACATGATTTGGAATTAGCTACTGTTGTATTCGCTTTAAAAATTTGGAGGCATCATTTGTATAGAGTAAAGTGTGAAATATATACAGATCACAAAAGTTTAAAGTATATATTCACTTAGAAATAATTGAAAATGAGACAGAGGAGATGCCTAGAAATAATCAAGGATTATTATTGTACAATTCATTACCATCTTAGAAAAGAAACTAAAGTGGCTGATGCTTTGAGTCGAAAATGTAATGCTTCATTAACAGTGCTACGTTTGGAACAAGATCCTTTGGTTAAGTATTTGATTAACTATGGCATAAAATTTGTTGGTGTAGGATGTCCTTCTGTTTTTTTTCAGGTATCAGTGAAATATTCTCTATCAGACATAATCAAGCAAGCACAGAAGCAAGACAATGAGTTGCAGAAAAAGGTAGAGCTGGTTTAGAAAGGGTAAGTTTCCTGAATTCAACATTGATAATGATTGCGTTTTGAGATTTGGGAAGAGATTGTGTGTGCCTTGTGATTCACAGTTGAAGTGAGAGTTGTTATGTGAATCTCATAGTTCTCCGTTTTTAGTTAATCCAGGGAGTACTATGATGTATAGAGATCTTCGGGAGTATTACTGGTGGGACGGAATGAAAAGAGATATTGCTGATTTTACTGTAAAGTGTTTGACTTGTCAGTAGGTTAAAGTAGAGTGGAAGTTACCTAAAGGGATGCTTCATCATTTACCAGTGCTAGAAGGGAAATGGTAAAACATATCCATGGACATTGTTGTGGGATTACCGAAGACATCTCTAGGTAATAATGCAATCTGGGTTATTATTGATCGCTTGACTAAATCTGCTCATTCCTTTCCTATTCGAGATACTTTTTACCTAGATCAACTTTCTCATTTTTATCTTAATGAGATAGTCAGGTTACATGGATTTCCTCTCTCCATTGTATTTGATCGTGATCCAAGGTTTACTTCTATCTTTTGTAAATGCCGTCAGATGTCGTTGGGTACTGAATTAAATTTTATTACAGCTTTTCATTCGCAATCAGATGGGCTGTCAGAATGAACAATTCAGACATTGGAGGATATGCTACGTTCTTGTTCAATGTATTATCAGGGATGTTGGGACCAACATCTTTATATGGTTGAGTTTTCTTATAATAACAGTTTTCATTCAAGTATACAGATGGCACCATTTGAGGCATTATATGGGATGCGGTGTCGAACTCCAGATTTTGGGATGAATTGGGTGAAAGGAAGTTGATAGGACTAGAATTGTTAGGAGAGTTGGCAGAAAAAGATCAACTGATACAGAGACACATGAGAACAGCTCAGAGCAGGCATAAGATTTATGCAGACAATAGGAGGAAGGATCTCTTTTTTGAGGTATGTGATCATTTTTTCTCAAAGTCTCACCATGGAAAATTGTGATGTGATTTGGTATGAAAGGAAAGTTGAGTCCAAGGTTCCTTGTACCACATGAAATTTTGGAGAGAGTTGGATCAGATGCATACCGAGTGTCTTTACCTCTGATTTTATCTCAGGTACACAATTTTTTTCATATTTCAATGTTAAGGAAATACATGCCAGATCCATCTCATGTTTTGAGTCCGGAGGTAGTTCAGTTGGAAGATAATCTATATTATGAGGAAAAACCAGTTCATATTCTTGATCACAGGGAGCATGTTTTGCGGAATAAGGTGATTCATCAAGTAAAGGTTTTGTGGAAGAACCACATGAGTGAAGAGAAACATGGGAATCTGAAAATTCAATGAGAGATAAATACCCCCACTTATTCGTTAAGTAAATAAATTGTTGGGACACAATTTTCTAAAGGGGGGAAGGATGTACCATCCCATGTAAGTAATTAATAATAGATATTTTTATCTATGTCTATTTATGAATTAGATAGTGTTTTAGAGGCTTAAAATGATAATAAATCCAATCTTAATCATGGAATAATCTAATATTTTTAAAAGATTATTTTACTGCCTTTTGATGGAAATCCTTTTTTAAATCAAACATTTTAAAATTTTATAAGCTCTATTTGTCAAAATAAACATATTATTTATGATTGGTACATTGAAATTTACATTGGATAAATTTTTGGTATTTTTCGGACAATGTTCATTTTTTAATGAATAGTGAAAAATACTGCATTTTACATCAAAACTGCTTTTTCATCTAATTTAATTATATGGTTAGAAATTTTTCTTTATTATTTGTCATCAAGATTTATTTGATTATATTTTTACCATTTAATCCAGTGGTGGTAATTAGGATTAATTTTACTTTGGAATTGTGCATAAACTAATGCAAAACTTTTCATAGATATTATTTCAAAAAAAACCCCGCTATTGGTTTTGACAACGGGAATTATTTTTAAATTAATTGTTGCAATTTATGTGTTTTGAATTTGGTAAAACGGATTACATATTTGGAATCAGAAGGTCCAAATTATGTAATCAAGAATATTTTGTTTTTGGACATTATGAATAGTAACAACGGTAATTATCTTTAATTATCTTGATTAATTAGTAATCGGGTAGTTAAGGATAATAAAATAATATCATAATAAAAACAAATGACCCCAACATGTTTCCTAATACTACTATTTTTGTCATTTCTAACCATGGTATGCCTTGTGCCAAACTTGGGGACCCCATGGAATCACTTTTGTGTGATAATGACTTTTTATCTTTTTATTTTAAAAGAAAGTAAAATATAACCAAGAATATATCACCTGAGTAAAACATTTTTTATTTTATCTACATAAATAATATATTGGACTATGAATATTAATTTGAAATATAATAAGATTTTCTACATCATAGTAATTTTTTATAATTTTTGGACATTAAATAAATTAAATTATTTATAACTTCATGATGATGCAGTGATAACCTTATTATTTAATGATTTAAATAAAAAGAAAAGGTAATGTAAACTCTAATAGCTACACATGTCAGAAACCTATTGGATGAGTATATTTTGAACCCTTATCACCTTATCTTATAAATAGATCAATGTGGGACTTTTAAAATCTGAAATGCATTTGAAAATAAAGTAACATTTTATACCTTTCAAAGAGTGCCCCTCCCCTCCTCTTATAAAAGGCCCCCACCTCTACCACCTTACCCACACCTCTCAAGCCTTTGGCTCATCCAAACCCTGCCCATTTTGTCTTTCTTCATCCCTCTATTACTCTTAGAAGCCACAATTTGGGAAGAAGTCTTCCCAAGGAATCCTTTGAGCTCAAATCAAAAAGAGTTACCCGTTTTAAAGGTAGTGTTTTCTCTTGTGTTATTATGTTTTATTTTTCTTCTCCAACCCCCCTAAACTCTTTTTCTTAATTTATTTTGTAAAAAAAACAGTATCATCAATATACTAGGAGGTTTTTATAAGAAGTATTGGAGCTACACTTACACACACCTACATCTAATGGTTAAAGATCATACTGTTTCTGTGGATGGAGAATTTCTGCCTCACAAAACAATGATTGTTCAACACTCATATAACACCTCAAACGGTGTCCATTAATATGTCACTATATTTATATATGATATATAATATGTTTATGTTTTAATTAAGCTTTTGTATTTTTCATTTATGGCATACCTTTATGGTTTCCATTATGGGTAAACGTGATATCTTCATTTTAGGAAGTGCGAACTACCGCCCCCTCAAAGTGATTTGATTCAGTAATACCATATGTGGTACGTATAAAGGATATATTTAATGATATTATATATGATATTATACTGGAATTATAATATACCTTTATATAATTATTATTTCTTTCCATTAAAGTATGAGATTGAAATGAACGTAGCGTTCATGCGTACGTACAGCTTACCGTCTCCATGAACGGTGCACTTCATTTCTTATCCCCAAATGTAATGTACTATTATAAGTACATACATATAATGGATATATATGATGTATGTTACATTTAAATGATGAATATAATTCTGGAATTAAAATATACATATCTCTCATTTATTTTTATTTCCATTAATATGACATAGAAATGAAAGTAGCGTTCATGCGTACGTACGCCTTACCGTCTCCCTGAATGGTGCATTTAATTTATAACCTATAAATTATTATTTAATATTATAAATGCATATATATACTTGATATATATGATATATATGATATCTACATAATTAATATAACTCTGGATATAATTGATACATGAACAACTTGTAATTAAAAAAAAAAAATTTGACTCAAGTACCAATGATCGTTAAAATGACCATTATAAACATAAATAATTACATAGTGTTATTGACATGGTAATAAGTGATATAAAAGAAATAATGAACTTGAAAAAGGTTCTCAAGAAAGTATAAATTAACTCAAGTTTATTATTCAGGCGTTTAAACAACGATCGGGTCAAGTCGGACGCGAGGTAAGGGAACTTCTTAAACCAATTTCCGTTCATTGGGTTAATCTCATACTTTAAAATTATGTCATGATATTATTATGTCCTATCTTGTATTTGTACTTTATTTATGTTTACTTATATTTAATACACATAATTCATCTATTTTATTTAAAAAATTATCTTTGTAAGGGACTTCGTCTCAATTTCCTTTCACTGAGGCATATTTTGTTTTATACGCAACTTTCATTTATATGGTGTATAAAACCCTTTGACTTATACGTTTATTCAAAAGGAATCTTTTTTATATGAAGCATTTACTAAACAAAAAAATGGAATGTTTTTTTGTTGTACGTATGTGTAACACCCCAAGAATTCATAGTGTGTTATTTCTTCAAAATAATTTAATAACTTCCACTACACGCAACACCGAGTTCAATTACACCACGACTTACCAAACAAGTCGTTCAAAAAAGGTTAGGAATAGTATTAACTAAATTTTTATCTTTATATAATCCTTATAATTTTATAATCCATATTATGAGTTTTTTAGACATAATGTAAGAACAAATTCATTTTCAGTATTGAACTTTTACCAACTTTTAATGGTGAACTCTTTTTAAATAAAATATTTTAAACTTTTTGACTAAATGGGGAAATCAAAAATAAATTTAAAATGAAACATCCCAGGATTCCACGGTATGCTTTCCTTTGAATAATACAGTAGCGTGTGTTGTACGCAACTTCGAGTTCTAACACACACCACAACCAATCAAACTAGCCGTTATGAATAGCAATACCTACCTTTTGAAATTATATATATTTTATATTTCAAAATGGACTTCATTTTTGGATTTGTAATATCGTATTTAGCCTAAGGTGAAATTTTTCGTACTTTTCGAATAACTTTCATATTTTGATGAATAGTGAAAATTACTAAATTTTAATTAAAAACAACTTTTTAATCAAATAATTAATAGTGATAAATTATGAATTTGAGTGGTTTTAAATTATATTTAGAATATATTTTTACCATTTAATATAATTTTGTTCATTGGACATAATTTTACAATTAAACAGAACATAAACAATTGTCAATCTTTTGATAGTTATTATCTCTTAAAAACACGCTTTTTGTTTTGACAGCGGGAATTAATTTTAAATTAATTTCTGCCACTTCTTTTTTTTGAATTTAGAAAAATGGATTACATATTTTGAATCAGGATTTTCAAATTTTGTAAATAGGTAACTTTTATTTTTAGACATTTTGAATAATTACTGCAGTAAAATTTTTTTTTACCATGGTTAAGGGTAAATCCGGTAAATAAGGGTTCAAAAATAATATTATAATAATACTGAATTACCCTAAAACGTTTCCTAGCCTTATTGGTTGATACATTTTCGGACATAGGCATATTTGGGTCGATTTTGGGACCCCATGGTGCCACTTGTAGGTGATAGGGACACTTTATTTTAATTAAGATAAAATGAATACAAAAATGACACAAGCATATATCTTTTAGAAAAACAATTTTTACATAGAGTTATATATGTTGGAATTTAGATTATAAATATTCATTAGAAATATAAAAAGATTTCGTACATAATTATATTTTATTTATAATTTTTAGACATTAAATAATTTAATTTATTTATGACACAATGATGATAAATTAATTACTATAATAGTGAAATATTAAAATAATTGATATTATAAATACCAAAATAAATATAATATGATACTTTTAAGGAATTAAAATAATTTTCTAGGATAATATGATATATTAGTATTGATTTAATTGACTTTTTTCGAAGTAATCAATCTGTTATGAGTTTCAAAAAAATCAACTATTGAATAGTGTCAAAATTGACAAAAAAGAGTTCTTAAAACAAATATTATATTATTAATTGATATTAAATTCCTAAAAATCTAAGGTTCGTCCAAGACACTTATATCATGATAGTTTCATCATTAATGGACCACTTGTGGGTCGCTTGGATGTATATGGTATGTTTATTAACCATATAATATAAAACTACAAAGAGACATTGTAGAAGTGAAACTAATTAACTTAGAGTTAATACTTAATGATAAAGTTAATATAAGTACCCAAACCTGTCTAAATTCTATTGGATGAGTTTTTTTAGACCCATCCCCACCTTAACATTTAAATAATCAACTTTGGAGCCATTAGAAACCGAATATGAATTTAATATAAACTAATATTTCTAGCTTTTCCAATGGTGCCCCTCACCCCTCTTATAAAAGGGCACTCTTCCTTCCCATTTCATCACACCTTAAAAGCCTTTTGGTTTGGCCAAACTCTGCCCCAATACTCTCCCAACATCCCTCAATACAACCTAGAGGCCTTAGTTTGATCAGAAATCCAACCTATGGAGCCCTTTTGATCAAATAAAAAGGACGAACCTGAAGAAGAGGTAATGTTTTCACCACCCCTTTTCAAGTTCCTTTCTTCTTCCACTTCTTCTTTATTTGTTATTACCATTCTAAAATAATAAATACAGTATATTATATATACTGTGATGTTATTATAAATATGGTACAATCATATTCAGTATTCTATCCACCCTTTGAATAACATGTCACCATACGTGCGTACGTACGGCTTACCGTCTCCACGTCGTGGTGTAATTGTTATGCAATATATTATTATTTGGATGGGTATAATAATGATGTTTAACTCATGTAAATAATAAATATAACATGTTAATGATTCTTTATATATGATATACCATCCATTTATATATTATTTTAATATCAAAATAATGATATTGTCGCTTGTGCGTACGTACGGACTACCGTCTCCACGAACGCGATGAGATTCATTCTCCATCGTATCCATTAAAGTATAATTATCATTTGATGATTTAAAAATGATGTTTAAGGACTTGATATCATTCTGGATATGAATAATATAAAACCTATCGATAACAAACACGACTTATGTAACAAAACATATAAAAGAAAATCAGTAAGTTAACACCCGAAACGACGATAATTAAAAGATATTATTAACAAATCTATGTTAAAAGATCATATATGATATCATATTAATATATATGATTCTTGAATAATTTAATAACAATTATTTCACCATTATACAGGAGGTTAACCTACCCCAACCAAGGAAAAGTACAAGGTAATGGGTTTTCATCTCACTCCTTATTTCCGTGAGATTCATGCCATATTGCCACCATCACCTTTTGTGTGGTGTATGTACTGCCCATAATTATATTCTTTGTGTAATACACTCTAATTTATGTGTATTTACATATTCATTGAATGATACCTCTTCAATGGGTTGTATGATTCATAAGTTACCAAATTTTTAAGGGTTATTTCACAATCTCTTCATTATCTGAGGTTGTTTATACGTAATAATCTATTGGGATCTCTTTATCATCCACATCCATGTTTCTTAAAAATGAATTCCAAAAAAATTTTACTATTTACTAGAATATGTGTTAAAGTCATTTATACCCTTGTTTGACTTTTTATAAGAGGTTTATAAAGGAATCTTTCCGTCTTTTTCCAAACAAGGTGTTTATAACCTTTTCGACAAAATTAAGGTAAGAATGTTTTTTTTAACTTATACGGCGGGTGTGGCTATTTTCCGCCGTTATAAAATCGTCGAAGCTTCCCTTACAAGATAATAAGAATATTTTCAAAAAAAATGTTTTATTTCATAAATATAAGACTCTTAAAGGATTTCAAAATAGAAAGAGATATTTTTCTAAAATAGTCTTTATTATATCTATGTCAACATCCTTTGATGGATTTTAAGCTTATTTGAAGTTGATTTATTATGATACAAAACATCCATATTTTATTGAAGGTTTTGTGATATTTTCGACTGTGGATAAGTTATTCTTATGTCACTCATGGTTTTTGTTTAGAGTATTGACATTTCATAAGTTATTTATAATCTGAATTTTTATGTTATATTTCAACTTTTCATTCAGATGAATGTGTTAGACAAGTATGTTCCGGGTTGGGGACTGGTAAAAGTAATCCCTCCGGTTTGGTCTCCGGTTATTAGAGGAACTCCGGTTTGGTCTCCGGTTTTTAGAGGAACTCCTGGTTGGTGTCCGGTTATTAGAGGCACTCCGGGTTGGTGTCCGGTTATTAGAGGCACTCCCGGTTGGTGTCCGGTTGTTAGAGGCACTCCAGGATGGGTTCCGGTTACAGTTAGCCCCATGGTCTTGGGATGAGGCCCTGACAAAGAAATTAAAGTTCAGTAGTATTCATTCCATCATTATGAAAGTGGTTATTGATTTTTCATGTGATTATTCGATTAGTAGAATATCCATGTGAATAAGTAAATGTAATTATTTCATTTTATTTATGCCATACTATGTTGAATGTTCAAATTTGAAAGGCTTTTGTTTTAGTTATACATTTCCTTAAATGTTTATTCTTATTTATGAAAGTTTCCGCAATAGTGTTATCCTAACTTGGAATTTGAGCTCACCCCTTTTTTATGTTTTATTTTTCCCAAGAAGTGAAGAAGTAAATTATGAATGACCTGGAGGGATATTATGTGGGGATATGAGTGTGGATTATGGAGACAATACGTTGTTGTTGTAGTTTTTCATTTTATGATGTAATGTAAGACTTATGAATATATCTAGTGCTTCCAAGGCTACTAAACCAATCGGTCTTTCGAGATTTGATCTTTCTTGTGATCATGCCAATTCTATGTAATAATGCACCGACTCTAGGTATCTAGGGTCGGGGCGTTACAGTTGGTATCAGAGGAAGTTTAGTAAAAACCCTGGAAGTTAGATTTAGATAAACTCTGATTAGAGCTCGTAGACCTAAGATGAATTTTGAGGATTAGTATAGAAGAACTTCCTAGAATTTTGGTATTGTAGAGATTTTGTGAGTTTTCCGAGCAATACATCCCTGTCTGGATACGAGCAGGTAGAGGCGGCTCTGGCATAGATGTACCTATGGGTAAAACCCGAAAACACCGCTTTGAGCAAGACTCGAACGGGAACTGGTGCACGACAACGGGCCTTGCTGCACTTTTGGTTACGACACTCCCGGGGGATATGCTTAGGATAACTCTCATTTTCTTTACAAATCATTATGAAGGGTTTATGAGTATATACTTCCTCAAAAGAGACATTTTTATGATTATGGATTATATCCATAAACTATTTAATTTATTTTATGTGTTTCACAAGTTTGGGATTAGGTATTGTTATTCATAAACTAATCTAGTGTATTCCATTGTTTAGAAATGGCGCCTAGTAGAAGGAATGAGAACTCCAGCAATGCACATGATACAAAGAGAAAAAAGGATCATATATTTCATGGTCTTAAGCCAGAATTTATAAGAGAAATAGTCTCACATGTATCATCATCATATGAAGAAATAATATCATGTGTTGATAAGATAATTAAAGAGTTTACTGAGTCTTATGGATTTGAAGGGAATAAAGAGAAGAAAAGGATGGAAGAGAGAAAGATGGATAAAGGGAAGATGAAAAAGTTGAATTTTCCCTTATGTGAGAACTGTGGGAAGAAACACCCTGGAACTTGCCTGAATGGAATGGGATTTTGTTATAAGTGTGGAGGAAAAGGGCACAAAGTACATGACTACAAGGGTAAGAAAATGGTTTCAAATGTACAATGCTTCATTTCCAAGGAGTTTGGACACTACGCGAACCTATGTCCCAGTCATCAGACTAGGCCGCAAATGATGCTATTGGATAATAGTCATGTTATGATACTACCACAGATGAAGAGGAATGATTAGAGTTCTTATGTTGACTATGTCATTTGAGTGTTGTATCAACAATGTACTTGTTATAATAATTATGGAGTATATAAGGATTGTAATGAAGTATTGTTTCATTAAGGACTTGAGATTGTGTGGAACAAAGAAAAGTGACTCAGTAGTACGATAAATTTTTGGAAAATATATGGTTGAGAGAATGATAATCCATAATATAGTTCTGATACCAAGGTAGTGATTTTGGAATAATACATGTTTGATTTGGATAAATTATATTGGATATTCTTGACTACCTTGAAACTGATTAATGATTTGTATATTCCATCATTGTTGGGGTTTAAAACTTTTTTGGATTTAAGGATTATATCAATTATTCTTTAAGGAATAAGGTATCATGAATGTAATCAATAAGGTTTTATGGTAATTCAGGATGTTGCAGTGTTTTAAAAGAATACATCATAAAGGTGTTCACATGTTATTATGTGGAAAAAGGATCTTTATTATGTTTACCTTCCTTATAAATTTTGGACTGAAGTATTTTGGATAGTTCTAGTTTGGATTATTTTGGATTGCCATAAAAGGACATCCCGAAGGTCGGGCGACAACCCATCGCGTCCGGAAAGGCCGCGAGACTTGAACCCACTACCGAAGGGCGACAAGGGTGTATCACCTACCACTAGCCCCCGAGATGTCCTGGATTAAATAATGTAGTTTTTATTAAAAGATCTTGTAGATGAATTATAAATTCGTTTATTTTGGAACCCTATACGAATAGTGTAAATAGAATTTTTTACGTTCTATTATCTTTTAGAGTGAAAGATGAGTTTGTGGTAGAAATTTATTAATGGATAAAACTCTAATTATAAAGTAAGTATATCTCCTTATGATCTTATCCAATCTCATATATAAATTCCTCAACATTAAGAAAAGAAACTTAGAACAAAAATGTTGTCCTAGATGGTACCTTAAATCATCACTAATTTATGGCTTTTGGATTGTTGGCCTTTTCATAGCCATGTTCTCTACCACTCTCCATCAGATAATTGATGGTTAGATTTTTCTTCCATATCCATATTTTCCTACATGGAACCCTAGTATGTTTTATTTTCAGTAATCTTCATACTTTCAACTCTTTATTTTAAATAGAGGCCTCATTAATTCATTTTTCGATGTGGGATTTCAACTAAGATATTTTGAAACGTCAAAAATGTGTTATCCTAATACCCTATTTTTGTTGAACCTATGGTATTTCAAATCATCATAGATTGATGAATTTAAGGACCTCAATTTTACACTTGTTTGTGATTGATGACCTCAATCACTACCTATAAATATTTACGTTTTTCCTCCAATTATATGTCTCTAATTGCCACCAATTTTCTCCTAATAGAGTTCATAATTTGGTGGTGACCCTTTCATTTCTCTTTTCCTCATATTAAGACTAAATTTTAGTAACCTAATTTCCTATGTTGGTTTTACGACAAAGATATTTTCTATTTTCAAACTTTTATTTTCGAAGAACAATTTCAAATTGCGAGGACGCAATTTATTGAAGGAGGGGAGAATGTAACACCCCAAGAATTCATAGTGTGTTATTTCTTCAAAATAATTCAATAACTTGCACTACACGCAACACCGAGTTCAATTACACCCTGACTTACTAAACAAGCCGTTCAAAATAGGTTATGAATAGTATTAAATAAATTTTTAACTTTATATAATCCTTATAATTTTAGAATCCATATTATGAGTTTCTTAGACATAATGTAAGAACAAATTCATTTTCAGTATTGCACATTTACCAACATTTAATGGTGAACCCTTTTTAAATAAAATATTTCAAACTTTTTGAATAAATGGGGACATCAAAAATAAATTTAAAATGAAACATCCCAGGCTTCCACGGTACGCTTTCCTTTGAATAATACAGTAGCGTGTGTTGTACGCAACTTCGAGTTCTAACACACACCACAACCAATCAAACTAGCCGTTATGAATAGTAATACCAACTTTTTGAAATTATATATATTTTATATTTCAAAATGGACTTCATTTTTGGATTTGGAATATTGAATATAGCCTAAGGTGAAATTTTGGTACTTTTCGAATAACTTTCATATTTGGATGAATAGTGAAAATTACCAAATTTTAATTAAAAACAACTTTTTTAATCAAATAATTAATAGTGATAAATTATGAATTTGAGTGGGTTTAAAGTATATTTAGAATATATTTTTACCATTTAATATAATGTTGGTCATTGGACATAATTTTAAAATTAAACCGAACATAAACAAATGTCAATCTTTTGATAGTTATTATCTCTTAAAAACACGCTTTTTGTTTTGACAGCGGGAATTAATTTTAAATTAATTTCTGCCACTTCTGTGTTTTGAATTTAGAAAAATGGATTACATATTTGGAATCAGGATGTTCAAATTGTGTAAATAGGTAACTTTTATTTTTAGACATTTTGAATAATTACTGCGGTAATAATTTTATTTACCATGGTTAAGGGTAAATCTGGTAAATAAGGGTTAAAAAATAATATTATAATAATACTAAATTACCCTAAAACGTGTCCTAGCCTTATTGGTTGATACATGTTCGGACATAGGCATATTTGGGTCGATTTTGGGACCCCATGGTGCCACTTGTAGGTGATAGGGACACTTTATTTTAATTAAGATAAAATGAATACAAAAATGACACAAGCATATATCTTTTAGAAAAACACTTTTTACATAGGGTTATATATGTTGTATTTTAGATTATAAATATTCATTAGAAAGATAAAAGGATTTCATACATAATTATATTTTATTTATAATTTTTAGACATTATATAATTTAATTTGTTTATGAAACAATGATGATGAATTAATTACTATAATAGTGAAAAATTAAAATAATTGATATTATAAATATCCAAATAAATATAATATGAAACTTTTAATGAATTAAACTAATTTTCTAGGATACTATGACATATAGGTATTAATTTAATTGACTTTCTTCTAAGTAATCAATCTATTATGAGTTTCAAAAAAATCAACTATTGAATAGTTTCAAAATTGACATAAAAGAGTTATTAAAACAAATATTATATTATTAATTCATATTAAATTCCTAAAAATCTAATGTTCGGCCAAGAGACATATATCATGATAGTTTCATCATTAATGGACCACTTGAGGATCTCTTGGATGTATATGGTATGTTTATTAACCATATAATATAAAAATACAAAGAGACATTGTAAAAGTGAAACTAATTAACTTAGAGTTAATACTTAAAGATAAGGTTAATATAAGTACTCAAACATATTTAAATTCTATTGGTTGAGTTGTTTTCGACCCATACACACCTTAACATTTAAATAATCAACTTTGGAGCCATTAGAAACCGAATATGAATTTAATATAAACTAATATTTCTTGCTTTTCCAAAGGTGCCCCTCACCCCTCTTATAAAAGGGCACTCTTCCTTCCCATTTATTCACACCATCAAAGCCTTTTGGTTCGGCCAAACTCTGCCCAATTACTCTCCCAAAATCCCTCAATACAACCTAGAGGCATTAGTTTGATCAGAAATCCAACCTAAGGAGCCCTTTTGATCAAATAAAAAGGAAGAACCTGAAGAAGAGGTAATGTTTTCACCACCCCTTTTCAAGTTCCTTTCTTCTTCCACTTCTTCTTTCTTTGTTATTACCATTATAAAATACTAAATCCAGTATCTTATATATACTGTGATGTTATTATAAATATGGTACAACCATATTCAGTATTCTATCCACCCTTTGAATAACATGTCACCATACCTGCGTACGTACGGCTTACCGTCTCCACGTCGTGGTGTAATTGTTATTCAATATATTATTATTTGGATGGGTATAATAATGATGTGTAACTCATGTAAATAATAAATATAACATGTTAATGATTATGTATATATGATATAACATCCATTTATATATTATTTTAATATCAAAAGAATGATATTGTCGCTCGTGCGTATGTATGGACTACAGTCTCCACGAACGCGATGAGATTCAATCTCCATTGTATCCATTAAAGTATAATTATCATTTGATGATTTAAAAATTATGTTTATGGACTTGATATAATTCTGGATATGAATAATATACAACCAATCAATAAAAAACACGGCTTATGTAATAAAACATATAAAAGAAAATGAGTAAGTTAACACCCGAAATGACGATAATTAAAAGATATTATTAACAAATCAATGTTAAAAGACCATATATGATATCATATTAATATATATGATTCATGAATAATTTAATAAAAATTATTTCACGATTATACAGGAGGTTAACCTACCCCAACCAAGGAAAAGTACAAGGTAAGGGGTTTTCATCTCACTCCTTATTTCCGTGAGATTCATGCCATATTGCCACCATCACCTTTTGTGTGGTGTATGTACTGCCCATAATTATATTCTTTGTGTAATACACTCTAATTTATGTGTATTTACATATTCATTGTATGATACCTCTTTAATGGGTTGTATGTTTCATAAGTTACCAAATTTTTAAGGGTTATTTCACAATCTCTTCATTATCCGAGGTTGTTTATACGTAATAATCTACTGGGATCTCTTTATCATCCACATCCATGTTGCTTAAAAATGAATTCCAAAACATTTTTACTATTTACTAGAATATGGGTTAAAGTCATTTATAACCTTGTTTGACTTTTTATAAGAGGTTTATAAAGTAATCCTTCCGTCGTTTTCCAAACAAGGTTCTTTTTAACCTTTTCGACACAATTAAGGTAAGAATGATTTTTTTAACTTATAAGGTGGGTGTGGCTATTTTCCGCTGTTATAAAATCGTCAAAGCTTCCCTTACAAGTTAATAGGAATATTTTCAAAAGAAAATGTTTTATTTCATAAATATAAGACTCCTAAATGATTTCAAAATAGAAAGAGATATTTTTCTAAAATAGTCTTTATTTCATCTATGTCAACATCCGTTGATGGAATTTAAGCTTATTTGAAGTTGATTAATTATGATACAAAACATCCAGATTTTATTGAAGGTTTTGTGATATTTTTGACTATGGATAAGTTATTCTTATGTCACTCATGGTTTTTGTTTAGAGTATTTACATTTCATAAGTTATTTGTAATCCGAATTTTTATGTTATATTTCAACCTTTCATTATGATGAATGTGTTAGACAAGTATGTTCCGGGTTGGGGACCGGTAAATGTAAGCCCTCCGTTTTGGTCTCCGGTTATTAGAGGAACTCTGGTTTGGTCTCCGGTTATTAGAGGAACTCTGGGTTGGTGTCCGGTTATTAGAGGCACTCCGGGTTGGTTTCCGGTTATTAGAGGCACTCCGGGTTGGTGTCCGGTTATTAGAGGCACTCCGGGTTGGGTTCCGGTTACAGTTAGCCCCAAGGTCTTGGGACGAGGCCTTGACAAAGAAAGTAAAGTTCAGCATTATGCATTCCATCATTATAAAGTGGTTATTTATTTTTCATGTGATTATTCGATTAGTAGAATATCCATGTGAATAAGTAAATGGAATTATTTAATTTTATTTATGCCATACTATGTTGAAAGTTCAAGTTTGAAAGGCTTTTGTTTTAGTTATACATTGCCTTAAATGTTTATTCTTATTTATTAATGTTTCCGCTATATTGTTATCCTTACTGGGCATTTGAGGTCACCCTTTTTCTATGTTTTATTTTTCCCAGGAAGTGAAGAAGTAAATTATGAATGACCTGCAGGGATATTATGTGGGGATATGAGTGTGGATTATGGAGACAATACGTTGTTGTAGTAGTTTTTCATTTTATGATGTAATGTAAGACTTATGAATATATCTAGTGTTTCCAAGGATACTAAACAAATCGGTCTTTTGAGATTTTATCTTTCTTGCGATCATGCCAATGCTATGTAATAATGCACCGACTCTGGGTATCTAGGGTCGGGGCGTTACAGTATGCGGAGACAACGACTTCTCTGCCGTTGTGACCATTATTTGAGCTTCGACTTCCTCTAAAAGCCATAACCTTTTTTTAAATGAAAATAAATAAATACCGTGTTTTAATTTTATTTTATTTTGGTATTGAGAATGGTTTTCATAATGTTTTTATATCAATGCATTGTGTTGATATCTTGTGATTGAAAAGTGGAAATGTTAAGTTTCCTTTATGCATGTTTTATGTGATACGATTATGTTATGGTTCTTGGGAATTTTTATTAAGACGGGTGGTTCCGTGATAAAATAGGGGATGGTGAGCCCGATATAGCTCTCCAATGCATTGGGTAACACGAAGGAGTTAAACATTAAGGTTTCTCCAAAGAGATTTAGGGAATATACTGTGATGGGTATTCCAAATGTAACCAAGAAGGTTACTACCTATGTAAGAATGTTATAAATGCCTAAAGTTACCTTTATGCCTTATTATTTCTATGATTTATTCAAGATTCGATGAGGTATGTTAAAGTGCTTATGTTTTATGGGTAAAGTATGATTTCATTCTTATGTATATATGAACTAATATTTCCTTTCCATATTTTTATAACCCTTACTGAGATTTTTATGCTCATCCCATGTTTTTGAAATGTTTTTCACAAGTCAAGGGAATGGTACATGATATGATTATAGTGTCAAGGAAGTGTCATGAAACAATCCATGTTTTATTTTAAATATGTTTTCTTTGATGGGAAAAATGAATACTATCTTTTATGTAACCACTTTGTTTAAATGTGGAATGTAATGCAAGTTTTATGATATAATTCTCTAAAACACTAAACCTGAAAAAATACTCATTGTTTAATCTTTTAATAACTCAAGATTAAGTACGGTTTAAGGATGAGGCCTTATAGTTGGTATCAGAGGTCGGTTTAGATAACTTTAGGAGTTATAATTCTATTAAATGATTATCCAAAAATATTTTTTTTATGGTAAAATTTAAATGATATAGCATTTGAAGATTACCATGTCGCTTTATCTAAGACATGTTTGTTCAGAATAGTTTTACATAGAGGAAATGGAACAGCTTTTCTGGGAAGGCATACAGAGGGAAATGACCTTTCAAATAAGTATCCTGAAATGGTCAGAATCAGAACTAAACATTTTGTTGCAGTGATGGATCAGTTGACTCAGGTGAAAAATGTTGGTTGTTTTTATTGATGATATTTTGTTGTTTTTTAAAAGTAAAGAAGAGCATGAAATACATTTAAGGGTTATTTTTCCAACCTTAAAAGAAACGAAATTTTATGGGAAATTCAGCAAGTGTGAGTTTTGGTTGAAACAAATTTCTTTCCTTGGTAATATTGTTTCTAAAGATGGGATAATTGTTGATCCTGCAAAAACAAAGGTTGTTGAAGAAGGCCAAGACCCACAAATGTAACTGAGATTCGTAGCTTCGTTGGTTTGGCAGGATATTTCCAAAGGTTTGTTAGAAATTTTTCACGGTTATCTAGTTCAATGACTAAGCTCACTCAGAAGGGTGTCAAGTTTGTCTGGACAAAAAAATATGATGATTGTTTTCAGGAACTGAAAAGAAGATTGGTGAATGATCCCGTTTTGGCACTACCTTCCGGGAATTGTGAGTTTGTTATCTACAGTTATGCTTCATTGAAGGGACTTGGTTGTGTTCTTATGCAGAATGATCTGGTAATTGCATATTCTTCACGACAGTTGAAAACTAATGAGGTAAATTATCCTACACATGATTTGGAATTAGCTGTTGTTGTTTTCACTTTAAAAATTTGGAGGCATTATTTGTATGGAGAAAAGTGTGAAATATATACTGATCACTAAAGTTTAAAGTATATATTCACTCAGAAATAATTGAACATGAGACAGAGGGGATGGCTAGAATTAATCAAGGATTATGATTGTACCATACATTACCATCTGAGAAAAGAAAATAAAGTGGCTGATTCTTTGAGTCAAAAAAGTAATCTTCATTAACACTGATACTTTTGGAACGAGATCCTTTGGTTAAGGATTTTATGAAATTTGGCATAAAATTTTTTGGTGAAGGATGTCATTCTGTTTTGTTTTAGGTATCAGTGAAATCTTCTCTATCAGACAGAATCAAGAAAGCACAAGAATCAAGATAGCAAGTTGTAGAAAAAGATAGAGCTGGTTCAGAAAGCGTAAGTTTCCCGAATTCAACATTGATAATGATAGTGTTTTGAGATTTGGGAAGATATTGTGTGTGCCTTGTGATTCACATTTGAAGAGAGAGTAGTTATGTGAAGCTCATAGTTCTCCTTTTTCAGTTCATTCAGGCAGTACTAAGATGTATAGAGATCTTCGGGAGTATTACTGGTTGGAAGTAATGTAAAGAGATATTGCTGATTTTACTATAATGTTTTTGACATGTCAGTAGGTTAAAGAAGAGCGTATGTTACTGAAAGGGATGCTTCAAACTCTACCAGTACCAGATGGTAAATGGGAAAACATATCCATGGACTTTGTTGTGGGATTACTGAAGACATCTCTAGGTAATAATTCAATCTGGTTTAGTGTTGATCACTTGACTAAATCTGCTAATTTCATTCTTATTCGATATACTTTTTCCCTAAATCAACTTTATTTTTTTTATCTTAAAGAGATAGTCAGGTTACATGGAGTTCCTCTCTCCATTGTATCTGATCGTGATCCCAGCTTTACTTCAATATTTTGGAAAGGCCTTTAGAAGTCATTGGGTACTGAATTAAATTTTAGTACATATTTTCATCCGCAATCAGATGGGCAGTCAGAATGAGAAATTCAGACATTGGAGGATACTATACATTCTTGTTTGATGGATTATTAGGGAATTTGGGACCAACATGTTTCTTTGGTTGAGTTTTCTTATAATAACAGTTTTCATTCCAGTATACAGATGGCACAATTTGAGGCGTTATATGGGAAGCGGTGTCGAACTCCATCTTTTTTTGGATGAAGTGGGTGAAAGGAAGTTGATGGGACAATAATTGGTAGATGATTTAGCAGAAAATGTTCAAATGATACAGAGACACATGAGAACAGCTCAGAGCAGGCAGAAGAGTTATACAGAAAATAGGAGAAAGGGTCTCTCTTTTGAGGTAGGTGATCATGTTTTTCTCAAAGTCTCACCATGGAAAAGTGTGATGCGATTTGGTAAGAAAGGAAAGTTGAGTCCAAGGTTCATTGGACCATATGAAATTTTGGAGAGATTTGGATCAGTTTCATACCAAGTGGCTTTACCTCCGATATTATCTCAGGTACACAATGTTTTTCATATTTCAATGTTAAGGAAGTACATGCCAGAACCATCTCATTTTTTGCGTCCAGAGGTAGTTTAGTTGGAAGAGAATATATCTTATGAGGAAAAACCGGTTTAGATTCTAGATCACAGGGAGGAAGTGTTGTTGAATTAGTTGATTCATCAATTAAAGGTTTTTTGGAAGAACCACATGAGTGAAGAGGCAACATGGGAATCTAAAAATGCAATGAAGGATAAATACCCCCATTTATTCGTTAAGTAAACAAACTGCGGGGACACAATTTTCTAAAGGGGGGAAGGATGTAACATCTCAAGTAAGTAATGAATAATAAATATTTTTATCTATGTCTATTTATGAATTAGATAGTGTTTTAGAGGCGTAAAATGAGAATAAATCCAATCTTAAGCATGGAATACTCTAATATTTTTAAAAGATTGTTTTGCTGCCTTTTTAATGGAAACCCTTTTTTAAATCAAAATTTAGAAAATTTTATAAGCTCTATTTGTCAAAATAAACATATTCTTTATGATTGGGACATTGAAATTTACTTTGGATAAATGTTTGGTATCTTTCTGACAATATTCATTTTTTCATGTATAGTGAAAAATACTGCATTTTACATCAAAACTACTTTTTCATCTAATTTAATTATATGGATAGATTATCTTTTTAATTGTTCTTAAAGTGTAATTTGAATATTTTTTTACCATTAAATACAATGGTGGTCATTAGGATTAATTTCACATTGTAATTGGGAATAAACTAAGGCCAATCTTTTCATATATATTATTTCAAAAAAACATGCTATTTGTTTTGACAATGGGAATTATTTTTAAATTAAATATTGAAATTTCTGTGTTTTTAATTTGTTAAAATGGATTTCATATTTTTAATCAAAAGTTCCAAATTATTTAATCAAGAATCTTTTGTTTTTGGACATTTTGAATATTAATGACGGTAATTATCTTTAATTATCTTGATTAATTAGTAATCGGGTAGTTAAGGATAATAAAATAATATAATAATAATAACAAATGACCCCAACATGTGTCCTAATACTACGGGTTGTGTCATGTCCGACCATGGGATTACTTGTGCCAATCTTGGGGACCCCATGGAATCACTTTTGTGTGATAATGACTTTTTATCTTTTTACTTTTAATGAAAGTTAAATATAAAAATAGAATGTATCACCTGAGTAAATCATTATTTATTTTTCCTAAATAGATGATCTATTAGAATATAAATAGAAATTAGAAATCTAATAATATTTCATACATCATAGTAATTTTTTTATAATTTTTAGACATTAAATAAATTAAATTATTTATGACATCATGATGAGGCAGCGATTACCTCATTATTTAACGATTTAAATAAAATGAAAATATAATGTAAAATCTAAGACCTAAAGATGTCAAAAACATATTGTATGAGTATATTTATAACCCTTATCACCTTGTAATCTAAATAAATGAATATGAGACCTTTAAAATCTGAAACTCATTTGAAAATAAAGTAACATTTTATACCTTTCCAAGAGTGCCCCTCCTCTGCTCCTATAAAAGGCCCCCACCTCTACCACAATAAACACACCTCTCAAGCCTTTGGCTCAGCCAACCCCTGTCCATTTTTTCTCTTCACATCCCTATATTAATCCTACAAGCCTGACATTGGGCAGAAGTCTTCCCAAGGATTCCTTTGAGCTCAAATCAAAAAGAGTTACCCGTTTTAAAGGTTGTGTTTTCTATTGTGTTCTTATGTTTTATTTTGCTTCTCCAACCCCCCCCCCTAAACTCTTTATTTTCATTTCTTTTGTAACAACACTAGTATCATAAATATTCTTGGATTTTGTTATAAGAAGTATTCTAGCTACACTTACACACACCTAAATCTAATGGTTAAAGAACATATTGTTTCTGTGGATGGAAAATTTCTGCCTCACGAAACGATGATTGTTCAACACTCATATAACACCTTAAAAGGTGGCCATTAAGATGTCACTATATTTATATATGATATATAATATGTTTAGGTTTTACTTAAGATTCTGTATTTTTCATTTATGGCATAACTTTATGGATTCCATTATGGGTAAATGTGATATCTTCATTTTAGGAAGTGTGTACTACCGCCCCCTCAAAGTGACTTGATTCCTTAATACCATATATGGTACGTATAAAGGATAGATTTAATAATATTATATATTATATTATACTATAATTATAATATACCTTTATATAATTATTATTTCTTTCCATTAAAGTATGAGATAGAAATTAAAGTAGCGTTCATGCATACGTACATCTTACCGTCTCCATGAACGGTGCATTTAATTACTTATCCCCAAATGTAATGTACTATTATAAGTACATATATATAATAGATATATATGATTTATGTTACATCTAAATGCTGAATATAATTCTGGAATTAAAATATACATATCTCTCGTTTAGTTTTAATTCCAATAATATGACATAGAAATGAATGTAGCGTTCATGCGTACGTACGGCTTACCGTCTCCAGGAATGGTGCATTTCATTTCTTACCTATAAATGATTTTGTAATATTATAAATACATGTATATACTGGGTATATATGATATATATGATATCTACATAATGAATATAACTCTGGATATAATGGATACATGAACAAATTGTAATTATAAAGAGTTTATTTTTGACTCATGTACCAATGATCGTTAAAACGACCATTATTAACTTAAATAATTACATAGTGTTTATGACATGGTAATAAGTGATATTAAATGAGTAATGAAATTTAAAAAGGTTCTCAATCAAGTATAAATTAACTCATGTTTATTATTCAGGTGGTTGAAGAACGATCGGGTTAAGTCGGACACGAGCTAAGGGAACTTCATAACCCAATTTCTGTTCTTTGGGTTAATCTCTTACTTTTAAATTATGTCATGATATTATTATGTCCTATATTGTATTTGTAATTTATTTTTATGTACTTATAGTGAATACAGATAATATATTTGTTTTATTTAAAAATTTATCTTTTTAAGGAACTTTGTCTCAATCTCCTTTCATTTAGGCATATTTTGTTTTATAGACAAATTTCTTTTATAGAATGTATAAACCCCTTTTACTTTTACATTTATTCAAAAGGAATTTTTTTTATACGAATAGTTTACTAAACAAAAAAAGGGAATGTTTTTTTCGTACTTATGCGGCGACAATGACTTCTCCGCCGCCTTGACCATTATTTGAGCATCGGCTTCCTCTACAAGCCATAACCTTTTTAAAAAAAATGAAAAAAATAAATACCATGTTTTACTTTTATTTTATTTTGGTATTGAAAATGGTTTTCATAATGTTGTTATATCAATGTGTTGTATTGATATCTTGTGATTGAAAAGTGGAAATGTTATGTTTCCTTTATTCATGTTTTATGTTATATGATTATGTTATAGTTCTTGGGAATTGTTATGAAGACGGGTGGTTCCATGATAAATTAAGGGCGGGTGAGCCCGATATAGCTCTCCAATGCATTGGGTAATATGAAGGAGTTAAATGTTAAGGTTTCTCCGAATAGATTTAGGGAATATACTGTGATTGGTATTCCAAACGTAAACAAGAGGGTTACTCCCTACGTAAGAATTTTATGAATGCCTCAAGTTACCTTTATGTCTTATGATTTCTATGATTTAATCATGATTTGATGAGGCGTGATAAAGTTCTTATGTTTTAGGGTAAAGTATGATTTCATTCTTATGTATATATGAACTCACGTTACCTTTCCATATTTTTATAACCCTTACTGAGCTTTTTATGCTCATCCCATGTTTTTGAAATGTTTTTCACAGGTCAAGGGAATGGTACATGATATTATGATAATGTCAAGGAAGTGTCAAGAAAGAATCCAAGTTTTATTTTAATTTTTTTCTCTGTTGATGGGAAAAATGAATACTATCTTTTATGTAACAACTTTTTTTAAATGTGGAATGTAATGAAAGTTTTATGATCTAATTATCTAAAAATCTCAAACTTAAGAAGACCCTCAATGTCTAATCTTGTAACAACTCAAGATTAAGTAACATTTAAGGATGGGGCCTTATAATAAATGTACCTCATTAGAATTTTCTAATAATAATAAGATTAACTTTTTATTAATATCTCTATATTCACATTCTGATGATGTTCACTTACTCTAATCATCAAAATCACTCTACATGGCCTTCATATAATTCATGGATATATTTTTATATCCATATTCCTAGAAGTATTCTTTTTAGAAATTTTACCATCCTTCAGCGATGGTCAATCATGATTGGTGTTCCCTATCTTCCTTCATTCATAAAATATTAACGATTTAGAGTTGTAACCATAATTTCTTTACATGGTGAATGGTTTTCTGGAACGTCTTATCTTGTTATATAATTTTTTTATATTTGTATCATATTTTAAAACATTATAATTTTATATATAATAGCTTGGGGAATCATATTCTTTAGATGATTCATATATTATTATTCCATTGTTCTTCTTTGCGTTCATAAAATTTGAATCCTTCAAGGAATCAATTCCATTCTTGATCATTTTATGTTCTCTAACTTCATCTTCCATTTTAGATTTGTATATCATACGAACTATAATGATATATTTTATCATTAAATTATTGAACACGGTATATTTTATAATGGAAACTGAGATCCCACTCCCCTTGGGTGGTAAAACACTAATAACTTTTAATACTTGTTCAGACATAATGATAGGTTCTCCTAGAGAAGAAATGTTATTTTTAATATCAGTGTGTCTTCCATTCAACTGGGTAATGCTCTATCCTTAATCCATTACGAATATATTGAAAATTAGTTTAGAAGTGTCATATCTATGATCTAATGTGTTATCACTACATTCATAAAAAACTAAAATTGTGGTCCATATTTTATGAGACATTTGACACCGAGAAACTCTTCTAACCTCACATGGTCTAAATTTATAGATTAAAACGTTCATGGTTATAGATTTCAAGTACTAGTTGAAATTGGATATAGAATATCAAGTTTTTAGTTTATTATTTAAAATTCCATATGCCTTTAATTCATTAAGATAAGAATTCAAGATAATATTCTATAAGTATGTATACAAATGAGCCTTCTAGAAAAACTAATTTTCACTACTAATGTATAGATCTCTATCCATTGAAATATTTTTTCCATTATCATTTAGATAATTGGTTGAGAATACATCTTTGGACATAAAATTTTGTCTATTTTGAACACACGTTTCATGAGTATTGATACAAATTTTAATCCTAGAGAAGGGCTAACTAAAAACTCAAGAGGAGTAGAATTGAGTTCTAAAAAAAATTATTCTAGAAAACATCCCACATAAATTATGAGAATAGAAATATATTCCATAAAATGTATTGGAAACATAAATAACAAAATTTAATAGAAAATGATTGCACAGATGAGATTAATAGTTGTTTGGGGAATAGAAATCCCCTGGTGGACTCCACCAACATTCTTATCCATGAGTTTGGTTATTTTCACTACAAAATCTCTTTTCTAGGGGTCTCCCAACTGAGTACAAGTAGTTTTTACTTAATAAAAAGGTCTAAGATCATTCAACAAGGTAATTTCTTTACTAAAAATATAATTGGCCTTAACACATGCTCATAAAATGATTATAAATAAAATATACGGATGGCATTATGAATTATTATTTTACCATATTTTCATGTGAAAAATTAAAATTTGTTAAGATGTGTTTGTGAAGATGATAATATTAAGGTTGCATCTCAGCATTATTTTTTTAGGACATCCAGTTTTAGATAATTAACCCTTTATTTATTTATTATAGGTATATAATTTCATGGGGATATGTTTGGGAATGTTTGGAGGAGTTTTTAAATGTTTTTGGTGATATTTTCTGAGGTTATCAATTTATGAATTGTTATTTGAAACTCTGAAAAAACCTCTAGTAAACCATTCAAGGGGAAACAGAGGTCATTGGGTTGGTGCACAGTTGTTGCGCAATTTTTCCAAACCATTCATCCATCAAATAGAAACCATAATAAGTGTAATATTGGGGATGATAATGGTTGGTGCATAATTTTTCTAACTATATGATCCAAATGTGTGAAGGTTGTTTAGTAGTAGTGGTTGGTGCATAGTTTGTTCATGGTTTTCCTAAAGATTTTACATAATTGTGCACTATTAAAAATTTGATCCAAAACTTTTGGATTTAATTTGGATTTTCCACTTAATGCCTCATTTTATACTCAATATGTCACTAACATGATTTAATTTCCTACCAATGTCCATGGAGACCATTCCTCTTGATCCGAGAGTAATCTACTACCAACCCTTGGTGTATTGGAGGCTAGATTCCTTTGTAAGGGATCAGTCAGGGTCATTTTCCTTATTTTTCTTCTTCTTACCTATATTGAATTCATGAATATAATCTTTTATGGATATATTCAAGTTGATTTATTCAAATAATTATGAGATATACATTTTATGATTATTGGGAACAATATATAATGTGGTTTTTTGATGTTTTAATCTATATTTGTTGAATAATTTGGTCTATTCTTCATTTTCACCTAAGTTTGTGAGGTTGGTGGATTCACTCTTGAATCAACATATTGAAACATGTATGGTCGATTTAAAGTTTATTTAATTTCATGAATTTAATTGTTAAATTGTTTTGAAAATATTGTTGTAACCCCTCTTTAATGATGGTTTGTGAAAATGTGGAAATTGGTTGTTTGTGGAATTTCAAATTGGTCACATGAGTTTTAAATGATTATTTGAAAATGTTTTTATGGTTTTATTTCATGGAAAATTAGTTGGTGGGAGTTTTCAAAAGAATATTTATTTTATTAAAAAGGTTTTACATGATTTGATTTTCATGGATTTGGCATAAATAGTTGGGAGTGAGTTAAATGTAATGGATAATGGTAGGGAAGTACCATCATCAAAGGGACATAATATGTACGTGAAGTTCCACTGTAAATGGTAACACTATGCTTGAGTGTGTGTGTATTTTTGTGGTTTTGTGGAATGTAATGGGTTATTCCAAATAAAGATTACCAAAAATTTTAATTAGTTATTAGGTAACATTCCATTGAAAAGGGTTTACTTTAAAATGTTGTTGGATTGATGGAAATGGTTTTAATTTTTTTTATAAATTGATCATATAAATGTTAAAATAAGTGGTATCCTAATGGTGTGAGTAGGGAAGTATTTTGGGGAAAAGCTACTAGGTTTAATACTCACATCCTATTTGGGAACATTGGGGTATATGAAGATATTGTCTTTCATGACACATGTAAAGAAAAAGTATCCCATTTATTTAGTAAGGCATCATGATTCCTTGGTCTGTATCATGGAGTTGGATCTTAGTGCTTGTTGGAGTTGTGGAGTTTATGTATTTTAAGTCTTTAATATTTTTTGGTTTTTCTTCCCCTTTATACTCTACTATCGGTTTTCGTTTTCTTATTTTACTCTAATTTAGTATGGATTGGTGTGTGTTCCTTGATTGTATTACATTATTTTATTTCATAATATATTGGTTTTTTGGATAAGTCTATAATGGTTTGGATGTTTTATTTTTAAATTTAAAATCATCCCCCATGTTAATATGAATCCCTTGACATTTATTTTTGCCTTTAGTATCTATGGTTTGTCACCTAAAGCATAGTAAATTCATTCCTCCTTCCCCAACCAATGGGCAGGGGTGGTATGTTCCAAATGCAACAATCTTGGATTGTTAATATTACATTTTTCGAAAATGTATCGTTATGTTTGGAATTTAGACATTAATTCTTTTATAGTTTTAGAGTTTTATTGGTATTATGGAGATAGGATCATCATAACATTAAATATAGAGAAAAAAAATTCTTATAAAACCAATTTATGCAAAACCTCAAGTTACTAGGGAGTCAGATGTATTAATGTTTTGAGAAAAAAATTAGTTTATATCTCGTTGTAATACATTTATCCAATGAGAAGATCCTGAAATTAATTGATATAAATGTCTTCCCACTAAGAGTTCATATTTTACTTTGAGTATTGATATATAATTTGATTCAATAGAGTTTATTTTTTGAGAAGTGTTGAAATTGTTTTCTCGTGTGATATTTCGAAAATGCATAGTTATAACGATAAATAATTTTATCAATGGGAATTATCGTCATATAATTAATTCATATAGTATAAACCACAAAAAATTACTTTTAGAACACAATAAAAACATTATTAACGAATAATTAATGGTATAAGAGTTATTTATTGATGTTAAAAAACATATACTAATGGAATAATAACATGACCTTCAAAATAGTAATATAACCCTTATAAATAGTAAACTGGCCAATATAATAGTAACCTCACCCATGAATGCATAAATAAAAATTAATTATCTTATAAATGGTAATATAATATAATTATATCATTGTATAAGTAAACAAGTGTTTTAGAAATTATTGAATAAGTGTTGGTATTATTATTAGTCCTAAATATAGAATTGCAGTTTTATAATTAATATACTGATTAAAAAAACATTTTCATGAAATGTATTTATAAAATAATATTTGGTTGTATTATTATTATAAAATAATTTTATGATATCATGATTAATTTTTCAAAGTTCTTTAAATTCAGTTATAATTTTAAAATCAGTATTTATAGAGTAAATGATGATTTTAATTAATAATAAAATTTCTAATACATAAGTTTTTTTTTCATAAAATGGAGTTCATTTTAAAATTCTATAAATTGATAAATGGAGAGTTTGAGTTTTTTGGTAATTTTCTTGAAATACCTGAATTTTGTGAAGTGTAAAATATGGTAATTTACGGTAAATATACATTATATGTGAAATACACTATTACATGAATCATCACTGTTGTAGGATCATAATATCAAACTACCCTTAATTTTTTAACATATTTAGTCATAATTCTTGAACTATTCAGAGTCTTGATCCCACATAATAAACTAATGAATAAAATAATGAGAAAACACCCATCTTCGCCCCTATAAATACCATCGATCAACACCTCTTATCCTCAAACCATAAAAAATTTGAGTCCTATATAAATTATAAAAAATACACTTTTCATGCACCTCCACCATGTCTATGATCTCTTGGTCTCATAAAAATATCAATCTCTTTTCCCAAATGAGGTTTCTAAGGAGATGGATTTCAGAGGTAAAATCATCTTTCTTTTCTCTTAATTTCTTTTCAAGTTCATTTATTTTCCTATTATATCCCCACCTTCCCTATTCCAAATGTAATGATAACTCAATTTCCATAAATTGACTATAATTTTAGTATGTTATTGTAATAATTATTCATCAAACACATTCTCTTCTCCCTTTTATACATTAAATGAATGCATCGTCCGTGAGGTGTGGAATTATTTCCTTTAAGAATGGAAAGTTTTCATTTTACCTTGCCGTCATTAAGGATGTCCACTAAACCATTTTTATGGTTAAAAATAATTTTAATGTTTATGTTATTACCCTTTTTTGGTTCCATAAGTAGCATATTTACATAATTCTAAAGGATAAAAAAATTAGTTCATTGTGATAAAAAAACCATCATAATAATCTAAATGCTTATCACTAATGTCTTATCCAATGATTCATCATCATACCATATAACCAAATGATATATATGACCATTTAAACATATTTATTATCATTAATAAACTATTATTTCAATTATGAATAATTATTCTAATTTTACATGAAATTTTATAATATTATACAAGCGAACCGATCATGAAAAACAATAAAATGCACACTCCCGATCGATGAAATTAAACTCTATAACTCATAAAAAACCTTAAATGAACATAATAAAAATATAATGAATCAAATGCATGTAAAAAAATTTATTTATTTGTTAATTAATTAATTTAATTTCATTTTCCAATATATTAATGTCAAGAAAGAATTCGTACATATGGTAAGGAAAATTCTCAAACCCTACTCTCTTTATTTATGTTTTCCATATTTCACTGCATTTTTAGTGTGGAAGATCCATCAATTTTTCTTAAATATAATTTCCTTATCCTTCCCTTTCCTTTTCAAGGATATACATGTTTCCTATCTGGTTTTATGATAAATTCAATGATTTCAAAAAATAAATCTTCTTTCAAAAATAATACACATTTTACTTCACATGAAATTGTTTCTTATTTAACCATGATTGATAATAAGCATCTTACTCCCATTTTATCTTGGTAAATCCAAATTCTAAGAATGTACACTTTCTGAAATGAAAATCGTTCATTTAAATGCGTTATTTTATGTCTCACATTATATACATTCTATCTTTCATGAATGATAATGTAAATTTTATGATGTGATGGGTTCACATGAAATTATATAGCACAAGTAAATATAATGATATAATAGGTGTGTCTAGAATTATATAGAGATCAAATTTGTTAGGTAATGTGATGATTCTCATTAGATAAACTAAATTATTCATGAACATGATGCTATCGATTTTTCTGACTATGTATGGAATTTATCTACAAAAACATGATGTTTCCTTTTTTATGAATTTCCACATTACTTTCCTTTATCTAATTTTCCCTATAATGATTATTATTATTATCATTTTCTTATATTATTATGACTGTGATTATGATCACCTCTGTTTCATGTATCTTATTCATCCTCTTACTAAGATTTTATCCCATCCCTTCTTTTGATGTATATCCTCTGGTGAATACATGTACTAAAGAGAACATTATGGCCAATAAGAAGCTATATAAGAAGTAATTAAATACATTTTTATGTTTTAGTACCTTAAATTTATGTATTTTCCTAATTTTTTCAAGACACTAAACCATTGGATCATAGTTTTATAATGATTTAATAATATTTATCTTTAAATTGATGTAATAGTTTTTTATTAAAAAGTAGGGTCTCTATAGTTGGTATCAGATAGTGGTTTAGTTAATTTGAGAATTATGATTAGAGATCCTTAGTTAAAACCCTTAGTATGAGACTAATTATAATTAAGCACTGAAGAATATATGTTTTAGAAAACAATTAGAAAATGGGAACCCACAAGACATGCCATTATATTTAATTGAAAAAATTAATAAATCATTTATTCATGGCTTTTGAATTATATTTTTTCTAACCTTTTATATTTCAGAAAATGGTTGGAACCAAGAGAAACCCGGACAATAACCCCTGTGTGGGAAAATGAAGTGATTTCCTGAATGACATCCCTAATGCTTTGGGTGGTGGAGTTCAAAATTTCTTGGAGATTATTACCTAGGTGTATTAGGCTATGAACAATAACATAAATAATGTGGGAGACCCCCCTTCACATAAGTTGGTTAAACTGGATATTGATTATTTTATTTGGCAGTAACCATCGACATTTAGTGGATCCTCTAATCCACTATTTGTAAAATAGTGGGTATTCTCAATTGAAATTATATTTTCCATAATTTGATGTTTTTATATGGAGATGGTGGTTCTAGACATTAATTTTCTATATGGACAGGTTGAACAATGGTGTTAGTTGATTAAGAACACTAAGCTAAAGTAAAAAAAATTAAAGAGACGGCGTGGGAGGACATTATGATAATGTTTATTAACATGTATTTCTCTCAAAATATTTGTAAAAATATTGATAGAGAGCTCATAGAGATGAATAAAAAGGATAGTGAATATATCACAGCCTATGAATAAACTTTCACAAGGCTTGTATGGTACACTTCAGGTTTTTAAATTAAAAATCATATAACAAATGATAGATTATTTAGTGGCTTAAAACCACACCATCAAAAGGATCTAGAAATTTTGGACATTGAGAGTTATGAATAAGTTGTTTGATTTACCTTTCAATGTGGAGATGGTGTTTTGGGAATGGTCCAATGGATATGGGGATAATTAACGAAAGGTAGAGTGTCAATATGGGGGTCTAATGAGAAGTCTATAAAGAAATATCAAACACCCACATGTCAAAAATGTGGTAAGAATATTATGGTAAATTCTTCAATTGGATGGAGAAACTCTATAAGTGTGGGATAGAAGGCCACCAATCTCATGAATGTTGAAAATACATCTGAATATTAGAAATTTTATTGGAGGAAAGGAGAGAACTACCTAAGGTTCAATCCTATAACTATAGGGGGGAAGGGAATTATGCAAGCCAGCGCACTACAACTCGAGTCCTTGAGGGTAATCAGTGTCATCAGCCACCATAGCCAAAGGAGAATGAAAAGGCTTATGCCATTACTACTACTGACAATGATGTGGTTGGAGGTATGTTGGTTATTCATTCAATAATATTGAATATACTATTTTATTCTAGTTCTACGCATTCTATTATATCTTGTAAGTTTATTAGAACTATAAAAACACCAACTCAAAATATGGCATTTGAGTTATCTTTGAGAACAAAAAATGGGTCAATTATTGAATCAAAAGTATATAAATACTCCTTGGTTACTTTTTGTGGAATAATACTCCCATAAAATCTTTTCATACTTCTTATGGTGGAGTTTGATGCTATTTTGGGCATGGATTGGATATCTTTATGAAAATACAACATCAACTATTAGGAAAGGGGGATCACTCTTCACGTCTAAAAGTGTCATCCAATTATATACAAGTGTAAGGAAGAGAATAAATCTTCTTCATACCTATCATCTCAAGTGCGGATATGATTTCTTTATAAGCAAGAATATCTAGAAACAAATGATTGAGAAAAAAGAGAGAATCCTGATCAAAGACATTCTCATTTTGAGGGACTACACTGATGTGTTCCTTGAAAAATTGTATGGTCTTCCTCCTAATCGAGTGGTTGAGTTCTCGAATGAACTTATTCATAGATATATTCTTATATCAAATAAATCTTATATAATGTCTCCATTGTGTTAGGAGAACTGATTAAGTAGTTAGAAGATAATATAGACAGTGGTTTTATATACCTAAGTGCTTCACCATGGGGTGCACGAGTCCTCGTTATGATGAAGTAGGATGGATACATTCACCTCTACGTTGTTTATTGTATGCTAAATAAAATCATGATAAAGAATACCTATCCCCTTCCACAAATGGATGACTAATTCAATCAACTGTGTGGTTCCAATTATTTATCTAAGGTTAACCTTTTGTCCGTATATCAACAATTAAATGTGAGGAAGGAAGATATTTCAAATATCTCATTTAAAATGAGGTATGGAAACTACATGTTCATATGGATTCCCATTGGACTCACTAATTCTTCATAAATATTCATAGACTTAATTAATAGTGTCTTTAGATATTACCTGGAAAAATTTGTTTTAGTCTTTATAGAAGAAATTTTTATTTACTCAAAGAGAAATGAAGAACATGAGGATTATTTGAATATTCTGATAAAGACATTAATAAGGGATAAAGATTAAGAAAAGTACAGAAAAGCTGAGATTTGTGTGGTAGAAGTATCATTCTTAGGGAATGCTACCAATAGAAAAGGAATATCTATGGATCCTTCCATGAAAAAGGTAATTAAAGAGTGGAATATGATAACTTCTATAATATATATCCATAGTTTTTTGATTTTGCTATGTATTATTGGATATTTGGGAAGATCTTTTCAATATTTTTCATTCCAGTAATGAAGCTTAATTGTAAGGTATAAAAGTTTGTTTGGACTAGTGAATGTGATAATTACGTCAAGGAATTAAAAGGGAGGGTTATCACCATTCCAGTACTCACAACTTCAAAAAATGTGGGGTACTTTTTAGAAATTAGTGATTCCTCAAAAAAGAGACTATGTTGTGTAGAGATGAAAAATGATAAATTTATAAACTAAACCTCAAGGTAGTTTAAAATTCATTAGAAAAATCTTTCATACACATGATTTGGAGTTGAAATCTATGATCTTTGTGATGAAAATCTTGTGGCATTATCTGTATAAGGAGAAGTGTAAAATTTATACTGATTATATGATCCTAAAATATATATTAAAAAAATGAGTTTAATGTTCCCTAGCAAATATGGATATAGCTCATCAAGGATTATGACTGCTCAATCCACTAAAATCCATGTTTTGTGAACAATGTGGAGGATTACTTATGTATAAAGGATCCATAAACATTATCAATGATGAGAATTTAGAAGGATCCAATATTCTTTGATTTTAAATGGATGGACATGGGAATCGTTATGTAAGGAACATCATCAATACATTCTAAAATGATTTCTCAAGCATCCCTCATGGAGAGAATAATGGATTTTCAATGAAATTATGTGAAAATTTATAAGTATATGGAAGTGATGAGAAATGGGAAATCCTAAGAGTTTAAAATTGATGAGGTAGGAGTTTTTAGATTTGTGTCAGGACTATGACTAACATAAAATCTAGATATGAAGAAGGATCTTCTGAATGTTCCACATATCTCAACCATTTATATTCACCCAGGGATCGCAAATATGTATCGAGATATCTGAGAGAATTATTTTTGGGAGAGTATGAAAAAGGAGATCAATGAATATACATAAAAGTTCCTGGTATGTCAGCAAGTGAATGATGAAATAGAAAAATATAAGGGGATAATTAATCCGTAACCATAAAAACATGAAAATAAGAAAACATCCCAATGGAGTTTTTCACTCAACATGTAATGATATCCCAAGAAAACAATGCTATATGGATTTTTGTGGATAATATTACAAAGATATCCCACTTTGTTGCAATTTTAGAGGACTTCTCACTGAATAAACTTGACCGAATATACATCAGGGAAGTGGTAAGGTGGCTTGGAGTACCACCATCGATTATATTTGATCACGATCTGAGATTCACCTCCATGTTCTGGAAAAGTCTCCAACATACTCTATATATTGTACTGAACATCAATATGGCTAATCATCCTCAAACTAATGACCAATCAGAATGAACTATTCAGATAGTGGATGATATGTTGAGGTCATGTTCTTTGAACTTCAAAGGACGATGGGACCAACATCATCTTATATTTGAGTTCTCTTTCAACAAAATTTTGTGCTCGAGCATCTAAATGGATCAATATAAATCCTTTTATTGGAAAAGATATAGATCACTTGCATACTGAGATGAAGTTGTTGGATATAAGCATCTAGTACATGAAATGGTTGAAGAATTGATGGAAAATGTGAAAACCATTCCACATCACATAAATTCAGCCTAAAGTCGATAGAATATCTATGAAAAAAATCATCAATGAGACCATAAGTTTATGGTTGGAGACGTGGTATTCTAAAAAATATCTTCATGGAAGAGGATCATGATATTTTTTAAGAAGATAAATCTTTGTTCCTGGTTAATCGCCCTCTTCTATATTCTATATCGAGTCAGAGATGGGGCATATCGACTAGAACTTCCACCTATCATGTCTTAATTACACAATTTATTCAACATATCCTTTTATAATAAGTACATATTGAATCCCTCACATGTTCTAAATCTAGAAGTTGTACAGTTGCAAAACGATCTCTCTTATGAGGAAAATTCAGTGAAGATCATGGACTGTGTAGATAATGTTCTACACAATAAGACTACTCACTTGGTCAATGTACTATTGAAAAATAATAAGAGGCAACATTAGAATCAGATGATGTGATGAATGATAATTAAACTCATCTATTTTTAAAAAATAATGAAAAATTACATTTTGAGTGTGAAATTTCATTAGGGGGAAGAATGTAAAGACCCAATCTTTTATCAATTGGAATTCCATTTGTATAATTATTTCATATAATAGAAACCACATAAAAACACTTTTAGAACTCAATAAAAAATTTATAAATGATGAATGAATGGTATAATAGGTATTTCTATAAGTTAAGGAACCTATAACAATGAAATTGTAACTTGACCATTGGAATAGTAATTTGTACCTTTTGAATAGTAAACTAGCCAGTAGTATAGTAACCTCCATATAAAAGTATAAAGGCTATTCAAGCATCTTATAAATGGTAATATGATATAATTTAATTATAGTATAAGAAAATAGATGTTTTAGATATTATTATTTAAGTGTTAATATTTTAGTAATTCATGAATATTTTATTAAAATTTTAAAATTAATATAATGTTTAAAAAGAAATTTATTTTCAAAAAAATTATTTTCATTAAATGTATTCATAAATTTTTAATTGTTGTCTTATGATGATAATATAATTTTATGAGACCTTAATTAATTTTTTAAAGTATTAGAAAATCAGTTATAAAATTAAAATCTGTATTTTCCATGTAAATGATGATTATAATAAAAATTAAAATTTTCATATATAGAAAATAATTTTCATAAAAAGGGGTTGATTTTTAATTCTACACATTATAAACTTATTTGAGGTAATTTTGGGGATTTTTTTGAAATACATGATTTATTGGTGAATAGTAAAATATAGTAATTTATTGTATATATAAAATACGAAATAAATAAACTATTACTTGAGTCGTATATTATGTAAGAACCATAATATCGAACTAACCTTCATTATTTAAATAAATTGGTGATAATTCTCAAATTATTCATAGTTATGAGGCAAAATTTTAAAATAGTGAATAAAATAATGAGAAACACCACACTCCCCCTATAAATATCACCCTCACTACTTATTCTCCTCACACATTCAATGATTTGGGACTTATAAAAATTAAGTCGAATACTCTTCTCAAGACCCTACCTTTATTCTTGGATCTCTTGGTCTCATCAAAATAGCAAACCCTTTTCCCAAAGGAGGTTTTCAAGGAGAAAGAATCAAGGGGTCCAATCCTCTTTTTTTTATTTAATTTTTTTCTTGTTCGTCTAATTTCCTATTATCTCCTCACCTACCAACATAAAAATGGAATGATAAATATAATAAAATAAATATAATCAAATATTATTATGATAATGTAATAATAAATAATCAAACCCATTTCTTCTACCGTTTATTCTTAAAATGAATGCATCATCCGTGAGGTGTTGACTTATCACCATCAAGGAAGACATCTTTTAATTATCCCTTAATTCCATCAAGGCTGGTCATGAAACAATTTTAAAGGTAAAAAAATATTTTAAGGTGTTTTTAAACCCTTTTATGTTCTTTAGGTAACATATTTTTATAATAATAAATGCTAAAATAGAATGTGATTATTGTGATAAAAAACCACAGTAATAATCTAAATTATTATCACTAATGATTTGTCTAATGATTCATTCTCATAAAAAATAACCAAATGATATATATAACAATTTAAACTTATTTATGATTACTAATAACCTATAATTTTAATTATACAGAATTATTCAAATTGTACATGAACATTCATACTTATATACGAGTAAAACGATAATGAAAACCAAGAAAATAAACACTATTGAATGATGACCTTAAACTCAATAACTCTTCAAAAAGACCATAAATGATCTTAATAAAATTATAATTAATCTAAATCATGTATAAAATGGTTTTTATATATTAATTAATTAATTTTATTTTTTTATCCATGATATTAAATTTAATAAATCATTCTTACATATGTTAAGGGGAATTCTCAAACCCAACTCTCATTCTTCAACTTTTCCCTATTTCACTCAATTTTTAGTATGGATTTTCCTTCAATGTTTCTCAAATATATTTTACTTATCCTTATATTTTATTTTCTAAGATACACATGTTTCCAATAATATTTTTTTTAAAATGAAAATATTTTTCCAAAATAACTCTTCTTTCAAAAAAAAATAATTTTTTAATCTCTACAGAATGTTTATTTTTAGTTAATATTTATCAAAAGCATTGTATTTTCTTTTTATCTAAGGAACTACAAATACTAAGAATGTATTATTGATATAATTAACCCCATTATTTTCCATGGTTTATTTTATTTCAATTATTTATATACACTCTATGTTGTTTTCATGATCATGTTAAGGCTATGATGTGATGGGAATGCCCAAAAGTTTATAGCACATGTAAATGTTATGATGTGATGGATATTCCTGAAATAATACAGCACACAAATGAATTTGTGAATTTGATGATTGTTATGAGATAAATTGAATAATGCATAAACATGATGGTAGCATATTTCACAACTATGTGTTCTATTTGAAAACTAAGACATGATGTTTCGTTTTTATGTATTTCCACATTCCATGAATTTATCTAATCGTTCCTCTAATGATTATGAATATGATCCTTTGATTATGTTATGAGGATGATATTTATGCTCAACCATTTTTAATTACACTTATTCATCCTCTAACATGTCTTTTAGCTCACCCTTTATTTTTATGTATATCCTGAGGTGAATACTTATTCTATGAATAATATGATAGCCAATAATAATCCAAAGAATAAGGAATGAAATTAATTTTTTATGTTTTATTATATAAAATTTATGTGTTGTACAAATTTTCTAGAGACAGTAAACCTTTGAATCATGTTCTTTGTAACTATTTAATGTTCTTTATCTTTAAAATTATATAATAGTTTTGTATGAAAATTTATGGTCAATATAATAGTAGTGGTATTATGTAATTGGATTTAGTTTAAAAATAAAGATGCAGTATTTGTAAAATTATTTTAAAGTGGAAATGGTTTAAATTATGAATGTATTGTTGTGATATATTTTTGATGAAGTAAATTTTGGAATTCATAAACCCATAGTTTCTAGAAAGTGATATTAAATTTTGTTTTATTATTGTTACAAAAATTTCCACCAGAAAGGAATAAAGAAAACCAACTAGAAGAGGATGCTGAAAATGTCGTTTCACTTGAGGCCCAATTTAACCAACTACTTGTTTATATTATTTTAGAATATTTTTAGGTTGTGGAAAGAGGGGCCAAAAGGGATAATATATGGTAATTGGATCATTCCGTTCAGCTCCTAAAGTATAATCCATCAATATTTTGGGGTTATTTGAAACTATAAATAGTTGATGTGTGGCTAAATATGAGGAATTAAATCCTCATTTTTTTTGGAACACCAGCTAAGATAAAAATCAAGTTGGGAATGTACATATTAGAGGATCTTACTATCCAATGGTGGGATTTATAATTTCAAACTAAATTGGACCAAAGAATTGTATATGTGTGTTTTGAAAAAATTTATGACAAATAATTCCATACAAAGTTGAGAGAGAAATAAACTTTTTCATCTTGATAGAGGACAATATCTTAGTGGTAGGTTATACCGATAAATTTATAAATTTAGTCTGAATTTCACTCGAAGACGCTACCAATGCATCCTTTAAGGAACATAATTTTTAATCAATATTGAGTCTGGAGATTCATTCAAATATTTTTGTTCTTTTTATAATGGAAAATAGTAATATGGTGAATGGAGATATTGTGGAGGAAAGAGACATATCTTGAACTATGTGTGGAGGAAAGGTGGTGATGCCTAAGGAAAATGGTGGGAACTCTAATGTTGGGAAAATTGAAGAGGGAAACATATTTCCAAGGTAGTGTTTTGACTCAAAATCACATGTTTTGATAAATGAACAATCCTTAAAAACAAAAGGGTTATCCTTGATTAATTTTGTGTGGTTCATTGGATCATGTAAAACAAGATTGTATTCCACAACCAAGAGCATGCCACAATTTCAACAAAATGGGAAATATTTAGTGTTATTGTTGTAGTGATCTATGGTCATTTGTTTATTACACATCTTTTTTTTCATATAAATCATATGATTTTATTGGATGAGGGTATTAGAATATATCGTATAAGTAAAACCAAGAAGAAAATGTTGATTTTATGAATACCATGAATTCTCTTTAGGTTCCTAGTACAACAGAATCATATGATGGATCATTCCGAACCTTTTATTTTTTTTAATGATTGATGATTAATTTGAGATTTACAAAATGATAAAAATCATAACATAAAAAATTGAATAATAAATATAGATAAGGGATAGAATGTCAGAACTAGAGAGAGGATCATCACGTAATGTTTATATTAAATTTAATCAATTAGAGAATTACCATGTTGGAATTATTTCTTCATTGATGGATCTTACAACAGGTTTACATTTTACTGTCGTGGTGTTATAGAAATAAAGATCATATTTCCTCTAGTGGTGTTCCACAAATGTTCCAAAAATATCTGAATGTCATCGTAGAAATATTTTTGTACTAGAATGGAATATCCTATTTCTTGTGCAGTCCATCATTGATCACCTCGAGAACTACTCCTAAACCATTCTATTTTATATCTCTTAACATGAGAGTGGGAGGTGGATGAATATCACTCTCTATTCTTGGGAGAATTCATATAAAATGGTGCTATCTAGGGATTTAGGGGAACTCCAAATCTATTATGCATAACCAAAAAAATTAATCTACTCGACTAGAAAATAATATAATTGTCATTATATACTACTAGTGTTAAAATAATATAATTTCCCAATTGCCCTATATTATCTATTTAATCCTTGTAAAACTCCATGTCAAAAAATATTATTATTATTACTATTATTTATCAACATGTGTGTAACTTCTAAATTAAATTAAATATAATTTAATCAAATAATATTCAATATTTATTATTTCTTACTATACCATTAAACTCTTCCTACCAATCCTCCAAAATATTAAACCAACCATGAATAATGACTATTTTTTTAGTAAAAAAATATCAATACTTTATTTACAAATAAATAATTAAATATTAATTAAATATTTTACTCACATTATATTCCCTTTAATAACTGGTGACGGAATAGATGTGATCAAGAAAACATGAATAATTATTAAACTACACGAGGGAATAATATTTATTAAACTTGTTAAATAACAAATAATAATATTATAATTTAATTGAGATTCTGGATTCACTTAGTCTATGACCCTCTTGGCCACTTTTTCAATGGAATTAGTTGAAACAACCTAAAGTCCAAGGTTAGAATCTAACAACACATCAAGGAATCCATTGAGAAAGAAGTTAATACCACAATTACATAATACCTCATACAGATTCTTATTATATAATACAATACCATTGTCATGATATCTCTAATCAAGAAGGTTTTATGTCGGTTCCATCAACCTATATCCTTGATGTCTCTTTATTTAACTTCTCAAAAATTGAAATTTCTTATAGAACACCATAGAAATTGATTTAGTCGGGATATATCATTTCTGTCCAAGGGCCATAGATATTAACATTCTCTAATGAACAAAAGGGACAAATCCTTTCTCACATTATTCATTAATGCAACATTACTCATGATACACCCAATGTATTATACCTCGCTGTGAACATCTATTATAATAGTTTTTTCTAAGACAACAAAGTGCATTAATTATAATACTCATTAATAATATTATTACATTATAAGGATCAATACACATGATCTCATATTGAAAGATACAATGACATATATAAATTTGAATTTCCTACGGGAGGGTCTTGTTCTCATAATAACTTACAGTAGTTATTACCAAAGGTGTACACCACGAGAAGCTTCCTAAATGTCCAATGAGTCTTGAGCCATGATAGCCTATATCTTTTGTGTCCCTCAAATGGTATCATTAGGATATAGAACATATATTTAGGAATACTGTCATACCACTTTCAGGTTCGCATCACAGCCAGGAACTACTATGAACTTTTAGTGAAAAACCTACTATAAAGACATTATTATATAATATGTTATGTTGAAGAAAAATCATGGTGTGATAAATAAAATATTAATATTAAAAAATATTAAAAAATCTTATCATAAAGAAAAAAAAATTTCTTCTAGGGAACCATCTTTAATAGGCTCCCACTTTCACTAGAGACAACTATTAACAACCCTCAATCCAGTATTTCTCACATGATACTCATACTTTAGTTGAGATAGTCCTTTAGTCAAGAGGTCCACCATAATATCTTATGTGGGTACACATCTCCCAACAACATCATCAATTTGATAAAAATAACTCCAGTGGTGATACTTAAAGAGTATATTCTTTATCTATTGGTGTGACCATGGTTCTCTTTGAAGAGCCGCCACTTCTATATTATCACAATACAATGTGATAGGGTGTTTACTAATAGGTACCAACAAAAGACCCTAGACAATGTTTCATATCCAAATGAATTATTTGGATGAATCACAAGCTTCGATATACTCTGACATTGTGGTAGAATCAGCGAAAATTGGATACATTAAAATCTTCCATCTCACATAATATAACCTGACCATGACATCATATAATTCTGATATGTCTGAAAACTTGAATCAATATAATCCCTAATGACCATCTCCTTATTTCTTCTATACACTTGCAATATATCATTAGTTATTCTTAAAAACTTATGGATATCCTTAACAGTAGACCAATGTGATTATCTTGGATTAGATTGATATCTAACTACCATGCTCAATGCATAGGTAACATCAATTATAGTACATAACATGAAATACATGATTGTTCCTATCCTCGAATCGTATGGGATTTTACTCATTCTCTCTTTCTCATGTCGTAACTGAGGAAACATTTTCATAGAAAGATGTAAACCATGAGAAACTAGAACTAGTCCTCTCATGGATTTTTCCATACTAAATCTCTTTTGTATCTGGTCGACATATGTACATAGAATTAGTCCAATAAGCTTCTTGGATTTATCATGAATGTTATTTATCCCTAGAATATATGCTTTTATGCCTAATTCCATCACAGAGAAACACTTATTTAACTATTCATTAATAGAATATAAGACTAGTATGTCATTTTGAATAAGTATTATGTAATTAGAATATACTACTTGGATAAAGACCTCATTCCGTCTAAACCTCTTGTAAACACATGGCTAACATTTATTCTTAATGAATACAAATTCTCTTATGGATTCATCGAATTGAATGTTCCATGACCAGGATTCTTACTTTAATCCATAAATAGATCTTTATAACATTAAAATACTTTTAGAATCACCTAGAGTCACAAGCCCTTCTTGTTTTTTCATATATACATCTTCTTCAAAGAATCCATTATGTAATTTAGTTTTGGAATCCATATTAAAAATATTATAGAAATGGTAAAATGCTATGTCAAGTAGAATTATTATGGATTCAAACAAGGAAATTGGTGAAAAGTATTCATCATAGTCAATTCATTAATGTGGTTTTAACCCTTTACCCAGTGTCCATTCTTTATAGATATTTACTTGACCTTACAAGTTCATTTTCCTCTTGAATACTCATTTTTACCCAATTAGATTTACCTCAACTAGCGCATTGACCAGAACCCAAACTTGGTTTTGATACATGGAATCCATTTCGTAATTCATTGTTTCTCTCCATATTGTAGATTCTAAGCTCTCTAATACTTCCTTATAGGATATTATTTTATAATTGTCAACCAATAATGATTTACCATCTTTATTGACCAAAAAAACATATCCCTCTGGTTATATTACCGCTCTTATGCCCCTACATTGTACTTTTATTTCATGAACTACTTATTTCAGGTAGACTTGTGGAATCTATTCATGTACGAACACCTATGTATATTGAGCATCAAATTCATCGAATTAAATCCTACTCCCCCAATCCATTATGAGTATTTTCTCCCTCTCAATAAAGGTGTCTGGTCTGGTGACAGTAACTTTTTTATCTGAGGATTTGTATAGTTATTATCCCATTGTTTCCCTGGGATACCCTATAAAGATACACTATGTGCCTGAGGGTGGTAGTTTTTTTGATGAGTAATTAAAAAAATACTTTGCTACTCCATACATGTGTATGTGACAAAATAGATTTCTTTCCACTCTAAAACTCAACAGGAATTCAATTTTCCTCTTTATTTAGTACTCAATTTAATTTGTATGACACATTGTTTATGTCATATCCCCAAAAGTATAATTAAAGATCTACATGACTCATTATTGACCTTAACATGTATAATAAGGTATAGTTCCTCCTTTAACTAACACCATTGAATTTTATTTTATAAGGTGTATTTAGTTGTAGTAGAATCCCACAATTCTGTAAGAATTTAATAAACTCATCGTTAGGATATTCCCTATGTTAATCTGATCGATGCTTCATTATGTCCTTAACAAGTTGATTTTATACTTCATTCTTGAAATCCTTGAATTTCTAAAAGGACTCGAACTTATACCTCGTCAATTAGACATATCCATACCAACTTAAGTTATCCTTAAAAGTTATTATGTAAAAATATGAACCATTAGCTTCTTCTTGACATCTTCCACACACATTAGGGTGTATGAATCCTAGAACATTTATAGATCTTTCACCTTGTCCATAAAATGGTATTTTTTTATTTTTACATGTAAACAAGCATTTCAACATTCATGTGGTTTTTGCTTTTATGGTTCTAATAATGATCTTAATAGATATTTTTCAATTTCGTTTCATTTACATGACAGAACGGTGATATCATAATTTGGTGTTGTATGTGTCATGTGAATATTATTCGTTATCAGTTTCCAATACATGGTTTTCATAATTTAAAACCTAAAAAATATTATTTAAATGTGTCATACCATAACTTATGTTGTCCTTATAAAAGAAACATCTTTTGATTCCAATATTTAAAATAAACACCTATTTATCTAGCCATGATATAGAAAATATGTTCTGGGTAACCGTAGGTACATAATAATAATATTTTAAAATAAAAAAACATTTTTTTGGAAATGAAAGGTGGTATCCACTAATGGATAGAGAAGACTTCCTCAAACTATTGGCAACTTCCATATCCACATATCCTCTATAGATATTTTATAATATACTTGGTTCATGAAATTGGAAACATATGTGAGCACCACAAGCTGTATCTAATACACAATGTGTAGATATTGAATGATTACACTCAATAATGAATTCACCATTTTCCCCCTTTCTTATGGGTTTAGTTACTATTATAGTATCCTTTCTTTCCACATAAAAAACATAGTACCTCCTTTTCCTTTCCATGCCTCTATATCTTCCTCTTATTTGAAGGATAGTTCATGGGATATTTATACTAATTGTGAGTCTTAGGACCCCATTCCTTATTCTTCCTTTTCAAGTTCACCATATGGACTATGTTTTTATCACTCCCCATGTCCTTAACCACTTGAAAAATCAAATTAAGATGTTCCAAAAGTCTCTTATAATTATTTCTCATATTATAATAAACTATAAAATTGTCAAAGGTCTAGGGAAGTGATGAAAGTATGAGATCTATATGCAACTCATCTGATAATTTAATCCATATGATGTATAAGTGTTCATTGTTTCTAATAATCCTAACTAAATGAGGCCAAAACAGAATACACTCTTCAAGCATAGTTGTAAAAAAATCATTGTAGATCTCGTACCTCTCTTTTCTCACCTTCTATTGATAGAGATCTCAATGTTGAGACATCATGATATACACACCCATGTCCCCATGTTTCTTCAAAATCATAGTGGTCTTGGATGATATCATGAAACACTAAATATATGTAGTATCATTCAGATTTTTATCATATAGAGATAACTCTTAGTCACTTTACACAGTACCAAATGCAGTAGGAATAAGTTCTTCTAGCATATAAAATTTTCCTTTCATGGTAAAGGATAATGCATAAGCACCATTGTCACTCTTATAAATTTGGGATGGTTAGATGTTTATCCTTCTCAAGTATGGATGATAGTGACATATTTTAAGACATTTTAATATTGTTTCTACAATTAGGATAAGAATAATTTTAGTACATTATCTAAAAAAGTTTAAATAAGTTAATATTAAATTTATCATTCTCCAACTATTTTATCCAAACCCAAATAGCCCTCACAATTGGTTATTGAATATCAAGTTGGTTATACATTCTAGCGGCAAGGATACATATTCCCCTTTCATTACTATAAATTTGGTTAGTCAAGAAACTTGAATGGTTTTTGGTTGGCATTCCAAATTCAAACTTCATTAAATCATATTTCCTTGATCTATTGAGTGGACTCCCCAATCCTAAAATCCTTATATTGGGTTTCATTAACTCTTGTATATCAGATACAATATGTCTTAATTTGGAAGTCAACCCTTGACGTGAACATAGTTATGTCAACCCAAAACATCAATTTATAATTCCTCGATAATTGAAATCACCCCAATATTTTCTTGTCAATCACTTCGAGTTATGGTTTTATTTTAACTCAATTAGTGAAAGGGTATACTATCTTAGTATATATAATTGTGGGATTTTATCCTTTATGCATAAATTTCCAATTATTTTCTTTATCAGACTCTTATTAATATTAAGTGGAATTAATTAATTAACTAACCACATATTAAATAATATTTATGCATAATCCAATTTATTTTTCTTATATCTTGTATTATTGTTAATATTATTTATTCAAGTGATCGCAATAAAACATTCCTTGAAAAATAACCATGAAACTTGAATGAAATAAAATGATAAAGTTGTATGGTAATAATATTTTACTAATTGTTAGCTTATCTAGTTGTTGATATACTAACAGTTAACCTAGGGGGAAAACATCATCAACCAATTAAGGTTTTCATTACAACATTCATGTTATCCACATTTGTATCTCTCTTGTATTGGTTTCACCTCTGCCCTAAACATGAACTACCTCAACAAACATGGGAGCTCTATCTATTAAATATATTTATACTCACACACAGGTGATTGGAAAATTGTTTACATAAAATAAACCATGATCACCCAGACATCCTCATAATAAGATGAGATAAAGAACATCGGCCAATAAATTAATTTAATAATAAATTAAATCAAATAAATTAATTACAAAGATTTGTTCTATACTCCTGATCATCCTGATTCATGCAATGAATTACAAATTTAATTAAACTGGCATTAAATTTGTAATCATTTATATTTAAGATAAATACTTCTCAATCAATTAATTATCATCTTTTATTAATCAATTATTTTATCTAAAATCTCATCCATATTTCCTTGATATTCTCATCCATTATAATGTCAAACAAACTAAATAAATGTATTTTAAATTAACTATGTATATAAATGTAACTTGGATTCAACATGGTGAATATAAATTTAAATTTACGCAACATGTATTATACTCATATACAATATACTCTTGTTACATGTGGTATACATGAATTATTACATACATTCATTATATGTGATATAAAATTAATTATTGCATGAATTAAATGATTTTTCATTATGGTTCAATACACATAGAGTAACAATTATTAATTTGACTCATATATGATATACATATTTAAACATTAAATATATATTAATTAAACATTTTTATTAATATACGTATATATATATATTAAAACTAATAACATGTTGTGTCCAATCATATCAATGAACACATTTAAACTCATGATGATAAGGTTTACATAGTATAATAAATAAATTTTAATTCTACATAATTTGGTATAAATACATGACCTGTATAGTCTACTTACATAACATGTACGTATCTCATCATGTATCTATGGAAAATTTCTAGGGGCTTGGTATCTAAACCATGATTTAGAAAATTGGAGTAGAAGATGTGGATAAGGGACCACACGACATGTGGTCTCTGGGTTACATGGTCACAAGTCTGGTATATCATGTATTGTAATGAATTTCATATCTATTACTCAAAGGGGATACATGACATGTACATGGTCTATACAGTGTGTTCTAGGGATGACTGTTTGCTACCCTGGTCTGAACAACATGCGACGTAACAAATAAATATGTGGTGTGTCATCAATATGCACAGTTTGAATTAAATTTTTCATTAATTCTTGATGCCTTAAACATAATTACACATTGTGTAACTTCAGTTACATGGTGTGTACTCCTGTGTTATCCATCCAAAATTTATGGCACCTTCAGATGGGTTCTTTTACATTATTCTATTCGTAAAATTATTTGTATTTATTAGAACTATAAGGAACGAAGGAACAAGAAGCATATCTAAAAATTTAGTTTAAAAGAATGAATATAAATAAATTGAAATCTGAATAAAAAAATATGATTAAATCAACCAATGGTCATTAAATAATTATTAATAACTATGTGACTGCTCTAATACCACTTGTAGGTTCTGGGTGTAGTGGAAGAATGGCATAGTTCGTGCCAAAATTTTCATTTTTTCATAATAGTTGATCATTATATGATTAACATAATGGTAAACACTTTGATCCATCGAATTGAATCAAAGAATATAAAAAAGGGATAGAATTACAAAAAAAAGTGATGGTCATCACATATTATTTTAAATATATTTAATTAATTAAAGAATTACCGTGTTAATTTCATTCTTCATTGATGAATCTAATAATAGATATATGTTTTACCACCATTGAGTTGTTGGAATCAAGAGAATATTCTCTCTAGAGGTGATCAACATGTGTTTAGGAAATCATTGAATATCATTGTAGGAATCATTGTGTTCTAGAACATAAAATCTTTTTGCCTGTTTTGTATGCCTTTGATCACCTCAAGAACCACTTCTAAAGAATTCTTCTTGATCTCTCTTGACTTGAGAGTGGGAATGTAGAGTAATATCTCTCTCTATTCTTGTAACTTTTCTTGGATAACGGATCACTCTAGAGATATAAAGGATTCTCCAAATTCATTTTTCACAACAAAAAAATGAACTTTATCAATTATAAAATAATATAATTGAGTTTATATACAAATATGGTTAAAATAAAATAAATTCAAAAGTTCCATTTTTTAATTATTTAATCCCTATAGATCCCCATGCTAATTAATATTATTATTATTATTTCATTACATGCGCTTAACTTGTGAATTAAATTAAATATTTTTTAATAAACAAATATTCATTATTTATTATTTCTCATCGAACAATTAAACTCGATCTACCATTCCCCCACAACATATATATATGTCCTTCAATAATTACTATTAATTTATTAAATAAATATGACTTCAATATTATTTAATAAATAAATAAATATTATATTCACTAAATAGAAATTATATATTTATTAAATATTATGCTCACATTATATTCTATCAAATAACCAGGGAAAGAATAAATGCGATCTAGAAAACATGAATACTTGTTAAACCATATTTTGGTATAATATTTAATAAATGTGTTAACTAATAAATAATAATATTATTATTTAACAGATATTTTGGATACACTTATTTTGTGACCCTCTTGGCCTCTTTCTTAGTGGAATTTGGTGAAGGACCCTAAATTCCAAGGTTATCATCTAAAAACATGCCATGGAACCCCTAGAGAAAGAAGATAATGTTCAAATGTTATAATACCTTATATGGACACTTATTTAATAATATAATAAATTTTTATGATATCTCTAATCCAGAAAGTTTCATGTTGATGCTATAAACATATATACATGATGTCTCTTTCTTTTATGCCTACGAAATTTAATGTGTTTATAGAACCCCATGGCCATAGATTTATTTACTCTATATAATTTCCATAAAAGGGCCTAAAATATTAACATCCTTTAAAGAATAGAAAGGAAAATTTATTTCCCAATTATTCATTAATGTAATATTACTCAAGATGCACCCGATATACCCTACCTCACTATGAATATTTGTTGTCATGGTTTCCTTTAATACATAAAAGTAATTGACTGATAAAAATCATTTATAATAATCTTAAAGTATAATGATTGATACAAGAATCTAGAGATAAGAACATATAATGATGCATATCAATGTGAATTTCCTATAAGCAGGTCTTATTCTTATAATATCTTACACAAGATATTATAAAGGGAGTACACTATGAGAGTGTGCCACAAAGTCCTATTAGTCTCCACCCATGATATCATGTACCATTTTTGTCCATTAAATGATATCATCTAGATATAGAAGACATATTTATGTGTAATTTCAAAGCACTTAAAGGTTCTCATCATAGTAGGGAACTCCTATGATCTTTTAGTATGCCAGCTACTCTTAGAACATTATGACATACAATGTTATGTGGGATAACAATAATAATGCGATAATGAGTTAATTAATATAAAAAACTATGTATAAAAGTTAATGGATTCACTTTGTTCTTTAATTACTTTAATGATACTGCCCTGGTTAACGATATTGGAGTTGGTTTATTGATAAAGGGATCTTGGATGATCCATCTGCACCTTTGACAGTGATAGGTATGAATATTTTGAGTTATTCCCTTACAGAATCTTTGTTTGATATAGTTGCATCCCACACATTTATTTCTTCTCATGATGTTGATCTTATTATATTACATGTTGAGATGACTCTTTCTATTTTCCAACATCAAAATCAACTTGGTCAAAGATAAATTCAAGCCTTTTTGAAATCATATTATATAACAATTGATAGAGCTTAATTGAGGTAGTATTTCTCTATACGTCAGATGAAGTTTAATGACATGTTATTCATTATTGATTGGCTGATAATGTTTAATGATCATATTGAATGTTATACTTGATGGGTTAGTTTTACAATAGAGTATGGTATCAAGTATCTCATTAGAGGAGACAAGAATGTAAAAATAGGTGAATCAAGATTTTTTTTAACTATAATTTGGATTTATCTCATACTAGTTGGCATCTTATACCCAAGAATATATAGATGGTATTGATAATAAATGTTTTCCAGCTATTTTTATCAGTTTCTGGATGTGTTTCTAGATAATTTCATAGGGTTTCACTCATAATAGAAGTAAATTTTACGATTGATATCTTTTTAGGGATGATTCCTATCTCATATCAATTTTATCAGATAGTACCAATAAAATTAATGGAATGTAAATAATAGTTCGAAGATCTATAAATTAAAGGGCCCATTCATCCTAGAAAATATTTATAGGCAGTGTCTGTTTTGTTTGTGAACAATCTATATGGAACTCTTAACTATTGTTTGGATTACCATAAAATTATCCAATATTTTGATAAATAATTGGTATCCACTACAATGAATTGATGATCTATTAAATTAATTGAGAGGATCACGATGGTTCTCTAAAGTTGACTTGTGTTCAGGATATGGCCAATTGTGGGTTTAGAAGGTGGATTTTCCAAAATGTATATTTTAGTAGTAGATATTACCATAAAGAATATGTTGTAATGATTTATGTTCTTAGTAATTCACATAAAATATTCCATAAAATGATGAATCAGATATTTAAATGGTATCTAGATTCTTTTAAAGTGGTGTTTGTGTATTATCCATCCAATGTACTGAAGGCCTTCATTTTTTTATTTTTTTTGATAATCCACCATTAAAGGGGTGAGGTGGAACCCTTAAATGTCCCATAGGCATATGTATTACCTGGAAAGTAGGCCTTAGAGGAATTCATTTCTCATATGCTTCAAACATTACATACAACCCAGAATAACTACTTATAACTGCTCCTCCCTAGCATCTTCATCATGAGATCAGCTCTCCAACATCACATGGCTATTAGGCTAGGCTATCTCATGCATGCACTGGCTTTTCTCAATGGTGGGTGTCATACCATCTCATTCTTGTAATCTGAGTATCTTCTGTTGTGGTGAAATATTCGTGCTCATCCTCTGTATAGAGCTTGTTCTATGTAGTTTGTTTGGTTTGCATCTCCACTTAAGGTGTCCCAAAGGCCTTGACGTGGCTCGAAGGCCTTACTGGCCCAAAGGCTTGGGTGGTTGGAAGGCCTTAAAGGAATCAAGGACCAAATTAGTTTCCTAAAGACCCAAACAAGGGCAAATTCTTGGTTGCTATAGTTCCACACATTGCCTACTATAGTTCATGCTACAATGCCTTCTATAGTACTGCACAGTTCACGCTACAGTACCTGCTACCATACTCCTACAATCCTACTACAGTAACCCATACATTATTCCTCTACATGGATTACATATTGGTTTTTTCAAGGACAAGTATTGTTCTTGAGTAACATTTGATGATAGTTTTTGGAATCTTTCGTGATCATAGATTTTATTCAAATAATTAAAAGTTGTATTTTCTTATACAATAGGTATGTTTCCAAGGATAAATTATCACAGAATGAGCAGTTCCTTGGGATCCATAAAATATATAGGTTGAGATATCATGGAAACTTCCAACTAATTATATATATATATATAGTTTCCTTTTCTTAGCTTGTTATCATTACATTTTTGTTCAATATTTTATATGACTAGATTCACAAATGAAAGATTTGACAAAGAAAAAATTTACCATTCCAATGGGATGATGAATGTCATAAGTCTTTCAAAAAGTATAATGTTCACCTTACATTAGTAATGATTTTTATTTTTATGAAAGTATGGAAAGGGTATCTGGTGTATTGTGATGCTTCCAGATTGGTCTCGGGATATTTTTTCATATAGGGAGATCATGTAGTTTCTTATGGCTAAAAATAGTTATGGATTCATAAGAATAACCACCTAACAAATGATTTTTGAATTATATATTATAGTCTATTATTTAAATACATGGTATCATTACTCGTTTGGTGATAAATATATAGTGTTTATGGATCATAAAATCTTGGAACATATTTTCTCACAATATGAATTGAACTGGAGAAGAACATGATGAATGTAGTATATTTAGATTTTGGATTTTGACCTGATATATACACTGGGTAATGGTAATTTTGTGGTGGATTCATTAATAAGGATGGCATGTGGTCATTATGTAATAGAGTATTTAGATTAGTGTATGTTGATGTTAATGATAGCCGATAAGAACATAGACTATGAAGACTCAGGTGGTGTTTTAGTTTTCATTCCAGTTTCCTTTATTCCTAATTTAATAGAGACAGTTAAAGACGATGAGACATCTGATTATTAATTTTTTTCTCAAAGGTAAAAATGCAGTGGTGGGGAGAGAATTATGGGATGGATGATGGATGGTAGTTTAGATTTTTGGTCATGAGATCATATGTTCATACCAATGGCTTCTTAGGAACAACTTCTTCATGATTACCATCATTTGAGTTGGTTTTGTCATCCTAGAATATAAAAAATTTATATGGAATTGAAAGAAAACATTTGGTGGGATGGAATGAAAATAAAGGTGGTTGATTTTGTGATAAGATTCCTCACCAATCAACAAGTTAATGAAGATCACCAGTGACCATACGGTAAGTTGTAGCCTTTACCGATTCTTGTTTGGAAATGGCGTAGAGTGTGATGGATTTTTTCATAGGTCTCCCAATGATGGTTCATAAAAACTATTACATATAGGTGATATTGGATAGGATTACAAATTCAGACCATTTCATTTCAATTTATGAATCTCACGCAGTGGAGGACTTGTCCAAAATATATATCCACAAAGTGGTAAAGAGGCTTGGTGTACCAGTTTGGATAGTATCAGACTGCAATCTGAGGTTTAATACTTTTTATGTAAATACTTAAAATAATACTTTGGGTCTTAGTTGAATATGAGTATGGTGTATCATCCTCATATGGATGGAAAATCTAAATGGATGATACAAACATTGGAAGACAAGATTTGGTGTCATGTAATAGATTTTTGTGGCTCATGGGAGGATCATATACCCTTAGTTTAGTTCTCTTTCAATAAATTTTATTAGGCCTCAGTATATATAGATACTTTTGAAGCATTAAATGTGATTCGTTACCTTTCTTATATTTTTTGGTGGAAACAGTTGAGGCATCACTGTTAGGGCCATTCCCAGTGAAACCTATAAAATAGAATATTAAGTTGGTTAGAAAGAGAATAGAGTTGACTCATATTCATTATAAATCATATGTTGATAATCACAAATAACTATTTTTGTTTGAGCTGAGTGATCATTTATTCTTTATAATGACTCCAAGGCTTAGGTATCATCATTTTTTAAAGTAGGGAAAATTATTGTTTTGATGTATATTCCCTTTTGAGATACATTAACACATATGTAAAGTGGAATATCAGTTGCATTTTCCCCCAAGGATCAATTCAATTCATAATGTGTTTCATGTATCTCAATTAAAAAGTTATCATCAAAATACTTAACTTGTAATTTTATGGGATAACATTGTCCCAGGTTCAAGTGCTACATTGTTTCATGTTCAAGTATGGATTGTGAATAGAGAAGATAATTTATAATGTAGAAAAAGCATCGATCAAGTGTCAGTTTTGTGGAGGCATGGTAAGATTTAGGAAGAAAATTGGGATTGCGAGAAGGAAATGTTAAAGAAATGACATGAACTATTTTTGGGAAAATGTGGTTTTATACTAGATGGAGATGGAAAGTACAATGGTGGGGAGCATTTAGCTCCCCCGATTTCAAGTAATTTACCTTGTATTTATGTATTTTAAGATTTTAACGTAATTGAGTTATCATTGGGAAGGTTTGGAGGAGTATTGCAATGTTTTTGGGCTTTTTTAGAGGTTCACAGTTTGAAAATGGTATGTTGAAACTATGAAACACCTCCACGAAACCATGCATAGTGAAATAAAGGACACTAGGTAAGAACATGGTTAAGAAACTACTTTTCCAAATCATGTGGCCACCTAAAAGAAACCATTAAATGTGTAATAGGGAGGCTGAGAATATGTGGCACATAGTTTGATTAACTATGCAAGCTAACCATGCAAGGGATGCTTGGACGTAGTGGCTTCTACACAGTTTCACACTATTTAACTAATTGCGAACCCTAACTATAAATAGTTAAAAATTGAATTAAAAATGGTGGATTTAATTTTCATTTCCCCCTTAATTCCTCATTTATTACTTAAATTGACCCTAAATTGACATTGATTCCATCCCAAGGCCATGGCGACAATTCCACTTTATCCGAGTTTGTTGGAAAATCATAGTGTGTTGGAGGCCATATTCCTTGGTAAGTTCTCATTATTAGTGGTCTTCCATAGTTTTATTCTTCTTCCCACTCTTGGATTAATTATTCTAATCCACTAGGGATAGATACGTGTTTTTTAATTCCAATCATGATGATATATATATGAGTTTATTATAAGGAACAAGATCAATGGAATTTTTGGATTTTTTTTATCCAGTTTTGTTGAATAATTTAGGTCTTTAAACATTTCTATCATAATTTTCGAGGTAGGTGGATTCACTATTGACTCCTATTATTAGAACATGAAGATATGATTTCAATTTTTTTTATTTTCTTAAATTGAATTGTGAAATTATTTTTCAAATCTTGTTGGAAACCCTCTTTAGGGATGGTTTGTTGAAATTATGGAAATTTGTTGTTTGTGGGAAGTTAAATTAGTTACATGATCTTAAAATGGTGATTTAAAAATTGTTTTTGGGTTTTAATTCATGTACAATTGGATGAAAATTTTTTCAATAGAATTATTATTATATAGAAATGGTTTTACAGTATATTTTTTCCATGGGTTTGGAATAAATGGTTGGGTGTAAGTTGAATGGGATAGATGTTGGTCCTGAAGTACCCCCATAGAAGGGGTGGACTATGGATATGAAGATCTGTAGTCAAAGAAAACAACTAGATTTAGTGGGTATGTGTGTGTACATTTGCTTTTTTTAGGGAATGGAATCTGTTATTGAAAATGGATTTGAGAAATTGGATTAATGATTTTTTGTATTTCTTTACCTAGAAATCTGTTTGTTTTGAAATAGTTTTGGTATCATATCAAATTTTTTAATTTTTTTATTTAAATTGTTTTATATAAATGTAATAACATTTTAAATCGTATTTGAATGAGTAGGGAAGTTATTTTGGGAAAATATATTTTTTTTATACTCACCCCTTGCATGGGAAATTTGGTGTGTTTGCATATATAATTTTGTGACACACATTTAAATGAAAAAGGGTCTCGTTTATTTAGTTATCAATCAATATACCTTGGGTAATATCATGGATTTAGATCTTGGATATTATTTGGAGCAATTAATTTTATTTATTTTTATTCTTTGTTATTTTTTTGTTTTATCTTACACTTTATACTCTCAAATTTGATTTGGTCTCTGCATTTTACTCTAATTTAGTTAGAATTGGTTTGTGTAACTTCATTGTATTAGATTATTCTCTTACATCATAGAGTGTTTGTTTGGCTATGTCTATCTGGTTTTGGTTGTTTTATTTTCATAGGGAAAATTTTCCCACACCTATTTATAAATCCCTTGGAATTTATTTCCATCATTTAGTATCTTGAGGATATAACCTAAGGAATTGTAATGTCCTTCCACCTTCCTAGAAAATGGGGAGGAGTGGGATGATACAATATTCAGTGAAATTTATACACATATAGGAATAAGATGATATATCATTTTAATCTTGTATATGTACTAGAGTTTATTTTATCATTATCAATGTATTCATATGTTCTGGCATTTTATCCCTTATTATTATCCATTTTATCCATGATGTGGCTAACTCTTCCTTTTATTTCCGCTTTATTTTTGATCTTTTATAGTGAGATAACCATAATGATTGAGTTGATAATATATTTTAATGTTAATACAACTAACCATTAATGGCATGCAACCATTATTTCCAAATATAGAATAATATTCTATAATAACACTATCAGGGATCTTATTCCTTAGAAATGTATATTATTTCCAACATTACAATTTATGAAAGCTCATAATTCCTTAAATAGAAAATCAATTTTCGGATACATTGAATAAGAAATATATGAGTTTTCAAGAGATTATAAAAGTAATGATTAAATTTTACATAACAGCTAATTCATTATAATATATTCAACATTAAGTAATATTCTCGTAAGATAAACTTCTGAGAGAAATTGTAAGATAAAATAGGTCATTGACTTATTTGGATCATATATATGAACCTCATCCAGGTTAGTGAGGAATCAGCGAGTGCATCCAAGTGACTCGGGATCAAATCAAGGTTGAGTCATATTTCTGGGTACGGTAGAAGTACTGTACCATGCACTATGGTAGACAATGTTTGGTCCTGTAGTAGTTGGAACTATTTATCCATCTGGGCCTTCAGGACACCATTTTGGTCCTCGGGTCCTGTTATGATTTCATGCCACCCAAGGCCTTAGGGAAAGTTGTCTCTCAAGGCCTTTACGAAACCTAAAATCCTTCAAGTAACCCCAATGCATTTAGGCCACATGATTATGCAGATGTACTGGGAAGAATTCAAGGGACAAGGATTCGGATGGGGATTTATATTTGGATAATTTACAATACCAGATCTAATAAGAATTGGAAGAATGAGAGGGTATGACAGTACCATCAGTATCGGGCATGTGCAACTGTACACAATACAGCTAGTCGACCAGCCTTGTGAAGGTGAAGTATGGATTTCATGACATTTTCTAGGGAGAAACAGTTCCAATTTGTCTTCTCTGGGTGATTCCTATTAGACATATGGGTCATGTAATTTTCTTTTATGCCTTTGGGCCTTTAATGGTTCCACCTCACCCATTTAGAGGTGTACTATCAAAAATTATATAAAAAATAAGGCCTTCAGGCCATTAAGGCTTATTTGGATTGTAAGATAAAATGAATTCAACTTTTAAAAGGATAAATCATTAGCATAAAAAAATATGTTACTGAGGTGAAATTCTTATCTCTCACAAAATCTATTAATGTTAGTTAGATAATATTTTTTGAATATCTTTTACAAAAGATAATGAATTGTTATTACTTCATAATGTCTAATGTTTCTAAGTTTATTCATACATAAACTCGATTATTTTCATCATAAGATTATATCATACATGTTAGGATAAAAATCCAACACAATTATCTCTGATTCCTAGAAGACATAAAATAATATTCTATTCTCATAAGATAAAATACATTGTCATAAAAGAATATTTCAAACATCGTAAGATAATTACATATAGAATAATTATAAGATAAATTATTTTGATAAAAATAATGTGACCCACTTAAGACAAACTCTTTAGAATAAAATAAGGATTTTTTAATAATAAAAACAAACATAAAAATTGTGTTATTTTGGAACTACATAATTTTGCCTAACACATAAACATTTTTAATAGGTACATAAATTTTAAGTAAATCTATCGATGTCGTTGAATTTTTCCAATTGAAATCTTGAGAAAATAGTGCTAATATTTTTTTATCAATATGAACCACAAAGAATGTCTGATTGAAAAGGCTATTATGAATAGTGAGATGCATGTACACGAAATTGATGATCTTTATTCCCCAAGATGAGCTTTAAAAAAGTAGTGACCATTTTTTTGGGGTTGAAATAAATGGGGTGCTGATCACCATAACAAGTTCAAGAAAAGTAATCATGTTACTATAAAAAATATAATATATTAATTGTACTTAAATTTATAGAAAATATATATATACATATATATATATACATAAAAAATTATATAGTGATTGAAATAATGTAATTTATTAAATTGTGACATATGTAATGATTAAAATTATTAATATATTTATTTCCCAAAACAATATAATGAGCCTGATACTATGGAGATATTTGATAAGACATTATAGGGTTGACCTTGTACTATATTATTCGCATGAATTGACCATTTTTATTACATGAAATATTGAAACAATAAACATTCACTATAAAACACTAGGTACATTTCTTTTTTATAAGGAATCAATTAGAATTTTATGAAATATAACAGAGAACATTTATGTATTGTTACTCTTTTAATAAATTCCTTTTATATTATAATATTTTTGAAACATAACATATAACTAAAATTTATAATGGATAAATTTTATAAAAAAGTAACTTTTATTTTAATATAATTATTAATACATTATAAAAAATCTATTTCAATCAAAAATATAAATATTATGAGGAATAATAACCTATGAAAATAAAATTAAAAGGACCATGAATTCATCATTATTGAAATCTACCATAAATATTATATTATAAATTATAAAAGAGAAACAAATCAAAATAATTTTAATATGGTATATATTTTGAGGAATAAATTATTTATTTATTTCAATGAGTTTTTTTAAAAGTCCATATGATTATAGATATAAATTTAAAATGTAAATTTGATGTTTGTATAGTCCTTGAACATATGTTAGTTATATATATCTAATATGTATAATAAAAATAATATTTAGGGTATATAATCCATTTTTAGTAATGAAAAATATTTAAAAATCATATATTCAGAAACAATAATAAATAAATAATTATTATAAATCAACATATATTAATTCTTTCATAAGAATTTATTTTTATTTACAAAAATTTTGTTTCCAAATGTAAAATGATTTTTTAAATTATAATTAAATGTTACTATTTTTTGTTATTAAATTTGATAAAATTGGCTCGAAATTCATAATTAGGTCATCAAAAATTAGGTAATAATATATATTTAATTTTATGGGAAAAATATAACTTATAGGGGTGAATAAATAATTATGACACTGAATAATGAAAATGGATAAATATAATATATAGTAAAAATGATGCATAAAAATTATAAATAATAATATAAATGTTTTTACATGATCAATTATCACCCCATCATTATTTTTCTACTACTAAGACCCTATTTATTTTACAATAAGATTTATTTACCATTAATAAAATTGAAATTAAAAACATGTCAATCACTGTAATCTCGAAAATGACTCCTCTAATACATATTATAGACCACAACTAGCATTTTGATTCATTATTAATCCCTTAAAAAATATCCACTAATAAAATTTCCTCCTATGACTCATAGCATCTGGATTCCATAATGAGGACTTAATACTTAATTATGAATTAAATAGTTGCAAGATAGAGCGATTCAATCAACCTAAATTGACTCTTCTTTTTTGACTTTTTTATTTTTCTTCTCATATTCCGTTTATTAATCCATATTCACCAACATAATGTTGTATAATAAAAATAATTGTAATTTTTTAAAAAATAGAATCATATAATTGAATACACTTGTTTGTAATTTAGTGTAGAATGTTTTTGGGGTCAGTTGAACCATGTATATGAACTATGTTATACTATCTTCAAAATTACATCATGGATGAAATAAAAAACATAAATTAAAGAAATATAATATATTAAATAATAATATATGTTATTATTAGGTCTTTTATAGGACATAGGTAAAATTAATAATCATTATAAAGTAACAGATTAATATTAAAAATTTCAGCCAAGACCCACACCTTATGAATTTTATTATTAAGAACAAAAACTCTATAATACCTAAATAATAATTATTCTCATGTTATTTTTATAATATGAATATTTTGAATATTATTTAATGATAAACATATCATGATCACTGATATCACATTCTAAGAAAACAACATCATATATTCAACATAACTAACATTTAATAACCAAAATATATTTTGTATGACTACCATGTATTTTAATATTGAATATAATTGATCAATATAGATTGTATTATGTATAAATAATTTTTTTAGATAGGATATTAATAAGTATTTTTTAATTATTCATGGGGTAGAGTGTATTCATGGAAGTTAGGAGTGATGTTAAGATATTCTCTTCTAAATTTAGATTATCTACCACCAAATTGTAATTTTGGATGATATATGTGCATTCCATTAAAATGAATTTTTTTTCTTCTCTAGTTATTATTGTTAAAGTTATAAAAAATTTAACACTAACCATAGATTGATTAATAATTCAATGATAATGATGTTTGTAAGGCTAATTTCCATTTCCACACCTTTCATATGGAATCATTCGCTTTGAGGATCGCGTTCACCTTATTGTTTCACAGATTAAATTAATATACTACCCTATATTTATATGATAGATTTAATTATATATCTACATATGTTCACATATATTTAATTTTGTGGAGGTAATATTTTTCTCAATCTTCAATTTAATTTATTTCTTAGTCACATTCTCCCACCACATTCTTTTTTAAAATATTCTTTTTAATGTTTTATTATTCCACAAGTCTCTAAATTAATTTCAATTTATTTTATCATTACCTTCTATGATTTTTTTATAATACCATTTATCTAAAATAATTATTTTAACATATTTGTTTTTTATATTTATATAATTAATTTATCATCATATATGTTGTAGCTATAATCCCAAATACCCACAAAGACTGTACTGAATTTGAATGTAATGTTCTTCTCATATCTGACTAAATATTATTCTATAATTTGAAAGAAAAAATAATAACATTATATATATATAACACAAAATATTCAAATATAAAAATTGATTTGAATGGGATATTTTACTTTGTTTACCATAAATATTTATTCCAAAAGATCATTCTCTAATGATGTGTTGAACTACCATCACATATCACAAATCAGAATTAATGATTATAATATTTTTGTAGGTTAATCTCTTGATCCAATATAATCTATTAGCCCCTCAACTTATCTCTCCATAGATTAATTTGAGATAAAATACACAAGGTAAAAACATCAAGGTTACTTATAAAAATATGGCAAAAAATACTATTAACACAAAACCAACATTTGTTTTATCATTGCTCGATAATTTATCTTGTAATTTATAGATCATTAATATACATTTTTAAATACGTTAATTATCTATATTTTCTAGTGAAAATATTTAATATTAAATAAAGTCATTATCTCTTTTCAATATATCTCATTTTTACATTGAAATACCATCAACTTTTAATTTCAATTGTCATACAATGATAGGCCAATTAAATTTATCCAATTATAATGAATTAATGTCAACGTATACTGACATTTCATTGATAATATAATATTAGTGAAAATTATGAAAATTTATAGAAAAATGTAATCCTACATAGTGTGGTAATTCCTAAAACATATATTTCCATTATCTAACTTCCTAACATTATTTAATCTCAATAGAACAAACGTCTCAATTCTCAAAATATTCTTACATCTTTCAAACTACCAAACCTACCATATCACCATAGATCATGATGAAGTATGCATTGGATGATGATATAATGCTCATCATAGAAATATCCCTTCTAAACTGACTTCACCCATATCCAGTTTTCAAATTCAATAATATCCAACAAGGACCAATGCTCAAAATACCAAAATCAGGGGCATGCGATATATCCTAAATCATATTTCTTGGACTCATTCTCAAAATGGATTCCATATAAAAAATGTCTTTATTACAAAAAATAATCTCCTTTGAAATGAATTTATCAGTGATATAGGAAATGTTTCATTTTATATTTGACTTTTAACAACATAAAAATTTCTAAAAACACCCACTAAATCATTTCATGTCAAATTTTCCAGATCTACTATAGCATATAGAATCATAAAACTTAAATAGTTTGGTAATCCAATACCATGAAAATTTTCACACTTCTTCACTACTCCCGGAATCATCATCAAACTTTATATCTAGAAAAATATCATTAATATAAACATAATGAATGACTTTATTTAGAATAAATACAATCACAATACACCATCTATACTTCTACGATTCCAACATCTATAAGCTAAACCGTTTTTCCAAAATTACATTTATTTTGAGTTGATGGAAATATAAGATATATTTTGAGAACATAATGTACATTATGCATCAATAAATCCAAATATAATGGAAATTACCATTCCTTCACTCAAATTCTATATGAGAAATGATAATTGTAGAAAAAAAGTGATTAATGGATAAACACATGCTAAAACATGTATAACATGTCACATAAAATCAAACCTATATTTATAGTTGCTGATATACTTTGAAACTCTAAATACTCCACAAAAATTTAATCATCTGTTATTACTATTTTCATTGATATTGTTTTATAATCATTATGTATATATATATTCATGGATTTCACACATCCATATTTATTAGAATGATGAAAATTCACCCCACATAATTTCATGAACATTTCCATATTTAACCACTATGGAAATAAACCAATAGTTCTAATACATATGATCCTAATAGAATACATATTAAAAAGTATTTTCATATAAGGATAAAGGAATTTTATGAACCTCTCTAACTTGAGGGAGATGGTTAAACCTTAATATTTAATTGATACTTGTCAAATTTCAGTGCATCTAATAGTTTAATAAAAATATTATCAACATGTTAATTTTGCTTAAATATATTCAATTTATATCGCTCCATGATGCATTATCTCTTTTTTAAACTTATATTGAATCTTGATATTCTTTTTATAAGAATAGTTTAACTTAATCTTAGTTTACTATATCAGACCTTTATGGTCACAATGGATCACCTTCAGCTTTTCCACATATTGAAAATTTTATTTTACTTATTATTTCATCCAAAATACTTTAGTACACTACAATACAGTTAATATAAACACTAAATAACACATTATAAAAAAATTATTATACTAATTCTTTTAAATCCATTTAATGTATTTTATGTTGATATTAAAAACTCATATCCTATGTTATTTTCTCATAAAGTACATTTCATGTAATTTTGTAAGAAAATAACTTTTTTTTGAGTACCATAAATGTTTCTATGGAAGAACAATAAATTAAAAAATAAAAAATTCAATTTAATAAAACACACATCAGTTATGAGGCCATTATACAAATTCTATAAATTTAATTTTAGTCCACATCGACACGTTAGTTCCTCGTTCCACCACAACATTGAATGGTGAACCCTAACACATGGTCACACCAATGTTGTCACCCATTCATCCCATGACCATATACTACCATCAGTCACCTGATTAATCTAACAAAAATCCAAAACCTTCACTACTAAAAATACTACCCAACAAAACAAGCTATTAAAATTCAACTATGTCATCCACATTTTCAAAACCCCAGAATACATAATGAACAGAATTACCTTTTTTCAATCCATAAATACCCAAAAACAAAAGAAAAATAAAATCATTATAGGAACACTAAATCATGATGTTATGAAAAAAATACAACATTTATAAATTTAAACTATAGAACAATGCGTCATCAATATGAGGATGAAGCACCATAGCAGAATATTCTTTCCATTATTGAATATTAAAAACTATACATTCAATAATAATGGAAATAAAAAACCATATATTTCATAATATCAATCACCAAAACAAATGAAACATTATACAAAAAAATATAATTTATACCAACCACACCACCATGATAAAAAGACAGTGAGAAAAAAATAATGACTAAAAACATCACCATTGAAGGAAAACTAAATCCAAAAGAAGGAAGCATAACCAATACAGGTCGAGACTTCTATAAAAAAACATTAAATATATAAAATAACATCTAAAAACACACAAAATAATTAAAAACATCAATAGGTCATATTTAAATATATTGAGAAGTAAGGGCATAGGTTGAGTTAAACAAATTCTTAAAGATTGGTTCATTACCCTAAAGAAAAATCCAAAGTAATCATATGAATGACTACCCCTTAAAAATCATAATGTAACACCAAAAATATAGAACTAGATTAAATATGGTGAATGGGGTTATGGAATAAAAAAGAGCTGGGTTGATAAGGACCACACCATCAAAGAAGAAACCCCTTGATCAGGAAACATAACACTGACTCCTACCACCAACACATCCCAAACCATTATGAAGATAACCATATAGGGAAAAGAGTGGAATCTAGAATATAAGATATTCTATGTTTGAAATACAAATAATTTATTGATTTCCAAAAGTAAAAATAATATTATACTGTGATGTGAGGGGGGAACCATGAATAATGGGGAGGGAGAATGAAAACCAACAAGAATGGTAGTGGGGAGCCTGTAGAGGTAGGTGCACCTCATAGTTACTAGATTTTGTTCTCAAATAAATTTGTAATATTTTAGTTTAACATTGAAAACTTTATCATGAGTTGGGTTATAATACACCATAAAATTTATATCAATATCCTATTCTTCAAAATAGTTTAACTAAAAATATGAATTTTCATGTTTATTTCTTTCCTTCTCTAGAAAAACAATAACCTCATTGATCTCTCCAATTACTTTTAAACTTTTTTGGATCCAATTATAATCCTATACGTTTATTGAGAATCCTAAAAATATCCTTTCAAACATTGTGTCTCCATACATACCTTAATATTTCTCATTTTTTAAAATTCATCACAAGCTTCCAATCACAATGAAGTGTTTAAGTGTTGGATTTCTCACATGTGATGTTTCATAAAATGTATTTTTATCATTATTTATTAAAAATACATAAATTTAAATTTAGAATGGAAATTCAATTATATATTTCCAATAATTTTTTATTCTTCCACTTTCTATGTGAATTTAGTTTTCCATGTTGTTCACTTTTTAGCTTTTCATTTCCATCACACCATTTTTTCACACAATTTAGTCATTATGTATTATTTTTTTGTTTTAATGTATACTTTTCACCTTAATGGGTTGCTATCTATACAAATGTATAGTAAAAAATATTATTCTCCCATTATTATTTTCAACTCTCCTACAGATTCACTTGATTTAGAAAACTACCTCAATTATGGACTATAATAAATTGATTAAACATGTTGTTCAATAATAATTTATAAAAAAAGAATAATCTTCTCACATCAATTATCTTTATAGCGACCCAAGCTTGACCTACAATGAAATTACATTACTCTTTATGAATACATAATACATGAAAAAAATATACGCCCAATGTCCGTATTTGTTTAGTGTCATTGAAAACATGGAACATAATCTTATAACTTGGTGACATATCGTCAACATTTCCCATAAAGGTCATCCAAATTTGTTTTCCGACCTATAACCTTTATTAGTATCCTGGGGAAAAGAAAACATTTAAATTGTGAGCTCAAATGCTTAGTAAGGGTAAACATTTAGAGCATAAAAAAACCATAAACATAAGAATGTAAAAACATGATCCTAAAGTTTAAATATCAAAATCCTGAGCCGTGAAATAAACATTAGATGTTCATAAGGAATAGATCATAAAAAAACATTGAACATGATAAAATATCAGTTGCATAAAACATGGAATTGTGAAAAACAAATAAGAACATAATATTTTTTCATAACAGCCACGTCATTTCTTCCTAGATCATCATAGTGGAAAAATACCATTATTGATCCATGTTTACTTGTCGTTCTAGCCATGTGTTACTGAACCGGATATACTTTCTATTCGAGTCCTGTATTACAGGACTAGATTTACATAACCGTCTATCCATGTCTATCTATTGATATATAAATCCTTACCCAATGAATTGGTTGGAGATATGGGTCCAACCCATCTCATAATAAAATAATTCTTACATGTACCACAAATATATAAATCATTAATCATAGCATAACCTATGAAATAAAATTAGTTTTTAAAACATCATTTCATCATAATCCATATTAAATAAATGGATTTAATAAAAAAAATTCATCACAAATAGAATAAAATCGATGTAATAATAGGGATCAGAACGTAACCCTATGTCATCTTAGATGGAAAATTATTTGGATAAAACACTAGAATTTAATTCTTGGGCAAAATATCCTTTATTCTTCCAAAAAAAATTATTTTCTCAAAATTCCATGAAATTTTAAAAAAAATTATTTATTGGAAAATACAGATGAACTTTTTTAATGGGATATTCATCGAAATAATGTTTGATGAAGATATAAAAAACATTTCATGCAGTATAAGTCAAAAAAAATATTCTTCACGTACTCTTACTGAAAAATTCAAAAAGTACCTCATATGAAAAACGAAACAAATATTTCTTCCAAAACATGTAAGAAAATTCAAGAATGCATAAAAATTACATTAAATATACATAGAATAATATTAAACCTTTTATAAAAAAATTAGAAAATATGGACATGGATGATTAATATACCCCCATTAAATACATATGTATAAACAATCTCAAATAAAAATGAGATTGAAAAATTATCCTTTACTAATTTATAATCAGCCAAATCATATATCTAATAAAAGAATGATAATTATGTGAATCTTTAAATATCATAACCATAATAATTATAATAATAAAAAACAAGTATGGGTAGCATAAACACCATACAAAAAATTAGATGGTGTATAATTCTTATGTCCCACTCAAATAAAAGTGAGACAAAATAATCCCTTAACTTATGACCAGTATGTTTTTTATTTATCCAAACCTCCCTAACAATTATTTACATATTGTTTCTGGTTTATTCCAGAATCATAATCATTTTTATGATAAAATTTATGATTATATTTTCATCCATTTGTTAGTAATATTTCATTGTAACTCATTATTTGGGTATTAACTGTTTTATGTTCCCATGCATGTTTTTTCAGATAAGTTTTTAGGTTATAGTTATATCATTTATATCTGGGTATTAGTATAGTATATATCATATTTATTCATTCAATTCATTTATATAATCATGCTATAATGAAGATTATGTAGAACGAATCACATCCCAACATAGAGGTGGTAAGTCGTACGTACGCATGAGCGACGATATAATTCCCATAGTTATTGAATGGTATTGATGTTGATGGTGTATTGTATCTCATAATAAATATCATTTTATATTAATTAGGTATATATTTATTAATTCCATCACTATACCCATCAATTTATGATGGTGGTGAAAAACAGATTACACCATGACATGGAGACTCTAAGTTGTACATACGCACGCGTTGTGATTTCATTCTTCTTATTTTGTGTAGAAGGTGTACTCCAGTTATTTAATAATAATAATAAACTATTAGTATATAAGTACAACTGGATTTATTAATTTATAATTAAACTACTCAGGATATTGAAGTATAATAAGAAATAAGTAGGAAAAAATCTGTAAATGATATTAGTTCTTTTTTGATGTCCCTCCTCTAAATCTCTTTGTAGAGAACTAGAGTTGGCCTTTAAAGAAGAGAAGGACCTATAGAATGTTCCACGGGCTATTGGGAAGGGAAATATTCTGGGTATGGACAAGCATGAAGGCTCAAAATGAATTTATGTGTTAAGGAAGTAAGTTTCATTTTATATTTGAGGAGAGGGGAACTATTGGAAACATCAAAACTATTAATTATAATAATTTGAAAAATCAATACAAATACGAAAAACATGAGGTATATTTGAGTCTGAGATATTAAAATATTTAATTCTAATCAACTAATAAAATTTAGACAAGTTTTTATTTCTATTTAAGCATTATCATTTTAATTGACAATTATTTACTCTATTTAATTTTAATTAAGATAACAAATAATTCAACATTAAAGGGGTAAAATACTTACTTATTTGATTTAAATTATACTATAAAGGAATAAATTAGAACAATTTAGACCATATCATAATTATTATATATTTTTAAAATTGTTTTTGACTTTTGAATAATTTTATAATAAATTATTTTAACAAAATATCTATGATGTCAATTTTGACACTATTAAATTCATATATTTTTAGAAATATCAAGAATATTTTTTATCCTTAAACAAATATTTTATTATAACTCTAATGGGTCAAGGTCGTCTCTAAACATCAATGGAAAAATTAATTATCCCAAATTATATTTATTTTAATATTTTTAATAACATTTATTTGATACCTTTGTTATTAAAAAAATCACAACATAAATATTGTGTGATTATTTCATATATTTATTTTTAAAATAAAAATTTGAAGTAAAACACAACGACAAAAATAAATTTACTATATTTTATAATAATATGTTTAGTGGTATTTATCTTCTAAAAAATCCAACATTCGGAATGTTATACTTATTAAAGTATTAATGTGACAACTTTAACATCACTTTAAATATAATAATATAAATTTCATAATCTCTTCTATAAAGCTATAAATTGTCAAGTTCTTGGAACATAGATTCTTATAGTCAATTTAGACTTGACCAATGTCATTAAATCATTTTTATAGGCCTTTTTTTGTTTTTTTAGTTTAATAAAAATTGTTTATGGATTTCTCATCAACGAATTAATATTTACATCATCAAAGTATAAGTCTTTAAGGTAATTATTAATTTCATACAAATAAAAAAATAAACATTATTCTGGTAATTATTATATCATTCCATGGGATATCTTTTTTCGAAGATATCACATGGTTATCCTTATAATAAAATTATTCTTCCTATAAGAAATGGGAGTTTGAATTTTTTTTCACTTTCATTGGTTTTATTAATATCTATGTCATTTTCATTTTTATGAGGCTCTTAAATGACTATATATCGAAAATAAAATGCTAAGGGTTGAATTTAATATATAAAATACGAATTTTTTAGGTTTTAGGATCATTTTATTCTTCTTATCATATTATTTATTACACTAATTTACCTGATTTACCTTCAACAACGTTAAATAAAAATTATTGTTGTTACTATTCATAATATCCAAAAAAATTAAAGTATCTTATGAACATAATTTTGGTTCCACTGATCCCAAATATAGAATCGATTTTTCATAGATCAAAACATATAATAATTATAAATTATTTTAAAATTAATTCTCCTTGTCAAAAACCGAAAGCGGGTTTCTAAAATGAAAACAATTATCAAAAGATTTACATGTGCTTATGTCCAATTTAAAAATAAAATTTATTTCAAAGAAAAAAATTGGACTAAATGATAAAAATATATTCCATTTATAAATCATTAAATTATATGATTTAACCATATAAATTATTTCTATGGAATAAGTTCTTTTCAATTTAAATCTATCATATTTTTTCAATTTATCAAAACATTATAATTATCATAAAAATATCAAAAATGCATCCAAAGTAAATTTTTATGTACCAATTTTAAGATAGAATTTTATTTTGTCAAATATAAATTATAAAGGTGTCAAAAACTAAATTTTAAATGGGTCTTCCCTCAAAAGGAGAAAACTATATTTTTTAAAAAGACTTCTTTTATTTGAGAAATTGAATTTGTTATTATATCATGTCTAGAAAATACATTAGATGAATTTTAATGTTATATAAAATTAAAAACGTGGTTAATACTATTTATAACGTCTAGTTTATATCCCATTAAATAACAATATTTTAATAGTATATTTTTTTTAGTGAAACTCGATATTACATACAATGAAAACTATTGAGGAAGGTCTCACTTGCATGTAACGCATGCAATGAATAGTGTTGAATATATTGTAAGATAACAGGGTGTTGTGTTTAGTGTAGGCTAATTTTTCTATAGCATGCAATACAAGACATAAAATAAATTAAAAAGAATCTATATCATAAATTCTTGGGGTATTGCAATCCACCCCCCATTAAAATGAATTTCACCCTTGAAATTCATTGTGTTTATAAATGGTTTACTACATGAAATATTTTTTAATGGAAACCCATATCATAAAAAAATTACTAAAACATTATTTTGAAAAGGAAATATAAAAACATAATGGTTACACAATAGAACTCATCACTAGGTTTAAAAATAGGAGAACAAAGGTGGGAAGTGAAAACATGGATACAAAAGATAAATATAACCATAAAGTTCTAATGGATAGTTATATAGAATAAGATTTGGAGAACGTTAACTACCAAAAATCCATAAATCTATGATGATTTTTTAGGGACCATTTTATTCATCAAATAAAAGGTTAGTAGGATAACATTTTTTATTTCATAATATTTTCCCGAAGGTTAATGAATTTTTAATGTGGATAAATACTTACTTAATTTCAGTACAATCTCATCATTGGTCATTCCCCAAAAAATTTTCACTTAATCTCTTATTTAAAGAAATGAAGTTGAATTTTTTATCACTGATGTGTTATAAGATCAACTGATAAAATTATAGATCATTCCATCTGTATCATCAAAAAAGTTATCATAGGAAATCAAATATTTATAAGGCCACCTATAGTGAGATAACACATTAATATAACAAACACAAATAGTAATATTACATATACTATCCAATCCTTCCAAAAACAAAAAATATAAAAATTTATAAAGATTTAAACTAAATTTATTTAACATTTATCTCATATATATCATAAGGTAGTTCTTGGTTGTCACATTCCAAACATATGAATACCTTAATCAGGTATATTATTCAAACATGATATTGACATAAATTACCATAGAACCTTAGTGTAATCATGAATTTGGTCAAAATTAACTATTTTTATATACTAAAAATACAAAAAAACTATATATACTCAAACCATGATATCACATTGTCCTTATATTCGTTATGAGGTCATTAAAATCTCATTATCTCCTAATCTATTCATTATGTGCATATCATATGCTTTCTAAAAATATTTTAATCACTTTTCATTGTTACTGGTACCATATACTTTTGGAAAACCATAATGAACCAATACATAGATATTACAATATTCTATAATACCATTAAAGATATTATATAACACAATTATAAAATCCCAGTAAATAAACACTTTATCATTCCACCTCTTTTTTGTTATACTCAACATATCCAATAGTGATCACATGTGATTTTCCTTTATCTTTGTCTTTAATTGGTTACTAATGGCGGTCATCATAATTAACCCTTGGATTTGGTAATTGGTTCGTATAATTCCACATTTCCTTTCACTTGTAGCATTTATGTGTTGGTGGTTCATTCTCTATATTCTTCTCTTAATTCACATCATGGGAAACCATTTTTCTATTACTTAGAAACTCAATTTCTTGATGAAACTAATTTTACACACTTAAAATATTTTCAAGTCTCTATGAAAATTTGGACTAAGATTTTTTTGACACATTTAGCTTAAGGAAACATTAATCTTCTTTTCACCATTGTCTTGAGATTTTCCTTTGAACTCCATCTTTCGTTTCTTGAAAAAACCCATGAGATTGATATGAAACACCAACTTCTATTTATAACATTATATCACAATGCACAATCTATTCATATCTATTGAAGTATCTTATAGAAAATTCCCTTATAATATTTGGTTTTAATGCACTGAAGAATCCATCAAATTTACTTTCAGGTTGGATGATAATTCCAGAATCATACCATGAAAGTATTGTAAAATTTTCTGGATATATACCAACATATTCATCATCCTTTTTCATAAGCTCAATGAACTCATTTTTTATATTTTTTTGACGAATAAGAGGGAATTATTATTTAAAAATATTTTATTGAACTCATCCAATCCTGTGGATCCAATTTCATCTTGCTTCCATTTATTCTTGATAAGAATCCACCACTGGACTTCTTAACCTTTTAAACAATAGGTTACAAAAATGAATATTTAATTTTCCGAGACGCGATGGATAGAAAATGTATTTTCAATCATATTGATCCATTGTTTAGCAATAAGCTGATCAAAATACCCACTTAATGAAGGTGGATGTTCCCTCATAAAGGACTAAATAGAATGTTATTCCCTTCTCTTCTTATTTGGATGTCTAGAATAATTTATAGCCTGTGTTATTATTTAAATAATATTTTTCATTTCATCTACCATAAAATTTGGTTGATCATGAGGTCAATCATTGCATTTACCAGTGCATTGATCTTTAACATAGTTCGGTTGAGTTCTAGCCATTGTCTAAATCTCCAAATGAATCGTTCGAGAGGAAAAACTAATACTAGGAAAACAACATAATCAAGGGTAAGAGCATTAAATCTCTAACATCTCAGGTTTAACACTAATTTAATCATGACCTTAACCATGATTATAAAACCATAACCTATAGTTATTATTACCCTTCTGGACTTCCCTAGAAAAACCTTAAAAATATATCTAGGGATTTCACTAATGTTTTCACATCCTAGTTTCCAAAGGTTAACTAAACATTCACTCTGATACCAACTATAACAACCCAAGATTGACGTATATATAAATTCCATTAATTTTATAGAAGACTTAATAGATGACACAAACAGATTCCCAAAGACAATATTAGTATAGTTTTTTGTGATCTTGGAAAATAATCTTTTAACTTGGTGAAAGAACTCCAATATCTCTCATAAAGATCTTCCCCTTTTTTTCCTACCTAAAACATTTCTTTCTATCCTAGGGAAAAGAAAACATAAAAATGGTAAGCTAAAATTCAAATTAAGGGTAATCTTTGAGAAAAAAAAGAAAACCATAAACATAAGAATGTAAAAAATTAATAGAAAAGTTATATATCAAAATCATTAGTAATGAAATTAATCTTGGAAGTTCGTAAGTAATGGTTCATAAAAGAAAAATTAACCCTGAAAAAATTGCACTAGAATAAAACATGGAATTGTGGAAAACAAATAATTACATAATATTATTTTCATATTATCCATGTAATTTCTTCCAAGACTTTCATATTCGATATATTTTATTACCAAACAGGGTTTACTTCTCGTTCCATCCATGTGTTATTGAACCAGATTTACTTGTTGTTCCAGCACTGTATAACGGATCCATATTTACTTGTTGTTCCAATCCTGTCTATCTCATGAGATATAAATCTTTACATAATTAAATTTACGGAGATATAGGTCCCACCCATCTCATAATGAAATCATTCTTACATGTTCCACAAAAACATAAATCATTCATCATAGCATAACCTATGAAACAAATTGTATTTCATCAATCTCATTCCATCATAATCCGTATAAAATAAATGAATTCCATAAAAAGAATTCTATCATAAATATAATAAAATCAATGTAATAATAGGTATAGAAATATAACATTATTCCATCATAGATAGAAAATAGTTTTGATAAAACACATGCATTTAATTCTTGGAGAAAATATCCTTTCTTCTTCAAAAATGTTTTTCATTTCTCAAAATGTCGTGTAATTTTAAAATTAATGTATTTATTTGAAAATAAACATGAAATATTTTTGTGTAAGATTCATGTAAATAAGGTGTTATAAATATTTTAAAATCAATTCATGTCGTATATGTAAAAAAACATTCTCCTTGTACTCTTGAAGAAAAATTCCAAAACTACCACATACGGAAAAAGAAAGAATGACTTTTTTCCCAACCATAATGTTTAAATATCAAAATAATGAGTCATGAAATAAATCATGTCAGTTCATAAGCCATGGATCATAAAGGAATATTATCACTGATATAATAGAATTAGAATAAAACATGGTATTTTCGAATACAAATAAGCACATAATATTATTTCTATATTATCCAAATAATTCCTTCCAAGACCATCATATTGGATAAAGTACATTATCTATCTAGGTTTACTTCTTATTCCAGCCATGTGTTACTAAACAAGATTTACTTGTTATCCCAGCTATTGTATAACTGAACCAGATTTACTTGTTGTTCCAGTCATGTCTATCTCATGAGACATAAATCTTTACCCAATTCATTATAGGGAGATATAGGTCCCAACTATCTCATAATGAAATCATTCTTACATGTGCCAAAAAGACATAAATCATTAATCATAGCATAACCTATGAAATAAATTGTATTTCTTAAATATAATTCCATCATAATCCATATAAAATAAATGGATTCTAAAAATTAATTCTATCATAGATATAATAAAATCAATGTAATAATAGGTATAGAAACATAACATTGTTCAATCATAGATGGAAAATAGTTTTAATGGAAGAAATGAATTTATTTCTTGGGGAGAATATCCTTACTTCTTGAAAAATGTTTTCTTTTCTCGAAATAATGTGTAATTTTAAAATTAAATTATTTAGTTGAAAATAAATAAGAAATTATGTAGTGTAAGATTTATGTAAATAAGGTGTTATAAATATGTATAAATACATTCATGTCGTATAACTAAAAAAAATTCTTCACATACTCTTGAAGAAAAATTCAAAAAATTACTTCATATGGAAAAAGAAAGAATGATTTATTCCAAACGATAAATTTTAAATATCAAAATCATGAGTCATGAAATAAATCTTGGCAGTTCGTAAGGCATGGATCATAAAAGAAAATTAACCGTGATAAAATAGATTTGGAATAAAACATGGAATTTTGGGAAAAAAAATAAGCACATAATATTATTTCCATATTATCCGAGTAATTTCTTACAATACCATTATATTGGATAAAGTCTATTACCAAACTGGGTTTACTTCTCATTCCATCCATGTGTTACTGAACTAGATTTACTTGGTGTCCCATCATTGTATAACTGAACTAAATTTACTTGTTGTTCCACTCATGTCTATCTCATGAGATATAAATCATTGCCCAATTCATTATAGGGAGATATAGGTCCCATCCACCTCATAATGAAATCATTCTTACATGTTCCACAAAAACATAAATCATTCATCAGATCATAACCTATGAAATAAATTGTATTTCATAAATATCATTCCATAATAATCCATATATAATAAAAGGCTTCCATAAAAATAATACCATCATAAATATAACAAAATCAATGTAGTAATAGGTATAGAAACATAACCTTATTCCATCGTTGATGTAAAATAGTTTTGATAAAACACATGAATTTAATTCTTTGGGAAAATATCTTTTCTTCATCAAAAAAGTTTTATTTTCTCAAAATGTCATCAAATTTTAAAAGTAATGTATTTAGTTGAAAATAAAATGAAATTTTCTAGTGTAAGATTCATGTAAATAAGGTTTTATAAATACGTAAAAATCCATTCATGTCGTATAAGTAAAAAACATTCTCCTCAAAATCTTGAAGAAAAAGACAAAAGGTACCTCATATGGAAAAAGATAGAATGATTTAATCTAAACCATTTAGTAAAAGTCAAAAATGAGAGAAATTGAATTTAAAAATACATTGAATAACATTAATCATTTAATGAAAATAGAGACATGGATGATAAATATACCCAGATTATATACTTAGGTATAAACAATCTCGGATAAAAATGAGATTGAAAAATTATCCCTTACCAATTTATATTCAATAAAATAATATGTCTCATAATATAAATAAAATTATATTAATATGTAACTATCACAACCTTCATAATAATAAAAATAAAAACATTCTTGGGTAACATAAACACCACACAAAATAATTCGATAGTGTATAATACATATGTCCCACAAAAATAAAAGTGAGACAAAATAATCCTTCACCTTATGTCCAATATTATTTTTATGCATATAAACCTCATGTATAATAACCTAAATAATGTTACAAATTTACCCCAGAATAATAATCATTTTTTATAACATTTATGATCATATATTCATCTATTTCATTGTTACTTGTTCTTTGGGTATTAACTGCTTTTTGTTCTCATATATTTTCTTTCATATAAGTTCTTATTCCTATTTTTATGTTATAGTTATATCATTTAAAACATGGTATTTATATAATATATATCACCATTATTTATTCTACACATTTATATAATCATGATTTAATGATTATTATGTGGAATGAAACACATCGCACCGTGGAGATGGTAAGCCTTATGTATGCACGAGTGATTATATTGCTCCTATAATTGTGGAATTGTATTGAAAACGATGGTGTATATTATCTCAGAATAATTACAATTTTATATTAATCATGTATAAATATATTAATTCCATCATTATACATGTCCGCGTATGGTGGTGGTGAAAAACAGATTACACCACAGCGTAGAGATGGTAAGTCGTATGAATATATGCGTGGTGATTTCATTTTTCATAGGATGAGTAAAAGGTAGACTATAATTGTTTTATAAAAATAATAAACCCTAAGTATATAATTAATACTATATTTATTACTTTATAATTCAACTAATCATGTGGTTGATGTGGAAAACTAATGATGTTTGAATGAATCAGTATATGATATTACCTCTTCTTCGACGTGCCTCCTCTAAATCTCTTTGTAGAGAACTAGAGATCGTATTTGAATAATATTGTGACCTCTATAATGTTTCTAGAAAAGGTTTTAAGAGATATTGGTAGGGTATGTTCGATATTGAATGCTCAAAATGAATTCAACAGTTGATAGAGGAAGTTTCGTTCTATAATTGATGTGAGGGGAACTTTTGAAACCTCCAAAATATTACTTTATAATAATTTGAAAAGTCAATCCAAAAACCTAAAAAGTGAGATATATTAGAGTAAAATATATTCTCATACTTAAATATCATAAACCAATAAAATTTAGTCAAGTTTTGATGTCAATTTAAACATTATCATTTTAATTGACAATTACATATTCTATTTAAATTTAATTAAGATAACAAATGTTTCAATATTCAAAGGTTAAAATATTTAATATTTGATTTAAAATATGTCATAAATTAATAATTAAGAACATTTTAGACTATAAAATAATTATTTTATGTTTTTATAATTTTTTTATGATTATTAAACAATTTTATAAACCATTAATTTAACAAAATATCAATAGTGTCAATTTAGACACTATTAATATAATATATTTTTAGAAATATCAAGATAAGGGGTTATCCTCTAAAAAATATTTTATTATATCTCTAATTAGTCAATGTATTCTATAAAATTAGTTGTAAAAATTAATTATCCCCAATTATAATTATTTTAATATTTTTAATAACATTTATTTTATATCATCATTGTTATAATAATCACTAAATCAATAATGTGTACTTATTTAATAGACATTTTAGTGGAATAAAAATTTAAAATAAAATACTATGATGAACATATATTTACTATATTTCATAATAATATATGTAATAGAATTTATCACTTGGAAAATCTAATATCAAAAATATTATACATATTAATGTATGAATTATAAAATTTTAACATCACATTAAATAAAATAAAATACATGTCATAATCTCTTCTATAAAGCTCCAAATGGTCACTTGATCAGAAAATGGATGCTTATGGTTGAGATAAACTGGGCCAATGTGATTATTTCTTGTATTGAGGCCACTTTTTGGTAATTAATATTTAAAAAAATTGTTTTGTGGATTTCCCGTCAATTAATTAATTTTTACATCATCAAAGTATAAGACTTTAAGGTATGTATTAATTTCCTAAAAAATTAAATATAAATTACCATGATTAAGGTAATTATTTTATCCTTCCATAGACTTTTTTAATATATCTTCTGTTTCTCCCTAGATTAAAATTATTATACTTATAAAAAATGTGAGTTTGACAATTTGTCACTTTCATTGGTTTTATTAATATCTATGTCATTTTTGTTATCAAGTGTCCCTTAAATGTCTATGTTTAAAACATAAGATGGAAATGGTATAATTTTATTCATACAAAAGGATTTTGGTAGATTTTAGGATCATTTTATTCTCCTTGTCATATTATTTGTTACACTAATTTATCTGATTTACCTTTAACATCGTTAAATAAAAATTATCGTAGTTACTATTCATAAAATCGAAAAAAGTAAATTAATCCTATTAAAATAATTTTAGCCCCCTTGATTCCAAATATGGAATCAATTTTTAATAATTCCAATCACAAAATTGGCAGAAATTAATTTAAAATTAATACTTATTGTCAAAAACAAAAAGTGGATTTTTGAGAAGAAAAAACATATCAAAAGATTGACATGTGTTTATGTCCAATATAAGAGTGATATTACTTAAAATGTCAAAAATTGTATTAATTGATTAAAATATATTTCAAATATAATTTAAACCCCATAAATAATATTATTAGACAAATAAATTATTTTGATGGAAAATGTTGTTTTCAATTAAAATTTAGCAAATTTTCACTATTCATAAAAACATGATAATTATAAGAAAAATATCAAAAATTCATCCAAAGTAAATTTTCATGTCATGATTCTAAAAATGAAGATTATTTTGTCAAATAGAATATATAAAGGTGTCAGAAACTAAATTTTAAATGTGTGCGCCATCAAAAGGTGTCAAAACTATATTTTTTTTAAATACGTCTTTTATCTAAAAATTTTAATTTGTTCTAATATCATTTCTAAAAAATACATAAGATAAATTTTAATGTTATATTAAATTAAAAATTTGGTTAATACTATTTATAAAGGATTGTTTATATCCCATTAAATAATAGTATTTTAATAATATCATATTTTAGTGAAACTCGGTATTGTGTACAATGAAAGCTATCATGGAAGGTCGCTCTTTCAAATAATGTAAGCCAAGAATAGTGTTGCATATACTAGAAGGTAATACAATGTGTTGTATACTTCATGCTAATCTTGGTGTATAGTATAACAGAAAACATCAAAGAAATTAAAAAATCTATATTATAAAATCACTTGGTGTTATAATCCAAATAACCATCATTAAACCAAACACATAAATATGAATTTGACCTAATATATTTAAGAGTAATTTTTTCTAAAGTGAGGGGTGGTGTAAGCTGCATGAGTTTGGGTACATCCAAACCCATGGCGGCGGTCTTGATTCAGATGGAATAGTTATTTTTTCGATGGTCACCAGTGTGAGTGGCGTGGGTGGCATTGTGGTGGTGCCATTTGGTGATGCGAGGGTGGTAGCGACCATTGTGGATGGTGGAAGTGGAGAGCAAGTGTCTGATGCTATGATGATGAAGGATGTTGTGAATCGTGAGGGTGGCGCGACGATGCCCGATGATGTGAGTAAGGTGGGGATTCCTAATGCGGGAGGTGTGACTGTGCTAGAGGTTAAACCCCCTGGATAAGACCATATACATAGCTCAATGGTAGTGGATCCTTCAATGATGATGGCTGGGAGGATAGGGTTGCAACTGAGTGCCCACATCAGAAGGCCATGAAATTTGATCTAAGAAAAAAATATTTGGCACACATTAAAGGCATTGCTCCGAAGTGAATTGTTAATAAAGGAGAATCTTCTCGTGTGACCGCTAGTAGAGAAGAAATTCTTGACAGGCATAAAATTTTTGAACACTCCATAATTTCTAGGCTTATTCTTCACGTTGAAGGAGAGCCTTGGAATCTTGTTGATTTAGTTCGTAAACTGACCTCTGTATGAGGACTTTCTAGTTGGAGGTTCATTCCCCTAGGTCGAGGTTATTTTCAAATCACATTTCAATAATAGGAGCTAAACCAAAGGGCTTGAGGGATTGGATCAATCTTCTTAAGGCTAGGTATGTTATGCTTTCAAGAGTGGGATTTTCAATTAAATCCTTTAACTATTTAAAACACCATATCTCAAGTTTGGATCAATATTATTGGCCTTAGTTGGATATTGTGGCATCCTAAAATTTTATTTGAAATTGAATCTATTGTGGGGATCCCAATCAAGATGGATAAGAATACTAAGAATGTTAGATTTGGTCACTATGCTAGAGTTCTGTTCGAGGTTGATTTGAGCACTAGATTGATCTATTATGTTGTTTTGTCGGCACTTGATGATGATATTCCTTTAACGGTGATGTATGAATGACTTCCTAACCTTTTCCCAAAGTTCCAAATGATTGGTCATGTCAAGGAGAAATTGAAAAAGTCTATGGTTTGCTCATTTTTATCCTACAAAGGTCACCCTAATGCTTCTTGTATAATGAAATTGAGGATTCACTTGACACAGAATAAGGAGGACCCAATTGGTGTCACAAAACCCACTCTTTTCAAAGGATATGTGTGTATTAGAGATGTTGAAGCTAAGGAGTTCACACAAGAGACTCATAGGTCACGAGAGATGGAGTCAGAGATCCAAACGGATGAGAACAATCTTGTGAGTTCGACGCAAAAATATGATCAGGAAATTGAAGGGAAACAAAATCTAGGTGATGGGAAAATCTCAAGGATTCAAGAGGAAATCAATAAATTAAGGGAAACCCAGGCGATCTATGGAAGGTGGGAGGACATGGAGGATGATTCCCTAAAAAAATTGTCATATAGTTAGGTATTATATAAAGGGAAATATGTTTTTTTGGATGATGAGGGTCATCCACCTATCTCTCCAAAGAAAGCGAGGCAGAGGAAACACTATTCCAATCTCAAGCCAACTATGGTAACCAAGGCTAATGATCCCTTAGATGAATCTGATTGGTATGATGATTATGATGATTCATGTCATTTTTAGTATGACTAATGATGTTTTCTTGTTAATTTTGTCATGAAGGCATGATGCTTGTATGACCCCTTACATCTTCTTCTTGTACCAGTTTTTATTTTAATAAGAGGGATCTACCTGAATCTTCATTCTATAATATTTTCTTCTCCTCATTTTATCATCATATATATTGATATTTAAGTATCCTTTTAGTAGTATCATGCCTATTTTTTATTGAATTTATTATTATTTTTATAATATATTTCATACAATTTAATACACCATGACCAATGTCAGATCATTGAAAAAAATAAAAAATAATGTTCCTTAGTTGAGGTGTATGATATGTTAACTTATTATTTTATTGATTAATGAGTGTTATTATTATTACTGGATCTTTGATTCTTCATGAACGATCATTTTAAGTCCATTATATCCATATAATTGACCCATCATAAGGGAACATAATTTGTCATCGCCTCCCCTATATAGGTTCACATCTCTTGAATATTTCATATTCTATTTTTAAGAACATAATATTTGAAGGTTATCCAGTTATTGTATATTTCCATTATATTTCATTATATCTAATATTGTTTTTATTTTTTTCATAAAAACCAATATGATCATTACATGAGTTATCTTTTAATTTTTCATTCAAAACATCCATGACACTTGTTTTCCTTTATAAGCCATTTAATTTAATTTCTCGTTCCTAAGTCATCCATATGTCAAATTCATTCAATAAAAACAAGGTTTTGTTTTGACTTATTAATTCATCCTTAAATTAAAAATGTTACTATCATAGTATTCAATCTATTTTATTTTCTCTACAATAAATGTATTTAGTTTTTCGAACATTTATTTTAATCTTCAAGTTTCTCTTAAAATTGGGAGCTAATGTAAAACATTCCTGAAAAATCCCTTAATCTCCAATAATTTTTTCTATATGACTAATTTTAGCAATGAGTTTATAAATACGAAATATTAGATCCCATATTAGCCTATAAATCATCTTTTTTTACATAATTAATCTTTTTAATCCTCAATCACTACCTTAATTTAATCCTTTAGTAAAACAACATCTTCTTATTAGATATTATTCCTTGATTTTAGAATTTTTCTTTTCTAATGCTATTATACTAATATCATTAATATCTAAAATAAATGTTATTACTTCCTCCATAGTGTATAAAATATATTAACCCTATCTTTATCTCAACAAAAACTATCATTGAGACTTCATTCAATAATTGTTTCCTAGAATAAAATTTCAATTTTGGGGAAACATTATCCTTTGTATGATTTCATGATAAGTTTCTCTAATATCTTCCCAAAAATATCATTTCATTATTTCATAACATTCAAAAGTATAAACATGGTAATTTTATTTTCACTTATAATCATTATAATTAACTCACTTGGGTCAATATGTCACACCACCTGAGATGGCCCACCATAGATCATAGGTCAACCAATCAAGTCTCGTGAATAATTGAAAATAAAACATGATAAGAAAGATAATCTAAACATGAAAATAAACCATGAAAAGTAAAAATCTAAAACTATAGGTGTCAATATATCACCATGATCTAATATCACAAAGTAGATAAAAATAATAAAGATAACCTATCAGTCTGTGTTATGCCTTTCCATTTATCTATTTCCCTTAAAAAAGGTCTATAACCTCCCAAAGGAAAAAATTAGATTACTATATCATCCCAGATCTCGGTGTTGCCCAATGGTGACCTATACCCTATTGTCCACATGACCTACACCACAATTACCCAAACAACATAGGATTTTGAATAGCAGTGAGGGATTAGGGTGTTATAGTGGAAACAATATTCCCTCATTGGTAGAGTAAATAGAGTAGTAACAATTATTAAACACTAGTGGAAGTAGTAATACCGACAAAAGTAAAGAGAGGAAGACTGGAAGTGAATCAAAAAGATTCCACTACATATATATATAATTTAGTTCACATGTGTATAGGAAATCATCCAAACAAGTCACAGTGCTATAAATACAATAAAGAAAACAAATTATAGAAAATCAAGTAAAATCTAATAGCATCTCAAGCCTTATCTTTATCACATGATCTCCGGGTCCAACAACAATCAAGTACTATATGAGGAAGGCCACCTATCCTTATCTATACCTACAACAATATAACCTGTTTAGGTCCAAAACATGACCCAAACATCGTGAGAGAGGAATACCAACAGCCAACCACCAAAATATCTATGCCTAACATTCAATGTACATATATATTAGGTAATATGAAAAATGAAGCAATAAATTAGTAAGTTCTCAAAAGTAAACAGTCTAGCAGTCTTCAATTACACACATTTATATTTATTATTCATCCATTAAATCATGTAATCCTTGGATCTTTCCTAATCACTGTATCCCACTATGTAAAAGTAACAAAACAGATGTCTCAGATGACCATCTAAAAAATCAAGTAGGACTGAGTCCAAGCTTCTGGTTTGGATTGTAAGACTCATCACATTCCTTCAATAATTCATAAAAATTCCACTAGGAAAGCTCTCATGATCTAGCCCCTTAGTTTAACATAGATCTAATTCATTTGATAACAATCCCTTTTGAAGCTCTCATGGTCTAACCCCTTTGTTCTAACATAGCACTAATAATTTACAAATGACAACATGGGAAGCTCTCACGGCCAAAGCCCATAGGTCAACATGGAATCAATAAATTATAAAAGACTTCTTGGGTAGCTCTCATAGTCAGTACCCCTTGGTCAAAATGTGGTCAATAAAAATATAATACCCTCTTGGGTAAATCTCAGGAACAATACCCTTGGATCAACATCTATACTAAGGATCTCACATCCCTCTATAAATAATATGGAGACCCCCATAGTTTTCTTTATCGAAGGCTCTCACGATCCATTAGAAAAACAGTGTGCATATCATATCAATGAAGTACATGAAATCTATAACTACTACATGGATAAAAATTCACAAAGTAGACCATATGAATTTAATATAAACAATCAACTCCATCCTTATCAACCAAGGCATGGAAAATAGGGTATTCCTAAAAGGAATTCTAGTCCAAATGGACATAAATTGTCCATCAAGGGAAAACAAACCCATGGGGTGTCTCGTAAACAAGGTATATAATATTATTCCTAAGAAATATCCCCTTAACAACCAGTCAACCCGTAGAAAGAAATAAGCAGTGTTAAATGCCAAATCAGGAAATACCCCAAACAAGGGTATGCAACACTTTTAGAATATATACTTCAAATATGAACAATGAAATGAAAAAACAACATACCTCAATGTCTCACGATCAATATCCTTGAACATTGGCCCTTAAAATGGCATAAATCAGCATAGATCAATGAAAATGTGAAAAACTCTCAATCTTCTACAACTCACAAGAAAGTTAGAATCAAGAAGAAAGACTCTATGGGTTTTGAGGCCTCATTAGTGGGATTCCAACTCACCCAACAAAATCTCAATTAGAACTCAGATGGAAAATTGGGAGGGGTTTGGATTTCTTCAGTTGTTTTGTCACTCACCTGTACAAACCCAAGGGAGAAGAAGACGTATCATAACATAAAAAGTGACCCAAAACTGATATATAGAATAAAAAAATTACATTTTATGTTCTTTAAATGTACACATTGTGTTTTGGCCTAAACCAGCCTCCAACTTAAGCGGGTCATATAGGTCATCACACAGGCATGTATTCATTCATTACACGGCTAGTAAATGGTTGTACACAGTAATTAGTTTCATAGAGTGTACTCAAGATTAAATAGTGTGTACGTAGAAAAAACCATATTTCTTCATTTTCCTCAAAAGAAACCCAAAAACATGATCCATAGATGAAATGAAGATATGGGTTCTTACAAACATCTCCCCTTAAACAAATTCACCCTTGTATTTTCATTCCAAAGGAGGTAAAAAATAATATACAAAAAACTACCGCAATTTAAATTATACGTCAGCCTCCCTCCCCCATGTCTCGTTCTGTACTCACCCATGCTACCATAACACCCATGCCAATGGAACCGACAAGAAATAGAGAACCATATTGTTGTGATCCGAAATACAAATAGAGTGCTCCTAGAAGGATTCATCCACCTCCAACTCAACCTCCTTAGGTTGAATAATGTGAGATGAATCTTAAAAGTAAATTCATAGCTGTGAAACATGAAATGCATCATGCATAGACTGGTACCTCAATGGAAAGTCCAACCGATAGGAATCTGGACCACTCTCTCTAAAACCTCTAACGGCCCGATGTGTCTTGGTGAATGCATCCCCTGTCTCCTAACCCTCCTCATCCAAAACCTCGGTGTGAAACTTCAGAAAATATGATCTGTAAACTTGAACTCCATAGGTTGTCTCCATTGATCAGCATAAGATTTCTGGTGAGACTGTGCAATATCCATCCTCTTCCAAAACAACTCTACCTGCTCAGTGGTCTCCTGGAAAAGATGAGGTCCGAGCATAGATACCTTTCCTAACACTATACAATATAGGGGTGATCTATATGAAATTCCATATAAGTCCTCATAAGGTTCCATCTTAATCATTTCATGGAAACTATTATTGTAGGAAAACTCCACTATGGGAATGGGTCTCTCCCAATAGCTCCTAAAGTCCAAGATGCATGCTCAAATCATATTCTCCAAAACCTGAATCGTGTCCTCAGACTGGCCATCTATCTGGGGATAGTAAGTTTTACTCAAAAGTAATTGTGTATGCAAAGCCTTATGTAGTCCCTTCTAGACACAAGAAGTAAACCATGCATCCCTGTTTGAAACTATAGAGTGTAGAACCCCATGTAAACGTATTATCTCTTATGTGTACAACATTACAAGCATATCACCACTAATGTTTTCCTTGATCGGAAATAAATTTGAATCCTTCATGAGTTTTTCAAAAACAACCCATACCACATCATTTCCACGAGTAAACCTTGGTAAAAACATCAAAAAATCCATCGCAACTTCATTCCTCTTCCACTCGAGAATGGGTAACTATAGTAATAGATCTCTCGATCACAGATGATCCAACTTCACCTGCTCATAAGAGTAACATATCATAAAAAACCTACAACATGTCTCTTCATGTTTGGCCACCAATACTAATGATGTATATTTTGATACATCATGTTGAAACTAGGTTGAACTACCCATACGGAGGCATGAAAATATCACAACATCTCCTAATGTATGTCTGTTCGAACACATACACTCCCATGAAAATGAAATACCTCATACTCTCCTATGATCCACCTATGAGTAGGGTCCTCTCTTGACACACTCTCCCATAAGAATAGGACTTCAAAATCTAATAGCATCTTTATTCTCAATCGATCTAGTAGATTATAAGTAACAACTACATAAGAAGAAAACATCATCCCTTGTTGGTCATGAACCTCTAAATGAATATCAGAGAACGTAGTCATAGGATTCCTCTCACTATTGGCTTCCTGAAAATCTTGTATTTATGTTCTCATGCTCAATGTATTAGCCATTACCTTTTCTTTTCTAGAAATGTAGGAAAGCTCAATGTCAGAAGACTAAAGGTACTCAACCCACCTTTTCTGTCTCAAATTCAGATCATTATGAGTAAAGATATACTTGAGTCTTTTGTGGTTAGTGTATAGCACAAAATTATCTCACAGAAGATAATGTCTCCAAAAACATAATGCATGCACAACAATAACCAAGTAGATATCATGTGTCTAGTAATTCCTCTCATGTGGCCTCAGCTACCAAGACCTGTATGCAATGACTCCTTCCCCCTGCATAAGCACTGATCCTAGCCCGATACCTGATTCATCATAGTAAATGGTGTAACTCATTCCCAACTCCATAAAAATCAGTATTGGTGCTGAATTAAATACCCCTTTCAGCTCCTAAGAGTTTGAATCATAGGAATTAATCTAGAAGTACTTTCTTCCTTCTTAGTCAAGATCGTCATTACCATTTCTAAGCATGAAAAGTCTTGAATAAAGAATTTGTAATAACCATCCATCCCTATAAAACATTATACCTCAAAGAAATTATTGGGAAACTCCAAGGAAACTACTACACTCACTTTATTTGGGTCAATTTATACTCATGTCTCCAAGATGACAGGTCCCTATAAGTGAATCTGGTCCATTAAAAAGTGTAATTTTGAGAGCTTATCAAATAACTGATGTTATCTAACTGTACTCAATATGATCTCAATATGGATGGAATGGTTGAGTTGAGTGTGAGAGTACACCAAGATATCTTCCACAAACACTACAAAAAAATAATCCAAGGATGGAACACTTAGGTGATCTGTGCATTGAAAACTATCAATGTGTTCGTTAGACCAAACAACATAACCAAATACTCATATAGACCATACCTGTTCTAAAAGGCTGTAAAAGGTATATCTAATGGTGTAACGTGCAACTGATGATAACTAGATCTCAAGTCGTCCTTTATGAATACCCAGGATCATTGAATCTGATCATATAGATCATCAATCCTCAACAAGGGATATCGGTTATTGACTATCAATTGTTTTAGCCTCCAATAATCCACACAATGTCTGAGTTTACCATCATCCTTCTTTAAAAAAAGGACTGTTGAACCCTAATCATTAGTACAAGGTCAGATTAAACCCTTTTCTTATAAAACCTCCAACTGCTTCTTGAGCTCCTAAACTCTGGTTTAGCCATCCTATGTAGAGGAATGGATATTGGTGCCACTCATGGTGCTCAATTGAGAAATATACCTCTCTCTCTCTAGAGGTAATCCAGAAATGACATCTGGGAAGACATATATAAAAAATCCATTAGTGGAGGAAAGACCATTTATAAATTCCCCTAGTAATACAAATATAAATTAGATTGTGGGATTTATTTCCTCTAAATCCTTGATTCTCCGGTTATAAGATTCTCTCCTTGACATCCCATTCTCCCCTATGTAGAAAATACCCATTTTATGGTGACATGAAACTCACCCTGCTGTGATAAAAATCAACAAAGGCCTGAAAGGAGACTGACCAGTCCATTACAAGTATGACATTGATGTCTGTCATCTCTAAGAAATAGTTGTCAAATAAAAAGTGACACCCACCAACCTCAAGAGGGAACTCCATGAACTCGTGTACACTAGCCGTATGAATCCCAAACAGAGTGTCTAGAATCATGAAATCATTTGATTTAAAATGCAGATCCCAAGGCTCTCCATAATGGAAATAGATAAGAAATTATGGGAAGCCCCTATATCAAAAAGAGTAGTAGCTAAAACTCATAAAACTAATATAATACCTCTAAATGTTGAGGGCTCGTGATCCTTCTCCTACCATGTTTGTCTTATCACAACACTATGACTTGTACCGTGGCCCTGCAACCCTACATGGATACCTCAAGTGGATACACCCAATTGTCACTTAAAACCTATCATCTGGCTACTGAGGTCACAACCATATCCTCTTCCTGAGTGGAGTTACTAATTTGAGTTCCATAAATAATGAGATGTTGGTGGTTCTGTGACTCTACGTGGAGTCCTAACGGTTTCCCTCTAACCAGCTGCGGGTGAGAAAACCTGGAAAAAAACACAGAAGCTAACCCATATTGTTGTAATATTGGAACTCAACTGGGTATCTCAGGCGCTGAAGTCTTGTGTTCCCACTATTACCGTACTGGTAGCACCTCACCTAGATACCTGAAGATGCATCCGAGCTATTGGAATCACCATGTGAAGGCTCCATGTGGTGCTTCCTTATATCAAATGAAGGATTACCAGCCCAGGATGTTAAACTGAACTGTCTCACAACTCCCAAATCCCTCATATTATTCTAAATAATTAGCATTAGGTTTACTATAGCAATCTCTAATGTCATCTTGAAAACATTCACCTGAGATCATATGTCATACCTAAGACCATCCTCAAACTAACTATCCATTGATAACTCATAAACTCCTAATATAGGTGTGATGTGTTGAAGATAAATGAAACAAAAAAAGTTATACATCACAAAAAGAGAACCCTACTCTAAATTCATGAACTCCTGGGCTCGATCGGCCCTCAAAGTCTCAGGGTAGAAGTAATCATAGAAGGCCCTCTAAAACTCTTCCCAAGCCATATTCCAATGATGTCCCTCCTATGAGATAACATACCACCATATCTTATTGGAATAATGTAGAATGTTTTCCATGAAGTTCACCATTATATTAGGAGGTGTCTATGGATGGTTGAATATAGAAACCATGGCCTCAAACCATGACTCTACAGCCTGTAGTCCTCCATCCCCTGAGAAGGTGGGAGGATGTTGCTTCTGGAACACCAGTGTCAACTCTTCTATAGTTGGGGAAGGATCTGGAACTCCCAAAAAAGTCTGTATCATCCTCATAAAGACTTCACAGAACTTTTCATCAACACTTGACTCTAGTATAACATCTTGTGCTAAGATAATCATGATGAAGGATATATTGGTTATCCCTGATCTACTATTTCTAGTGTCTAATCATCGCACAATACCTAGCATATTACTGAAGGATTTCTTGGTGGCATGACTCTACAAGGTCAAGTGTACTCCTCATTTTATGATTATCAAGGATAACAACTTAGAAATGAAAGAACAGGATTGTATAAGGAATGAATTCAAGTTTTAAAAAAGATGGTTACACGGCATGTAGAAACACTACACAGCATGTTCTCTTAAGCTTTGACCTGGGCATGTACCTCTGCCAACCTGGTCATGTAACACCCCAAACATATGGCGTGTTCATCACTGGACACAACATGTAATTGAAAAACCTCTCCTTCCCAAGTACTTTTACACAGTTAGAACTACACGGTTCTTCCAGTGTAACACTACACGTCATGCATACTCTAAAAACGGCATGTAATAAGTACATTCCATCCACCCATGACGTTAGTCACATGGTCGTATACATGGTTTCTTACTACACAACATGTATAAATGATACATGATGTGTACAACCTAAGTTTCATCCACCCGTGTCATTAGTCACACGACCGGACACATGGTCTTTATATCAAGACATGTACTCCAAGTACACTATGTGTCATACCAAATCTTTATCAACCCCATGTATCTGCTCAAATAGTTAGTCACATGTTCAAAAACTATCGGGCATGTATATATGGTGAATATCATTTACATACAGTACACATCATGTACTTAAGAAAAGTCAGTTCTTCTATAATAGAAGAACACATGGTGTGTGTTCATAACATCACAAACCGTGTTATCAGGGTTTTTAGATAGTAAGACTCTGAAACTTCTAAAGAACTCTAAAAAACATAAAAATAGTCCATGGAATTCCAAGTTCTGATCCATGAGATCCCATAATACTTGTGAATCAATGATTGGAACCCTTGTTCTTATCATAGCTTGATAGAATTCAATTAAAGTTCCATCATGATCCACCAAATTATGATTCCAGAATGGTCATAACACCTAAGAGGCCTAAGTATTGTGTCTATCAAAAAGAAACATTGAATATACAAATAATATATTGAAATATTAGGTATTTTATCATGGAATCTATCACAACAGCATGCATATCTAGCATGACATCTATCACAGCAGCATGAAAGCAGTAATGCACCCTAAATGGAATGAAAAGAATGGTTGACATGTAATCTCTAGAAAGTTCATATATAATGCTTGATATGTAATACCCTCATATCATCGGGTTTCAATAGGAATAGAACCACAATAATATAAATAATTATAGAAGAAACAATTATGTCACCCAATAGTGAAATCAAATCAACTGTAAAAATTGAAAAACAAAATAAAATGTAATATTTAAGGTAAGTTGACTTTTACCGAAACACGGGTTAGTTACTTCCATCCAAATCTTATTACCAACCATCTATTCATTTTTATCCCAGTTTATAAGCTCTAAATAGTAAGGCAATGTAGTAAAAAAACCTCTGATACCACTTTGTATCATCCTGGATTCAGGTGCTGCCCAAAGGGGCCCCATACTCGGTTGGCCACATGGCCTCAAGCGCATTTCCTCAAATGAAAGATGTTTTAGAATAGAATCTATGGCCTATGGTGTGATAGTGAGGAAAGTATTCACTCATTTTTAGAGTAAACATAACAAAAACTAATAGTAAACCACTATATAAGCATTAATACCAACAAAAGTAAATAGTGGAAGACTTAAGGTGAATTCAACAGAGCTCACGATATGTATATATTTGATTAATGTCACATGTGTCTAAGAAATAATCCAAATAAGTCACAATTCTATAAATAAAATAAAAACAAACTACATAAAATCATTTAAACTCTAACAGCAACACAAGCCTCATCTTGTCTCATGCTCTCTAGCTCTAACAACAATCAAGTACCCGATGGGGAAGGGTGTTTTCCCTTATCTATACCAGTAACCATATATTCTATTTGGGTCCAAAACATGACCCAAACTGGGTGTGGGACGAATCCAAGTAGGAAAACACTGAATGATATGTGCCTAAATGTTAGTAAATATATATAGCAGGTAAAAATCAAAATGAAGCAATTAACTAAGAAGTACTCAAAAGTAAACAATCCCAATGTTTTCAATTAAATTCATTTATAATTTTTATTCATCCATTGAATCATGTAATTTTGAATATATCCTAATATTTATATCCCCATGTGTATAGGTAACAATATAGATGTCTCAAAAGACCATGCAAACAATCAAGTAAGATCAAGTCCAATCTTGTTCTTTGGCTTAGAAGACTCGTCACATTACTTCAATCATTACTAAACATTCCTCTAGGAAAGCTCCAAAATTCTAACCCCCATGAATTAACTTAGCATCAATTCATTAAATAACATCTATCTAAAAAGATCTCAAGGTCTAAACCCTTGGGTATAACGTAGCACTAATCATTTATAGATGAACACTTGGGCAGCTGTCATTGTCAATTCCCTTGGGTCAAATGGCATCAATAAATTATAAATGACCTCCTAGGTATCTGTCACAGTCAATACACATGGTTCAACATAAAATCAATAAAAAATATAAATTTTTCCCTTAGGTAGCTCTCACAGTTAATACCCCTGAGTCAACATCTCCACCAAGGCTCTCATAGTCCTTTGTAAGTAATATGGAAACCCTCATAGTTTTCCTAGTCCAATGCTTTCACAGTTCATTGGAAACAAATCACAAATATCATATAAAATTTTCACATGTAATCTATAAAAACTACATAGATAAAAATTCATTAATCATACGACATGCATTTTATATAAATAGTCAACTCCATCCTCATCATCAAAGGCTTGTAAAACAAGGTACGCCTAATACACATTCTAGTCCAAAAGACCATAAACAGTCTATCAAGGGAAAACTCACCCATAATGTGTCCCGTAAACATGGTATCTAACCTTATTCCTAAGCAACAAACTTTTATGAACTATTCAAACCATAGTTGGAAATAAGAAGGGTTATATTCCAAATCAATCAATACCTTAATTATGGTTATGCAGCACTTTTTAAATATATACTCTAAAGATGAACAAAAAAGGCACAAACCACCTACCTAGATATCTCACGATCAAAATCCATGAATTTCACCCCTTTAATCATCCTAAATCAATGGAGATCTACAAAAGGTGAAAACATGCAACCTTGAATAACTCATGATAGCAGAATAATCATGAAAAAAGGCTCTAGGGATTTTGGGTACTCAACCGTGATATTCCAATGCACCAAACAATGTCTCAATCAGAGCTTAGATGGAGAATCGTGAGGGGTTCAGAGTTCATTGGTCATTTTGTCACTCTCCTATATGAATGAATGGGAGAAGAAGACATATCCGCATATAATTTGTGACCCTGTACTGATATATCAAATAAAAAGAAAATTACACATCGTGTTCATTAAATCTACATGTCGTGTATTAGCCTCGACAGGCCCCTGACTTATGTGGGTTGTCCAGGTCATCACACAACCATGTATTCGGCCATTACACGGCCAATACATGGTTGTATACGGAAACTGGATACAAGAAGTGTACTTCGAAAAAGCCTCATTTCTTCCTTTTCTTCAAAATCAGCCAGAAAACAAGATCCAAAACTGAAATGAAGATCTAGGTTCTTACATTTTTGATCAGTGATCATAGACAGATACCACCAAATATTCTATAAAAATTATAACATAATAAAATAAATAGTTTAGGTATTAAGAAAAAAATGATTTATAAATAAATTTCCAAATAAAAACCATCTTGAAAAAACTACCATGGTTTCTATTAAAAACACCCCATATTAAATGAAATAACATTTCAAATTATAATAATAGTGTTAAAAAATGGTAGTAACCATAACAACCATATCCCATGACATTACATGGTGGGAATATAAATCATGGTACACAATAGAAATCGAGATACTTTAATACGGTATAGTTGTGCAGTTTTAATGGGCCAAAATCTATAAGATAAACGTATGAGACTATAAAACATGATAAATTAGTGAATCTATATTGCACAATTCATTGGGATATAGACTATTTAATATGTTCAAGGATAATGTAAAAGATACTAAGATAGAAAGTAAATGTTTTGATGTTTATTGTTGTCATAGTCAATTCAATATTAATCATATGCCCCTACTCAATGTTCCAAAATCATCCCATGTGCCATATTTTGACGTAATAAAACATATTTTATACACAAAACATTACTAAATATTTTCACAAGAGATGTTTTGTCACTCCTAGTCTTTCAAAATCCCATTTTAAAATTAATATCTCATTGAGGTACTTTGAAAATTTGAAGAAAGTCATAAATATATTTAATGTATATTCCCCTTTAAAACTCCTTTTTATGAAATGATAAAATCAATTAATAAATTCATTATACCAAAATAATGAAAATATCATTAACAACTAGTATATTATGGGATTACACAAATTTATAGAGATGACTACCTTAGACAAGGTTAATGGATTTTTAACATGAAATATTCACATAGTTTAAGAATGAAAAAAGAGCCAAAAGAACTGGTACACCCCCTATAGTAATTGAACTCCTAGAAATATTCTCAAGAGGATACCAGATAATCAAGGATATAAAATATTTAGGTATTTTAAAATAAATACACTAAGAATTCGAGTATTAAAAACCCAAAATTAATAATGTCATTTAATTTTCAATTTCACTCGAATATTTAATTCATTAGGTAAATATTATTATAAAATAATACATACCACATTTATCAAGTTAAGTTAATAAAATTACAAAGGCTTTCAACTAGTATAATTTCTAAAAGGTTTTGTAGGGTCATTTTAGAGAATATGTTATGAAAATACATGTTTTTAATTAGTTTTCTACCCAAAAGAGTGTTACGTATGGGTTACATGGTTGTACCCCGTACTATGATATTAGGTGATTCATTGGGGTACTAGAATATTGTCACACATCCTTTTAAACTAAGGCGTTATCCTTATGAAACTCATTTAACCTAATGTGGCAGCCATGTTACCCTTATATATCTATTATAAATGTGTGGTTACCTTTATGTAGTGCAATAACTACCCTTATATGGCCTTTGAAAACCCAATTCTACCCTTATGAAACTCATATACACAATTTTAAACCCTTACATAGAATCATGATTACCCTTTTTTATCCCATATATAAAGATTATTACCCTTACATCGCACCAGGATTACCCTTACAATGCACATATATATAGGGTCATACCCTTATACAACGTCTAGTTACCCTTACATAACATATATTAATGAATATATACCATCATGTGGCCCTTGTAATCTTCGTAATACCCTTATGTAACACTTGAGATTAATTAATTCCCATTGAACAACTCTTATATTCCATCCTACATAAATGTATGAGGAACTTACACATATTTAGACCCTATAACTTGTGTAATGGTAAAAAAGTTGTTTAAATTTATTTTATTTCTATTCAAATGACATATAATTTTTTAAAAACATAGTTCTAGATATTATTTAATACTATGAAATATATGAACCATATTCAACAATTCAAAAACCAATATAAAATGTCATAAACCAAAGAATGTACCCTGAAGAAGAAATTAGGTTTTACAATTCTACCCACCATAATTTTTTCCTCCCCTAGAGAGAGTTAATAAATCTAAACATGAAATAAGAGGTTTAAACTACTACTTCATCAAAAATTCTAACTCCCATGTCTCATGGATATCCAATTCAAACTACCATTCTATATAGAAAAAGTGAGTTTTTTTATTATTCTTTAACTTCACTAATTGTTCCATAATTTGAACCATCTATTCACCAATAAATTTTTTAGACTTATGATCAAAAGTTTCATATTAAATCATATGGTATGGGTATCTTTCATACCTTCTCAACTGGGAAACATGAAAGATGTCTGGAATCGACATCAAGTGTGATGAAAATTCCAACTGATAATCCACCTTTCCAAGTCATCCAATGATCTCAAGAGTTTCATCATATCATATTTAAAATTAACCCTATATTCCTAGATTATGATTTCCCAAAAATGATTAGTTATAATAAGGACATGATCACCATCCTCAAATATTATCAGGTGATGATTATTGTATGAATATAGTTTTTGGTGACTCTAAGTAGTCTCAACCATATTCTAAATCAATTTTACATTTTTCATTGTCTCTTGGACAAGGATAAATACAACCAAGGTCTCCTCTCATAACATCCCCTTATTCATGAGTGATCTATATGGACACTCAAAAAATAAATCAATGGGTTTCATTTTAATCAATTCCTGAGAACTATTTTTATGGGAAAATTTTACTAAAGGAAAATGATTTTCCCATAAACCACTACATTTTAATACACAATCCTAGAGTGTATCCTTAAGAATATGTATGTCTTGATTAGTCTTTACATCAATCTACATGTGAAGACCTATGCTAAACATCGTTTGGGTTACCATTTCCTCCTAAAATCCCTTCCAAAACCGAGATGTGAACTAAAGGTCTCTATCTAAAACAATTTTATAAGGAACAACATAAAGATTAACCACCACAAGGACATATAACAATCCTAATCATTCCTGTGATATACCACCCCATGAGTTTTTTTAATATCTCCTTCCTTATTGGGATCCGTAATAAATTTATTGGTAATTGAATGAATCACTGGGATAAGGTTGTTCCTCCTACACATGTAATTACATGATGTTAAATTTTTTAAATTATTTGAATTTAAATGTTTTCTTTGGTTGGATGAACTCATGGATTTTGAATAATAATGAAGAATGACATACTAATAATGGTAGTGGATTCTTTGGAAGATATCCCTAGATCCTAACTCTATTAGATTTCATGTACATTTTTTCACCACAGATCATGTTAATGAAAGTGCAAGCCTCCAACATTTCTACTCCTTGGATCCTAATTCCATAGTATTCCAAAGACTCTTTAACCCTTGGATCCAGATTTCTTAGACTCATATTGGATATTCTTGGTTGACATGCTCCTTGGAATCCACCCAATTCATTATCAATATTCCATTGAGAAACTCTTTGGACTTTATGGGGATTCCTCGGTATTTTATACCTTTGATCTCGAATTTTTTGGTGTGTCTATATATTACATAGAATTGGTCATTATGGTGATGCGAGGGTGGTAGCGACCATTGTGGATGGTGGAAGTGGCGAGCCAGTGTCCGATGCTATGATGATGAAGGATGTTGTGAATCATGAGGGTGGCGCGACGATGCCCGATGATGTGAGTAAGGTGGTGATTCCTAGTGAGGGAGGTGTGACTGTGCTAGAGGTTAAACCACCTGGATTAGTCCATATCCATAGCTCGATGGTATTGATTCCTTCATTGATGATGGCTGGGAGGATAGGGTAGCAACTGAGTTCCCACATCAAAAGGACAAGAAATTTGATCTAAGAAAAAAATATTTTTCACACATTAAAGGCATTACTCCGAAGTGAATTGTTTATAAAGAAGAAACTTATCATGTGACCTCTAGTAGAGAATAAATTATTGACAGTCATAAAATTTGTGAACACTCCATAATTGCTAGTCTTATTCTTCAAGTTGATGGAGATCCTTGGAAGCTTGTTGATTTAGTTCGTAAACTGACCTCTGTATGAGGACATTCTAGCTAGAGTTGCATTCCCCTAGGTCGAGGTTATTTTAAAATCACGTTTCCATCATAGGAGCTAAAGAAAAAGGATTGAGGGATTGGATCAATCTTCTTAAGGCCAGGTATGTTATTCTTTCAAGAGTGGGATTTTAAATTTAATCCTTTAACTATTTAAAACACCATATCTCAAGTTTGGATTAATATTATTGGCCTTAATTGGATATTGTGGCATCCTAAAATCTTATTTGAAATTGAATCTATTGTGGGGATCCCAATAAATGTGGATAAGAATACTGAGAATGTTAGATTTGGTCACTATGCTAGAGTTCTGGTCGAGGCTGTTTTGAGCAGTAGCTTGATCTATTATGTTGTTTTGTCGGCACTTGATGATGATATTCCTTTAAAGGTGGTGTATGAACGACTTCCTGACCTTCTCCCAAAGTGCCAAATGATTGGTCATGTCAAGTATAAATTCAAAAAGTCTATGGTTTGCTCATTTTTATCCTACAAAGGGCACCCTAAAGCTTATTGTATAATGATATTGAGGATTCACTTGACACAGAATAAGGAGGACCCAATTATTGTCACAAAACCAACTCTTTTAAAAGGATATGTGTGTATTAGAGATGTTGTAGCTAAGGATTTCACACAAGAGACTCATAGGTCACGGGAGATGGAGTCAGAGAACCCAATGGATGAGAACCATCTTGTGACTTCGACGCAAAAATATTATCAGGCAATTGAAGGGAAACAAAATCTAGATGATGGGAACATCTCAAGGATTCAAGAGGAAATCAATAAATTAAGGGAAGCCCAGGTGATCCATGGAAGGTGGGAGGACATGGAGGATGATTGCCTAAAAAATTGTCATATAGTTAGGTAGTATATAAAGGGAAATATGTTTTTGTGGATGATGAGGGCCTTCCACCTATCTCTCTAAAGAAAGCGAGGTAGAGGAAATACTATTTCTATCTAAAGCCAACTATGGTAACCAAGGCTCATGGTCCCTTAGATGAATCTGATTGGTAAGATGATTATGATGATTCATGTCATTTTGAGTATTACTTATGATGTTTTCTTGTTTATTTTGTCTTGAGGGAATGCTGCTTGTATGACCCCTTCCATCTTCTTCTTGTACAACTTTTTATTTTAATAAGAGGGATTTGCATGAATCCACTTTCTATAATATTTTTTTCTCCTCGTTTTATCATCACATATATTGATATTTAAGTAACCTTTTAGTAGTATCATGCCTATTTTTATTGAATTTATTATTATTTTCATAATATCTTTCATACAATTTATTACAACATGACCAATGTTAGATCCTTGAAAAAAAACAAAAAATAATCTTCCTTAGTTGAGGTGTATGATATGTTAATTTATTATTTTATTGATTAATGAGTGTTCTTATTATTACTGGATCTTTGATTCTTCATGAATGATCATTTTATGACCATGATATCAATATAATTGACCCATCATAAGGGAAAATAAATTGTAATCACCTCCCCTATATAGGTTCACATCTCATGAATATTTCAAATTCTATTTTTAAGAACATAATATTTGAAGGTTATCCTGTTATTGCATATTTCCATTATATTTCATTATATCTAATATTATTTTTATTTTTTTCATAAAAACCAATATGATCATTACATGAGTTATCTTTTAATTTTTCATTCAAAACATCCATGACACATTTTTTCCTTTATAAGACATTTGATTTAATTTCTCGTTCCTAAGTCATCCGTATGTCAAATTCATTCAATCAAAACTAAGTTTTGTTTTGACTTATTAATTCATCCTTCAATTAAAAATGTTACTATCCTAGTATTCAATCTATTTTATTTTCTCTACAATAAATGTATTTAATTTTTCAAACATTTATCCTAATCATCAATTTTCTCTTAAAATTGGGAGCAAATGTAAAACATTCTTGAAAAATACCTTAATCTCCAATAATTTTTTCTATATGACTAATTTTAGCTATGAGTTTATAAATAATAAATATTGGATCCCATAGTAGCCTATGAATCATCTTTTTTTACATAATTAATCATTTTAATCCTCAATCACTACCATAATTTAATCCTTTAGTAAAACAACATCTTCATATTAGATATTATTCCTTGATTTCAGAATTATACTTTTCTAATGCTATCATACTAATATCATTCATATCTAAAATAAATGTTATTACTTCCTCCATAGTGTATAAAATATATTAACCCTATCTTTATCTCAACAAAAACTATCATTGAGACTTCATTCAATAATTTTTTCCTAGAATAAAATTTCAAATTTGGGGAAACATTATCCTTTGAATGATTTCACGATCAGTTTCTCTAATATCTTCCCAAAAATCTCATTTCATTATTTAATAACATTCAAAAGTATAAACATGGTAATTTTATTTTCACTTATAATCATTATAATTAACTAACTTGGTCAATATGTCACACCACCTGAGATGGCCCACCACAGATCATAGGTCAACCAATCAAGTCTCATGAATAATTGATAATAAAACATGATCAGAAAGATAATCTAAACATGAAAATAAACCATGAAAAGGAAAAAATATAAAACTAAAGGTTTCAATATATCACGATGTTCTAATATCACAAAGTAGATAACAACAATAAAGAGAACCTATCAGTCTATGTTATGCCTTTCCATTTATCTATTTCCCGTAAAAAAGGTCTGTAACCTCCCAAAGGAACAAATTAGAGTAATATAACATCCCGGATCTGGGTGTCGCCCAATGGTGACATATACCATATTAGCCACATGACCTAGACCACAATTACCCAAACAACAGAGGATTGTGAATAGAAGTGAGGGCTTAGGGTGTGATAGTGGAAAAAAATATTCCCTCATTGGTAGAGTAAATAGAGTAGAAACAAATATTAAACACTAGTGGAATTCGTAATACCAACAAAAGTAAAGAGAGGAAGACTGGAAGTGAATCCAAAAGAGTCTACTATATATATATAATTCAGTTCACATGTTTCTAGGAAATAATCCAAATAAGTCGCAATGCTTGAAATACAGTAAAGAAATCAAATTATAGAAAATCAGGTAAAATCTAATAGCATCGCAAGACTTATCTTTATCACATGATCTCCGGCTCCAACAAAAATCAAGTACTTAATGAGGGAGGTCACCTATCCTTATCTATACCTACAACAATATAATGTATTTAGGTCTAAAACATGACCCAAACATAGTGAGAGATGAATACCAATATCCAACCACCAAAAGATCTATGCCTAACATTCAATGTACATATATAGTAGGTAATATGAAAAATGAAGCAATAAATTAGGATGTACTTAAAAGTAAATAGTCCAATAGTCTTCAATTACACTCATTTATATTTGTTATTCATCCATTAAATCATGTAATCCTTGGATCTTTCCTAATCACTATAGCCCACTATGTAAAAGTAACAAAACAGATGTCTCAGATGACCATCTAAAAAATCAAGTAGGATTGAGTCCAAGCTTCTGGTTTGGATTGTAAGACTCATCAAATTCCTTCAATAATTCATAAAATTTCTTCTAGGAAAGCTCTCATGATCTAGCCCCTTAGTTTAACATAGATCTAATTCATTAGATAACAACCCTCTCAGAAGCTCTCATGGTCTAACCCCTTTGTTCTAACATAGCACTAATAATTTACAAATGACAACATGGGAAGCTCTTGGGTAAATCTCAGGAATAATACCCTTGGATCAACATCTACACTAAGGATCTCACAGTCCTCTATAAATAATATGGAGACCCCTATAGTTTTCTTTATCCAAGGCTCTCACGATCCATTAGAAAAATAGTGTTCATATCATATCAAAGAAGTACATGAAATCTATAACTACTACATGCATTAAAATTCACAAAGCATACCACATGAAATTAATATAAACAATCAACTCCATCCTTATCAACAAAGTCATGGAAAATAGGGTATGCCTAAATGGAATTCTAGTCCAAATGGACATAAATTGTCCATCAAGGGAAAGAAAACCCATGGGGTGTCTCGTAAACAAGGTATATAATATTATGCCTATGAAACATCAACTTAACAACCAGTCAACCCATAGAAAGAAATAAGCAGGGTTAAATGCCAAATCAGGAAATACCCCAAACAGGGGTATGCAACACTTTTAGAATATATACTTCAAATATGAACAATGAAATGAAAAAACCACCTACCTCAATGTCTCACGATCAATATCCTTGAACATTGGCACTTTAAATGGCTTAAATCAGCATAGATCTACAAAAAGGTGAAAAACTCCCAATCTTCCACAACTCACAAGAGAGGTAGAATCAATAAGAAAGACTCTTTGGGTTTTGAGACCTCATCGGTGGGATTCAAACACACCCAACAAAATCTCAATTAGAACTCAGATGGAAAATTGGGAGGGGTTTGGATTTCTCCATTTGTTTTGTCACTCACCTATACAAACCCAGGGGAGAAGAAGACGTATCTTAACATAAAAAGTGACCCAAAACTGATATATAGAATTAAAAAAAATACATTGTATGTTCTTTAAATGTACACATTGTGTATTGGCCTAAACCAGCCTCCAACTTAAGCGGGTCACATAGGTCATCACACAGGAATGTATTAGTCCATTACACGGCTAGTAAATGGTTGTACGTAGTAATCAGTTACATAGAGTGTACTCAAGATTACATAGTGTGTACTTAGAAAAAACCATATTTCTTCATTTTCCTCAAAAGAAACCCAAAAACATGATCCATAGATGAAATGAAGATCTGGGTTCTTACAAACATCTCCCCTTAAACAAATTCACCCTTGTATTTCAATTCCAAAGGAGGTAAAAAAATACTATACAAACAACTACAGCCATTTAAATTATACGTCGGCCTCCCTCCCCCATGTCTCGTTCAGTAATCACCCATACTACCATAGCACCCATGCCAAAGGAACCGACAATCCATAGAGAACCATTGTGTTGTGATCCAAAATAAAAATAGAGTGCTCCTCGAAGGATTCATCCACCTCCAACTCAACCTTCTTAGGTTGAAAAAATGAGACGAATCTTAAAAGTAACTTCATAGCTGAGAAACATGAAATGCATCATGCATAGACTGGTACCTCAATGGAAACTTCAACCGATAGGAATCTGGCCTGACTCTCTCTAAAACCTCTAACGGCCCGATGTGTCTTAGTGAATGCATCCCCTATCTCCTAACCCTCCTCATCCCCAACCTCGGTGTGAAACATCATAAAATATGATCTATAAACTTGAACTCCATAGGTTGTCTCCATTGATCAGCATAAGATTTCTGGTGAGACTGTGCAATATCCATCCTCTTCCAAAACAACTATACCTGCTCAGTGGTCTCCTGGAAAAGATGAGGTCTGAGCATAGCTACCGCTCCTACCACTAGCCAATATAGGGGTGATCTGTATGAAATTCCATATAAAGCCTCATAAGGTGTCATCTTAATCATTTCATGGAAACTATTGTTGTAGGAAAACTCCACACTGGGAATGGGTATCTCCCAAGAGCTCCTAAAGTCCAAGATGCATGCTCAAAGCATGTTATCCAAAACCTGAATCGTGTCCTCAGACTGGCCATCTATCTGGGGATAGTAAGTTGTACTCAAAAGTACATGTGTATGAAAACCTTATGCAGTCCCTTCTAGACACAAGAAGTAAACCATGCATCCCTGTTTGAAACAATAGAGTGTAGAACCCCATGTAAACATATTATCTCTTGGGTGTACAACATTACTAGCACATCCACACTGATGTTTTCCTTGATCGGAAGGAAATGTGAATCCTTCATGATTTTGTCAAAAAAACCCCATACCACATCATTTCCACGAGGAAACCTTTGTAAAAACATCAAAAAATCTATCGCAACATCATTCCTCTTCCACTCGAGAATGGGAAACTGTTGTAATAGATCTCTTGATCACAGATGATCTGCCTTCACATGCAAATAAGTGGAACATCTCATAAAAAACATACAACATTTCTCTTCATGTTTGGCCACCAATACTAATGATGTTTATTTTGATACATCTTGTTGGAACCAGGTTGAACTACCCATATGGAGGCATGAAAATATCGCAACCTCTCCTCACGTATGTCTTTTGGAACTCATACACTCCCATGAAAATGAAATTCCTCATCCTCTCCTACGATCCACGTATGTGTAGGGTCCTCTCTTGACACACTCTCCCTTAAGAATATGACTTCAAAATCTGATAGCATCATTATTCTCAATCAATCTAGTAGATTATAGGTAACAACTACATTAGAAGAAAAAATCATCCCTTGTTGGTCATGCACCTCTAAATGAATATCAGAGAACGTAGCCATAGGCTTCGACTCACTATTGGCCTCCTGAAAATATTGTATCTATGTTCTCATGCTCAATGTATTATCCATTCCCTTTTCATTTCTAGACATGTAGGAAAGCTCAATGTTAGAAGACTAAAGGTACTCAACCCACCTTTTCTATCTCAAATTCAGATCATGATGAGTAATGATATACTTGGGTCTTTTGTGGTTAGTGTATAGCACAAAATTATCTCACAAAATATATTGTCTCCAACAACATAATGCATGAACAACAATAACCAAATAGATATCATGTGTCTAGTAATTCCTCTCATGTGGCCTCAGTTACCAAGACCCGTATGCAATGACTCCTTCCCCCTGTATAAGCACTAATCCTAGCCTGATACCTGATTCATAGTAGTAAATGGTGTAACTCTTTCCCAACTCCAGAAAAATCAGTATTGGTGCTTAATTAAATCCACATTTAAGCTCCTAAGAGGTTGAATCATAGGAATTAATCTAGAAGTACCTTTATCCTTCTAGGTCAAGATCGTCATTACCTTTTCTAAGCATGAAAAGTCTTGAATAAAGCATTTTTAATAACCATCCATCCCTATAAAAAATTATACCTCAAAGAAATTCTTGGGAAACTCCTAGGAAACTACTACTCTCACATTGTTTGGTTCAATTTATACTCATGTCTCTGAGATGACAGGTCCCAATAAGTGAATCTGGTCCATTAAAAAGTGGAATTTTGAGAGCTTATCAAATAACTGATGTTATCTCAGTGTACTAAATATGATCTCAATATGGATGGAATGGTTGTGTTGAGTGTGAGATTACACCAAGATATCACCCACAAACACTACAAAAAAAATAATCCAAGTATGGAACACTTGGTTGATAAGTGCATTGAAAACTATCAATGTGTTTGTGAGACCAAACAGTATAACCAAATACTCATATAGACCATACCTGTTCTAAAAGGCTGTAAAAGGTACATCTTATGGTGTAACATGCAACTGATGATAACTAGATCTCAAGTCGTCCTTCAAGAACACCCAGGATCATTGAATCTAATCAAAGAGATCATAAATACTCAGGAAGGGATATCAGTTATTTACTTTCAATTGTTTTAGCCTCCAATAATCCACAAAATGTCTGAGTTTAACATCATCCTTCTTTGAAAAAAGGACTGTTGAACCCTAATCATTAGTACAAGGTCAGATGAAACCCTTTTCTTACAACTCCTCCAACTACTTCATGAGCTCCTAAACTCCGGTTTAGCCATCCTATGTAGAGGAATGGATATTGGTGCCACTCATGGTGCTCAATTTAGAAATATACCTCTCTCTCTAGAGGTAATCCAGAAATGACGTCTTGGAAGACATATATAAAAAATCCATCAGTGGAGGAAAAATCATCTGTAAATTCCCCTAGTAATACAAATATAAACTAGAAATTTGGGATGTAACTCCTCCAAATCCTTGATTCTCGGTTTATACGATGCTCTCCTTGACATCCCATTATCCCCTATGTAGAAAATGCCCATTTTATGGTGACATGAAACTCACCCTGCAGTGATAACAATCAACAAAGGCCTGAAAGGAGACCAACCAGTCCATTCCAAGTATGACATTGATGTCTGTCATCTCTCAGAAATAGATGTCAAATAAAAAGTGACACCCAACAACCTCAAGAGGGTACTCCATGAACTCGTGTACACTAGTCGTATGAATCCCAAACAGAGTGTCTAGAATCATGAAATCGTCTGATTTAAAATGCAGATCCCAAGGCTCTCCATAATGGCAATAGATATGAAATTATGGGAACCCCCTATATCAAAAAGTGTAGTAGCTAAAACTCATAAAACTAATATCATACCTCTAACGGTTGAGGGCTCGTGATCCTTCTCCTACCATGTTTGTCCTATCACAACACTATGACTTGTACCGTGGCCCTGAAACCCTACATGGATACCTCAAGTGGATACAACCAATTGTCACATAAAACCTATCATCTGCCTATTTAGGCCACAACCATATCCTCTTCCTGAACGGAGTTACTAATTTTAGTTCCATAACTAATGAGATGTTGGTGGTTCTGTGAGTCTACGTGGAGTGCTAATGGTTCCCCTCTCACCAGTTGCGGGTGAGAAAACCTGGAAAATAACACAGAAGCTAACCCATCTTGCTGTAATATTGGCACTCAACTGGGTCTCTCAGGTGCTGAAGTCTTGTGTTCCCACTCTTCCCGTACTGGTAGCACCTCACCTAGATACCTGAAGATGCATCCCAGCTATTGGAATCACCATGTGAAGGCTCCATGTTGCGCTTCCTTATATCAAATAAATGAGTACCAGCCCAGGATGTTAAACTTCCCTGTCTCACAACTCCCAAATCCCTCATATTATTCTCAATAATTAGCATTAGGTTTACTATAACAATCACTAAAGTCATTTTGAAAACATTCACCTGAGATCGGATGTCCTACCTAAGACCATCCTCAAACTAACTTGCCATTGATAACTCATAAACTCCTAATATAGGTGTGATGTGTTGAAGATAAATGACGCAACAAAAGTAATACATCACAAAAAGAGAACCCTACTCTAAATTCATGAACTCCTGGGCTCGATCGGCCCTCAAAGTCTCATGGTAGAAGTAATCATAGAAGGCCCAATAAAACTCTTCCCAAGCGTTATTCTAATGATGTCCCGCCTATGAGATAACATACCACCATATCTTAGTGGAATAATGTAGAATGATTTCCATAAATTTCACCATTATATTATGAGGTGCCTATGGATGGTTGAATATAGAAACCATGGCCTCAAACCATGACTCTATAGCCTGTAGTCCTCCATCCCCTGAGAAGGTTGGAGGATGTTGCTTCTGGAACACCTGTGTCAACTATTCTATAGTTGGGGAAGGATCTGGAACTACCTAAAATGTCCGTTTCATCCTCATAAAGACTTCACATAACTTTGCATCAACACTTGACTCCGGTATAATATCTGGTTCTAAGGTAATCATGATGAAGGATATATTGGTTATCCCTGATCTACCATTTCCAGTGTCTAATCATCGCACTGTACCTAGTGTATTACCAAAGGATTTCTTGGTGGCATGACTCTACAAGGTCAAGTGTACTCCTCATTTTATGATTATCAAGGATAACGACTTAGAAATTCAAGAACAAAATAGTATAATGAAAGAATTCATGTTTTAAAAAAGATGGTTACACGGCATGTAGAAACACTACACAACATGTTCTCTTAAGCTTTGACATGGGCATGTACCTCTGCCAACCAGGTCATGTAACACCCCAAACATATGGCGTGTTCGTCACTGGACACAACATGTAATTGAAAAACCTCTTCTTCCCAAGTACTTCTACACAGTTAGAACTACACGGTTCTTCTAGTGTAACACTACACGTCATGCATACTCTAAAAACAACATGAACTAAGTACATTCCATCCACCCATGTCGTTAGTCACATAGTCGGATACATGGTTGTTTACTACACAACATGTATAAATGATACATTATGTGTACAACCTATGTTTCATCCACCCATGTCATTAGTCACACGACCAGACACATGGACTTTATAGCAAGACATGTACTCCAAGTACACTATGTGTCATACCAAATCGTTATCAACCCCATGTCTCTGCTCACATAGTCAGTCACATGTTCAACAACTATCGGGATTGTATATATGGTTCAATGCATTTACATAGAGTACACATCATGTACTTAAGAAAAGTATATTCTTCTATAATAGAAGAACACATGGCATGTGTTCATAACATCACACAGCGCGTTATCAGGGTTTTTAGATAGTAAGACTCTAAAACTTCTAAAGAACTCTAAAAAACATAAAATTAGTCCATGACATTCCATGTTCTGATCCATGAGATCCCATAATCCTTGTGAATCAATGATTGGAACCCTTGTTATTATCATAGCTTGATAGAATTAAATTAAAGTTCAAACATGATCCACCAAATTATGATTCCAGAATGGTCATAACACCTTAGAGACCAAATCATTGCGTCTATCAAAAAGAAACATTGAATATACAAATAATATATTGAAATAGTAGGTATTTTATCAAGGAATCTTTCACAACATCATGCATATCTAGCATGACATCTATCACAGCAGCATGCAATCAGTAATGCACCCTAAATGGAATGAAAAGAATGGTTGACATGTGATCTATAGAAAGTTCCTATATGATTCTTGATATGTAATACCCTCATATCATCGGGTTTCAATAGGAATAGAACCACAATAATATAAATAATAATAGAAGAAACAATTATTTCACCCAATAGTGAAATGAAATCAACTGTAAAAATTGCAAAACAAAATAAAATGTAATATTTGAGGTAAGTTGACTTTTACCTAAAAACGGGTTAGCTACTTCCATCCAAATATTATTACCAACCATCTATTAATTTTTATCCCAGTTTATAAGCTCCAAATAGTAAGGCAATGTAGTAGAACACCCTCTGATTCCACTTTGTATCATCCTGGATTCAGGTGCTGCCCAAAGGGGCCCCGTACTCAGTTGGCCACACGGCCTCAAGCGCATTTCCTCACATGAAAGATGTTTCGGACTAGCTTTGATGGCCTATGGTGTGATAGTGAGGAAACTATTCACTCATTTTCAGAGTAAACATAACAGAAAAAATAGTAAACAATAATATAAGCATTAATACCAACAAAAGTAAATAGTGGAAGACTGAAGGTGAACTCAACAGAGCTCAAAATATTTATATATATGATTAATGTCACATGTGTCTAGGAAATAATCCAAATAAGTCACAATTCTATAAATAAAATACAAACAAACTGCATAAAATCATGTAAACTCCAATAGCAACGCAAGCCTCATCTTGTCTCAGGCTCTCTAGCTCCAACAACAATCAAGTACCCGATGGGGAAGGGGGTTTCCCTTATCTATACTAGTAACCATATAATCTATTTGGGTCCAAAACATGACCCAAACTGGGTGTGAGAAGAATCCAAGTAGGAAACCACTGAAAGATATGTGCCTAAATGTTAGTAAATATATATAGAAGGTAATATTCAAAATGAAGCAATTAACTAAGAAGTACTCAAAAGTAATCAATCCCAGAGTTTTCAATTAAATACATTCATAATTTTTATTCATCCATTGAATCATGTAATTTTTTAATATATCCTAATCTTTATATCCTAATGTGTATAGGTAACAAAATAGATGTCTCAAAAGACCATCCAAAAAATCAAGTAAGATCGAGTCCAATCTTGTTCTTTGGCTTAGAAGACTAGTCACATTACTTCAATCATTACTAAACAATCCTCTAGGAAAGCTCCCAAATTCTAACCCCCATGAATTAACATAGCATCAATTCATTAAAGAACAACTATCTAGGAAGATATCAAGGTATAAACCCTTGGGTATAACGTAGCACTAATAATTTATAGATACACACTTGGGCAGCTCTCATTGTCAATTCCCTTGGGTCAACATGGCATCAATAAATTAGAAATGACCTCCTCGGTATATCTCACAGTCAATACCCATGGTTCAACATAAAATCAATAAAAAATATAAATTTTCCCTTAGGTAGCTCTCAAAGTTAGTACCCCTGAGTCAACATCTCCACCAAGGCTCTCATGGTCCTTTTTAAGTAATATGGAAACCCTCATTGTTTTCCTAGTCTAAGGCTTGCACAGTTCATTGGAAATAATCACACATATCATATAAAATTTGCACATGTAATTTATAAAAACTACATAGATAAAAATTCATTAATCATACCACATGCATTTTATATAAATAATCAACTCCATCCTCATCATCAAAGGCTTGTAAAACAAGGTACGCCTAATACGCATTCGAGGCCAAAAGACCATAAACAGTCTATCAAGGGAAAACGCACCCATAAGGTGTCCCGTAAACATGGTATCTAACCTTACGCCTAAGAAACAACCTTTTAAGAACTAGTCAAACCACAGTAGGAAATAATAAGGGTTATATTCCAAATCAATAAATACCTTTAATATGGTTTTGCATCACTTTTTTAATATATACTCTAATGATGAACAAAAAAAAGGCAGAAACCACCTACCTAGATATCTCACGATCAAAATCCATGAATTTCGGCCCTTTAATCATCCTAAATCAATGGAGATCTACAAAAAGGTAAAAACTCACAACCTTTAATAACACATGATAGTAGAATAATCATGAAAAAAGGCTCTAGGGATTTTTCATACTCAACGGTGATATTCCAATGCACCAAACATCGTCTCAATCAGAGCATAGATGGAGAATCGTGAGGGGTTCAGAGTTCATTGGTCATTTTGTCACCCTCCAATATGAATGAATGGGAGAAGAAGACATATCTGCAAATAATATGTGACCCTGTACTGATATATCAATTAAATAAATAAGTACACATCGTGTTCATTAAATTTACATGTCGTGTATTCGTCTCAACCGGCCCCCAAATTAAGTGGGTTATCCAAGTCATCACACCACCATGTATTTGGCCATTACACGGCCAATACCCCGCTGTATACGGAAACTGGGTACATGAAGTGTACTTAGAAAAAGCCTCATTTCTTCCTTTTCTTCAAAATCAGCCCGAAAATAAGATCCAAAACATAAATGATGATCTAGGTTCTTAAATTTTTTATCAGTGATCAAAGTTAGATACCACCAAATATTCTATAAAAATTATAACATGATAAAATAAATAGTTCAGGTATTAAGACAAAATTGATTTATAAATAAACTTCAAAATAAACACCATCTTGAAAAAACTACCATGGTTTCTATTAAAAACACCCCATATTAAATGAAATAACATTACAAATGATAATAATAGTGTTAAAAATGGTATTAACCATAACAACCATATCCCAAAAAATTACTTTGTGGGAATATAAATCATGGTACACAAAAGAAATTGAGATACATTAATATGGTATAATTGTGCAGTTTCAATGGGCCAAAATCTATAAGATAAATGTATGAGAATATAAAACATGATAAATTAGTGAATCTATATTGCACAATTCATTGGGATAGAGACTATGTAATATATTCAAGGATAATGTAAAAAATACTAAGATAGAAAGTAAATGTTTTGATTTTGATTGTTGTCATAGTCAATTAAATATTAATCATATGCCCCTCCTCAATGTTCCAAAATCATCCCATGTGCCATATTTTGACAAAATAAAACATATTTTATACCCAAAAGTTTACTAAAAATTTTCACAAGAGACGTTTTTTCAATCATAGGCTTTGAAAAACCCATTTTAATATTAATATCTCATTGAGGTACTTTGAAAATTTGAAGAAATTCATAAATATATTTAATGTATATTCCCCTTAAAAACTGCTTTTTATGAAATGATAAAATCAATTAATAAATTTATTATACCAAAATAATGAACATATCAGTAACAACTAGTATATTATGGGATTACACAAATTTATAGATATGACTACCTTAGACAAGGTTAATGGATTTTTAACATGAATTATTCACATGGGGAAGAATGAAAAATGAGCCAAAAGAACTAGTACATACCCTATAGTAATTGAACTCCTAGAAATATTCTCACGAGGATACCAGATAATCAAGGATATAAAATATTTAGGTATTTTAAAATAAATACACTAAGAATTTGAGTATTAAAAACCCAAAATTAATAATGTCATTTAATTTTCAATTTCACTCGAATATTTAATTCATAAGGTAAAAATTATTATAAAATAATACATACCACATTTATCAAGTTAAGTTAAGAAAATTCCCAAGGCTTTCAACCAGTATAATTTCTAAAAGGTTTTGTAGGGTCATTTTAGAGAAGATGTAATTCAAATACATGTTTTTAATTATTTTTCTACCCAAAAGAGTGTTACATATGGGTTACATGGTTTTACCCGTACTATGATATTAGGTGATCCATTGGGGTACTAGAATATTGTCACACATCCTTTTAAACTAAGGCGCTACCCTTATGAAAATCATTTTAACCTTATGTGGCAGCCATGTTACCCTTATGTATCTATTCTAAATGTGTGGTTACCTTTATGTAGTGTAATAAGTACCGTTATAAGGCCTTCGAAAACCCAATTCTACCCTTATGAAACTCATATACATAATTTTTAACCCTTACATATCATCATGATTACCCTTTTATATCCCATATATAAAGAGTATTACCCTTACATAGCACCCGGATTACCCTTACAATGAAGATATATATAGGGTCATACCCTTATACAACGTCTAGTTACCCTTACATGACATATATTAATGAATATATACCCTCATGTGGCCCTTGTAATCTTCATAATACCCTTATGTAACTCTTGAGATTAATTATTTCCCATTGAACAACTCTTATATTCCATCCTACATAAATGTATGAGGAACTAACACATATTTAGACCCTATAACTTGTGTATAGGTAAAAAAGTTGTTTAAATTTATTTTTTTATATTCAAATGACATATAATTTTTTTAAAAAATAGTTCTAGATATTATTTAAAACTATGAAATATATGAACCATATTCAACAATTCAAAAACCAATATAAAATGTCATAAACCAAAGAATGTACCTCGAAGAAGAATATTAGGTTTTAAAATTCTACCGACCATAATGTTTTCCTCCCCTATAAAGAGTTCATCAATCTAAACATGAAATAAGTGGTTTAAAATACTACCTCATCAAAAATTCTAACTCCCATGTCTCATGGATATCCAATTAAAACTACCATACTATAGAGAAAAAATGAGTTTTTTTACTATTCATTAAATTCACTAATTGTTACATAATTTGAACCATCTATTCACCAAAAAATGTTTTAGTATTATGATCAAAATTTTCCTATTAAATCATATGAGAAGGGTATCTTTCATACCTTCTCAACTAGGAATCATGATAGATGTCTGGAATTGACATCAAGTGTGTTGAAAATTCCAACTGATAATCCACCTTTCCAAGTCATCCAATGATCTCAAAGGTTTCAGCATATCATATTTCAAATTTACCATATATTCCTAGCTTATGATGTCAAAAAAATGATTAGTTATAAAAAGGACATGATCACCATCCTCAAATATTATCAGGTGATGATTATTGTATGAATAGTGTTTTTAGTGACTCTAAGTAGTCTCAACCCTATTCTAAATCACTTTTACATTTCTCATTATCTCTTGGACAAGGATAAATACAACCAAGGTATCCTCTCATAAAATCCCATTATTCATGAGTGATATATATGGACACTCAAAAAATAAATCAATGGGTTTCATTTTAATCAATTCCTGAAAACTATTTTATGGGAAAATTTGACCAAAGGCAAATGATTTTCCCATAAACCACTAAATTTTAATACAAAATCTAAGAGTGTATACTTAAGAAAATGTATGTCTTGATTAGTCTTTACATCCATCTACATGTGAAAACCTTTGCTAAACATCATTTGGGTAACCATTTCCTCCTAAAATCCATTCCAAAACAGAGTTGTGAACTAAAGGTCTCTATCTAAAACAATTTTATAAGGAACGCCATAAATATTAACCACCACATGGACATATAACATTCCCGATCATCCCTATGACATACCACCCCATGAGTTTTTTTATATCTCCTTCCTTATTGGGATCCTTAATAAATTTATTGGTAATTGAATGAATCACTGGGATAAAATCGTTCCTCCTTAACATGTAATTACATGATGTCAAATTTTTTAAATTATTTGAATCTAAATGTTTTATTTGTTTGGATTAACTCATCGATTTTGAATAATAATGAAGAATGACATACTAATAATAGTAGTGGATTCTTTGGAAGATATCCCTAGATCCTAACTCTATTAGATGTCATGTACATTTATTCTCCACAGACCATGTTTATGAAAGTGCAAGCCTCCAACATATCTACTCCTTATATCCTAATTCCATAGTATTCCAAAGACTCTTTACCCCTTGGATCCAGATTTCTTAGACTCATATTGAATATTCATGGTTGACATGCTCCTTGGAATCCACCCAATTCATTATCACTATCACATTGGGAAGCTCATTGGACTTTGTGGGGAATCCTCAGTATTTTATAACTTTGATCTCGACTTTTTTGGTGTGTCAATATATTACATAGAATAGGTCATTATGGCTATTGTACTCTTAATTACACGACATGGCCAGTGTGGATTTTTTACTGTGCTAACAGATAGTCCTGGTATGGGTATCCAATTTCATTTTTTAGACTGGATAGTGACATTCATGTTTATTTATGATTTATAGTTATCCTTGTTTATAATTAATGGTTATTATTCATAGGGATCCATGTTTGGTTGGATAGGAATACATTTGGACTGGAAACTATAATTTTATTTCTACTACACATATCATATATTGTATACTGCATCTTTTTATATTACATATACTAGAATTATTATAGACACCACTGGAGGATGCATGCTCAGTGTTATCACACACCCATTTTGGGATACCATTGGGTACTTTTATAGTCTTCTTGGATGTAGGTAGGTATTGGGGAATGATCAAATTGTATGATTCTTGATTGTACATTCTTTATGATTAAGGGAGCACATGATTGAGATTTGCTTGTGATGCTAGCTTGGGATAGTTAATTATTGTCTTTTTTATTCTTTTGATACATGTGTTTTATTGGATACATAATTTCATGTATTTTCGACAATTTTTTACAAATTTGTGACAAGATCATAATATTTTATATCACACTGATTTTGATGCGGATTATTATTATTGTATTCTATATTCTTATCTTGTTCCAGAGATTTATATTATTATTACATTAATGATATATACATTTTACTATTGCGTAACAATCTGAAATGAGGTAATAGTCTCCCCAGAGACACACCCTTGTCCCTCACTACTAGATGGTAGCATCTAGCATATGGTGAGGAGTGCTTGAGGCCTTGTGACCCAATTGATCATGGAACTATTCATTGGATTCCAGGTTGGGATGTTCCAATGTGTTTTCAACGGTATCTTCTTATCAGTTTGATTTACTATTTTGAGACAATAGTAAAAATATTTTGAAAAAATTTCTTATTTGGTATTTAGTAATGAGTTTTTCCTTAGAGTAGATATCCCACATATAAGAAAAATCCAAATTACTATAAATGGGAATTGTGGTCCTATATGTTTTTCTATTATAGTTGATTTGACATCACCATTAGATGAAACACTTGATATTTGATGTTCCTTATGATTATGGATTTTACCATGACCTGATGAGATGAGAGAATTCCGTCTCATTAATCTTTTTATCGATGTGCTATTATTCAAATTCTAGGAACTATTCCATGACATATAGGATTCATTACATGTTTGTATGGATTTACTATTTGTTACTTGAGTGATATGTCGGTTGTTCAATAAATTATTTTTGTAGGAAATGCAGAAACATAGTTGATACTTAACATGCCTTCAATATCCTAATTATGTTTTCCTACATTGGATAAATTAGACACCATAAGTAGTAAGCTATGGAATATTGTCCCATGGACTATTAGTCTCATTGGAAAGGAATGTGTTATGGTTGGGATTAAATGGATTCCATAGTTCAATTTATAAGTTGTATGGGACTTTATAAATTGGAAATGGTAACACCTAAAATTCAACTATATTATCCAAAATTGTAATCAAAGAATAATTTTAATGAAATTGAAATTTTTGGAATGGAGAACTTGACCATGAGATTGGTTTAGGGTTGGAAGTAGGCATTGTCTCTAGTTCTTTCTATTGTTGTTTCAATTACCCAACCCTAGATTTAGGAGAAAGTAGAGGGGTGTGTCTTGATGATAGGATGTCTTAAACCTGTCCATTATTTTTATAAATATGATCTTTTCCATTCTGAATTTTCTAAGGAATGTTCTTGAAATTGTAGAGAAATTAAACCATGAAGACCTCTAGTCAAATGCATGGTGGGTGGAAATGATCATGCTCTAAAGGTGGTGGACCTTAGGCTACTATTATATCCACCTAAATTTCTAGTTGTGAAACTAGAAGTCATACCAAACAAGAGTTATGATTCGTAGTTTGGTGAGGGTTTATAATGTTTTATTAAGACCTTTCAGGGAGATTTGTATCCTACCCTATCAACGGCTAAGCTGAAGCATGTGTTCAATCAATAGTATCCTCATTAGTTGTCGTGGGATAAAAGTCTATTGGTTTTCGAGCTGTTTATTGAGATATTTTTATTAGTTTTCAAGAATCTGGAGACAAACACTATTATTAGAGTAAATATCAGGGCATATATGCTTCCAGGAGTAGATAAGCGTTGGTGGGATATTTTTAAAAGGGATAATAGGTCGAGATATATATTTTAGAGGGATTTTCAATCTAGGGTTTATGAATAATTTTTTTTAATACCATGATAGAAGAAAGGGATATTGAGTTTATGCATATAGAGGAGGGTTCGATGATCGTTAGGGAATATTAATATTTTTTGTTGAAATTTAGTTTTTTAATAGATTTATCTTGTTGATTATAAATCAAGGGTGTTAATATTATAGGAATGTATCAATAATGTCATTAAATAAAAGATCGACATGTTTTAGCTAACTATTATTATAGGGATAGTGAATCACGAAAAGATTACTAAATGGATCTTGAGGGAATTTGGTGTCACAGGGCATGGTAGTTTATCCTTTAGACCAAGTTGTTCATCTTCCAGTGGTAGGAAGCTTCATTTTGAGGATTCTTAGGAGGGAAGTACCATATAGGACGTTAGTGCTCGTAGTGTTGTCTTCTATCAATAGTGTTGTAGATGAGGACGTATGAGGTTTTGGTGTGATAGAGACCCAGTCAAATGATACGAATGTAGTATGATAAGCTACATATAGTGTTTATGCATGACTGTCACTCTAGAAGATTATAGAATGTGATTGAATCCTACTCTAGGATTATGAGTATGATTCATAGCTCCACATTAGGCTAGGATATTGAGTAGTGTTGGTCATTTGGGTCAAGATGGTGGTCATGGACAAAGCATCTAGGTACCTATTGTTCCACGAGGAAAAATTGTGCCTACTCCATGTAAAATGGTTGTTTCACAGGGACCTTTTTTAGGCCAGATATATTTTTTACATCATACACATAAGGAGGTGTGTGTTAGGATATGTACAGTGGTATGTATGATCATTATCACCTCTAATGTAGTATATAATATTTTTGATATAGTTTCTTCTCATAGATTCGTATTTCTAATTTTTTTGGAGATCCTTGGGCACTTTTTTCAGTTTTCTAAAGCTCGTATGGCCTTTTATACTTCATTGAGGGTTAAAAAGGAGGGTATAAACAAGTACAGAAAGTTCCCCCTTAAGATAGGCGGGTTTCAATTCATATGAAATCTTTTTTCCCTTGATATTATAGGTTTTATGTCAAGCATGGGAAGGAATGGATATTTTGATCAATCCAATATATATTTATGGCACTAGAGGGTGAAATTCACATGACTGGAGGGTGGATTTTTTATTCAAAAAGGTGAATATGATTTCTAGGTAGATAGATATGGACCCATGAATCATGGGATGGGTAGGATGATAGACCAGATTGGTCGTTTATATATATATGATCATAGAGTGCATCAGGAAGCCATTCCTCCATTGGTTGAACATCCCAAGTGTGTTTTTTATATGAAATTTAAATACTACCTTCAAATAAAGAGGTACAATTTTCCATTGAGATACTCCTAAGAGCTACACTGGAATCCATTCCTCTTTAAAATATGGTTACTACAGAGTTATAGGAGCTTAAGAGGTCACTAAAGTACATGGAAGAAAAGGGCATTATACAACCCAGTACTTCTCTATGGGGTTCAACAATCCATATTTTTTAAAAAGGAATATATAGCCCTCATGATATATGTGTATTACTGTAAATTTAACTACTTGACGATCAAAAGTCTATTTCCATTTCTATGGATAGATGATCTCTTTGACTAGCTCTGAGGAGCTCTGGTTTTATCAAAGATCGATTTGATATCAGGTTGTCACTAGTTACATGTTCAACCAATAGATATACATTTTATAGATTTTCGTAGTAGGTATGGTTTATTTTAGTATCTATTTATTTCATTTCATCTCACAAAATCCACATCAATTTTCATGGATCTTATGAACCACATTTTCAATCATTATCTAGATTCTTTTTTGTTGATATTAATGGATGATATATTTGTTCATTCTCACAATTGACATGACCATACCAAACATCTTGAAATATTTTTGGATACACTAAGAGATAATCATTTATAAGATAATTTCACAAAATTCCACTTTTGGATGGATTGGGTTAATTTCTTGGGTCCTATTATCTTAGAGACAAGTGTATCAATTGACCAACAGAAGTTGAGAGATGTAGTTTCATATGAGAATCCCAAGAATTTCTTTGACATTCAATTTTTTATGGGGCCAAATGGATGTCAGATACATTTAATTAATGAATTTTCATTCTTAGAAGTACCTATTACGAGAATGACTAAGAAGGGTGTGATTTTCATATGTTTATATATCTGCAAGATAGCTTTTCATGAGGTGAAAGGGAGACTGACATCCACACCAAAAAGTATTTTTCTAGAACTGGGAAGAATTTATATAGTGTATTGTGATAACTTATGTATCAGGATAGAAGGAGTTTTGATGGAGGAAGAGTTATTTTTGGTTTATGGGTCTCAGTAGCTTAGGTCACATGAGAGGAATTACATGACACACAATATCATGTTAGTCGATGTTGTAGATTCCTTGTGTTGTTAGAGAAATTATTTACAAGGAGATAGTTTCGTGGTGTACACTAACCACAAAATCCTGAAGTATATATTTACACAACATGATCTAAATTTTAGGAAATGAAGGTGGGTTCAGTACTCACAGTATTTTGACTTCGTTCTTGCCTACATTCCTAGAAAGGAAAATGTTGTTACCAATGTAATGATCAGGAGGTCTTAGATACAAGCAGCTCAGGAGGCCAGTAGTGAGTGGATGCCTATGGCCTTATTCTCTAAGATGCACTGTGAGTTGTAGGAATGTTCTTTCCACGTATTACTTTATTTTTTATCTATGAATTCCTCTCTTTTATATGGAGTGAGGATGATACATTTATCTGATTCTAAGGACCTGGTGTTATGGGAGAGTTTGGGGGGTGAGGACCCACCTCCATGTTGGAGTATAAGCGATGATGGAATTATGCATGTTCATGGTCAAGTTTGGGATATAAAATACATGCATGAGGAGATAATATGATAGGTTCATACCTTATTTTGGAATGTATATCCCAATGTTACCAAGATGTCCACGACTTGTGCCATCAAAACTGGTGGTTGAGTATGAAGTGTCACATAGCTTGTTTTGTAATGAGGTGTTCCACTAGTCAGTAGTTGAAGGAAGAACATAATATACCATATGGTATTTTATAGAAGTTAAATATTATTTAGTGGAAATTGGATGATGTTGTGATGTATCTTGTGAATAGGTAATCAAGGTCTCTTTGAGGTAGTAATGTTGTATGGGTTGTTGTAGAAAGGCACACAAAGGATGACCATTTCCATCTAATCAGGGAGACCATATTAGTAGATAATCTTGATATATTTTATATATGTGATATTGTGCACCCTAATGGGGTTCCTCATACCATGGTATAATATATGGATACCCAGTTTACATCATGGTTTGGTAGAATCTGCAGAGTGTTTTGTGTATATAAGTGCTTCTGGGGATGGCATACCACCCTATAAATGACGTCCAGTAAGAGCATACTATATCGGTTCTTAATGAAATACTTAGACCATCCATCATTGATTTTGGGGGTTCTTCTGAGATTCATATATCGATGGTTGAATTCTCCTTCAACAATATCTATCAAGAAACTATACGGATCACACCTTATGAAGATTTATATTTTAGTCCATATTGATCACCCTTGTTCTGGTTAGAGGGAGGAGAGTAAGAATTACTTGGACCTCATCTTATGCAAGAGACGTTTTATTAGGATCAGTTGATTAGATAGTGTATACATACTACATAGTCTAGATTAAAATATTACCCTAATTGTTGTTGATCACGTCTAGGGTTTGAGGTTTGGGATCATGTCATTTTATGCATCTCACTGATTTTAGGACAAAGAAAAATTAAGAGATTGGGTAAGATTTTACTAGGATATTTTAGGTTATTTTAGATTCTAGAGATAGTCATGCTAGCATCCAATCAGTTATCGTTACATCAGAGGTATCAATCCATGCATGAAATATTCCATATTTCTTAGCTACCTCATTATCACTCAAAATTGCCTCACACTATACAGTTGGATGTGGTTGAGAAATTGTTCAATGCTTATATTGAAGATGATCATGTTTTCATCATTGGTAGAGGCACGATGGCTCTCTGAGGCCATTTAGATCCTCTATTATAGGTTTTATGGCAGCACAGTCAATTATACGATGATACTTATCAGTGGGAGGTTGATGTACATACCCAATGGTTAGAGTTATTATAAGGAGACACTTTACCATCCTTAGAAGTTAAATTCTGATATGAATTTCTTTAAGTGGAATGATTGTAAAATCCTATGTTTTTTTAGGTAAATATCTCTTTAATTTCAAGTTAAATTCTTCGTTTTGACAAAATGTAAATTCCTAATGAGTTCATGGGAGTGTAAGCAGTGTCCTGGGCTTCATCAAATTCAAGAACCTCGCCTTTGGAGAAAATTACATGGGCCACACAGATAGTAGAAACCATTCCACTCAAGCAATGTGGTTAATTCTAACCATATGTGGCCTTACTGAGGCCATAGCAGGGCTGTAAAGTTTTACGAAATCATAAAACTATGGAATCATATGCATAAATAACTCAAAAAATTTGCATATGGTAAACACCTGGTTTGGTAATGGTTTCCCAAACCATTCACATGAACAATTTAAGGTCCCATTTAGGTAGAGACTAGGGCATGATTGGCACACGATTTGGCCAACCGTGTAGCCAAACCATGAGATTATAAAATTTGATAAAAACAATTACTATTTTTTTGTTAAAATTTTATATAACCTAAATCTGATTTTTCTTTTCTCTTGGAGGACATATTTGTTATCAATTAGAGTGATTCATTAGATTTAATCCTAGGCTTTGATTATAATTCATCATCTAAACTTTGGTTTAATCATATTTGGTCTCATTGGATCCATGTGAATAATATATTTATTCATCTTGTGTTGTATTTCAATTGACATTGTATCTATGGAGTTATTTTGGTTCATGATAACATTCCTTATTTGTAGTGTATTTTTCTATTTCTTAAATTTCATCCTATTAAACATGAGTTAGGAGCATAAATATGAGGAGTGTTCTACCATGGTCATACAATAGGTGGTCTATAGATTCCACATTAGGTTTGGAGTTTTATATACATATATTCCATTGTGTCCATGAAGAACCTTCAAGTATTGACCGTAAAATTAATTGAACACCTTTATATAATTGAATTGGAACCTATTAGGTTTCCTAATTGAGTTCCATTTTAGGGTTGGAAATAATTAGCCACAACCTAGGTCACCCATGGGGTGTTCCCTTATATCTTCCCCATGATATACCACACTGTGGGGTTTGTGAGAGATTTCTATCCTTATTGGGAGCCTTGATAAATTTAATTATAATCGAATGAATGATTAATATAAAATTATGCTTCATTTCCTTATGATTTCATGATGTTAAATTGTTTAAATTATTTGAATTGATATTTTTATATGGGTTGGATAAACATATGGATTATGAATGGTTAGAAATGATTGTGGGATTGAATGAAATATTGATAATGGTAGTGTATTTATTGGATTATATCCTTGGATAATCATTCCAGTAGATTTTATGGAAATTTATACTCTATGGATCTTATTTGTGGTAGTGGATGACTTGGTAATTTCTACTCTTTAGGTATTTATTTTTTAAGAAATTAGGGACTTTTTTACTCCTTGGATATAGATTTCATGGACTTTCCTTAGAGGTAATCTTTTGACATTCTTCTTGAAATGCACCAAAATCATTACCAAGTTTCCATCAAGATGCTATTGGGACTCGATGAAGATGGATTGGTCTTCTATACATTGGATATAACCCTTCTTGGTATGACATTGGATTCATAATAATAGTCTATTGTGGATGCTGTAAACTTGATTAAACGGGAAGTACAATGTGAATATTTCATTAAGACTACATATACCTTGGTATGGAGATCTGATTATAGTTTTTAGACAGGATAGAGAAACACATGTTAACTTATACTTTACAGTTATCCTTGTTTATAGTGCTTGGTTGTTTTTCATAGGGATCCATGTTTGGATTCAAAAGAATAAATTTGTACAAGACTCTATATTTTTATTTATGCTATACCTATCATATACAAAAGACTAATTCTATTTATGTTACATATATTGGACTAGTTTTAGACATCATAGGTAGTGGCCTATGGAGTGTGTTCTCACACACTGTTTTAGCTGTCGTTGGGTACCCGAATAGAATTCTTGGATGCAGGTAGATACTGGGGTATGCAACCATTGTATGATGCTTGATTTGTCATTTCTTAGGACCAGTAGATAGCATGACCAAGAAATTCTTGGGAAACATTATAAAGATAGTTCATTTTTTGGTATTTTTTTATTCTGATACATTTGTTGTATTAGATGTCTTCTTCTATATATTTCATTCCATTTTGTATAGGTACAAGATGTTATCATCATATTATATATGAAACTACATTTCATATTTTTTATTACTATTATATTTGAGATTCTTATCTTCTTTAAGTGATTTATATTATGCTTCTACTATTTTTCTATGTGTCATACTGCTAAGATACACTTTGACATAAAGTGAATAATCTCCCCACATACACACACTAGTCCCTAGATACTAGTCTAAAGCCTTTTCAATATGAGGAGGCACACTTTAGGTCATGTGAACCACCATATTCGGGCATCAGTCATTGGATTTTGGGTGAGTATGTCTCATAGAATCTATTTTTTGTCTTTAAACTATCTTTCTCAAAATTCATTCATTGAGTGGGGTGACTCACACTCAAACAAAGATTCAATTTTCTTGAAAATTATTATTTTAATAATGAATAACCCCAAACAATTTCACTTTATAGCCACCCCCACCACCCCCCCCCCCGAAACATCAATAATAACCAGATAAGTAATATTTTCCACCAAAATAGACATAATATCTAGAGATGTATATATGCTCCCAATCATAAATCATACTCTTAACATTTAAAAAGAAAATTCAGATTTTTTTTATATTATCATATTTTCTTATCCATTTTATATTTATTTTTATCATCAATAGAATTAATAGAATTTTATGTTTTTTTAACGGTGAAATTTTAATGACTAATTTTTTTTAAATCTATCTATTTTGGAAACATAGATGGTTTTATTATATATCTTATTATTTTAAATGGATAAAACATTATTATCAGTCTTTGAGGAATATTATTTTAATATTTTCATAGTTGAAAATTTTATAACCAATCACCAACATTTTAACATATTTTTAGAATCAGTAAATTCTATTCTTAGTTTTAGAGTGTTTTTATTTAACAAACTCTATTTATTTTTCCTTAAATTTAAATATTTCATCAATAATGAAATTTTATATCAGTATTTCATAAATAGATTTCTTTATATCATCAATATCTTTTAGTAACGTGGATTTTTCTTTTTGAGAATATTCTGCATTTTTTCTTTTTGATATTTATTTTTTTAACATCTATTTCTCCCATTAAATTCAAACAATAATTAGAGTTCAATATATTAACTCAATTTTAATTATAAACACCATCTAAGAATATTCTTCAATAGTACAACTTATTTTGTCCCTAATTAAATTTTCATTATTCATTTTTTCAATAAGAATATTATCATCAAAATTATTGCTATCATTTTCTCCTTATACATCAATTTTTTTATCTTCATCATCATTAGAAAAAAAAACCATTTGTATTTAGAACACTTTTTAACATCACCATAAATATAGTATTTTTAATTTTGGAATTATTCTTAAATAAATTTTTAAATTTTCATTCATCATCATCACTTTCTCCATCCAAATTTCATGGATAAAAATTTGTAGTAAAGTTTCCAATATCTCCATCTCCAAATCATTTTAGTGGTAAATTTCATTTTTTACTTTTTTATACCCCATTTTACATGTATAGAAAATAATCACATAAATTTATCAAAATATTTACATAGTTCATATTCGGTTTTTGAGCCATTTACTTATTAATATTTGGGAACATTCTTAAATTTTACTTTTATAGAATCGTAGAAAAAAATCAAATACATCCTATACTTTTCTCTTTATAACATTCCCTCTTCTCATTTTTTGGGTGATGAATGTTTTGTGTAGGTCATATAAATATATATTTGTATGATCTATGCCTTCTAGTGATGAAACATTTTCATCGAGATTATCACAATGAATTCTATTATGTGTTTAATAGTGTTTGAATCATTCATCATATTATGAATACATTTAATGGGGATTACAATAAAAATCAACCATTTAATGAAGTCACCAACAAATTAATAATCACCCATTTTCTGATATTTTTACTTCATATTCTATATTTGTAACTTTGATTTATTATCTTTTTTATTTCATTCATAGATGGTATTCCACTTATATCAAATGACTTTAATAATTTAAACTCTGTATACTCTAATATACTCACTCTCAAGGAGTGAGGATAGTGTATCATCTCTGGATGACCAATAGTCCTCAATGTTTTCTTTATCAATAGCTTTAAGGGGGGATAATTTTAGATGTGATGTGGGAAATAATTATTAAAAATTCATGAACTTAATAACAAAGAAATATAAGATAAGGTAATAATATATCATTAAAATTTTGATTTTTATTTTCATTTAAAACTGGAATCAAGTTAATATTAAAATAATTCTGACCATTGATAGAATCATATCTTTTCTTTGATCATTATAAAAGATCATGTGAAGAAATCATTCACTCTAATACTAATTGAAAGGCCCAAGTAGGATCTATTTGAGCACTCAAAGGGGGAGGGGTGAATTAGGGATCTTTTTTATATTATTTTTTCATCCTTATGGAATGTTATTCCCCTTATATTAAAGTGTTATAAATTTTTTAGAAAAAAACTCACAAGAACATGAATGGTAATATAACAATTTACATAGTTTTCTATTGAAAAAGAGTAAATCGTTGTTGGAATGGTTAGAAAATAATCCAATTGTGAACAATTCACTTGAAAAATATCTTTTTTATGATATCTCTTCAAGTATGTAATATACATACACTTTAATTGGACTATGATTAATACAAAAACTCTTGTGATTCTGAGCACAAAATCTATTATAATGATTTTTGAAAAAGTTTTAGATTCCTTCATCCATATGCTCAAAATTTTATTATTGTGTTGATTTTTATTCTTTAGTTTTTTATTTCATGAAAAATAATTTTCTCCATATTATATGTAAATTATATGTAATAATTTCTTATGTCATATGGTTTTGAATCTGATATGTTTGTCTAAAATGTTCATTGAGAAATATTTTCCAGAAATTTAGTATCATTGATATAAAAATACACATCATCTACCTCAAGACTACTTCATCCGATTCCATCTTCTTATTAAATCAATATATTACTTGGGTGGAAACATTTCTGCTCTGACTTTGTGATTTTATGTTGTTGTCTGGTAATTATTTACAGTGGGTTTTTCTAGAACTATCTCTAAAGCACATAATCTTTTTCATAAATGAACATTTCTATGCACTTTATTCATATATGACTAATTTAAATAGAAAAAAATAGGGAGAATTAGAGGGAATTTTATTTTGATTTCACTCTCAATGAAAACCTAAATTAAAATACTCTAACTCAATAAATTCATAGAAATTTTCTTAATGATTTTAGAATGATTAAATACTCTATATTTCTTTAAATATCCTTATATATTTGTGAGAATATTGATTTGACTATATGATGTTTGGAACAAAAAAACATACCTATATCGTTAAATTTGATATCATTACAAACAAATTATGATGATATTCTAAAACTAGTGAATAAAAAATTACAATTATCTTTTTAAGTAAGAATACATTGAAATAAAACATCTATCTAGAAATTATCTATCTGAATTTTCTTTTATATCCTTTATAGGAACATCTTGAAGGACTTCCAAAAAATATTTCTTACTTTTATGACTAGAATCAGAACCCTTTCACAGTTGTCTTCATAATCCATCCTATTTTTGATGATCTTTATACTGGATGGTTTTTCTAATCATATTTTAGAAAATTAAACCTCAAAACATCATATATGTATGTCTGGTGAAAAAATATATTGAATTTCATTTATGTAATTTCATCTAAAAATGTTGTATAGTAATACTTTATTCGATTTTGATATCATCCAATGTAATATATTTTCAATCTTTCTTTATACTTCAACATCATTAATTTAACCACTTTATGAAATATTAAATCAGAAATTTCATAGTGCTTCAAATACATTACAATCACAAACTCTTCTAAGAATGAAGCATTTTCGAATAAATTTGTATTTTGTGACCATTTTCACAGCATCGTAGATAAGAACTTTTTACACCAAAAAAAATATTCACCACCTTTCTAAAAAATAATTGAATCAAGAGATTTATATAAAATATGATGTTAGACTGTCACATACAAGGCATATTTTAAAGGTATTTTTTCATTTAATTTACATCCTTTCTTTTTTGGGGGTTTCCCTAGGTTTTAGGGAGGAATAGATGAGTATTCATTAATTGGGCCAAACAGTGAGCCCAAATTCATATTAAAAAATAAATTTTGTATCTTTTATAACTTTTTCATTTTTCAACATTTTTCATCCATTCAAATTAATAATTGACTTCCCCTAACCTATTAACACCACCAAGGTAATTTGGAGCTTTTAGAAATCCATAACCAGGGGTTATTTGGGTTTTTGTCTAAGGGGTTGGGCCTGCCCGAAAGCCCAATTCCAGTTTTAAAAATAAAAGTTGATTTTGTTATAACTTATTCAATATTTGGTATTTTTCGGTGATTCCAAGTCTCACTCAAGCCCAAGTAACCCAGCCGAGCGTCCGAACTCTCTCCCACCCATTTGTAGCTCTGTAGAATCGAGATTTTGTGTCGATCTTCATAGGGTTCCTCAAATCTCCCATATTTGAAGAGGTAAAGTATTTCTTTCATAAATCTCTCAATTCTCAATATTTTTCCTCCATTACAGTTCCTAAATGATATAATACATCTTGTTCGAACGTACCCTAAATTTGGGCTCTTTTAAATTTCAGATACTGGAGTTTTGGAGTGATTACTTCAAGATACTTAAAGTAAATGAGCCCCTTTATTTCCTCTTTCAAATTACTTTGGGTTTAACTCATTGTTCTTAGGGTTTCTTCGGTTATAATTGAGTTTACTAATGTCCAGAAACAAGGCTTTAGAACATAGGGTTTAACTTTGGGCTTTCTTGGCCAATTTGTGTGGTTTTAGGTTTGATATAGTTCTCTCTTGGTGCGGCGGGGGTGCGATTTGATTTCGCACGGAGATTCAAGGGGTTTTGTTAATTTGGTAGGCGATTCCATTGTGTGTCCAATTTTTGTGAATTAGCATGCTGTTTTAATGGTACTCTAATGTTTACTTCACTTTAATGTTTCTGTAAAAATTGGTTTTAGTTGCATTTATAATTCAAATGAATTTTATGTTCCAATTTTTGGTGAAATTGAGGGGTTTCCATTCAAATCTTTTATTGGTCTATTTTGGGATGCCCCATAACTAATTTTTTTGTTTCATTAAAGGGTTTTGAAATGAAATTTTGTTTTAATAACTTACAAGTGTTATCATAGTGTGAAAGGTGGATATCTTAAAGAGCTTTGGGTGAAAAACAATGTGATGTTTTGAGAAGTTGTTTTATTGGAAATAAAATTATTTTATTGTGTGTTTTAAATGGTATAAAATGTGTGTAGCTACTGTAAAATTTGTTTGTGACCAGTAGTGATATTTTATATGAAAAAGTATGTGTGTTTTTTGCTGAAATTGTTTGAGCACAAAAAGGGGAAGTCCGGGTACTTAGGTGGGGCGGATTTGTACTAGTACGGCTAGTGGATCGGATGGGTTTTGTCCCTGTTCCACTTAGCATATGGATAACTACAACTCTAACTAAACTATTTGGATTATGATTGGGTACCAATAGGTTATGGGTATGTTCCCTACTAGTGTATCATGCATGAGAATGGATTTTTCTATGGTTACTCTACACCGAGGTACGAGGTACATAGGGCCCGAGACAACCTAGTGCTTAGGGGTGTTCCTGATTTTGATGATCATAGGATTTGTGGTATATACCCTTGTTGTGGGTTGTTTTTGGAAGTACATTACAGTAGATCATATGTCTATTTAATGTGCTAACATTCTGAAATTCTCGGATTGAAAACTGTTTTCATTTGAAAGTTGCATTTCTTTGAATTTTAACACTGTTTCACCTTGTGTATTAAAATTGCTTGTTTTGTTCACATTGTATTGCATACTCATTGGAATCAACTGGTGGTATACTATTGGGCTTAGGCTCACACCCTACTTACACCCCTTGGGTGTAAGTAGACCTGCTTATGCTTGACTCAGGTAAAGGGAAGGCTAAGGGTGATGGTGGTTCGGGATGTTAGTCCCCATCGTTGGGGCGGAGTTGCGGGGATGGCTTGCGGGTGATGATCCCCTTGTCATGTGGAGTCCATGGGGATGTCTTTATGTTTTCATTATTTGTTTTAGACCACTTGTAGTGTCTTTAAACTTATGTATTCAGATCTGGTTTTGTTAAGAATTGTTTAGCATGAAGATTTCAGATTTTAATAATTGATTGTTTTTTTATGATTTATGCTGTCATACTCGGGTAAATCGTTCCCAAACCAGATTTGTTTGATACCCGGGAACTTGTGCCAGCCCGTGGGGATAGGGAACGCCCTTCGGGACTTGCCACGGGCTGGGTTTGGTGCCGTTAATGGTGGCGACCAGATCCGGTTCGTGAAGAATGGTATCAAAGGAGGTTAATGTTTTTGGGTTATATTGTTATTTTGAGATGAGTCAGGATAGATAGGAGCTAGGACTGTCGGGGCTCGGGGTATTGGTTGTGAGTAGGGTGCCTGGCCCGCACCCCTCATGGCAGACCTTGAGTCACCAGAGGATGTTGGAATTTACTGATTGACTTCACTTCAGGTGAGACGTGTGGGCTGCAGACCACATGTGGACATCAGGCAGATGAGGAGTAGTTGTTTATTTTATTACAAGAATGTGTTTAGTTTGTTTATATTTGATTTATTTGATTACAATTTTCAGAATTGTGGAATTGACTATTTTTTGTGACTGTTTCATTTTGTAGCAACATGCCTCCCCGGAAAGCTCCCACACACCCACAGGAGGATGCTGGAGAGAGTTCTCCCACGCCGATTGATCAGAGGCTTCTGGAAACTGTGGTTCGGGCTATCCAAGCTTTGGGACAGGGACCAGCTCATGCCCCTATTCCTGTTAGGGCATAGGAGATAGGTCCTAGAAAAGATAAAGCACAAGAGTTTCTGAAAAACAAGACTCCTACCTTCCGAGGTAGCGCAGAACCCCAAGAAGCAGAAGAATGGCTCGAGAAGATCGAGCGTATGTTTGAGTTACTGGAAACACCCGAGGAGCTCAGGGTGAAGTGTGCCTCCTTTCTATTGGAGGGTCCCAGCCGTAAATGGTGGGAGTCAGTGCTTTAGTCTGGGAAGAATAAGCAGATGCACTGGGGAGATTTCAAGGCTGTCTTCAATGAACAGTATTTCCCTGAGGTGTTGGCTTATGCCAGGTCTAGAGATTTCATGGAACTTGTTCAGGGGAATCTATCTGTGATGGAGTATGCAAACCGTTTCGCTGAATTGGTTCGATATGCTCCGGAAATTGTCTCTAATGAGCAAGCGAAGGCCCAAAGGTTTGAGAAAGGCTTGCGACCAGAGATATACTCCCAGGTGTTCTTGTTTAAGCTGAGGACCTATACTGAGGTTATTGATCGGGCATGCATGGTGGAGATTGATAGGAAAGGTAGGGCTGGTTTCTATGGTTCAGTATCAGCAGTGGGTAGTGGCAGCTCCTCAGAGAAGAAAAGGATGCGGGAGGATCATGTGAAGAAAGGAGGGGGCAGTTCAGGCCACTCTTCCAGGCAGTTTTCTTCTGCAGCTTCTGATGCGAGATCGGTCGTGTGCCACCGATGTGGGAGGCCTGGGCATATCCGACCAGCATGTCCTCTTCCTCCGAAGCCTTGTTACCAGTGTGGAGGTATAGGTAATTTTCAGCACTTCTGCGGTGTGGCACGTCCACTCCCATGTGGGGCAGGGTCAGTGGCTTCAAGAGGAGTGCCAACACAGTCCGAGCCGTCGAGGATTGGGGGATCTCGATTTGGTGGTAGTGGTGGTAGGGCTGGATCATCTTCTGGGCAGATCCAGTTAAGGGCACAACCACAGACTAGCGGTCGTCCTCAGGCAGATACTGGACATCTCCATGTAGTGGATCAGTCACCCTCAGGATCAGAGGTGGGATCGTCGACAGTTCAATGTACCGTTCTGATCACATCTTCTATAGCTACTGCTCTTTTTGATACCGGTGCCTCTATTTCATTCATTTCTGGACATTTTGTGGACATTCTGAATTTTCCAATTGAGTTGATGTCTTTTGCGATGGAGTTGGTGACACCATTGGGAAAGAAGAAGGAGCAGGGCCTCAGGTGCCCCTCATGTGCACTTTCTGTGTCAGGGGTCGAGATGGAGTGGGACCTCTTGGTCTTAGATATGGACCTTTTTGATGTCATACTCGGGATGGATTGGCTAGTACACTTCTAGGCACACATCTATTGCTACAGACGGCGTGTGAGTTTCACAGCACCTGATGGGAGTCGTCAGGTTTTTCATGGAGAATGGGATCCACGATCAAGTCGCGCAGGGCCTCCACTCCCAGAGTTGGGAAGTTTTATCTTCCAGTTATCTTCTATTGTGCTAGAGTATGGTCTTTCCCCTGAATGTGCACTACCTTGTGTAGTGAATGAGTTTCCCGAGGTATTCCCTGATGACTTTTCTGGTTTTCCCCCGGAGCGGGATGTCGAGTTTTCGATTTATCTGGCGCCGGGAACACAGCCGATATCTCTTTCCTCTTATCGCATGGCCCCCACCGAGTTGAGGGAATTAAAGATATAGCTGGAAGACTTATAATCCAAAGGATTCATTCGCCCGAGCGTCTCTCCTTGGGCCGCTCCTGTGTTGTTTGCAAAAAAGGATGATGGATCCCTCCAGTTGTGCATTGACTACCGGAAGCTGAATAAGGTAACAATTAAAAACAAATACCCTTTGCCCAGAATAGATGATTTGTTTGATCAGTTGAAGGGGGAAAAGTGGTTCTCAAAGATAGACCTGCATTAAGGGTATCATCAACTCAGGGTGAAGGAGTCAGATATCCCTAAGACAGCCTTCCGAAGCAGGTACGACCACTTTGAGTATTTGGTCATGCCCTTCGGATTGACCAATTCTCCAGCGGTATTTATGGAACTTATGAATAGGGTGTTCCATTAGTATCTCGATTCCTTTGTTGTGGTGTTCGTGGATGACATTCTGGTATACTCTTGCTCTGAGGAGGAACACGAACATCACTTGAGGATCGTTTTGGGTACATTACGAGCTCACCGCCTCTATGAAAAGTTGTCAAAGTGCACTTTCTGGATCAGAGATGTGAGATTTCTAGGGCATGTGATCTCAGAGCATGGAGTTTCAGTGGACCCTGAGGAAATTAGTGCAGTAATGTCATGGGAGAAACCGAAGAATGTGTTTGAGATCAGTAGTTTTCTTGGCTTGGCTGGTTATTACAGGTGATTCGTTCGGGATTTCTCTCAGCTTGCTTCGCTGATGACTTCCCTCACCCGGAAAGGGGTGAAGTTTGTATGGGGTCCATAATGTCAGGCATCGTTCGAGGAGCTGAAGAGGCGGCTGACTACTGCCCCCGTGCTGATTTCTCCAGAGGCTGGAAAGGGACATGTGGTCTATTGTGATGCTTCAGGTATGGGTCTTGGGTGCGTGCTTATGCAAGATGATCATGTGGTCGCGTATGGATCTCGCCAACTTCGACCACATGAAAAGAACTACCCAACCCATGACTTGGAGTTGGCAGCGGTGATGCATGCTTTGAAGACTTGGCGTCACTACCTCTTTGGGGAGAAGTTTGTGGTATACTCTGATCACAATAGCTTGTCTTATATCTTCTCGCAGAAGGACCTCAACTTGAGGCAACGTCACTGGATCGAGTACATGCAGGGGTTTGACTTTGACATTGTCTATACCCCAGGCAAGGGTAATGTAGTGGCCGACGCTTTGAGCCGAAGAGTTCCAGTGCAGGCTTTGAGGAAGTCTAGTGATGAGTGGGAATTGATGGGTCTCTTTTCTCAGATGCATGTGGAGACCAGGGAATACAGTGGAGGGGCATTCATGGAAAGTGTACAGATGACTCCTTCTCTATTGGAGTTGATTCAGCAGGAACAGCCCAGTGATGATCTTTTCAGCGGTCTAAGAAGTTCCTTCATGGTGGGGAGACATCCGTTGATTGGTCGTCGTCTCCCGAGGGCATCTTGTTCTTCAAGGGTCGTTCAGTAGTGCCATTACCTCTGCGGAAGGTGGTGATGCAAGATAGCCACCAGTCTCAGTGGGTTGTCCATCCGGGTGCCACTAAGATGTATTATGATGTTCGTCGGTAGTTTTGGTGGCCTGGTATGAGACGGGACATAGCAGACTTTGTTTCGAGATGCTACACATGTCAGTAGGTGAAAGCAGAGCACCAAAGGCCATCTGGTTTGCTCCAACCACTACCCATTCCTACCTGGAAGTGGGAAGAGGTTTCCATGGACTTCATTGTTGGCTTACCTCGTACACCTCGGGGTAAGAATGCTATTTGGGTGGTGATTTATCGTCTGACCAAATCAGCCCACTTCATTCCGATTAAAGATACAACTAAAGTAGATGAGTTTGGCCATTTGTATCTTCAAGAAGTGGTGAGACTCCATGGTGTACCATCAGCTGTTGTCTCGGATAGAGACCCCCGCTTCACTTCTCGATTTTGGGAAGGCCTTCAGAAGTCCTTGGGGTCTCAAATTAAGATGAGCACAGCATACCACCCACAGACGGATGGTCAGACAGAGCGGGCGAATCAGATATTGGAGGACATGCTTCGTGCATGTGTCCTAGACTTTGGAGGTTCTTGGGATATCCATTTGGGATTGGTAGAGTTTGCTTATAATAATAGATACCAATCCACGATTCGAATGGCCCCTTTTGAGGCGCTCTATGGTCGGCCTTGTCGGTCCCCCTATGTTGGGCTGAGGTAGGAGAGACTTCACTTTTGGGGCCGAGCCTTGTGCAGGAGACTTCTGAGAAGGTCAAGTTGATCAATCAGCGCTTATTGACAGCTCAGAGTCATCATAAATCTTATGCTGACCGGAGGCGTCGAGACCTAGAGTTTTCTGCGGGTGACAGGGTATTCTTAAAAGTGCCCCCTCGTCTAGGCCATCGTCGATTGGGTAAGCAAGATAAGCTGATGCCACGGTATGTCAGACCCTTTGAGATCACCGAGCGTATTGGTAAGGTGGCATACAGGTTGGCCTTACCTTCTCAGTTGACGTCTATCCATGATGTCTTCCACGTCTCTCAGTTGAAGAGATACAATCCTGATCCATCCCATGTGTTGAGTTCGGAAGAACTAGAGATAGATCCTGACTTGTCTATCGTTGAGAGACCGATGAAAATAGTGGAATCCCAATTAGAGATACTTCGAGGAAAGTCTATTCCTTTAGTCCGGGTTTTATGGAAGCATGGGAATGATACACATGAGACATGGGAGCGAAAGTCATTGGTCGAGAAAGAGTACCCATTCTTGTTTTCCAACCGAGATTCATGTTGACTTTACGGGGCGGAATGTCCTTAATGGTGGGGAGAATTGTCACATACAAGGCATATTTTAAAGGTATTTTTTTCATTTAATTTACATCCTTTCTTTTTTGGGGGTTTCCCTAGGTTTTAGGGAGGAATAGATGAGTATTCATGAATTGGGCAAAACAGTGAGCCCAATTCCAGATTAAAAAATAAATTTTGTATCTTTTATAACTTTTTTATTTTTCAACATTTTTCATCCATTCAAATTCCTAATTGACCGCCCCTAACCTATTAACACCACCAAGGTAATTTGGAGATTTTAGAAATCCATAACCAGGGGTTATTTGGGTTTTTGTCTAAGGGGTTGGGCCTACCCGAAAGCCCAATTCCTGTTTTAAAAATACAATTTGATTTTGTTATAACATATTCAATATTTGTGATTTTTCGGTGATTCCAAGTCTCACTCAAGCCCAAGTAACCCAGCCGCGCGTCGGAACTCTCTCCCACCCATTTGGAGCTCTGTAGAATCGCGATTTTGTGCCAATATTCATAGGGTTCCTCAAATCTCCCAGATTTGAATAGGTAAAGTATTTCTTTCATAAATCTCTCAATTCTCAATATATTTCCTCCATTACAGTTCCTAAATGAGATAATACATCTTGTTCGAACGTACCCGAAATTTGGGCTCTTTTAAATTTCAGATACTGGAGTTTTGGAGTGATTACTTCAAGATACTTCAAGTAAATGAGCCCCTTTCATTCCTCTTTCAAATTACTTTGGGTTTAACTCATTGTTCTTAGGGTTTCTTCGGTTATAACTGAGTTTAATAATGTCCAGAAACAAGGATTTCGAACCTAGGGTTTAACTTTGGGCTTTCTTGGCCAATTTGTGTGGTTTTATGTTTGATCTAGTTCTCTCTTGGTGCGGCGGGGGTGCGATTTGATTTCGCACGGAGATTCAAGGGGTTTTGTTAATTTGGTAGGTGATTCCATTGTGTGTGCAATTTTTGTGAATTAGCATGTTGTTTTCATGGTACTCTACTGTTTAATTCACTTTAATGTTTTTGTAAAAATTGGTTTTAGTTGCATTTATAATTCAAATGAATTTTATGTTCCAATTTTTGGTGAAATTGAGGGGTTTCCATTCAAATCTTTTATTGGTCTATTTTGGGATGCCCCATAACTAAATTTTTGGTTTCATTAAAGGGTTTTGAACTGAAATTTTGTTTTAATAACTTACAAGTGTTATCATAGTGTGAAAGGTGGATATATTAAAGAGCTTTGGGTGAAAAACAATGTGATGTTTTGCGAAGTTGTTTTATTGGAAATAAAATTATATTATTGTGTGTTTTAAATGGAATAAAATGTGTGTAGCTACTGTAAAATTTGTTTGTGACCAGTAGTGATATTTTATATGAAAAATTATGTGTGTTGTTTGCTGAAATTGTTTGAGCACAAAAAGGGGAAGTCTGGGTACTTAGGTGGGGCGGATTTGTACTAGTACGGCTAGTGGATCGGATGGGTTTTGTCCCTGTTCCACTTAGCATATGGATAACGACAACTCTAACTAAACTATTTGGATGATGATTGGGGACCAATAGGTTATGGATATGTTCCCTACTAGTGGATCGTGCACAAGAATTGATTTTTCAATGGTTACTCTACACCGAGGTACGAGGTACATAGTGCCCGAGACAACCTAGTGCTTAGGGGTGTTCCTGATTTTGATGCTCATAGGATTTGTGGTATATACCCTTGTTGTGGGTTGTTTTTGGCAGTACATTACAGTAGCTCAGATGTATATTTAATGTGCTAACATTCTGAAATTCTCGGATTGAACACTGTTTTCATTTGGAAGTTGCATTTCTTTGAATTTTAACACTGTTTCACCTTGTGTATTAAAATTGCTTGTTTTGTTCACATTGTATTGCATACTCTTTGGAATCAACTGGTGGTATCCTATTGGGCTTAGGCTCACACCCTAATTACACCCCTTGGGTGTAAGTAGACCTTCTTATGCTTGACTCAGGTAAGGGGAAGGCTAAGGGTGATGGCGGTTCGTGATGTTAGTCCCCATCGTTGGGGCGGAGTTGCGGGGACGGCTTGCGGGTGATGATCCCCTTGTCATGTGGAGTCCATGGGGATGTCTTTATGTTGTAATTATTTGTTTTTAGACCACTTGTAGTGTCTTTAAACTTATGTATTCAGATCTGGTTTTGTTAAGAATTGTATAGCATGAAAATTTTAGATTTTAATAATTGATTGTTTTTTTATGATTTATGTTGTCATACTCGGGTAAATCGTTCCCAAACCAGATTTGTTTGATACCCGGGCACTTGTGCCAGCCCGTGGGGATAGGGAACGCCCTTCGGGCATTGCCACAGGCCGGGTTTGGTGCCGTTAATGGTGGCGACCAGATCCGGTTCGTGACATAGACACTTTCAAAATAATAATTCATTTCAAGATTATTTTATCAATCATTTCATCCTATGAAGATTTTGAAATATTAGATGATAAATATTCAATACATGACATCATATGATATCCTTAACCACAAAAAGTTCATTCAATGGACTCGAGTTAGTAAAAAATTATCTGATCCACTCAAACTGATTGAATGTACTTCTAAATACTATTTTTAGATAACTATACAATGTGATTTGATTATTATAACACAATAAAAGTCAGTTATTTCCACATATCATTTTTATCAAACTGAAGCTAACCAAAATTCTTCAAAACAACTTCCAGCAATCTCAAATACTCTTTTAGCCAACTTTTCTCAAAACTATTTAATATTTAAAGAAAATAACTCATTGGGTATTATGTCTTTAGTACCCCAAAAATTTAGTTTAAAAGAATAAAATTATTGATATCTAAGTTAACAATAAACACTGAGCTTTAAACAATGTTTGATGTATGATTAGAGTAATATCATATAAAAGTGATCAGTATAACCCAATAATTAAATTAGAAGTTAAAATTGGAATAATTAAATTCTGAAATATATATATATATATAAAGGATTTATATAAGGAGAATTTAATTACAAATTTATAGTATCTAATAGACAATTTTAAATAATGTTATTTTAAGATTGAAAAATATGACATATATAACACCATGAGTTTTTTAAATATAAACATTATATTTTATAGAGTATGTGACATGAAACACTAAGATCAAACCACTGAATAAAATATTTATTTTAATTTAACCTCTTATATATCTTGTGTAACACACAACCGTGAGTTTGTCTTATGTAACATGCAAAAAAAGATTAAACAAAATGTGACATATTATTAAATATTAATATTTAATATGATAGTTATCACCAAGAAAAAAAATTTGTGAGTATTAATAGTACAAAATAAGATATTAAAACTATAGTTATATATATACTAGAAATAAAATAAAAATCATTTAAAATAGAAGATAAAACTTTTTTGAAAACAATATTTTTTTCTAAAAGAAGGTTTAGTTGTGCTCTCTATGTATTATTTAAAATTTATTTTTACCACTTTTAAAAAAGTTATTTAATAAAATTAAATTACTTTTTAAAATTATAATATCAATATTTTATTTGGTTGGACTTTTGTTATTTTTCTAAAATGTTTATTTTATTGATGAATAGTGACACATACTATGTTTTAATTGAAAACCACCATTTATATAAATTATTCATAATGTTAAATTACATTTTAAATTGGTTATAAAGTAAAATTATTTCAATTATATATAAATTAATAAAACTTTGGTCATTATAATTGTTTTTTGTTAAATTTTATAAAAAAAACATTATACACATTTGACTATTTCCATTTATAAACACGCTTTATCATAGTGTTTGTGGGGTAAATATTAAGATAAAATGTTCAATATATAAAAATGGAGTATAAAAAATTATATTATATGTTTGTAATTTTATTAATTTATATTTTTTAATATTTTAAACAATATTTTTACAAAAAGGAATTGTGAAATAGATAAAATTAATTACTGCAGTTAAGGTGAAAACTGGTTTGTTGTGGGTTAAACTAAAAATATAAAATTTAAAAGGACCTAAAAATTTTTAAAAATATTATAGGATTCCATATTTCTAATTTATCCTTCTCATGTTTGAATATAGGTTCCTTTGGAATCATTCTCAAGTAAATGAATTTATCATTTGGGATTCTTTGGGAAAATTTCTGTGTAACTTCGAAGGAGGTTAACTTTTCCCACATATAAAAGAGAACTCACCAAACCCCATTAACATCTTAAAAAGTCCCATTCAATTTTTATAGAAAAAAATCCTAAAAAATAATTCCAAAACATCCTCATTTACATTCTAGCGCTATTGGTATGCCCAAAATATCATCCCACGTTCCTTAAGAGAAGATCCAAAGGAGGTTTCTCTTAGAGAATGTATTTATGTTAACAACGCTCTTTCTTTTTAATTATTTTTTCCCACCATAAATTAATAAATAATAATAACAATATAATAAAACTAGTATCTCATATATATTGATATTTTATTATATTTATTGAATAATATCTTTTCATCTCATTTTCTATTAAATAGGAAATGAAATCATTGATTTTGTGTGTGGCGGACTACCGCCTCACGAACCAATTTAGTTTGTTTTACATAAACACATTTAAAGGATGGATATAATGATGGACCCAATACAAGAATATTATATTTATGATATTATTATTTTCTATAATTATCATATCAAATATACCTTTTTACATCCCATGTCATTTAAAATGTGATAGCATCGCTTATGTGTACGGAGGACTAATGTGTTGTGAAGCGATGTGGTTCATTTTTAAATTACACTCAACATGGAATGTAATAAGGGTAAAATTAGTGAATATATTTTATATATATGATATTATTTTTATTTAGAAAATTTATTATATCACCCACTCCCATACCCTTTCACTCATAAAGGGAATTATATCGTCTCTCATTCATACATACACCCTACTGTCTCCATAAATTTATGTGATTCATTTTCCCTGTTAAACATTCATAAATATATAATAATTTACCAAATTAGTAGATATGATATTAATAAAATTATAATAAATCTATATATGATTTAATTATATATTATTTACAAGAACTATAACTTTTAATATGAAAGACGGATGAGAAAATAAGACAATTAACAACCAAAACAATGAAAATAATGAAATATTAATAAATAATGGGGGATAAGATGTTATAATATAATCGTATATCTTATTATAAATATGAATATAGTTCTATTATAAATTATTAACATGAATAAATCCATTATACTCAATGTTAAGTCCTTTTTAACCAAAAGGAAGCTTGTTGTAAGGGACTCCATCACAATTTCTCATTATTGAGGCATATTGTACTATTATTCACATAATTTATTTTATATGATTTATATAATTAGCCTTTGAAATTTAATATATTGAATACATCATTCTTCATGGTATTTTCTATTTTCATTTTAATTGTTTCATCTAAGAGGATTTGACTTCAAAATTTCTAAGTGGTAAAAGGTATTCTATAATATCCCTTTTGTGATTATTAACCTTTTATTTTGATATTCACTTTATTAAAATAATTGGACATTAAATTTTCCCAAAGTTTCCATATAATTTATCATGGATACGATAATTTCATAAACTAAATATCATTTATACATAAGTTGTTGTTTCACTTAAAGGGGGAATATTTATAAATCTATATCCTTTACTCAATATGGATATTTCATGATAAGACACGTTATTCATTAAAAAATTTATTATTCAATAAACAAGTAATTATTTGGGTATTTAGAAATGGGTGACTTCCATATTATGATATCCCCTTGATGTATCTATAGTTTTATTGGAAAAATACTAATATTTTATGAAACCCGAATTTTTAAACCATCTTGTGAAATATATTGACGATAAGGGTATCATGATGCATGACATCATTGCATAAAATAATTAACCATTGCCTACATTAAGAAATTTTTTAATATTATTCATTATATACTCATAATGGTATTATCTTTGGATGTATTTCATTCTCATTTTATTAATTAAATAGTGTATATTTTTTGTTATTAACCATTCAAAATTTATTATACATTATATAATTATGATAGACCTCTAATTTAATAAAATTAATTTTTGTTTAGTTATTCAACATTCTATTTTTATAGTTATACATGATATTTTTTTATAGATATCATTTCTGGATTAACTCCCACCTGAGTTTATTGATTACATGGAAAATGTGTTAAGTAATTTAACTTTCCATATATATTTCACTTCTTGAATCATGATTGATTCTACTGTACTTAAACCATACTAAGTATTTAAGATCACCCTTATTTTTTCCGTTCCTTGGGATTCCATAAAGTGTAATATGATATTTTTCAAGGATATTCTAGGGGGAATAATGATATTATATAAAAAAAATTTATGTTGTATTTTTTGTTTTCCATGTTAATAATTCTGTCACGTATGTATATTGTTTTCCTAGACTACTAAACAATGAAGTTCTTTGGGATGTGATTCTTTTATCTTATGTTAATGTTATAAAGAACCCACTTGTAGAATACTATTGGGGTAAGGGTCGCTACATTTGTTATCAGACGAAGTTTAGTAGAAACAATTGTAACTAGATTTAAGAAAACATAGATTAAGAATTCTAACCCTATGATATATCTTGAGAATAAGTATAGAATAATATCCAAATGTTATGATAAGTTAGATATTATGTGTTTTTTATTTTTGAAGCATCCCCATCTAGATATTATAGGTTGACAACATTCTGGAAGAGATGTACCATGGGGTAAAAACTCTGTAAAGGAAACATTGGGATTAACCTGAATATCACATAGTGAACAATAATGATCCTTATTTCACACCTTGTTTAACACTCCAGGAGGATATTTATAGTTTAATTTACATATTCCTTACAAGTCATTGTGAATGAATTTTTTATGTTATGATAATGAATTACCTAGGTCGATCCTAAGATGTCTTAGATTGAAAATAAGGTGTATTAAAGGAATGGGAAAATTATTTATATTTTGGAAGGAATGAATAAAGAAAACAATTGTTGAGGAAAAAATAATAGTATGATAGATGTAAATAAATCTCTTCATAGTGTTCCATTTTTAGTTCATTGTTATAAATGCATAAAAATGGTAAATCATCCAATTCAATTCACTCGTCAAAATTTTAGTCTTATACTAAGGAAAGACCTATATAAAAATAAAATGGTTGAAGTAATTATTGGGATTCTAGAATTATATTATAGATGAATGTTTTAGCTTTGATATTTTTTAAAAGAAACATGAAACATCTAAGGATTATATTAAATTTTTGAAGAAAATATGTCTCCATTAATGTAGGATTTGAGGTTACCATCATGTTTTTAAGAGTATAATATTGATACAAATTTCAAAGTCTTAATATACCCTTTGTATGTTCTATATAATGAAATTCTGCTAAGAATAAGGAAATTTTGGGAGTAATTTATAGAATTTGTATGTTTTATGGGGAAATTTATTTGAGGAATAATCGATTTAGATCTAATAAAAATACATTTAAAGTTACTTATAAAAATTTTGGTCAGTTTGATCATTATTGAAATTATAATAATAGTAAAATAAGATTATTAGACAGACTGAAAATAATAATTTTTATAATCCAAACACTTTTAATGAAAAGTTATAAACTATATAGGATTAATCAGTTATATTAGCATAAAAATATATAAAAATATAATTAAAATATATCTTGATCCTATTGGAGACTTTCTCCTTATATAGTTTTCAAAAGAGAGTATGTACCTATGTTTCTGTCTCTTCCCTTATAAGGTCTTCAAAGAAATCACCCATCTTCTCAAGTGTTTTAATGTACTCATCACTATTGAACTTTCATTTGATGAATCCCATTACTAATATAAGGTCTTTATTATTAATCCAGTCTCTCTACTCACAATTAGTGCCCACAAGAAGCCTTTTTTCCATCATCTTATTAGCATCCTATATTGTGGCATTGATAATGTAATCCCCCTACAACATTTATTCTTATGAATGGATTAGAAACTATAATTTATTCCTTTTAGCGACCTCCTCTACAACTGACTTCCATTGAGGATCGGTTATGGCACCCACAGTTATAGCCTAACTAATATCAATATTTTTTTCTTCATATTATACCTATATGTGATTAATAATAGCATGCACATGATTCATCTCCTTTGGTTTTGTTTTTTTAACTGTCCTAGTCTCTATTGGTTTTGGTATGAATTATTAGTCCTCCTATCTTTTTTTTATTTCCATTACTCAATTGAAACTCCCTAAATCTCATCTAGTATTCTTCTATATCGTATTTCATTAACTATACATTCCATGGATTATTCTTCACCCAATAGTGTCTTTAGAGAAATAATAATAAAATTCAACATTAGACTCTGTCCTATCTAAACTTTGATCATCAATGTTGTTCTATTAATATTGTACCTCTCATTCGTTCTAATTCAACCCCTAAATACCCAAACATTTAAACTGGTTGCTAGTTTTTATGTTTCCTCAGTTCTTCCTTTGTCTTGAACTAGTGCCTTCCCACCTTCATCCAAAATCCACTAGAGTACCCTGCTACAAACAATCCTGAGTATCACTAGTTTTTTCCTCAAATGTATCCATAATAACAACCATCAGTTCTCGGTCCCTGATCAGTTGTAGTTCCTTCAAATGAGTTGAATTTTTTCAGATTCTCAGAGCATCCACATCATGAATCCCCTCAATCTTCCTTATATCCGGTGAAACCTACTCAATCAACATGTGCTCCTCTATGTCACACTTATACCAAGAAAATATATCAGCATCATTTGGATCATTTGAATATCATCTCTAATTCTCTATGGAATTATTAGGAACTAATCCATTACACCCTATCTGGATAATCGAATAATCTTTACCCAACTTTGGTTATGCCCCCTCCCCATGCATAACTCCCCATCGAAAAAAAGAGGAAAGGTTCCCTAGGTGCCTATTTAATGCGCAATGGGAAACTCAAGAATCAAAGATCATATGTTTTTTGAAGAAAAATTTATCCCCATCCACAATACTAACACACTCCACTAGTGGCCTTAATACATAAATTTTAACACTAATCTACAGATTAATTAGGTGACTCCGAGAGAACGTCCTGGTATCGGAACATAGAAACTGTCCTACCAGATTTCCCAGCATCCATAATGTTAATGGTTTTTGAAATGGAAATGTCATTTTAGGAAAACAAACCCAAATCATGATGGGGGGAGAATACCATTTCATATGAAATTAAAATAACCATCTAAATAGGTATAAATTGTATCCATTCTCACTCTTTTATGTATCTTAAGATTAATTAAAAGTGAATTGTAGTGCCTCAGACATAAAAAAATAATTTTTATACATTCATTTCTCAGATTAAGAGATTAATTACAAATTGATATAATCATAACCAAGGGATAAAATATTTCTTGTGAAATAGTAAAAAAAATTAAGTATATTTCATTATATTCGTAGATGGTCAACTAATTCAACGTTAGTAAATAGAACATGAAACAAAAACATTATTGTAAAATATACATATATAATTAATTATATGATCTTCTAAATCATCATAGATTTATCGGTTTGAGGCACTTAACATTTCATTGATCATTCACTTACTTTTTATTAGTTACCTTTATCACTATCTATAATCATTTTCAGTTTTCCTCTATATCAATTTATTCACTTTCCTCTAATGTTATACACATAAAAACCTATTTATGTGTTATTCCATATGACCATTTTACATCCCTTTATTTTCAATTTGGTGGATATTTTATTAACCATTTTACAATGTGTTTTTTTTTTCATGAAGGGTATTTTCAAATGAAAAACAATTGATTTCTGATATCATTTTAAAAATGTAATGACATAATTTATTAATGTTTGGGAGAATTCCATACCCCTAGATTTTAAAATATGAACATTTTATTTGATAAAATATTTTTTATGAAACACTAAAATCCAACAACACATGAAATATATTTATTTTAATTCAATATCTTCAATTTCTTTTGTAGAATTCAACCCCATATTTTTCTTGCGTAATACATAATACCAAGCCTAAATGAAATGTGGAATATTATTAAAATATTAATTTTTAATAATATAGATACCACATATCCAAAAAAATGTGTTATTATTAATTTTAATAAATGAAATATAAATATTATGGTTATCTAGTTACCTAAAATAAAAAAAATAATGTTTTAAAAGAAGAAGAATGTTTTCAAGAAAATTATATTTTTTCTAAAAGGTGGTTTAGCTGTGCTTTGAATACAAAAATTAAAATTATTTTTTACCAATTTTATAAAAAAATTAATAATGTTAAATTAATATTTTAAATAAGAATATCAAAATTATCTTAGGGTGAATGTTTGGTATTTTCTTTGAAATGATTACTTTTTTGATGAATTCTGAAAAATGATGACTTTTATTTGAAAATTTTGTTTTTGTTGATATTATTTATAATGGTAAATTAGTTTTTAAATTGGATTAAATGTAAAATTGGTTTAATTATATATCAGTTATTCTAATTTAGGTCATTGGAATAGTTTTCAAATTGAATTTTAATAGAGAAACTTTGTAAACGTTTGAGCATTTTCCCTTTAAAAACATTCATTCTCTTCCCATTAGTAATATTAATATTAAAATACATTTTCCCACTTATTTTAAATCAATTCATAAAAATGGATTATATATTTGTAGTTATAAATACATATATTATTTAATAAGGAAAACATAACTTTTATCCAAATTGAATAGTGGAAATTTTAAAAAAATAATTATTGTGGTTTAGGTAAAAATGGGTATACCTTGGGGTTAAACATAAAATATAGGAGTAAAAATGACCTAACAACATGTAAAAATATTATATAATACACATATTAACATATTATATTTATCAATTTATAATCTGGGGTCATTTTTATGATTTTAAATATTAATGACTTTATCATTTTGGATTCTTTTGGGAAATTTCCGAGCCATTTCCAAGGATCTCCCCTTTCCCCAATTATAAGAGGGCACTAACCATAATCACATTTTCAAATATTTAAATCAAATTATATAAAAACTAACTTCCATATTATCCACCCATTAACCTCATTTAAATTCTTGAGCTTCTGGTACTCCAAGAATAAAATCCCTTGGTTCATTGTGTGGAGATCCAAAGGATGTTTCTCTTAGAGAAGGTTATTAACTTAAAAAATCTTTGGGTATTTTCTTCTAATTTTCCCAGGATAAATTTTCCATTTAAACATAAAATATAATAAAACAATTATATTCCATATAATGAGATGTTTTATGTTGATACCATACTATTTATCCATCACCACATCCATCAAATGGGAAAAAAATCATCCATCATGTCTATAGTGGACTATCGCCTCGCAAAGCGATATATATCATTTTCCATCGCCACCTTTAAAGAAATGATATAGTGATTTATTTAAAACATGTATAATATTTTTATGATATTATATATATATATATATATATATATATTTAATATTAATATCACGTATACATTTTTATACACTATGCTGTTTAAAATAAGAAAACATCGCTCATGTGTCCGGAGGACTACCGCCTCACAAAGTGATTTGATTTTTTTCCATTACAATCTACATGGAGTGTAATAATGATAAAATTAATGAATATATTTTATATATATGAGATTATATTTATTCTTGAAATTTACTGTATCACCTACTTTCTTACCCTTTCACTCGTTAAGGAAATGATATTGGCGCTCCCGTGTACGTACATCCTACCATCTCTAAGAAGCGATGTGATTCATTTTACAAGTTAGAATCTAATAAATGGTTCCAATAATGTATGTAATAATTAAATATGATATTTATAACATTATTTTAATTCAATATAAGAAATAATTATATCTTATATGAAAGAACTAAGACCTTCATTACAAAATATGCCTGAAAAACAAGATAATTAACACCCAGTACAATGAAGACAATGAATGATTAATAGTAAATGTTTCATAAGATAATATAAGATAGCCCTGGCATAAATTAATAACATTTCTAAAACTATGAAATTGGAGTACAAATCACATTCAACCAAAAGGAAACATGATGTAAGGGACTTTATCTCAAATTCCATTCATTAAGGTATATTGTAATTTCATATACTTAATTTCTTTTATATGATGTATATACTTCCCATTTTTCATGAAATATCATGAATAATTATTATTAATTTTATTTTATGTTTCAATTTTATTTATTAAATTTACTTGTATTTGACTTGAAATTTACTAAGTGAAAAAGTTATCGAACAATATCAATTTTTTTATTACAATCCTTCTCTTAATATATTCTCATTACTATGATCAATGGATATTTTCTTTCCCCAAATTATCCATATCATTTATCATGGAAATTATTATTTGTTAAATCTTCTACCATTTCTATATACAGTGTTATTTTATTAACTGGTGGTATATCTATAAATTTTTAACCTTTACGCAATATAAATAATTTATGATAAGGAAAAGTGTTGAATAAAAAAATAAATTAATCTATCTATGAGGAATTATTTGGACATTAAGAAATAGGTGGGATCAAGTTAATGACATCCCCTTGATGAATAAGTAGTACCATAAGACAAATCAGTAAGAAAAATTAAAATCATTTGGTCAAAATCCAAGGGGTTTGTAGCCAGTTTTTTTAAACCAAAATGTGAAAGGTATTGATGGTAATGGTATCACGATGCTAAGGATCAAGGAATAAAATAATATAGCATCTATTTAATTAGGGATTCAGTTTTTATTATCTATGATAATTTCACAATGATATTATCTCTAGATGTATTTCATTCTCACTTTATTGATTTAAGGGAATTTTTTCAGTTATTTACCTTTTCATATTGAATATTCCTTATTTAATTATGATATCAAAGTTATTCATTAAATGGATTTTTTTCATTTATTTACTTTTCCTTATTTATTTTAATCTATTAGAATAATCATATTGATATTATCTCTACATAAACTTACATCTTAATTTATTAATTAAATAGCATGTGTGTTTAGTTAATTGCATTTCTATATTTGTTATTCTTATTAATTCATAGTATCTTCAACATTAATTAACACTTTCTGAGAATTGTGGATCCCCATTATTTTTTCCTTTTCCTAGGATTTCGTGATGTTTACTTTGATTAATGGTCTAGGATATACTAGACGGAATAATGATATTCTTGAAAAACATCATTCCATAATTTTTTCCAATTGTAAAGAAATTATCAATTATGTATCTAGTTTACCAATATGAATAAACCATTATTTTTTTGGGATGTGTTACCTTGTATATTAATTAAATGTAATAATGTAAACATTGTCTCTATACTCCTGGGGTTGGGGCTGTTATAATTTTTTTTAAATGATTTTTATTGAATATTCTGCATGGATATAATAATTAACTTTTATAATATAAAGATATTTGATTTAAGGTAATGAGTAGAATTTTTTAAATTTTTATATCAATATTATCTTAGGGTGATATTTTTTATATCTCTAAAAATGTGTTTTTAGTGATAATGATAAAAAATCGATTATTGAAAAACTATTACTTCACTTCATTAGATCATATAATTTAAAATTACCTTTATGTTTTTTTATTTGATAGTAAATTAAAAAATTTGTCATTTAATATCAAATAATACTAAAAATTTTATAGCAATTAACATTATACTTGATTTTGGTATAAGTTCTTTTTGTGATTAAAAATACATTTTTTTAAATAAAATTTTTATGTGGAAAATTTGTTTTTATCTTACAAAATAAAATCAATTTTTTTATTGGTTATTTTAATGTAATATTTAGATAAAATTTTCAAGGAAGTATTTCAACATTAATTTTATGATTTTTCAGGACATGAAATGAATAAATATTCAGTTTCATCTTTTTAAATTAATTTATCCACAATGAGTATTTGGTTAGTATTTTGTGCTTTTTAAAAAAAAATATTCCAATTAAAAAAATCATCTATTAAAATGTATTCTCTACTTATAATCATCATAATTAATATAATTTAAAAATATATATATAATTTTTTATGATAATGAATAAGTAAAACAAAAAAAAATTGTGTTATAACAAGTAAATAATAAAACATGTTTTCAAGGTGTAAACTAATATATATAGGTTTTAATTCCATATAAACCTCCCTTAGTATTAGAGGTTAATGTGATTTCAACCATTTAATATCCTACCAAATATTTCATGTACATTTGGTGCTATTACCACATGATATTAAAATTATATTATTGAAATATTTTAAGAGACACCATTTCTATCTCTCCCCTAACTTGTAAAAGGGAATCTCTTATCCTCCCATGTTTACAAAATTTGAGCCTTATTCTTTTCCAAATCATAATAAAAACCTTAAATATATTATTTCTTTTTATCCTGGAAATTGGTTTCATCTCCTAAGACATATATTCCAAGTCTAATGGTTTAATTTGATGGATTTTTCTAAAATAATAAGATGCTAGAGAACATAAAAAATTAAGTCATAGATATGGTAAATGTTCTTCAACTCAATATTGTTTTGTTGGAATTCTTGATGCTATAAATCTATTTACATATATTAATTTTATATACTTCCCATTTGACATATCATATCCTAGATCCTTTATAATTCATTGAATTTAAATTTTTAAATAATATTATTTCAACAAAGGTGATTTGATTCAAACGGCACCTAAGTGGTAAGCGTTTATCATCTCAAATTTTCATCTTTGGGAAATATGTTATGATATACGCCAATATTCTTTTATGAGGTGTATATAATTCCCCATGGATATGTTGTATCATAAATATCATTATGTTCATGTAATTTAATATTTTTAGTTTATATTTTTTCAATCATGGGAATTATGATACAAAATTTACCAAATTTTTAGGGATTTTAATTTATAATATCAATATTTAAAAGAATTATTTATGTTAAAATTTTCTTAAGAAAAAATTATATGATCCATCTCTCCCAAATAATATTTATTTTTTTATCTTATGATTATTTATAGATATTTTTTGTTTTCCAACCATGTTTCTCTCTTTTAGTGCATAATAGGTCACAATAATGATTTTAAAGAAACCAAAATTTATTTATCTATTTAGTCGTGATTGTTTTTTATCCATATCCATATTTCATTAGAAAACAAATTCATTAACATTTTTTAACATTACTTAAATATCTTATAATTTCATTCTTAACCGTATTTTATTTTCTATAAAAAAAATAAATAAGAATATTCTTTCCATTTTTTGAGAGATGTAATTTTAACATTTTATAAAAAATATCAAAAAAAAAATTTATTGAAAACCTCAAGAATGGATTTTATAAATTTAATTACATGTAATTTCTCATATGCTTCCATTAAAATTTTAAATGGAAATCTTAAAATAAACTTTTTAAATTGTTATTTTAAAGATTTATATTTTAAAAAAGTGATCTCAAAATTAAAAGTTATTTTACTCAAAAAAATATTTTACTTTTATTTTAAAAGAATTTCTATCCATAAAATCAACCATATATGTTTCATATGGTTTAAAGGGGATGTATGAAAATGATACTAACAATATTTTTCACCTTAAAGGTTTATTAATTTGATGTTGAAATATTAATTCATCGTGTTTTATTTTCCATGTGATAAGATTTGATGTAATTATAAAAGTTTTTATGATCTTGTGGATTATATAAGAATGGATTATAATAATGTTATAGGTCGGTCATCTATATTTCTAAAATGAATAGGGTAAATATTAAGTTTTTATGATCTAAAAGTTTACACTAGTGGTTATCAAAACCCAAAAGAATATACATGCGAGGCTTTCCCTTGCCAAAAATAGGGTATAATAAAGGGTATCACATTCCTAGAAGAGGGTATACAGGATGTTATCCCAATCCTAAAGCAGGAACCTGGGTGGTTAGCTAAATCCTATCATTTTATAAATATATTTGTTGGCCGCCTTGAAAAATGACTTATATGATTATGATTATTACATGATTTATTCCACTCATATATTAAATGTCCATATTTCAATGTTTTATTCTTAGGGAAAATGATTATTTATTATCTTAGGATTCATGTATTATGATCTATTAGTGATTTATTATACGACTAGTGTTTTTTATTTAATAAGTTTTTGGTATGATTTTCTAATTTTATGCTCATTTTCTCAAACTATTATTCTTATCTTTTACTAATTTCTAACAATTGACTAATATCTATAATTTTTACCCTAGCTAAAATTTGTGATCTCCCTTTCTATGTATTAGTAAACCCATGTTATGAATATATATTTTATGTAGGGTATCAATCAGAAGTGTACTTTGTCAAAAGCAATTATTAGAGATTTTGAAGATCATTCATGGAATAAGATACTTATGTATCTTAACTCATATGAAAATTAAAATTGTGGTCCTAAAGCATGTATTATTATGTAATGTATTGAATATTAATATAAAATTATGTAATATTTATGTATTTAATGTTTGGGTTCCAATATGTGGTATAAAAGATCTTTAACTACTTCTAGAAACATGGATGAGAAAATTTTATGATAACCATTTAGATAATAATAAGTATATAAGAACATATGTAATTTACTTGACCTGAAAGCCCCTAAACTGGTTCTCTAAGTCATTTCATCATATGCCTCATGCTTAACATCTCATATTTGAGAGGTTTTCGACTATAATAGTGGGTCTCATAGGTTACTTGGGATGTATACACCCACTTTCTCAATGAATGACATAGTATATTACATATTTAAATAATTTAAACAACAAAACATAAACTACTAACATACATTACTAACCATTTCCCAAACAGGGCACAAACCACAACTAAACAATAAATATGTCACGTCATGATAATAATGCCAAAAGTATAGAAATCACAAAATAAAGAAAAAAACTGAATCCCTAAAATGGATCCTGACTCCATGTCTGGGTCCTCATCCATCCACAGTCCAAGACCAACTCAACACCCTAGAATAGGTTTTTTCCCTTATCCAATCCTGCATCTATGAAATCTGCTCATGTGCCCCATGGATTCCTGAGTAGGATGTGAGTACAACTCAATATGCCACCACCAACTGTGTCTAGAAAATATCAAATATAACTAAATAGTGAAACAAAGTATGAAATAAATGACAAGTTAAACCCATAGAAAACTCATGTTCCATTAGTTAACAATATTTAGTTTAACAATTTCCATCTTTATTTCCCTTTTCATCATTACACATACTTCATTACAATATTAATTTTCATCACATGATACCTCAGTTAGACATTAACATCATTTAAATAATGACTAAGCCATTCAATTATCATGCATAAGGTAATAAGACATGTTCCCTATCTCACTATGGATAAAAATTATATAAATAATCATAACACACGTACCTTGGATCCTCTATCTAGGTTGTCTCATCCAATGAAACTGTTAAGGGACTGGAGCCTTAGTCTAACTCCTCAACTCATGCACTATATTGTGGGGTATAGAGCATCATCCAAACACGACCCATGGGAGGATCCTCGGTCCATTATCCCACACCACCACACAATGTCCACAAACATATTTATTGATTTACCACATATACCATATCACAAACCATTTATAATAAATAATCATAACATTTACAATTCATTTTTTAATCAACAAAAAATCAGCATCAAGACTTAACCCATTAACACAATTACCATTTACTTAGCATAACCCATTTAACCTATTTCACTTTTCTCACCATAACCTATTTAGCATATTCAAGAATTCCAATACATAAACTAATTTCACATAATTCATCAATTCACTTTCATTATCCCATTTATTCAATTCAATTACAACTTATAGGTCATTTGACATTTTCACATTTTTTCATTTGAGCCTTTTTCATGTTTTTCACAACAACCCCTTCTACCATTGCAAACAACTAGACACAATTACAATTAGTGATTATTTAAAATTTAAACCAACATGTCTTCAAATTTATCATGGGATATATTCCAATACGATTGGACATAAGGAATAATATTAAAATTTTCCATGTTCGAGATTATTTGAACACTATATAAGTGGTTCTAACTGGTCAAATCAATCTCAATACATCACATAGGGGTCATAAGGGGTATAAATCATCATTTATACAACTATTTTACCAAATCCTTCTAAGGCAATATTATGAGCATCTAGATACAAGAAATATCACAACTACACATACACAAAACAATAATAACACTATGGTGTATATCTTTCATACCACCTACCTCGAATCTGAAAATGAAACCACCCTTAAACATATCCATAGATATTGATTGAAGATGTCTTTGAAGCCCCAAACTAAGATCCACTAGAAAAATAGGCTTTAATAGGTATGGAAAAAGAAGATCAAATCCACAATCCATAATCTATAAAAATAAAGAAAGGGGAGTGTTAGAGTTACCTAGATCATTGATCCACAACCAACGAAACTCTAAATGGTCTCTAATCAAAAGAGAACCACCCTTGGGAATATAGGGGTGTTTGGTTTGTCATTAGGGCTGGAAGAAGAATAAATTGGGAGAACATTAGGTGAGGAACTTAAAATCTCGAAGGATAAATTTTGTAATTGTCCACATTTTAATGAGGCACATGGTTTGCCTCATAGTTTTCCAAACCATGTGCGAGCCACTTTCAAAGAGGGTTCAAGTCACACGGTTACCTAGAAATCCCCACATGATTTCAAAAACCATGTGCTAACCATATTAAATTCCTATGTCTAAGTCTTCACTATTTGGCCCCCTCCCCCTATATGGTTTTTCTTGACTATGTACCACTACTTATTTCTAGCACGGTTTGGGAACATGGCTTCCTATAACAATGCACCAACCATTTAACATGCACTGGATAGCCATTTACCTTTTTATTTTGTGTCCCAAACCCCTAGAACACCCTTGAACCTCTTCATACCCTTGGTAATAATTCCATTAAAAAGTTAAGATATTGAAACCATGATATAAACAATTAAATACCTCCACAATGTTCAGGATCTTACAACCTAACCACTTTAAAAGGGCTCATCGTTGAGCTACGCCTCCAAGCATCACTGTGTTTCTGAAGAAAAGTGGATGGGCCACTATCCCCACATATTCGACTCTCTTTCCCAATTTACTTCCTAAATATTGATATAATACCATAAAATACAAACCAAGGGCACAATAATTCCCCACAAGACCCTCTCACTATGATCCACAATATGAAATGGATGCTCCCTGAAGAACACATCAGCCTCTAGCTCAAAATTCTCAAAATCAATAAAATGATATGGGTTATGGTGATATTGGTGAAGTTGTGAAACATTTAAGACATTTTTCACACCATTATAATTTTGGGGAAGATCCAATTAGTATATTTTCGGTCTGATCCTCTCCATGATCTCAAATGGCCCCACATACCTGGGAGCCAATTTTCCTTATTTCCTAATCTAATAGTGACCAAACGTTTACAAAACCTGAAGAAATACATAATCACTCACCATAAACTCTAGAGTTTAAAAATTATAATATACATATGAATTTTACCTAATCAGAGTTGTATCCATATGTTTTCGAATCAACTGAATCTATTCAGACGTCTCCTACATGAGACTCATCCCCAACAACTCTAATTCCCCAGCTTACTTCCAACACAATGGATATCTACATGGTTTACCATAGAGAACATCAAATTCGTCCATCTAAATCATATCCTAATAACTATTGTTTTTGGAAAACTCAATAAGACACAAGTTAATTTCCCACGATCCAATAAAATATAGGACACATTCCCTCAATATGTCCTCAAGTACCTAAATAGTACGCTCTTATTTTAAATCAATATAAAGGTGAAAGGCCTTACACAAAAATATATGGGCATCAAGTGCCCTCTATAATCCCTAAAAAAGTGTTACTTGAAGGGAAGACCATGATATGAAACTATAGTCCATAGTACCCCATTCAACCACACTACCTCTCAATCATAAAACTCACGCAGTTGATCCACGATGAAAGTATCTCGAATTGGAAAGAAATGTGCTACCTTAGTCAACTAATCCACAAATAACCAAATCATTTCATTCTTATGAGGCATCTTCATAGGTACCAACATGAAACCCATCACCACATAATCCCATTTCCATTCTGTAATATTCAATGGGGGAAACAAACATCTCAGCCAGTTATGCTCAGCCTTCACCTGCAGGCGAGTATGGCATCGCGCCACAAAACATGAAACATATTTATATATCCTTATCAACCAATAATACATTTGAGTATCACATTACATTTTGGTCAACCCATGATTCAATTCCCACTTTGATTAATGAATAACTCATATCAAATATTCTCATATACACATTGAAACAACCACATGGCCACGAACATAAACAAACCCATCAACTCCAACGATCCAACCGAAATGTGACTCCCCACATTTAAGACATTACCTTAAATCCAAAAAAATATAGAACCTGAAACTTCATTTCCTTAATCTAGATCATAATCATGTATTCAACTGAAAATGATTAAATGGTCAATAGCCCTTGTCTGTCTGGAAGCTCAAGATTCATCTCAACAAACAACACCATTATCTTCCACTCTGAGCTTGATTCTAGAACTGCTTTATTTTGGGTCTACAGAATCAATGCATCAGCAACACTATTTCCATTTCCTGAGGTATAAACCATATTAAAATAGAATTTCTACATGTATTCCAACCATATTTGATTCCAAAGATTCAAATCATGCTAAGAGAATATGTAATTCATTCTTTTATGATCAGTATACACAGCAAATTGTTCTAACAATAAGTAATGTCCTCAACACTGTAAGGCATAAACCACTGTGGAAAACTCAATATCATTAGTAGGACACTTTATTTCATGGGGCCTCAATTATTGTGAGTTATACCCCATAACTAGATCATTATTCATCAACACCTCCCCATGCCCAACACCAGATGCATCACAAAACAATGTATATTCCTTACTTAGCTCAGGTAACATTTGAATCATTACGGTTTTCAACCGCCTATTTAATATTTGAAAGGAATTATCACTTGCCTCATACCACTCTAACTTTTCACACTTCTTGGTTAGGCCTGATTATGGTGCTTTCAAATGAGAAAATTCTTTAATGAACACTCGATAATCCCTGGAAAAAACCCAAAAAATCAATACATTGAAAACATTATTGGGCTACTCCCAAGACACAACTGCGTGCACTTTATTGGGTTCAATAGTCACAACATATATTGAGATGAGGTTCCCAAGGAAATTCACCCTGTTAAACTAGAAAATAAATTTGGGTAGCTTAGAATATAGATGGCGCTATCTTAGTGTACTCAAGACGATGTCAAGGTGTATGACATGATTTTTGTGAGACTTAGAGTACACCAAGATGTCATCAAAAAACACAATTACAAATTGATCTTAGTAAGGGTGAAAGATTCTATTCATTAGGTACATAAACATTGTCCTCCCATTGGTAAACCCAAATAGCATAAAAACTCATAAAACATATACCTACTCCTAAAGGAGGCATGGGATACATAAAATGTTTCTCACCCTCATCTGGTCATACCCCAAACTCAAATAAATACTGGAGAACCTTGAAGCACCACTTTGATGTTAAAATAAATCTTTGGTTCGAGGAAGTGGGTATCTATTATCAACATTCATCTGATTCAGATTCCACAAATTGATACATAATAGTAATGATCTATCAGCAATACTGGGAAACAACACTAGAGATCCTCATGGAGATGTACTCAGATGAATTAATACTTTATTCTAAAACTCTTTCAAATGAGTTTTCAGTTCCTAGAGTTGTTGTGGTGCCATTCTATATGGAAAAAAAGAAACAGGTTCTGCTTTCGATAGTAACTCAACCATAAAATCAACATCCATCTTAGGCGAAACCTCCAGAATTCATCAAGAAACACATCCTGGAACTAATCCACCACATAAATAATGAATATCTCTCCTACTCCATTTTCATCTACCATAAAAAAAGACACTCTGGTTACGATTTTACCCAGATTCTGACAAATCATCTTTTCACAGCCTACCCAGACATCTCATTCATCACATTGGATATAAGCTTCTACATCATGATACATGAACATTTTCCTATTATGGTAATAATAAATATGTACTTAGTATAATACTAACCAATCCATGACCAAAATTAGATCAAAACCTGACATCTCAAATACAAAAAAGTCCCACAGAAATCGGTACCCACAAACCTCGAGCGCACACCGATTACATTGCATGATATTTTTGGATCGCGCCCTAATGGAATATAAATTGAAATAACCGTACACATATGTACCATTGATAGACCCAATAAAACCAAAAAATGAGTAGATAAAAAAGTGTTTGAGGAACCGTTATGAAATAAAACACTAGAAATAATGGAAGCTACAAGGATCATACCCTAAATAGTTTATGGTCTAGCCTCTTTGCCTCTAGGTGTAAACTAAACTTCCAAAAGTAGACGTAACCCTCTACCCGGGGCCTTGGTCTTAATCCTCTATGTTTCACTCCCCTGTTGGTATGGACAATCTTCTCACAGAGTATCTCATTGTCAACCTCTATTAGTATGGCTGGTAGAGTTCTAACTTCCTGCCTGATATGGGGTAACCAACCCCCGACCTACTCTCAGAATTAGTCTCAATCCCCTAAGAATTCCCAAATTTCAAGGGTTTCTATAGAATATCCTCACATTCCCCATTCTGTCAAATGCATGGCAGTCATCTTGTGGTCATGGTAACTAACAACACATGTGTCCCAATCTGTCGCACTGATAGTAGAAAAATCGATCACTAATCTGAGATGTTGTTTCTATCTTTTGACTATTCTATTCCCCACCATGATGCTGTAAATTCTCAAATTTAATATTCCTTCTATTTAATGATGTACCACTAAGTTGCCTAACTAGAGCTATGCATCTGTTACTAGAATCTTCCTTGAGATTTCCTTCTGAAATTTGTGCCCATTCCAGCACATCATTAAACCTATATAAATGAAATATACCATCCTAATACATAATATAATTAATAAGACCGTATTATAAATTTATCACCATATCCACCTCATCCCCCACCAAAGCTGGAAAAAAAGTTCATGTTGGTGAATCATCTAGCATAATCCATGATTGACATAGAGCCATGGGTCAACCTCATAAACTCTGCAGCCTTCTGTTATCTCAAGGTCTCGAGACAGAAATGTTATAAAACCTGTTTATGTAAGTCGTTCTATATCATATTATCAACATACTAGGTTTGAACTAGAATATCCTACTAGTTCTTTTTCGGAACTCACAACACATAATCTTCCAGCATGACCCTCATCTTAGGAGGAATTTTTAAATGAACATTAATCATCTAGATGGACTATATCCATAACTCGTCTACATCTGGTCCACCCAATATAAAAAAGTAAGAGGGATTTGGAGCTATAAATCCCTATTCATATAAAATAGACTCAGTACAACCCGTTCTGGTTCCCATTCCATAATTTGTATAAAAAAAGTGAAGTTCTAATTAAAATTATATTTTCCCCTGTTACCTTGATTCCTTGGGTTCCATTGCTCAACCTTAGGAAGAGTTTTCTCAGTGTCATTATCCTATTTCTCAACTGATACACGATGTCATGGTAGAATATTACAACAATTACAATCACACATCTCAAATCACATAACACAAAGCATCCACAATTTCATAAGGAAATCTCTCCACAAGCCATAAATAACCCATTTTTCATTCTCTATCCCAACCGACATCATCACATCCAGATCACTACCCTTGACCAATCCTACCATGGATTATGGTTAAAATGAGGTAACTAACATACATATTCACCAATATTTTTTTCTAAAACATTTTAAATTCATTTCAACATTTTCAACATAATCATTTCTTCTTAGGAAAATTTCATATTTCATAAATTTTTACAACCAACTTTTCAACTGATTTACAACCCTTCCCTAAACGTAATTTCTCTTAGCATTGTTAAACTTTATTTTCATATACCAATTTGAATTACCTTAATTAAACATCATTTTCTTAAATATTTCTAGGAAGGGAAATTCATTTTACCTTTCATGTCACATACACTCATCCCTTGTATGCCTATCATGATGAATGTTAACTATATCCATGGGTGGCTAAACCGATTTATGAATTCAGAATCTATTGAAATTCCATATATGAGTAAAATATCATTAAACGGTCAAATCACACAATAAGTGCATCACCCAATGGTGAAATATAAATAAATAGTAACAACAAACATTAAGAACAATTGTTCCCAACCTAGTAACTTGAGTTTTACCTCATATATAAGTTAGCTACACCAATGAACGAGCTCATTTCCAAGGCCAGACACATAAAAATCTCCCATTTACCATCAAAAATAGTAAGACTATGTAAAAAAACCCTCTCATACCACTTTATTACATCCCTGACCTAGAATCCATTAACTGGTTCTCTGAGGTAGGTAGCCACAAGACCTCAAGCAATCCTTCCCATACACCAGAGGCTTCCGAATAGTAGTGAGTTTCTAATAGGTTACATTAGAATAATATACCCACTTTATTATATTAATCCATATTAGATAACATTTTAAATAAAGGAAAAAATAAACTAGAATCGTTCTTTAATATCTATTTCCCAAATAGGGCATAAACCACAACCAAACAATAAATATTTCATGTCATGCTAAAAGTTCCAAAAGTGAAGAAATCCCAAAATAAATACATCAACCAAATCCCAAAAATGGGTCCTGACTCTAAGTCTATATACCTATCCATGAACATCCCAACCCCAAATCAACTCCCTATCATAGGGAATGTTCTCCTATATTGAACTATAACCATGAAATCTTCTCAGGTACCCCATGGAGGCTTGAGAAAGGTGTGAGTATAACTCAGTAGTCCACCACCAATAGTGTCTATAAAATATTCAGTCTAAGCATATTATTCCATTATAGTATTAAATAAATTCCATGGTAAACCAATATACAACATGGGTGTCGTTTAATAACAATATTTACTTTGATTGATTCCATCTTTAATAATATTTTCATCACTTACACTAACTTTATTACCAAAATCATTTTCATCAGATGATCAATGGATTATATATTTACATCGATTACACAATGGCCTTAGACAAAAAATTATCATGTATAAGGGAATAATTCAAGTTCCCTATCTCATTAGGGATGAACATAAAATAAATAATCATAACAAACTTATATTGGAGCATCATTATCTATAGTCTCGTACAATGAAAGTTTTAGGGGCCTAGAACCATAGTCTAACTCCCTAACCCATGCATTCTATGGTAGGGTTTAGAGCCTCATTCCAGCCTGACCCTTGGGAGGAGCCTCAGTCTATTATCCCACACTTACATGCCAGGTTAACATGTTTATTTATTCATTTACCACATATACGATATCACAAACTATTTATAATCAATACACATAAAATTTACAGTTCACTTTTCAATAAACATTTTAATCATCATCAAGCCTTAACTCATTAACCCCTTTACCATTTATATTACTTATCCCGTTTAACCTATTTCCATTTTCATATCTTAACACTTTTATCATATTCACAAATTACCATACATTAATCCAATTCACAAAATTCATAAATTTAATTTCATTAACCCATTTATGTAATTTAATTACAACTAAAAAAGTCATTTGACACTTTCATGTTATACTTGTTAACCCATTTTTCAATAAAATCCAACAATCCATTATGCCATTTCTAAAAAATAGACACAACTTCTATTAGTGACTCTATATAAATTTGAACAACATGTCAACACATTTATCACAGTATCTATTTCAATAAAAGAGGACTTCTGTCTTAACATTACAATTATTCTTGTCCATGATGATTAGCTCACTTCATGGGTAGACCTTAATTGTCTAATCAATCTAAATGCATCGCACAGGGATCATGAGGCATCTAAATCATCATTTGTCCATCAATTATACCAAATATTTTTAAGGGAATCAAACTTAAATCAAGAGATAAGAAACCTCACAACCACATATGAAAAAATCAAAAATAAAACTATGGGATATAACTCATAGACTACCTACCTTGAATCCAAAGAAGAACACTCCCTCAACCTTAGCATTAAATCTAGATTCGAGCACCCTTTGAATGTAAACCCTATGATTCGCTGGAAAAACAGAGTTTTTCTATTTATAAAGAAGAAGATAAAATTAACAATCCATAATCTAGAAAAATGATGCAAGGGAAGTGTTACACTTACATAGAGTTTTGATGCACAACAAACAACACTTCAAAGGGTCTAGAATCAAATCAGATCAACCCTTAGGAATATTTATGGAGTTTAGTTCATAGATAGTTCTAGAGAAAGAAGAAATGGGAAGAAAATAGGGTGAGGAACTTAAAATTCTAGGGAAAATTTGGTAATCATTCACATTTTAATTAGACAAACGGTTTGGGTGTATGGTTTACCAAACTGTGCTCTAACCTCTATAGAAGAGGGGCATAAGTTTCACGATTAACTGGGAACCCTATCATAGTTTCACAAACCACATATAAAGCATGAATAATTCCTCTAACCTAGTATTCATGGTTTGGATTTCCCACTTGCATAGTTTTCCTTGACCATGAAACCTTCCTCTTGGCTAGTATGGTTTTAGCACAAGGATTCCTCAAACTGTGTAACATGCAATGGAGGTCCATTTACCCATTTCATTCATGTCACGAACCCCCAAAACACCATTGAACCTCCTAATATACCAATAAACATTCCATTAACAAAAATTATAATATTTAAACAAAAATTTAAACACATACATACCTCAATGAAGTTAGGATCTTACAACATATAATATCACTAAAATAAATAGAGTGCGGTTTTTAAAGAAAATAAATCTGTATATCAGTATTAGACAGTAGGTGTGTATGTGAAATAGATGCACCAAGGGGTAACATCTCTAAATTAGGTAGATTTAGAATTATCTTGAACAATAATAGATCTTTATGAGTGGGCGTAAGAATTAAAATTATGATAAAAAATCTAATGGTTTATGTGTGGGTTTATATATATTTAATTTATCAACCATTATGATTTATTTTTATAGAAAATGTCTATGGAAGACCTAGGAAAAACCTTATAATGTTATAGATTTAAAATACCATGTCATTATATTGATATCCTATGAATGAAATTTATTATATTATTACTCAATATTATTATTTTTCCTAAATTTATTAATTTTTTTAGTCAATGGTTGGAAGAATGAGTAATCATTTTAAAGACAAACATGAAAGATGATGTTCTGATTATCCCCAATAGATATTAAATGAAATTAGAGATAGAATGTTAAATTATGTGATTATTACTAACAAACTATATCGATATATGATTATCATATTTAACATAGGTGATTATTAAAAAGAAACAAATAATAGACGATTAATGTTTCAGTAATCCAGTAGAGTAAATAATCATCATCATTATGCATGAACAAAATGTGGAATGAACCACTTGGTATAATGTCCTAAAGGAAAATTAAAATTATTACTTTCTGGAAAACAAGGAAATAATTCAATAAATTAGAAAGGGAAAAAAGAAAATTTTGGTAAATGAAAAATATGGGAAGATTTTTTTCTATGATGCAATATAGAAAATGGAATATTTTGAATAAGGAATATTTAAGAATTATTTAAATTGATTTTATTGGGTTAATACTTGGAGATATGGTCAATAAATTTGTATGATTAATGGTTTTATTGTTGATAATGAAGAGACTACAAATGACATATGAAAGTTATGTGTTATTTTAATATAATTTCATATGTTAAGAGGAAGAAACATTATTAATATTATATTGATTAATCCTATTATATAACTCATTTTTCTTATTTTTTTAGAGGAAATATTAAGGAATGAGGTGATAAATACATGTTTATAGTTTATAAAGGAAATGGAATGATTTAAGTGTTTATATATTCATATTACAAAATTATATTATAGAAGTTTTTTATCAATGATATTATGGTTATAAGAATTATGAATCATCTAAGGATTCCTCTGGAGTAGTTTTTACATTAAAGATTTTCATGAATATGTTTAATTACAGTAATAATATAGAAGTGTTATTAAGTGGTAGGTATATATATTTTGAGAGAATATTACTTAGAGAAATATCAAGCTTAATATATATATGATGTTGAGATAATAATTTTTAATTGTGATGAATAGACCATTGATATTTATAAAATAAACTGAATTATATTCGTAACTTCTAAATTTGACTATTTATTTTATGAAAAAGTGATTTATATTATATTTGATAATGTTTATTTCAATTTTTTATTTTTGAAACATATTTTATTTTTGGTTATTCTATTTAAGGTGAAAGGATATTGTAAATTTTTTCGAATAAAATATGTCTTCATTGATGTTTGATGGTAATTATGGTTATTTGGGTTGTTTTTTATGTATATGACAATAAGAGTTAATTAATGTTGTTTGGGGATAATATTTATGTTGATTGTGGAAATTTGTTTAAACTTTTTCAAAATCTATTGATTTTGAAAACTCTGGAAGTATTATTTATGGATTTTTTTAGTTTAAAAAAATTAATAAATAAATTCAATGGATATTTCGGTATTATTTTTGAAATATTAAATATTAATATTTAAATAGGAAACTTATTCCAATGTGTTCTTTTAGCATATATTATACATATTTTTGTTTCTATAACTAAATGGAGATATGAATAATATATTATCGTCAATTTATAAATTTTAAGATATATTTTCATTTTATTTTGGTTCTTCTATAATCAAAAATTCATATTGATAACTCCTCATTAAAATATGGTATAAAATTATGTTGAAACTAAATGATACATTTGACCAAAAGATGAAATTATGTTTATGGATTTGAAGAAATAATGTAATTATATATTCAAAAATTCATTTTTAGCTAAATTTCTAAAATATAGAAAAAATCTCCTTAGAAATGAAAATAATATCCATTTTAAAATTATTTATGGAGAAAGAATGGTCTTTTTACAACTCATATATTTATGAATTTGTAGTGATTAATAATTTCATGATATTTTTTGATCCCTCTCTATTAATATTTTGACAATATAGTTCTCCTTTATATTTATATTTTCACTTCCATCTAATTTTCACCATATCTGGGAAACTAATCATTTGTTATTTCAGGTAACCATTATGTATCATACATCACCATTTCAATATAATCTTTATTATCCCTTTTTAAGATTTGAGTTTTCAATAAAGATATTTTAAAATATTTATCCATTTATATTGAAAATAAAAAACTATCATGATTCAATTTATTTAAGGGGTATAATGAAACACCCAAATAAAATTAAATAAATATTATTCTATAGAAAAAATAACAAGTGACATTGAGCATTAATTAAACTTGGACATACAATAAAAATAATAACATATAAATGTTCCCATAATAACATCAAATAAAAATTAGAAATATGAATTGGAATAAACAAATGTAGAAAAAAATACTATATAATTATTTTAAATAATACAACTGTATTCATTAATTTATAATAAATAAGTATAAAATTTTCCTTTACTTCATTTTATGCTTGAAAAATATTTTTTCTTCAAAAAACTTTTAATTACATTTTTTCAGTGAAATTATAAATAATTTATAAAAAACATAGAAATTTACACGATGGAATTAATATTATTTTTAAAATTAGCTTTTTAATATTATCATATTCTGATTTTTTTTATTTTTCTATGACCCTTTATTTTCTAGTGGCCAGGGAAAATATGGATTTATATAAAAATAATATTTTATTTCATTATATCAGGCAATTTAAAATCCCCCTTAAATATTTTATTTTATCTCAATGTGAATTATTACTCCTTTTATTTTAAATATCATAATTACCAACATAGGGGTCATCATTATACATTATTTTATTATAAATTCATATTTTGGTGAAAAAACACTTTTTTTGAAAAGTATTTCTATGCATTTTATGAGATTTTTCATATAAAAGTAAATTAATCTATATTAATTAATGGGTTTCATTAAATTTATATATCATACATTCAATAAAATATTTTAAAATTCATTTTACAGTTTTTACAAGGCATGGAATGGAAGTAAATTCTTTTTTAAGCATACAAATGAAATTTCCTTAAATAGGTTTTCAATTAATTTTTCACTATTTTTAAAATTTAAATTCTTCCACTTGTAGAAAATGAATCTAATATAATGAATTATTTATTTGGAATAATTATAAATAATATAATATAATAGTTTAAACTATATTTTCTTATTGAATAGTAAAAATAACATACATTTCTAACCAAAGTTAATGTTAAAACACGTTTAGTGGGGCTTAAACAAAGAGATAATGGTTTTAATGGAACATAAGATTTCGTAATTCTCATTTTTTAAACTTATTTCAACCTTATAATATCAAAAATTAAAATTCATGTACTTTTGGAGAAATATTCACATTAAATTGACATTATATTTATAACTACAAAAAATTTCATCTATTATTTTAGGATCTCTTTACTTGAAAATTTTTATTATTGTTTTTTACAATAGTATAAAATAGTAATACTTTTATATTTTATAATTTTTTTGAACATCATGTGTTGATATGAACTAGAAAAACTTGGAATAGTTAAATAAAACACATATAATAAACTATCAACACTTTAATTAATTAATTATTAATTTTAAATTTAATCTAGAATAAAATTCAATAACCTTAAATATATTACAATGGAAGGAAAATGGAGGGAAAATAATGTGTAATATAAATACATGGTCTTGTTTTATCCCTTATAACATTTCACCCACGAATATTACTATAATAAGGTAATAGTGAGATAGTAATAAAATATTTATTTTGCAAATAATATTGAACCTTTATATGAATCAATGTGAATGATAACAAGTAATAATGGTGGTGTATTTAAAGGAAAATTTGATCATCGTCATTTATTTTTTTTCAACAAATAAAGTGTATCATAATTATTACTATTAGTTAATAAAATATTCAGTTATTATTATTGGTTATATAGATACATTTATATGATCATTGGGATTATTTAATAATATAATCAAAAATGTATAATTTTTGAAGACTATAATAACATTCAATTAAAAAATAATTTACATTAAATTATTAAATAGAAAATCATTTCATGGAATAATCTTGTAAGTTTATTTTTAAATGGTAATATATTTTAATGAATCCCTAAGAAAATTTTAATAATGGTGTATTTCTCTGTTAAATAGTTTATATAAATTAAAATAATGATTTAGTTAAGATATAAAATTCTCATACATCAAGAATTATTTATAATGAAATAAACTTCTTTTTTAGACTCATCACAAAAACTTTATCTTAGGGTGAATTAATATTAATTTTTTAAAAACATTTATTTTTTGGATGGGAAGAGAAAATATGGTTTTTAAGAAATATTCTAATACTTTTGATACAATTATAATTTGATAAATATTTAAAAAATCATTATTCTTATTTTAATTTTTTTTAAGGGATAACATATTACATAATTTGTTTCATTTAGAAACATAGGCTTGGAATTTTGAAAACCATTATCATAATCATTCAAAAAATTGTTTTTTTAGTTACACATGTAACATATTTATAATTGTTTTTTATCAATTTTATAAATTGAATCAAGTAAAATGAATTTAATATTTATATTTATAAGGTAAAAATTATGAAATAAGGTCAACTTCCATTTTCAATATAAAATGTTTACCATGGTTAAAAAATTTACCATTGTATAATTAAAATAATTTAGATGGTAAAAGTTATATTTTAAAACCCCAAAATACTGAAAAACTATTGTAACAAACGAAACTGGGTTACTCTAAAACTTGGCACCCGACCTGATCAATCGTATACCCAAAGGGTGTTCCAAATTCCCAACGACTAGTGAAAAGAACCAAAGAATCGAATGAAAAACCAGAGGGAATGATTTATCCCAACCTGAAAAAAACATATCTCATATATATAAACCTAAATCGAGAAGAAACAGTGTAAAATCCAATGGATATATGCCATAATTGTAAGAAAGATAGTAGAAACAAATGACTATAAAAGTAGAAAAATCTCTAAGATACAATACTAACTATAAAGGACCAAAACAAAATAGCTACTTTGTATAATGGTGTGGATGAACCCCCAACATATCACCACAACCTACACAACTCAACTGATATGAAACCTCATTGCATCACTCTAGAACCTTTACCTTCCCAAAATTGAAAGACATATAATGGTCAACGCACCCCTGAGGAGGTGCGAAGGGTGTGACCTAATTTTATCAACAGTATCCCACATAGGTGTTTCAAATAAATTCCTTGAATAACAATTCATGTATACTCATTTTAAATAAAACATGTCATGATAAGTATTAATGAAGTTTTATAGAAAACATAGTTAACATTTTCCTTTTATTATAGTTCTAAAACAAAAGCAAGTATATATTTCAAATAAAATTTTCTATATCTCATGAATATCAAGGAGAAAAGTATAAATCCAAGAAATAAAAAATAACAGTAGCATCATAGACATCATAATACCAAGGAATACAACATGTTAGGTAGCAAACTATTCATACCCATAATCTATAAACAGTGCACTATGGTACTTGAGGCCAATTCTATACACTACATGACCATGAAGAAACCAAAGAAAATGAAACCCCAAAATCATATAAATACCTAGAAACAATAATCTACACTCTAGGAACAATAAGGTTAACCAATATAGGCTACAAATGAAACCACCAACCTCAAAACATGGCTCGCAGATGCTCGAATTGGGATCCACCAACAACAAAACCCAAAAACATATAAGAAGGCCCTAGAATCAAATCCACTTCACAATATTGATCCAATGTGGAAAATAAAGGGTCATTAAAATGGATTAAACACACATACCCCAAGAACTAACACCTATCGCACCACCATCCACAAAAGAGTGGACTCTAGAATGAGATCTCACAATGGATATAGAAGAATTCAGGAAGAAACATCATCTTAGAGAAAAGTATATGACAATGAAACCCAAGGTTGCTACCACAATCAAAGACAACTAAGAAGAATAAATATCACTTACCTAAATAAACACACTGTAATTGCAAAAAGGAGTGAAACCCGATCAGATCATTCTATAATGAGTGGTGTATCCCAATGTTGCTTGAAAATTTTACCAAGGATGAGAGAAAGAGATTCGGGATAAATAACTAAAACAAAATAGCTACAAGCATATTTTAAAAACTATATGTGGGCTGTTATATGGCGTCTAATCCGGTTACATGATGTTTAACTATCAAAGTCCCACATACACCAGAAAACCTATCACCTTATATTAAAAATCCATTTTTTAAAACATTCACAACATGAAACATAAATTCAAGTAATGTAACCTTTAACAGCGTGAAGACTTTATCAACATGTACCCAGTAACACTAATATGACATGTAACCTAGTTACATGGCATAAAATCGTCATGTGGCCTCCAAAAAAAGATGGTTGAAAATAAGAGTCCAATAAATATCTAACATCATCATTTTAGGATTCCTATGAATTCTATAACAGACTGATACATACAATAAAATAGGGACAACCATGATGAGGTTAAATATGTACCAGATAGATCACTAATGGGATGTTATAAACTCTCCACCATAAATTCTTTCCATCCCTAGGGATTCAAGTACAATGTGTAATCACTGAAAAAAGATGATTCCATTACATTATCATAATCGACCCACATTCCTATGTATTGTGAGAATCTAATATGTGTTTCCACATTACTCTAAATAACATAATAAATTAACCATGAAATACATTCACTTGAGTTTCAATGATCTCGACTGGTCTCTCTAAAAGAGAAACATTTGGCTCTAACTCAATTTACTCCCTACTCCAAATGTGAGCAGGACTAGGATCATACTTCCAAATATATGATATGTGAAAAAATAATGATTACCTATCAAAGGAATTATAAATACTATTTGACAAGAATCCTTCCTAAGACTTTAGGTGACCTCAAATGGTCCAACATTTCTCAGATCCAACTTTCCCTATTTTCCAAGCTAATAGTGACCCAATCTTGGAGAAATGTTAATGAAAACCTAGTCAACAATGAAAAACTTCATAGGATGGCATCATTGATCCACATATAATTTCTTTCAATTTTGGGTTATAACCAGACATCGATGTATATCCTGAATCTTTTCTAGCATTACTTAGACCAAACTTGGACCAACTACAGATTCTTCTCCCACATCCTCCCAATAAATATGTGATCTACATGGGTCACCATAAAATGACTTAAAGGTATCTATTGTTATTGATGACTGATAACCATTATTGTAAGTAAACTCAACTAGTCCCAAATTTATATCCCTTGATCCAATAAAATTCAAGACATAGCCACGATGCATATCCTCCATGATTTGAATTACACACTCTGTTTAACCGTCTATCTATGGATGGTAGGTTTTTCTCAAATTTACCTAAGTTCCCACTCCCTCTTGGATACTCTTCTAGAACCTCGGGTTCAACCTCATATCTCTATATAAAACAATGGATGGTCTCCCATGTTTCCTCACAATCTCATGTACATACATCTTAACCATATCATCAACACTAGTTGTATCCTTGATAAGAATAAAATTAGAAGACTTTGTCAACTCATCAACAACCACATAGATATAATTCCTCCCTCATGGAGTCTATGGTTATCCAACAACAAAATCCATGGATACATCATCCCATTTTCATATCAGAATCGAAAGAGCCTGAAGCAAACTACAGGGTTTCAAGTGCTCTGCCTTTATCTGTTAGAAATTGTAAAAGCAGAACACATAATTTGTAATGTCACGCTTTATACCAAGCCACCAGAATCATCATCTCATATCATAAAACTTTTTTCTAGTGCCTGTATGGATGGACCAAAAATATTTGTGTCAATTAAGGAAGACTAAACTTCTCATCGATATTAGGACAACAACCAGCCTCTGAAAGTTGAGTATACCATCGGAAGAAGGAGTCCAACTAGAAACAATCTCTCAACTATAAATTCTTTCTAAAAATCTTTTAACTCAATATCTTATTGCTGGCTATGTTAGACAGACTCAAAGAGAGATGATGATAACTTAACATTGTTTAGAACCATACCTGAATCATCCTCCTGAGCATCTAGCTGCAACTGAGCGAAAAATCATCATAAAGATGCACTCCTTATTTTATTCTAAAACACCTTGTGATTTTACATTCCCACTAAGAATGTCTCCAATGAAATTCCCCTTCCCTGGGGTGTTGTCGATATTGAAGTCAAATGTATGAAGGTATTTTAATAATCATCTTTGTCAGATATTCATGTCTTTCTGAGAAAACATATTACTCCAACTTTTATGATCTGATAATACTGTGAACCACTACCCAAAAATATAGTGCAACCAACATTTAAGTTCATGCATAACTATATCATTCTTTAAATCATGAGTCGGGTAATTCTTCTCATGCGGTCAGAGATGAAGAGAGTCCTAATCTACCACATGGTCATATTAAATAAGCACGAATCCCAAATTATCCCCAAAATCAACAAAAAATATAACATACCCCTTACCAGGCTCATGTAAGATTATAATAGGAGTTGATGTCATAATTCATTTAGTTCATTGAAAAAATACTGGCACTTCACATCCCATGGGAATTTAACATCATTTCTGGTAATAGTATTCAAAGGTAATGTCAGTATAGAGAAACCCTCAACAAACCTTCAGTTGTATCCAGAAAGACCAAGGAAGCTCTGAATTTCAAATAAATTTTGCGGTTCTTTATAAGATAAAATATCATTAACCTTCTGTAAATAAACTAGTAATCCATTTTTAGAAATTTTGTGCCCAAATAAATTCACTTCATGAATCCAAAAACTATATTTTGAAATTTTTCTATACGAATAGTGACTTCTCGGAATTTCTTGAACCAAACTCAGATGATACTCTTTCTCTTTCTCAGATTTCAAATTTACTAGAATATCATCCATGAAAAATGCCAAAAAAGAATCAATATATTTATGGAATATCTGATTCATCAAATCCATACAAACTAAAGGAGTGTTAATCAATCCAAAATGCAACATAATATATTCATAATGGCCATACCTTCTCCTGATTTTTGTCTTTGGTACACTAGAATCTTGAACTCTGAGCTGATAATTGCCCAACCGAAGATCAATCTTCCAGAACCACTTCCCCCTTTAATTTATCAAATAAAAAAATTACATGAGTAAAAGGATATTTGTTTTTAATGATACCCAATTCAACTTTTGATAGTACACACACAAATAATGTGAACCATCTTCTTTCTTAGTAAAGAGAACAGATAATTACCAAGGTAAAACACTAGGGTGAGAAAAACCTTCTACCAATAGGTCATCCAACTAAATTTCATCTCTTTCAACTCTTCTAGTTCCATACGGTAAGAATGTATTGATATCGGCTGCGTACCTGGAATTATTTCAATTGTAAACACTATATATCTCTCTGAAGGAAGACTAGATAAGTCATCTAGGAAAACATTAGTAATGCCTTGAAAAAAATAGGAAGGTAAAAAATAAGGTAAATGTCATTGGGATCAAACACAATAGCAGACAAAAAACTTCTGATCTATAACCAGGAAGGCCCTGCACATCTTGATCTCGTGTCCCACTCCCCATGAAACACAAGAGAGCTCTCATCGGTAGTAAGAAATGAGACATGTTGATGATAACAATAATACCCATCTAAATCAGAAACAAGCCAATATATACCTATGATGACATAAAATAGATCCAAATTAAGTATGAGAAAATCATAGAACAACTCTGTATCAACAACTATTAATGAACAAGGACACCAAAACCCATGCTCTCTCCTCTTTCCATGAGGTGTTTCTAACTAAACTCTAAATGAAATAAGTTACATTGTATTTTTAGGCATATTGAAAAAATGTTCTGATATAAATTAGTGAGAGGTACTAGTATCAAATAAATCAATTTCTACTACGGATGAAAGAAGGATAGTACGTATCATTATTTTCAGATTTACAATGATTTTTTCTAGAAACTCAGCTACTGTGTGAAAGTGTATTACTCTAGAGTCATGTAGCTACATCCCTCTGATCATTGAAGATTCTGACTGTGTTAGGTCCACAGGGCTGAATACCCTGAGAGGGGGGGGGGGTGAATCAGGGTATGACTAATTTAAAATTAACGCATGTTCTGATCTTGTTTCGCTATTTAGAAAAACACTCTTCTCTCTCTTTCATGTGGAACAAATTAAACATAAAGTAAAGCATGCACAGGACACGACAATTTTACTTGGTTCACCGCAAAGTGCTACGTCCATGGAGCATACGCCGACAAGTTGTCGGTCGTACCAATTCCACTAAACTTCACTAGATTTGGATTACAATGTTCGGGCTAGATCACTTCTATGCCCAGGATCAATGCCTTTACAAGGTTTAGGGTCAGCTCACTACATCCCCAAGGGTCACTCCCTGTTTCTCTCTCTCTGGCTCACTGCCGGTGGAGAGGATAACATCCTTTCTCTTCCTTTGCTCACTGCTCTTGGAAGGAATCCACTCACGGTTTATAGGCCTATAGGTCTCTTCATCTGCATGAAGTAATGCATCTTCCTCTGTAATTAGATGCTCTATTGAAGCCCAAATTTCACCCGTAGATGAATATCTCTTTGCACCGAAGGAATCAGGCAAACTTCTAGCTTCCACGCAGCCCGAAAATCACTGCTAGAACCAAACCTTACTTGGAGCGCAAGTCTTTCTCGGTGCGCAAGTATCGGCGCGCAAGTCACAACCGGTGCAAAAGTCCTCCTCAGACACTTGCGCGACACAATCTTCTTCAACTCAAAACTTGCACGACACACTTCCTTTTACGCCCAATCCAATATTGGCGCGCAACTTCAAACACTGGCGTGCAACTTCTCTTGTGCGACCCACACACACCACTTTCGCGACCACCACACCTGCATGACGGGAGCTCTGATTTATCAAAGTGTTGAACTCCAGTTGAGAATGAAGAGGGGTGGTCCAGTATATATAGGCAAATTGACCACCATGCGCGACCCAATCTCGTCACGCAAGTCTTCTGTCCTTCTAGAAACTTGCACGACCAACACCCAAACATGCGCGAACCTATTTCCTTAGCAATATTTTGATCTTCTAATCTTGAAAACATATGGCATGAAAGTTTCCTATTCTCCAAGTCCTCGGCGCGCAAGTCCCTTTGCCCAAAACACTTTTCTTCATTTGTCGATTTTCAGGCCCCAAAATTTGGCAAACACTGGAAAACGGCGCCACCTTATATTTTTTCTTTTGTACCGCCTCTAGATCATCCATTCCTTTTGTCGATGTTCTTGAATCAATCATGGATCGTTGTCCTCAGCTCTTGAACTCAACATTCCATCATGAAATCCTCTTTGTCAACAAATTTGTATGTCATTGTTTTGATTTTTCAATAATCACCACTAAGATGTCCACTATGTCAACAAACACAATCCCCTCAAAAATGCTTCAATGATGCCTTGAGAGATTTTTTCCCAACAATATCCCCCTTTGTGTTTGTTGACAACTCTTTTATGGAAATATACATCGTTAATTCTTCAGCCACCATTCGCCTTTTGCGATTCTGATAGCGATCAAGGATTTACTCAACACATACTCTATGACCACATGAGAAATGCTCAGTGTGAGAAACATGAGTAAATGAAAAGTTCATCAATGAATCACTTCGTCTCTGACATCCACTGTTGACACCAAACTGATACCAACTTGTACTAAACTGATACCAATTATTTATGGACTTGTTGGAAGACCATTTTTGGTTTGGAAATATTTTTACCACATTCCAACACTACTCTTCTTCTTTAATCACGATCTGCAGCTGTCGTGATATGTATTCATTGATCGACAACTTCTAGCATCGTCAGATTTAATACGCTCCCCCTTTCTGTTCACAGCTTCATCCCTTATCAGCTTAAAAACCTCTTTAGCCCTATTTCATGTGTTTTCCACGCTAAGTTCTGGCTAAGCATGTTCAACTAGCTTCAACTCCCCCTATATGGCTACTCCACTTGTCATCTTACCCCCATATCATTCATGATTTATCAAATCTCCACATTGTCTCCCCCTTGAACAATCACTATTTTCTCCCCCTTTTTCAACGAACCCAAAGGACACTCTTTTGTAGTCTGTAACATAGTAGAGAACACATATCATCTCATTAGAGAAAAACACATCATACCTCGGGGAGAGGGGGAGGGTAGGTTCCACATCCACACTATTTCCAGTGCGGGGAATTGACTAAACTCCCAGAGCCAGTCGATGCCTCTCAAAATCTTCCTTCGGTAAGGTCTTTGTCAGAATGTATGTAACCTGAAGCTCTGTAGGCACATACTCCAACTTCACGATTCCCTACTCAACCTTCTCCTTGAAAAAATTATACTTTATCTCAATGTTCTTTGTCCTTGAGTGATGGATGGGATTTTTGCTAAGATTGATAGAACTTGAGTTATCACACTGGATTCCGATCAGAGACTTTACTTCAACCACCTTATCATCAAGCTGCTACTTCATCCACAATAACTGTGTGCATACTTGAGTGGCAACAATATACTCAGCTTCTACGGTGCTCAATGAAATGAAATCTTTCTTCTTGCTTAGCTAAGAAATACACAATACACCAAGATATAATGCACCACCTGACGTTTATTTTCTATCATCTGCTGAACCGGCCCAGTCTGCATCAGTATATCCCAATAACTCTATATGAGATTTGTCAGTATATGTCAAGCCGAAATCCACTATTCCCTGGATATACCGAAGTATTCTTTTCACTGAAAGATTGTGGATTTCCTTGGGATTACTCTGATATCTCGCTGGTTGGCATTGCTGAATACAATATTAGTCCTTGTTGTGGTTAAGTACAACAGACTTCCAATGATTTTCCTGTATTCTGTGATATTAACGGCCTTGCCATCCTCATCTTTTGATTGTTTCATCTGGGTAGGAACCGGAGTCTTCATCTCCTTGGAATTCTCCATTCCAAACCTTCTCAAAACCTCTTCGGCGTATTTGTATTGAGAAAAGAAAGTTCCATTACTTCCTTGTGTCACCTGTAATCCAAGGAAAAATGTTAGCTCTACAGTCATTGATATTTCAAACTCATTTTTCATGAATTCGGAAAATTGTTTGCACTAAGCTTCATTTGATCAGCCAATTATTATGTCATCAACATAAACCAACACCATAATCCTTTGATTACTTGCATTTATCAAATAAAGATTGTAATCAACTCCCTCACGCTGAAAACCAAGCTTCTTTAAGTAGTGATCAAATCTTGAGTACCATGACCTTGGTGATTGTTTCATCCCATACAACTCCATTTTCAGCCTGCAAACGTTGTTATCATCCTCATGAATGAGAAAACCATCTGGCTGCTCAATGTAGGCCTCTTCTTCCAGAACCCCACTCAATAATGCGGATTTCACATCTATTTGGAACACTTTGAACATTCATTGCACTACCATGGCAAAAAATAATCTGATTGTCTCCATCCTCGCAACAGGTGAAAATGTCTCATCAACATCTATTCCCTCGATCTGGGAGTAACCCTTGCAAACTAGTCGTTCTTTGTTCCGAATCACTGTTCCATCTTCATTCATCTTGTTGCGATATAACCATTTAGTCCCGATGACATTCTTATCTACTGGCCTCGAAACAATCTCCCATGTTTGATTCTTCTCGATCTGATCTAGCTCTTCATTCATAGATTGAACCTAGTATTCATCTTCAGCTGCATCGGAAAAACATTTCGGGTCCACCTAAGATAAAAATGATGTTTGCTTTAATGACTTCATTCTCCTTGTCTGAGATAGAGCCGACTAATCACCAATGATACTCTGCATGTCAATTTCAGCTCAACTCTTTGACTATTGTGCAGATGAGGATTTTTCCTTTAAAAATCAGTATTAGTCACTTATGCTCCCCCTTTGTTTCTTTCCTCTTCATCATGTTTATCAAGAAATTTCTCACTATTTCACTGTTCAGTGGAATCATTACTTTAAACTACTTCTCGCAACTTCTTGGTATCTTGAAAACAGTCAGTAGATACTATGGTGTTAGAGAAAAATAGGTAAGCATGACATTCATGATTATTTCTGCTTTTCTGACAATAAGTCTTCCCTCGATTGAAAAAATCCTGAGCTGATTCATCCGATTATTACATTGATGGATCTTGCATCTGATTTTGTTATTGAATACTCCCCCTATGTTATGAAACCCTTCCCAAGGTTTGGCCCAACTTTTAAACCCATAACATTCTTCTTTTTCTACACCATCTATTCTCATATTCCACATGGAATTGATCCATTAACAAAATCTCTAAGCCTACTGAGTTGGAACTCCGTGTAGGAAACAAGAGTTAGAGTTAATAACACAATCACTTCCTAGTGTACTATATTGCTCTCTTTCTTCTTCAACTCTAGGACCTGATCTAGAGCATATTACTTCTTCACTTTGCATCCTTAGATGCCACATTTCCTTGGATCGTATCTCCCTAGAACCTGAAACACATAAATCACCAGTTAATAGCATTTACATACATAGGGAGAGGGGGATTCTTCCAGACTCCTCAAGATGAGGATTGTGTTTGATCATGATGGGTCAACCCTTTGATTCATTCTTGTAGAGCATAACACTACTTCCTAGCTTCTTCTAGCTGCCCATCCAACTTCAAATGCTCTGGCCATATGACTAAGCATTCTTCACCTGCATGCTGATTCTTTTTCTGATATGAAGATTCTGCAGGCCTGGCCTTTCTCGCAATTTGGGGTTTAATCATACTAGTACACATTTCTATCTTTGATGTTTTACCAAAATTCCATTTTCATTGATTATTTCTCTGAGCAGGAATCTCTTTTCCATCTATCTTCCTTTGCTTCTTCGACCATTGTATGGACCGTCCTCTTTTCTCCACTTCTTGTTGTGGCACATGGATTGAAAAATTTTCAATGCATTCTTTGTTTATTTTCATCTTATCATATTTCAGATTCACCACACTATTTTTTATTGGTGGTGGGTCCTTTACTGAACTTACATTATTCTTACTCACAACTGAAGCATTTCATCCCTTTTTCTTCCATATTTTCTCATGTTCTTTCTTAGAGGGTGGTTATGTGTGTGACAGAGAAGGTGACTGATACACCTTTCGTTTGGCTCTATGTGATTCCCCTGAGGCTCTAAGCCTATTCTTCTCCTTACCACGTTGTCTCCTAGTGTAGAATTTCTCGTTATGCATCACCGGAGTCAAGAATCTCATTTTGAATTCCTTTTACTTTCTTGCATTCTTCTTGCTACAATTTCGTGCCAAATGCCCATAACCTGAACATATAAAACATCTTCCATCAAAGGAATACCTTGTTTCGTCATTTCCATTTCAAGATGCTGATACACCTTGATTTCTTCTTCTAACACGAGGCTCTTGAGGTTCCTGACACATACTCATGGTGTGTCCCATTCTTCCACAGTAATAGCATCTAACATATGATTTCCTCTAAGAGATTCTTCTTTATGATTTCTCATGACACATCTTCTTCATCTCAGATCTAGAAATGTTTCTATTTTCATAGCCTGAGATGTATTTCGGTGCCTCTAGACAGAAGCTTGATGTGTGGCCATGAATGCCGCAGAAATGGAACATGTCTTCACTACTTCTTGGAACTGTCCTCTTAGGCCTATCTCCAGCACATACAAGCTTTTCTCTACTTTTGGAACTATTCACAGCTCTCCTTCTATCATGCACAGGAGGGGATTCATCAAATCCAATGCCAGATTATCCCAAACTATACAGTCTTTGAGTTGAGAAAATATTTTGTTGTTTCTCCTCAGAAATCTCATACTTCCTTTTCATTTTACCCTCACCTTCTGAAGGAAAATCAAATAGTAAGTGTAGTGCATCCTTAAACATAGGTTTATCTTTGGATTTAGACTTCTCCATTTCATTCTTAACTGATTCTATCTCTTCTTCCAACTTTTGAATCTGTATATCCCTTGATTCATGTTGGACATCAAGTTATCCCTTGAGAAGCTTCCCTCTACTAATATCATCTAACAATTCACGTGTCAACTTATCCACCATGTCACTCTGCTCCTTTACATTACATTTTTCCTCAAAACCAGATTCAGTGACAGATTCATTCTCTTATTGTAGCTTTCGATTCATCTGAACTTCTTCAGAAAACTGTGATTCTAGATCATCATTTCTAGCTTTCAGATTTTAAACATCATCTGAATTTTGATTCTCTTCATAATCATCAACATCTTGTTTACCTTTCATTTTACCCATCTTCTATAGATCTTTGGCATGTGAATCATTCTTCTCTATTAGGTCAGTAACTATATCAATAAGCCTTTTATTTAATCCTTTTAGCTTGTTGACCTCAGTTTCCATTGCTTGGATCCAAATGTCTTTAGACTTAATTTCACCGGTGTTTCAAACGTCACTTGGAATATCAGGTTCTTCGATGCACTTGACTTGATTTTTCACTTTCCTATTCATGCCATCGATCTCCCTTTTCTGTTCTTCAATCTTGAACTTATACTCACCAATTGATTCTGAGTTCTCTGGTGTTGATAACATTAGTTCTCAATTTTATTCATCAACTCAGACTTCTCTTCTTCCTACTGCTACATATAGAGTTTGGCATCGCGAACAACTTTGTTAGCTTTCTTGGTTTTGATCTCCAAACATCTATCTCTAAAAGAGAACCCTCTAACTCAACTTTCATATCTATTCTTCCTTCAATTCATTCTTCTTCGTCATCAATTGTTTCAATATCTCCTTGAAGTTCATGTACCTCACTCATTCATGCATCATGCTTGAGTGAATCAATCTTTTCCCTATCAGATTCATCCAGACCTTCCTTTAGAAAGCTGTTTGATTCTTTTAATTGAATCACACTTTTTCCATACACACATCCAAACTGAGGAATACCACCTGACTTCTGCTTCTTATTTGATGTTTTTCCTTTTCCCATGGCAGATTGAGATAAGAGAAATCTGTATCTTCAACCACACAGATCGACAACACCAAGTCGGAACAAACAAATCTGATAAAAGCAACCTTCCCTCTGATACCAATTGTTAGGACCAATAGGGGCCTATATACTCTGAGAGGGGGGGGGGGGGTGAATCAGGGTATGGATATTCTTTTTCAAAATTCTTCCTGCACCACTGGATCTTGACCTCTTTGTTACAAGGGTCACTTTGTTTGCACTTTTGTGTATGTTATGATCACTTACATTCTTCTGTATCTGATGATGATACTTTAAATACAATGGAGGCAAATAATCAGGCAGAGACAGAGATTTTTACTTGGTTCACCCTCACTGGGCTACGCCCAAGGAGCATACGCCGATAAGTTTCTGGTCGTATCAAATTCCACTAATCTTCACTAGATGTGGATACAATGTTCGGGCTATCGGCGCGCAAGTCTATCTCTGCGCGCAAGTCTATCTAGGATCGCAAGTATCGGCGCGCAAGTCCTCCTCAGACACTTGCACGACACAAGCTTCCTCAACTACAAACTTGCGTGACAAAATTCCTTTTATGCCCAATCCAATATTGGTGTGAAACTCCCCACTGGCATGCAGCTTCAATCACTGGCGCTCAACAATCACCCTGGCGTGCAAGTCCCACCTGCGCGACCACACACACCACTTTCACGACCACCAGACCTGCGCGACGGGAGCTCTGATTTCTCAATGTTTTGAACTCCAATTGAGAATTAAGAGGGGTGGTCCATTATTTATAGGCAAATTGACCACCCTGCGCGATGGCGCGCAAGTCACCTGCGCGACCCAGTCTCGGCGCGCAAGTCTTCTGTCCTTCTAGACACTTGCGCGACCAACACTTAAACTTGCGCAAACCTATTTCCATAGCCATATTTTGATCTTCTCATCTTGAAAAACATATGGCATGAAAGTTTCTTATACTCTAAGTCCTCGGCGTGCATGTTCCTTTCCCAAAAACACTTTTCTTCTTTTGTCGATTTTCAGGCCCCAAAATTTGGCAAACACTGGAAAATAGCACCACCTTGTTTCTGTTCTTTTGTACCGCATCCAGATCATCCATTCCATTTGTCGATGTTTTTGAATCAATCATGGATCGTTGACCACAGCTCTTGAACTCGACATTCCATCATGAAATCCTCTTTGTCAACAAATTTTTATGTAATTGTTTTGCTTTGTCAACAATCACCACTCAGCTTTCCACTTTGTCAACAAACATTATCACCTCAAAAATGCTTCAATGATGCGTTGAGGGATTTTTTCCCAACAGACTACACCATAGTATCCTTGGAAGATGAAAAACCCTGACCATAACAAGGTTTAGTAATTCCTGGGAAAAAGCATTGTATATGACCAATGCATCCACATGTTTTGAACATCTTCACTGGCATAGGACAAAAACGTCAAGTGTGTCCAACCCTACCACACTGATAGCAAGTCAGAGGCATACTACTAGATTTAGCAGATAGTGTGAAGGAGGTTTGTTTTTGAGACCCATCACCACCACTTATATGTTGATCCTTCTACTTCATCTTCTTCATATTCACAACACTAAAGTAGCCACTAGATGGAAGAGAATATTTGGGAAAACCAACCATGCCTACCATATCCATCTTCTCCATCATAGATCTTTCTACCATCTCTACATAGGTAGAAAGTTTCAACATAAATACATGTGATTTTATATCTCTTCTCAAACCCTAAAAGTACTTATAAGCCTTCGGCTGGTCATTCTTCCCCACATTTGGTGCAAAACATGCATGATAAGAAAACTTATTGGTGTACACCGACAATGTACACATGTCTATCTTCCTAGACCATAGAATCCCACCTGCTAAAAGAACGTAGTTCTGAAACACTTCCAATCAAGGTCCACAAGTCTGTCTTCCTAGTCCATTGAATCCCACCATCTCTTTCCAAAACACATGATCTTGAATGCTTCACACATGACCCTGATATTATCATGCATCTCCAGGATGTATATAATTTTATTGATCTTATCCAGCCAGTCCTCCAACTCTTGATGTTCATTTATTCCTTTAAAGGAAATTTTCATCTCATGTAAGAACTCCTATGACCAATCTTTCTCTCCTATAGCTCCTAGATATACCACAAAAACCATATTCTAAACTCGTGCCACATCTAGATCAATAGTACAGACTACCCTTATTATAGTCTCAATGAGATTCGGATCCATTGGTGGATTTCCTTGTGGAGAATCAGCTACACCTTCTTGATTAACGCATGGAAGGAATCTTAGAGGCATACTATTGCACACTAAAACAGAAGGAATAATCCGACATCAGAGTACATCTTACCTTAAAACAGAAATCATATAGGAAGAAATTGAGATTTAAAACAAAACGCAACACTAGAGACATATATCCAAACATAACATAGTTACTTGAGTCTCATCGCGATAAGAGATGGCCATGTACTTATCAAAACATACCTTTCAAGTCCCAATAATCTTATCTCTAGTATAATAAACATCCCAAGATAAGTATTCTTTAGGGAAACCCTTTGTTTGATACCACTTTGTAACAAATTGACACAGTTTACCCTCAAACATGACACCCAACCCAATCCATCACATTCCTGAAGGGCATTCCCGATCCTTGGGGGATGGTGATAAGCAACCTAGCATCAAACAACCAACTAGAGGGAACAATTTCACAAAACCTAAACAGAACACATAGAATATATATATACATAGAGTAATAATAAATAGTAGACAACCAATAGATATATTCCATAACAGTATGAAATACAGTGGAAAAGAACAACTATAAAAGAATCCAAAACTCCAAGAGACAAGCGCAACTCCAAAGGACCAAAACCAAATTGATTCTCCATGTGAGGAAATAGACGAACCCCTACCATCTCACTACTAGCTACCTAACTCAGTTGACATAAACCTCTCCACCTCACTATGGAGCCTTTACGTTCCCGGTATTATAAGACCTGCAATGGCCTATATACCACTAAAGAAGTGTGTAGGGTGTGAGCTTTCAAGATCAATAGGATCCCACCTAGGTGTTCAATAAAAAGACTTTGTATAACAATTATTGTATTCTCATTTTAAATAATTCTTGGCATGCTATGTAGGAAAACCGTTTTATAGAAAACATTATAAACATTTCCAGTTTCTCAATGATCTAAATCAAACGAAGGTATATCAAATTGAATACCCAATATCTATATTTCATGAATATCAAGGATAAAACAGTACAATTTTAAGAAATAAATAAAAACCATAGTAGCACAGACATCATAATACCATGTAATACAATAGTTTATGCAACAGATTACTCTTACCCATAATCTATGAATAGTTCATTGTGGAACCTAAAACCAATCATCTACACTGCCGGACCAGAGAGATAGCCCATAAAGTAAAATCCCAACATCATATACATACATAGAGCTAATAATCTACACTCTTAGACAAGAGGAACACCATATAATGTGAACCCACATAATGCACAATGGCATCAAGCTAATCCTTCCACCAAGTACCCACGGTAAACCATATGCTCGTTTTCCCAAAATCATAATTTTTCAAAAATCATTTCAAAACCATTTCGCAAATCCATTTAAATTATTTGAAAATACCCTTTTTCTTTCAATTTACCAACAATTAGAGAAATCCCATTTTTCATTAAAAACTCTTTTTTAATGCACACAAATCAATCAAGCCAATTCTATTTAAAATTAGTTTATAAATCAAAAAAAATAAGGCTCATCAATATAGGATAGATACGGAACCACCATCCTCCAAACTCAAGTTGCACACGCACAAAATGGGTCCACCAACAATGAAAATCCAATGACGTCAACAAATCCCCTAAAATAAAATCCACTTAACAATATTATTCCAATTTGGAAAAAAATGGGTTAGCGGAAATGAGGAAACCCACATTCCTCTAGAAAGAATTCTTGTCGCACCACGACCGATAAAGGAATGGTATCCAGAATGAGATCACTCAATGGATCTTGAAAATGTCGATAAAAAACATCCACATAGACCAACAAATCTGACAATTCATCCCAAGGGCGCTACTGTGATGAAATAAAAAAGAATAAGTGGAAATATCACTTATGCGGAGATACGCACCACAACCACAACGAAGATATAACACCCATTGGATTGTTATTGAATAAGACGAGTCTCACGAAAACACTTAGAATGTAGAGACCAAAATATTAACGTACATGGACATTACATTACTTTTGTGGAATACTTAATACATAACAAAACAGACACCCAAGGACCGTAATAGTTAAGTGTCTTTGGATACTCCAAACATAATCCTCTAATCATGGTGAAAGATCATAAAAATCTCCCATAAAGATATTCCCCTTTTATTTTTTTACCTAAAACCTTTCTTTATATCCTGGGGAAAATAAAACATATAAAGGGTGAGATCATACAATCAGTAAGGGTAATAATGGAGAAAACAAAACAAACCATATACATTTTAACTTCAAATCATGAATATAAAGTTTAAACATAAAAATCTTGGGATGTCAAATAAATGTTTGCAGTACGGAAGGCATAGATCATAAACGAACGTCAATCATAAGAAAATAACATGGGAATAAAACATGTAATTGTGGAAAACCATTAAGCACATGATATGATTTCCATAGTAGCCAAGGCATTGCTGCCAAGACCATCATAGTGGACAAATTCCATTACTGAATCGGGTTTACTTCCCGTTCCAGTCTTTATTACTGAACCAGATTCACTTGTCGATTCATCCATGTCTATCTCATGAGATATAAATCATTACCCAATGCATTGGAGGGTGATATAGGTCCCGCCCATCTCATAATTAAATTATTCTTACTTGTGCCACAAAATAAACATAAATCATTCATGATAACCCAAAGAATAAAATGGGTTTCATAAACATCATCACATAATAACATAATCTATATAAAACAAATGGATATAATTTCATCATAAGAATAATCAAACCATGGAAATAATAGATACATTATACTTGAAACATAATCATACTATAGAATTTCATCTTAGACAGAAAATAGTTTTGACAATACATTTGAAATGAATTCTTGAGTAAAATATCATTTCCTCTTCCAAATCATTTTCTTTTCACAAAATTCCATTCAATTTTAAAAGAAAGGTATTTTTTTTGAAAATAATCATGAAATAATGTATAGGATTCTTCACGAAAATTAGGCATTATGAAATCGTAAAAATTCATTCATGCCATATAAGATAAAAAACATTCTCCTCGTACTTTTTCCGGAAAAGTCAAAGAGTACCTTAAATGTTAACCAAAGGAAAGGTTTCTTCCATACAATATGGTAAAATGTCAACAAAGGGTAAAAATTACATTAAAAATATATGAAAGAATATTAAACATTTTATTACAACATTTTTAGAAAACATGGACATGGATGATAAATATAACCCCAGTAAATACTTACGTATAAGAAATCGTTGATAAAAATAAGATTTCCAAAATTAACCCTTATCTTATGTCCAATTTCTTACATATGTGTCTAAGACTCCTGTATAGTGGGTTTAAACAGATTATTAACTTTTAATAGAACCATAACAATATTTATGATATCATACATGATTCACTTACAACTTTATATTACCCGTTCTTTTGTCAATTCCATGTTAAAGCAGCATTTTGGGTAAAATTGTTTCATTTATCATACATGTTTTGACATTTAAATCTTAATATGATTACTTAGATCATGATTATATAATTCAATAATGTAAAACATTATTTATATAATAGATATATTCTTCATATAATAGATTGATAAATGGAATGAAATACATCGTTCATTGAGACGGTAGGTTGTATGTACGCATGAACATCGTTTTCGTTTACTTATTAAATTGAATGGAAGTAAGTAAATAAAATATAAATAAATACAATATCATTAATATGTCATATGTTTCCTGATTTTATAATATATATACTTTATAATAATTCTTGATTGGTTAACTTGGAGAATAAATCTCATCGCGTCGTGGAGAGGGTAATCCGTACGTACGCACGAGCGATGATATCATTCCCATAATTATTGAATGGAATTAGTGTAGATGATATAATATCTCAGAATTAGTATCATGTTATAAAAAACATATATTGTAATTCTTTACACCATTATACCCATCCAAGTAAGGGGTGGTGGAAAAACTGATTACACCACGGCGTGGAGACGGTATTCCATACGAACGCATGCCCGGTGATTTCATTTTCCGTAGGATGGATAGAGGGTGAAATAGGTTTGGTTCATATTTAAAATAACATAAAAGTATATGAGTGATACTGATGTTATTACTTTATTATGAAACAACAAAATAATAGGAAGTAGAATAAGAAATGAATTTGAAAGAATCAGTAAAGGATATTGCCTCTTCTTCGACGCGCCTCTTCTAAACGTCTTCTTAGGGAACTAAAGATGGTCTTTAAAGAAGACCAGGACCTCTATTATGTTTCTAGGGAAGCGGAGAAGATAAACTGTTAGGGTTTGTCCGAGCGTGAAGGCTCAAACTGGTGTGTGGTGGAGAGGGAGGAGGTGTCATTTTATGAGGGAGGAGAGGGGCACCTTTGAAACATAAGAAATATTAATTTATAATAAATTCAAACACCGCATAAAAAAATAAAAAACAAATCAAATTCGAATATGAGATGATATATGGTTTTAATATAATCATCAAATAAAATTTAGACATGTTTGGAATTTATTTTAAACCACATCAATTTGATTTACCCTTATTTGACCTATTTAAATTTATTTGTGGTAATAATCTTCTAATTTTTAGATTGTTATAAATACTTACTTATGTGTTTTTAATTTTCCATAATTATATTTATTATTACATTTTAGACAATATAATTTTTAATTTGTAATTTTTAAATATTTTTCTGATTTTTAAAAAATATAATAATATTCTATTTGTATAAAATATCAATAGTATCAATTTTTACACTATTAAATTATTTGAATTTAAATAAAATCCCAGATAAGTTATATTCGATCAAAAATATTTAATATATTAATAACATGTCATATTAATCAATAAAATTACTGGATCATATTAAATAGGGCATATAATATTTATTTTAGTATTTGTAAAACCATTTATTTGATATTTATCTTAATAAAATAATTACTACAAAATTTTTGTATAATTATTTAATATACATAAATGTTGCATAAAAATTAAAAATAAAATCCTATGGTGAATATAAATATATTAAATTTTATAATAATACTTTTACTCGAATTTATCATCTTAAAATCACAACATTTAAATTGTTATATATATTAGGTTTTCAAAGTGACAACTTTGACATTCATAAAAATAATATAATATAAATGTCATAATCTCATTTATACGGAACCAAATTGTCCCAATGTCGACCCTAGGATGATTATGGTATATATATACTCTACAAATAGGTTTTGGTCAAGTGTTTGGTCATTTTTATGGGTATTATTACTTTAATAAAAACTATATTATTGATTTTTCACTAAATAAATAATTTTTTGCATTATTTATGTATAAGCTATTAAGATAATTAAATATCACAGAAAAAATACAAATAAATTACCATAACAAATAAAATGATTTTATCTTTAATATGAGTATTTATAATTGAATTTATATTCTATATAATCTTATATTAAAAATACTTTAATTATTAAAATTTCAGTGAGACATATTTCACTTTCTTTAAAATAAAATAAATAAAAGGTCTTTATCAAATCCAAGTGGGTTCTGATGGAGTCCCTTTCGACCCAAATATTCCATAGGATGGATTATAATCATCCAATTATATTAAGAGATGTTTTATGGTAATTTTATAATATTATCATTACCCATAATTACCCGATTTACCTTTAACTATGGTAAATAAAATTTACCGTAGTTACTATTCATAGTGCCCAAAAATAAAAAGTAACCTATTAACATAATTTGGACCTACTGATTCCAAATAAGGAATCCATTTTTCCAAATTCAAATCAAATAAGTTTCAGAAATTAATTTAAAATTAATACTGTTGTTAAGAAAACGAGTTTTAAAAGTTAAAACATTGCAAAAGATTGAAATGATTTTACCTATGAATTAAATGTTAAATTAATGATAATGACATAAATTATATTAAATGGTAAAAATAAATTCTATTTTAATTTAAAACCATTAAATATTATAATTTAATTATATAAATTATTACGATGAAAAAAGTTTTTTTAATTCAAATATACTGTGTTTTTATTATTCATTAAAATATGAAAGTTATGAGAATAATATGAAAACATTACCCAAAGTAAATTTTTATATCCTGATTCCAAATAATAATTTTATATTGTCAAATTGAACTTATAAACATGTCAAAAACTATTTTTAAAGTGGGTGTTCCATTCCAAGGTGGCCAAACTGCATTTTTTGAAAAATACTTATTTTACCAGAAAAATTTATTTTGTTCTCAGAAAATGTTCTAGAAATTGTTTAAGATGAATAATTAAGTTATAAAACACAAAATGTAGTTAATACTATTCATAAAGTCTTGTTCATAATAATATTATAACAATATATCATTGTTTAGCGGAACCCAGTATTGCTTACTACACACTTTGTCGAGGAAGGTCATGATTGCGAGTAATGCAAGCCAAGTCAGGGCTGTGTATAGTAGAAGCTCCCTTTGGTGTTGCGTATAAAATAATCCAAAATTATTTCATTTATACATTAAAAAAAACCTATTCTTAATGTTGTTTATAATAATTTCTACAAAACAAACTTGAAATTGAGTGTAACACGATCCAAGAATAGTGTTGCGTATACTGCAAGCTAATGCGGTGTTGTGTATAGTACAAGCTAATATTGGCGTAGTGTACAATAGAATACATCAATGAAATCAAAAATAATGTATCTCATAAAATCTCTAGGTGTTACATTCTACCCCCCATAAAATGAATTTTTCCCTCGAAATTCATCGGGGTTATAAATCGTTTACTACTTGAATGTTTCATTCATAGAGACCCATGTTGTAAAAAAAAATACTAAAACATAATTTTAAAAAGAAATGTAATGGTTACCCAAATTAACTCATCATTGGGTTTCTATATAGAATAATATAGTTGAAAATATGGATATGGAAGAGAAATATAACAATCATGTTCTAATGGAGAGTGGTAGAGAACATGGTAATGTAAAATCCAACAATCACAAAGCCATAAATTTGGAATGATCTAAGGTACCATCTTGGACAACATTTTTGGTTGTCAAGATCATTTCCCAAAAGTTGAAAAAAAAATAATGGAATTAGAAGAAATACTTAATTGATTTTGGTACAATCTCACCATTAGTCATTTTTTGAACATTTTCCACATCATCTCTTAAAGAAATGAACTTGAATTTGTCATTCATGAAGTGTTAGCAGATCATGAGATAAAATGATAGGTTATTCCATCTGTCTCAAACAAAATGTTAGAAAAAGTTATTAAATATACATAAGTCCATCTATGGTGAGATGAATCGTATATGATTCCAAAAATGTACTTAGACTCCAACTATCATACCCCTTAATAAAATAAAACTAATTTGTACTATCTAGGGACTTCCTGTAGGCCAGTGGTAGGCGATAATGGTCTGTCGCACTTTGGTTGTGGGTTTGATTCCCGCATCCTTGTCTGATGCGATGTGTTGTTGCCCATTCTGTTGGTTGTCCCTTTTCTTAAACTATACTATTTTAACATACCAGAAATAAAATCAAAAAACGTTCTAGCCTGAAACAATACTATATGATGTTCAACATAATCCATTCCAACATTAAGAATTATCCAAAATACATCTTTCCAAACTCATAGTATAAAGAGAATGATTACTAAAAAGGTCATATAATAAGCATGTGAATACCATCATTTATCGCTCACATATCACAAGATATATCTTTTTGATCACAGTCCAAACATGTGATTACCTTAATCATCTATTCTTTTGAAACATGTATTACCATATAACCTTAGTGAAAACATGAATGCTATCAAAATTTAACTCATTCTACATACCAAAATTTCAAAAATTCTTTATACACAAACCATGATATCACTTTGTCCTTATATCAGTCATGAGCACTTTAATTCTATCAACCATTTCATTATCTCTTTATCCCTTCTTTATGCGCATATTAGGTGCTTTCCAAAAATATTTCAATCACTTTTCATGGTTACCGGTATCATATTCTTATGGAAAACCACAATGAACTAACACATAGATATTCCAATATACCATAAAAGTACCTCAACAACATTATTCTTGAATACCAATACAAAAACACTTCAATCCATCCTCTTTAATGATTGTCATGGAATAATTCTTTCATGGATATAGAACTAACCTCTTTGGTTAGGGAATTGAGTTTGGTAATGCCCATGTTCTCTACATATAAGACATTGAACTCCATAACAGTTTTTCACTCTATGGCCCTTCTCTCCACACAGATAACATCTCCCCTCCATTTGATGTACTCATCAATATTCTTCTTCCCTTCTTTAGAAATCTCAATCTTCCTTTCTCCATGCTCCTCATCATGAGAACATGCATAAAAGTCCATCTTCCTCTTATTTTATGAATTAGGAATACCACTAAAGTTAACCTTTTTAATCATATATCGTGATTACTTATTCTCTATAATCACAAAATCATTATTTCTAGGCATTATGCAATTTCATTTCTCATAGTCACCAATTTTTTCATTGGATTCAATGTTGACCCAATTCCTTTTGGTTCCCTCCATTTACTAAAACCAAAAACCATGGTGTAATAAACAGTTATAATAACAAGGAACCACATAATCATACAAAGTCACTTATAGGATGTCTAACATACCACAATTCATTAATCCATGTCACCCAAGGTTCACCCTAGGTTATTCGTGATCTTCATCATAACTAAATCATTCTTACTTGTGCCATAAAATAAACATAAATCATTCATCATAACCCAATGAATAAAATGGGTTTCATAAACAATATCCCATCATAACATAATCCATATAAAAAAATAGATATCATTTCATCATAAGAATAATAGAACCATGGAAATAATAGAGACATTATACATGAAACATAATCATACTAAATAATGTCATCTTAGAGAGAAAATAGTTTTGACAAAACACTTGAAATGAATTCTTGAGGAAAATATCCTTTCCTCTTAAAAATCATTATCTTTTCACAAAATGCCTTTCAATTTTAAAAGAAAAGGATTTTGTTGAAAATAATCATGAAATCTTTTAGTGGAAGCTTCATGAAAATTAGGCTTCATGAAATTGTAAAAATTCGTTCATTCCGTATATGTTAAAAAAACATTCTCCTCGTACTTTTGCTGGAAAAGTCAAAAAGTTCCTTATATGGTAACCAAAGAAAAGATTCATTCTATACAATGTGGTAAAAAGTCAAAAAAGGGTAAAAATGTCATTAAAATTTTATGGAAAAATATTAAACATTTTATGAAAACATTTTTAGAAAACATGGACATGGATGATAAATATAACCCCAGTAAATACTTACGTATAAGCAATCTCAGATAAAAATGAGATGTGCAAAATTATCTCATACCTTATGTCCAATTTTTTTCGTATGTGTTCAAGACTTCTGTATAGTGGGTTTAAACATATTATTAACTTTTAACATAACCATAACAATATTTATGATATCATACATGATTCACTTATAACTTTATATTACCCGTTCTTTTGTCAATTCCATGTTAAAGCAGCATTTTGGGTAAAATTGTTTCATTTATTGTTCATGTTTTGACTTGTAATTATTCATATGATTACATAGATACTGATTACATATTTTCATAATGTAAAACATGATTTATATAATATATATTCATCATATAATATATTGATAAATGGAATGAAATACACCGTTCATGGAGACGGTAGGCCGTACGTACGCATGAACATTGTTTTTGTTTCCTTATTAAATTGAATATAAGTAAGTAAATAACATATTCATAAATGAAGTTTAATTAATATGTAATATTTATACTGATTAGTTAATATAAATACTTTATAATAATTATTTAATGGTTAACTTGGAGAATGAATCTCATCGCGTCATGGAGACGGTAATCCGTACGTACGCACGAGCGATGATATCATTCCCATAATTATTGAATGGAATTAGAGTGTATGATATAATATCTCAGAATTTGTATCATGTTATAATAACTATATATAGTAATTCTTTACACCATTATACTCATCCATGTAAGGTGGTGGTGGAAAAACATATTACACCACGGCTTGGAGACAGTATTCTGTATGTACGCACACACGGTGATTTCATTTTCTGTAGGATGGATAAAAGGTGAAATAGGGTTGGTTCATATTTATAATAAAATATCAGTATATGAGTGATTCTTATGTAATTAATTTGTTATAAAACAATAAAAGAATAGGAAGTATAAGAAGAAATGAAGTTGAATGAATCGGTAAAAGATATTACATCTTCTTCGACGAGCCTCTTCTATACCTCCTCTTAGGGCACTAAAGTTGGTCTTTGTAGAAGACCATGACATTTAGTTTGTTTCTAGGGAAGTGGATAAGTTAAATTGGTAGTGTTTTACCAAGATTGAATACTCAAAGTGGTGTGAGGTGGAGAGGGAGGAGGTGCCATTTTATAAGGGAGGAGAGGGGCACCTTTGGAAACATAAGAAATATTAATTTATAATAAATTAAAACCCCACATAAAAACATAAAAAATGACTCACATTAGAATATGAGATGAGATATGGTTGTTATCGCATCAAAAAATAAAATTTATACATATTTGGAATTTATTGTAAACCTTATCAATTTGATTTATCCTTATTTAACCTATTTAAATTTATTTGTCGTAATAAAATTCTATTTTATAAATTTTATAAATACTTACATATGTGTTTTTAATTTTCCATAAATAGGTAAATAATTACATTTTTGACCATATAATATTCAATTTGTAATTTTTAAATTTTTTTGTGATTTATAAACAATTTAATAATATGTTATGTTTATAAAATATCAATAGTGTAAATTTTGACACTGTTAAATTATTTTAATTCAAATAATATTCCAGAAACGATATATTCGATCCAAAAAATTTCAATATATTCCTAACATGTTATATTTGTCTATAAAATTAGTGGATCACATTAAATAGTTCATATAATATTTATTTTAGTATTTTAAAAACCATTTATTTGATATTTAACTTAATAAAATAATTACTATAAAATTTTTGTATAATTATTAAATATACATATATGTTGTATAAAAATTAAAAATAAAATACTAAGATAAAGATAAATATATTAACATTCATAATAATACTTTTTCTCGAATTTATTATCTTAAAATCATAAAATTTAAATTGTTATATTTGTTAAGTTTTGAATTTGACAAATTTGACATTCTTAAACATAAAGTAATATAAATCTTATAATATCTTATATACGGCTCCAAATGGTCTCAAATTCTACCCTTGGATGATTATGGTATAGATATACTCGAAAAATAGGTTTTTTCAAGTGTTTGGGCCTTTTTATGGGTATTATTAATTTAGTAGAATCTATATTATTGATTTATCACTAAGTAAATAATTTCTTCATCATTAATGTATAAGATATTAAGGTAATTAAATATCACTTAAAATTACAAATAAATAACCATAACAAAGAAAAAGATTTTATATTTCAAATGAGTATTTATAATCGAATTTTTATTCTGTATAACCTTATATTGAAAATACCTTAATTATTAAAATTTGAGTGAGACATATTTCACATTCTTTAAAATAAAATAAATTAAAGGACTTAATCACATCCAAGTGGATTAAAATGTATTATATTTCAACCCAAATATGTTTTAGGATGAAATATAATCATCCAATTATATTATTATAAGAGTTAAGGAAATTTTATAATATTATATTTACCCGTAATTACACGATTTACCTTTAACTAAGGGAAAAACATTTATCGTAGTTACTATTCATAGTGCCCAAATTTAAAAAGTAGCCTACTAAAAAAAATTGGACCTACAAATTACAAATATGGAATCCATTTTTTCAAATTCAAATCTCATAATTTTCAGAAATTAATTTAAAATTAATCTCGTTGTTAAGAAAATGTCTTTAAAAAATTAAAACATTGCAAAAGATTGAAATGATTTTACCTATGAATTAAATGTAAAATAAATGATAATTACATAAATTATATTAAATGGTAAAAATATATTCTATTTATACTTTAAAATCATTCAATATTATAATTTAACTATATAAATTAATACGATGAAAAAAGTTGTTTTTAATTAAAATATAGCGTGTTTTTACTATTCATTAAAATATGAATGTTATCAGAATAATATGAAAATTTTATCTAAAGTAAATTGATATATCTTTATTCCAACAATGATTTTTATATTTCCAAATTTATCTTATAAACATGTCAAAAACTAGATTTAAAGTGGGTGTGCCATCAAGTGCCGACAAAACTGCATGTTTTGAAAAATACTTATTTTACATGAAAATTTTATTTTGTTCTCATACCATGTTCTAGAAAATCTGTAAGATGAATAATAATGTTATAAAATTCAAAATTTAGTTAATAATATTCATAATGACTAGTTCATAATAATATTATAACAATATATCGTTGTTTAGCGAAACCCGGTATTGCATACTACACATGCTATCGAGGAAGGTCATGATTGCATGTAATGCCAGCCATGTCAGGGTTGCATGTAGTGGAAGCTCCCTTTGGTGTTGAGTATAAAATAATCCAATAATATTTCATTTATACATTAAAAAAATCTCTACTTAATGTTTTGTAGAATAATTTCTACAAAACGAACTTGAAATTGAGTGTAACAAAAGCCAAGAATAGTGTTGCCTATATTGCAAGCTAAGACGATGTTGCATTTATTACAAGGTAATCTTTGTGTAGTGTATAGAATAAGACATCAAATAAATTACAAAAAAATTATCTCATAAGATCTTGGTGTGTTACATAGTAAATTTCCTATGTTCGAGAGCAAGATAGTTTGGAGATGGAACAGAAACATAATAGCCAAACACCTATTTTAAAAGTTGTACGCAGGCCGTTACATGGTGTGTAAACTTGTTACATAATGTTTAACAATTGAAGTCCCACATACAATATAAAACCCATCACCATGGGTTAAAAATTCATTATTTAAAACATTAATGATGTGAAAAATATCTTCACGTCATGTAACCTTTCACAGCATAAAGCCTTTCACAACTTTCACACAACAATTCTTACACGACGTGTAACCATGTTACACAGTGTGAAATCATCTTGTGGCCCAAAATAAAATCTGGTTAGATGTAAGAGTCCAACAAATCAGTGAATTCAGCATTATAGGTATCCTCCTAATTCTTTCTTGATCCTATACAGACAAAAAAAGGAATACAATGATGAGGTTAAAGATGTACCAGAATGATCGGTAATGGGATGTTACAACTACAATATGAAATGGGTGGTTAATGTATCATATGACCTTATATATCCATTAAAAAATTATTTATCAACCAAATTCACCATAATTATTTTCACTCAATAATGGTTAGCCTTAAATACAAAATAATGATTACTTATTCACTTAATTTCACACATCCCCATGTCTAAATACCCCTTTTTCACACTATCGTTGTAAAAAAACAATTTCATAACGCATGATGTTCGGGTTTTTTTCACCAAAATATTTCTTCCAAGGTGACCTCATAATGCCAATTTTCCACCCTCATGTTTTAGGAAGAAAACCTCCAAGGTAATCTAATTTTCTTTATCTCTATTCTCATCCATGTAACCCCTTTTTATGTACCCTCTAAATGTTAATAAAATTTCAATTCATATACTTTTCTGATTGCCCTTACTTATAAAATTATCAATTTTAAATGGGATACCTTAGTTTACTATAATTATTCCCTTTTTATAAGCCATTATGTATACCTTCATGCAGTGGAATTAATTTCATGAATTTTTATTTTCTCCATGAGAAATTGTCAAATTGTGAATACAAAAAAACTTTAATATTTCCGTGGGTATTCATCTGGATGTAAAAATATATAGTTGATTCAGTTACGTAAATATATGAAAGTTGTATTAACATTTCATGGGTAAAATATTATGTTATTCTCATGGAATGAAACATTTTTTATATAGTGATTTTGATATGAAAATCATTCTTTATTTTAGACGGGTTATTTATGAAATTATTTTTTATGATCTATGTGGCTCACATGAATTAAGACATTTGAATGTTTTTCCCTAATAGTGAACCAATGCATTGGCTAAAGAACTAATATCTATTGATGATATGTTTTATGAAACCTTTGTGAATGACCTTGGTAATTATTATTTATGAAACACTGGGGATAAACTATGATGAAATGATTATGAATGTCTCAATTTTATGTTTTATACTCATTTCCATGTTATAAATCATATAATTTTGATTATTATATGACTCATGGTTATAGGATTATTTCTTATTGGAATGAATATTTTCCAAATGTTTAGTGTGTCCTTTAATAATTTACTTACTAGGGTTTATACTCACCCATTTCTCTGATGTATGTCCTCAGGATATGAGATATAGTAAAAGTAAATTTTGATGACCTAATGAAGATATTTTTTAATTATATTATAAGAATTTTTTTATGTTTTTTTCAAATATTATGTTTTTATTTCTAATATAATAAACTCAAAAAAGAACCTATGTATTGTTAAATAAAGTATCATGTAATAATAGATTTATGTAATAAAAATGTGGGGCTTCATAGTTTCTATCAAAGTGTGGATTAGTTATTTGGGGGAATTAGGATTAGAAAAAATTAGTATGATATTTAGATAAATGTTTGAATAGAGGAAAAATACCTTCTATTTTGTTGAAGTATTAAGTAATTGGTTTCTAAAAAAATACATCCCTATATAGATACTACATGTTGACGTGGATATATAATAGATGTACTAAGTGGTAACAACCCCAAAACACTGTATTGAGTTATACTCAATCATGAACTAGTTCTTCATAATGGGTCTCAATTCACAACTAGTTTGACACACAAAGGGTTTATTATTTTGTTAATTGTAATAACCATTTTGAAGGATGTATATAAAATGTAAACCATTTATTATGTTTAAATTTTATCATCCTAGAATCATAATATATTAAAATTTTAAGATTAATCTCTCCTATAAAATTTTTATTATATGATTCCCAATAGTAAAAAATTTATCAATTAGGTTTTCTCCTTATAAAAACATTTTCATGAAATAGAAGGACTCATGAAAACAACTGATGAAACATAAAAGGTGATGAAAACCTTCCAAATATGATAACGTATGGGTTTGAAAACATCATGATAGATAGAAATTAGTTTTTGAAATTCATGTAAACAACCAAAACCATGTTGAGTGTCCTACTTCCCAAAAGAACAAAAAATAGTTTAATAATTAATGCATCAATGAACACCTACTGTTATTAGAACCTCATGCCCACTAATTATGGAATAATGGAACAAAATTAGAGAAGTGTTGTTTTATGTACTCTATTATCCTGAATAAAAAAAGTTATATTGGATATATATTTCCTAGATGTAAATACAATCAATGGTGGTTATTGATCAATAACATGAAGCCAAGGGGTGATTTGGATTCCTTGGGATGGGAATACATCAAAAAAGAACTTTTTCATCCTGTATTTTCCTCATACACAGAAAACAAAATTGGAGATGGAATTCCATGAGTTAAAACAAAAATAAAATTAATCTGCAAGGAATTAGGATATAAACTCTACAAGACATGTTATTTATGATTCAAAATTTTTCATCGATTATAATGTGAAGACATATAAATTATTTGGTGGACTAAGACCCATTATATGTAAATATTTGGAAAATGAGACATTGGGAGTTATATAGTGACTGTTTAGTGTTCTCTCAAAAATGAAATAGAGTTTAGAGTTTCTCAATGGACTCATAGACATAATGATAAGAATATAAAGATATTAAAATTTTGGGAGGGATCCAAATGGAGAATAAGGTACAACATCCCATGTGTAGAAAATATCGGAAGATGAATTTGGGGAATTTTTTGAAAAGAAATGGAAATTTCTACTACTGTGGAAAAGATATATAAATATCCTGATTTTTTCATGGAGATGTAATGCCTAGACATATAAATTATTATGATAAAGGGAAGATGGGGAAATAACATCCTACTATACAATGCTTCAAGTATAAGGAACTAGGTAATTTTTTTAACAAATCTCCAAATCATATGATAATGGAGGGAAACCACCATTAACCTCAACAAATTCCATTAAAGAATGTTTTTTCTTGCTAAATTATGGATGATGGAGTCAAGGGTCTAAATAAATTTTTTGAAGTTTCCTACATCATGCCCTCAAAGGCCACAGTTATATTGTATGATTATAGTTCTATACATTATTTTATTTCATTTATGTTTTCAAATAACATAAAGATAAAACCTTATCTAATTATAGTATATTTTTAAGTTAAAACTCTTATAGGATTTATTTACTCATCAAATATTTAAAGGGATTCACCATTTAACATTGGTGAATAAAATTTATATGAATACATGGTGATCATTTTGATGGTAAAATTTGGAATAATACATGGGATGGATTCATTGTCAATGTATAATTCCATGATTAGATGTATAAAAAGGATAATTTTGTATTCTTTAATGTAAAAACTCTGATCATCATCATGGGATATATTTCCAATCCTGATCCCTTCTATGAAACACCTCTAATTTTCTTCTTTATATAAATAATTGGTGGAGAAGAGGAATGAAAAAAATTCATGGATAGGAGATGTCCTAGTTGTTTAAAAGTACACTGATATATTCCCAATATATTTATTGGTACCTCCAATAGGAATAGAGGTAATGCTTTTAATTGAACTATTACATGAATCCAATCCAATATTTAAAACACTATATAAAATAGAATATGTGGATTTAGAGTAATTAAAGATGAAGATTTAAGATCTTTTTGGTAAGGGTTTCGTTTGGCCAAGTTTGTCTCCTTGGGTAGAACCTATTCTCATTGAATTTAAGTAGTATGGATCATTGCTTCTATGCATTGATTTTTAATAACATAATGGGATCACTGTGAAGAAAAAATATCCTCTTCCAAGGAATAACGGTTTGTTCAAACATCTTCATGGAGATTAATTCTTTTCCAAGATTTATCTTTTTTATTTTTATCATAAATTGAGTGTTAAGAAAGAATATATACCAATGATATCCTTCCAAACAAGATCTTGTAAATATGATTTTGTTTTCTACCCTACTTTTTTTATTAATACTCCTACCATATTTTGGAATCTGATAAAGTGAGTCATTAAGGACTACCTTGATAGTTTCAAGGGGCACTTTCTTGATGATGTTCTAAAACATTATGAATGCATATAGGATCATAAAAATCGTCTATGGGTCAAATTAAGAACTTTGATGAATGAAAAGTTGTTTGGTAAATTCATCAAATGTGGGTCATGTGTACAAAAAGTCACACTCTTCAGACACATTAGGCCTAGTGGTAGAATCTCAGTAGATCCAACATTTGAAAAGGTAGTAGAGGAGTGTCCACATCCTACAACTATAACTGATATTCAATGTTTCCTTGGTCTAATAAGATAATATATGATGTTTTTCAATAAATTTACACAAATTTATAATCCACTAAGTTAACTCAAAAGGGATTCAAATTTATCTAGAAAAAACAGTGTGAATAAAGAATTCAAGAACAGAATAAGAGGTTGGTTAGTACACCTATAAAAATATAACCCTCTAATGGGTAAGTATTTTTCATTTTTAGTGATACATTTAAAAAGTTACTTGGATGTGTACTCATAGAAAATTACAATGTGATTGCCTATGCATTGTGACAGTTAATGAATCATGAACCGAATTATCCTACACATGATCTGGAGTCAATATCAACCATTTTTTCTCTAAAAATATATGAAATACTATCTTTATAATGAAAAGTGTGATATATACATAGAACACAAATGACTGAAGTATATAGTCACATATAAGTAACCGAACATGATAAAAAAGATACTTTTATAGCTTCTTAAAGACTATGACTTTTTGATTCATTACCACCCTGAAAGAGGAAAAAATTCATAAATGCATTGAGTATAAAATATCCTATTTTTATTACAATGTTGAGGATTGAATGAGACCTTTTGGTCAAGGACATGGTATGTTTGTACATGGGAATCAAAAGGTAAGAGAAATCATAACTCCTATAATAATTTATTTCTCTATATATATTACTAGATAAAATCATGAAATTACAAGGAGATGATTCTTGGTTGCAAAATATGATAGAGGCTATGAAAATTGAGAAGTTTCATATATTAAATATTTATTAATAAGTTCTACTGAAATTTGGTACAAGATATATATAGCTTTATTATGGAGATTAGTAAAAAAATGGATTATGGTCATAACCCTACATTATCTATACATATGGTAAGGACTAAAATGTATAGGGAACTTCATGATCACTATTTGTTGAATAATATGAAAATTGAGATTGTTGATTACACTAAAATGTGATTGCTCTATCAATAAGTATAGGTAGAGTGAAAATTTCCAAAAGGGGTACTACAACCACTATTCATACCTACATGGATGTGGAATGACATCACAATGGACATTTTTACTGTCCTTTTTAATACACCCATTGGCACAAATACTATTTTTGTAATAACAAATAGATTAAAAATGTAACGCCCCAACCCAAGTTACCTAAATTCCGTGCATTATTACCTAACATTGGAAAGATCACAAAATATCAATTTTCAAAATACTGATTAGTTTAATAGCCTTGAAAGTACTACATACATACATAAGTTTTACATTACATCATGAAATAAAGAAAAAACAACCTCATTGTGTCCCATTTGAACAACTCTTATCCCTTAGCCTATTCTTATAGGTAAATTTTAAAATACTTCTTCGAATCATGGGAAGAGAAAACATAAGAAAGGGGTGAGATCAGATTCTTAGTAAAGATTACAATATAGTATAAACTTCCATAAATAAGCATAATCATTTAAGGAAATGTATAAGACAAAAACATAATATGTTTAAACATAAACTTCAGCATAATATGAAAAATATAAATCAAATAATTACAATTTACATATACATATGGATATTCTACTAGTCAAATAATCACATGAAATATCAATAGATAATTTCATAATGATGGAATGCATAATTCTAGACTTCATAACCTCGTAGTCAAGGCCTCATTCAAAGACTAAAAATAAAATTTTGTCACAGCCTTGTGCCAAGACACTAGTTTGTCTCATGAGACCAATCGATGCATCGAGGAGCTATAGTGGGCTCCACCTTTCACTTACTATGTCTAATTCATTCCTCATATTAAAAGGTTGAAACATAACATAAATATTCGTATTAAAACTAGAATACAAAATGTTAATACATTATCCATAAACCATGAATGGTATAAAAATAACATATACACAGCCAAACATATAACAAAACCATAAATAAAAAGTGGAGGATTGTATCATATTAAATGAACTTTAAACAAGTGTAAAATCCATCAAAGGATGTTGAAATAGATGAAATCTAAACTATTTAAGTGAAATATATCTTTCTATTTTGAAATCAGTTAAAAGTCACATAATTATAAAAAAACACTTATTTTGAAAATAATCTTATAAGCTTATAAGGGAAGCATAGAAGGTGTTATAACAGTGGAAAATATCCTCACCCACCGTATAAGTTAAAAAATATTCTTACATTCTTTTGTTGAAAAGCTCATAAAGTACATTTTTTGGAAAGCAACAGAAAGATTATTTTCAAAACAATTTATAAAATTTCAAACAAGTGTGTAAAAAAATTTAACCCATAATATAGGAAATAGTGAAAATGTTTTGAATCTCATTTTTAACAAACATGGATGTGGATGATAAAGAGGTCCTATTAGATACTCACATGTAAACAAACTCGGATAATAAAGAGATTGTAAAATTAACCTTGACCTGGTACTTTTCATTGATAGAGGGTACATTAACCTCCTTTATAATAGTTAAATCATTTTTATTAAACTATACAATGAAAAAATACATAAAAATGATATTATATATTTTATTATAATATTTCTTTGTTAATAATATTTCAATAGTATCATTGTTTTAGGTGTTAACTAATTTGTTTTCCTTTATAATCTTGGTTAGGTCAGCAATATTTTTTATAGATAAAAAGTATTTGATTAATATTAATAATTATATAATGTTCTTAAACATTATTTTTAATCATAAAATTAACATTATTCTTGAATGGTTATGATGGGGAATTAATTTTATTGCGTTCGTATAGACGGTAATCCGTACGTACGCACGAGCGACAATATCATTCTATTGATGGAGAAATAAAATGTAATTGGAAGGTATATCATGTATACATAACAATTAAAATGTTATATATATTATTTACATCAGTGATACACATTTTTATACCCATAAAAATAATGATGTGTTTGAAAAACAAACTACACCACAACGTGGACACGGTAAGTCGTACGTACACACGTACAATGACTCGTCATTTATACGATGGATTTAATAATTAATATGGTTATACCGTATTTATAATAAAATCATATTATGTATAATATACTGGAGATATTATTTTGGTACGAGAATAACAAAGAAATAGGAAGTGGAAGAAGAATAGAACTTGAAAGAGGTGCTGAAATAATTACCTCTTCTTCATGTGTTTCCTTGGGATTTGATCAATAGGGCTCCTAAATATTTCTTTATGATCAAAGTAAGGGATTTAAGTATATGGGCGGGTATTTTGGAGGATATTTGAGTAGGTTTTGTCTGAGCCAAATGGCTTTGGTGGTGTGATATTCAGAGAAGGGGAAGTACCTTTTTATAAGAGAGGTGAGGGTCACCTTAGGAAAAGCTTGAAATATTATTTTATTATACAGTCATATTCAGTTTATAATGGATCCAAAAATATTCAGTTAAATTATAAGTTGGTTTTGGGTCAAAAACATCTCAACCAATATGTTTTGGACAGGTTTAGGTCACCATATTAACCATATCTTTTCTATTTAACTCTTGATTTAATAGTATAACATTTACCATGTCTCCTTGTATTTTTTATTATATGGTTAATAAACTTAATATAAAATTCCATGGGAACCCAAAGTATTTAATTAATGATAAATATATTATTATACAATCCCATTGGCTTAACCTTATATTTTTAAGACTATTATATCATTTAATAATATAGTATTTGTTTTATAAACTCATTTATGTCAATTTTGACACTATTTAGTATTTAATTTTTGTTAAAGTCCTAAAAACTTTATTACCTCAAAAATAATTAATTTAATCTACCATAACATGTAATATTAAACTTTAAAGTTCATTGAATTCATCAAAAGTCTCAATTTACATTTATTTGGTATTTATAATATCAATTGTTTTAATCTTTCTATAATAAGGGGATTATTGTATTATCATTGTGTCATAAATAAATTTAAATATTTCATGACTAAAAATTATAAATAAAGTACCATTATGTAGAAAATATTTTTATATTTCTAATTAATATTTATAGTTGAGTTTTTTTATGTATAACCCTATATGAAAAATGGTTTAGTGATTAAACATTGAATTTAACACTTTTAACTTTTCTTTAAATAAAATAATAATAAATTTACTAAATTAATCCATGTGAACCAAAAGGATCATTTTTTATTCCTAAGGATTATTTTGGTCGAAAAAACTTATCAAATAGAATTAGTACATGTCTTAGGGTAATTTTAATATCATATTTACCTTTAATTACCTTATTTACTTTTAACCGTGGTAAATAAAAGTCAAATGGTACTATTCACCAATAATTATTTCTTCTCATTGAACCACATATTACTTACATATTTCAACCATGTCTCTTAGATTTTTGAAATGCAATTCACAGAAGTGGTAAAATTATGTTGTATGAAAATTTGCAAATGCTCCAAGAATGTGGGTAAAAGACGGTAAAAAGTTCAATAAAATTTTATATATCTAATATTATTATAAAATGACTCCAATTAATTACATTGAACATATATAGGTATTATATATCTATTTTTATATAATATTAATTTTAATGAAATAACTAATTATTTAAATAAACAGTTTATTTAAACAATAACGTAGTGTTTTTTAACTATTCATCAAAAATTGAATGTTTTCAGAAAAATACCAAAAATTCACTCGAAGCTAATTTTGATATTCTGAATCAAAAATTTGATGTCCATATTGAAAAATAAAATTTAAAAAATTTAAAAAATTGTGTATTACTATTCATAACAGCTAGTTTGATTAGTCGTGTTGTGTTAAAACACCATGTTTTGTACAATCAAAGCTATTGCATTATTCAAAGGGAAACGTATTGTGGAAGCTTGGGGAGTTACATTCTCCCCTCCTTCAAATAGTTTCATTCTTGAAATTTCTAGAATATTACTGTATAAAAAAATTTGGGTGGTTCTTCATCATAAGTTCCTTGGGTTCCCATTTTGCCTCTTCCAACTTATGGTTTCTCCATAGAACTTTTTCTAGATGATTCTTCCAGTTTCTCAGCACTTGATCTCTAGTATCAATAATTCTAATAGTCTCTTCACAATAATATTGGTTGGGTTCTAGTTCTATTTCTTCATAGGTGAGTACATGCGTTGGGCCAGGCATGTACATTCTCAATGGTGATACATGCAAGACATCATGAACTTTGGAGAGACTAGGAGGCACTTCCAAATGGTAAACTACAACCCAAATTCATTCTATAATTTTTTACAGTCTGATGTACCTGGGACATAGTTTAGCCTTCTTACCAAATTGTATAACTCCCTTCCATGGAGATACCTACAAGAAAAAATGATCTCCTACCTAAAATTCCAGACCATTCCTTCGGTTATCAGCATAGCTCTTTTGCCTACATTGAGTTGATTCGATGTGGGTTGGGATAACCTTCACCATTCCCATTTTCCTCAACAAGTTCGAGGCCTATGATATTTATTTCACCTACATCATCCAAACACATCGGTGTGCAAAATCTCTTTCCATATAATGCTTCATATGGTGCCATGTGAATACTTGAATGGAAGCTATTGTTATAGTAAAATTCTACTAGAGGTAAATATTGATCCCACATACCATGAATGTCATGTGAGAATGATCTCAACATGTCTTCTATGGTTTTAATAGTCTGTTCTAATTTTCCATCAGTTTGAGGGTGGTAGGCAGTGCTCAAAAAATGTTTAGTATTTAAGTCCTTCTAAAGAGTCTTCCAGCATCTTCATGTAAAATAGGGATCACGATTAGAAACAATCGATATTGGTACTCCATGAAGTATTACCAATTCATTAATATATTTTTTTGTTAAATGTTCAAGTGTTAAATCTTCTCTTATAGCAAGAAAATGTCTTGACTTGGAAATACGATCATCAATGACCCATATTGCATCATTCCTTCATGTAGTATTTGGTAGTCCCATTACAAATTCTATCATAATATCATCTCATTTCCACTCAGGTATGGGAAGAGGATTCATGGATATCCTAGGATGTTTTCATATATCATTTACCCATTGACAAACTATATATCTTGACACATAATCAGCAATCTCCATCTTCATTTTGTCCCACCAAAAGTGTTCCTTCAAATCTCTATACATATTAGTGCTCCAGGGTGTATAGAGAAATTGGATCTATGATCATCTTCCTAAAATTCACTTTTTAGATTAGGTATGTTAGGAACACAAATTTTCTTCCCAAATTTCAAAATATCATCTTTATATATGAAGTTGATCTATCTCCCATCGTTCACATCATTAATTTTCTTTTGAAAGTATTCATCATCAATTTGATAACTTTTTATCCTTTCTAGTAAAGATGGTTCAACAACCATTTGAAAAAATATTGATACCTTAACTTTGATGAATATTGTCATATCCATGTTTACTAGATCTACAAACATAGGATCCCTTTCAACTCTCATCTTGTTTAAAACTCCCTGATCCTTTCTACTCAAAGAATCTGCCATATTATTTTCCTTCCTCGGGTGGGAGTGTATTGTGAAATCATAACCCTTGTGTAGTTCAAGCCATCATCTTTTCCTCATGTTCAGTTATTTGTATGAGAAAATATACTTCAAACTCTTGTGATCAGTATATATCTCACATTTTTTACCATAGAGATAGTTTCTCCATATATTTAATGAAAATATTACAGGTGGTAACTCAATATAATGGGTAGGATAGTTTTGTTCATGAATTTTTTGTTGTCGTGATGCATAGGAAATAACTCTATCATTCTGCATGACGACACAACCAATTATATTCTTTGAATAATCACTATAAATAACAAACCCATCATTACCAAATGGTATAGTCAATATTGAATCATTTAATAATATTTTATTCATTTCCTCAAAACATTTTTCACACTCTTTTGTCCAAAAAAAATTAACCCCTTTACGTGTGAGCTTGGTAAATAGGTTATCCAATCGGGAAAAATTTTGGACAAACCACCGATAATAACCTATTAAGTCAAAAAAACTGCGTACCTCAGTTATACTCATTTTGCTAGCCATTATTGGATTGAATTTTTCTTCTAATAATCAACAGTGATTCCATCCATAGAGAAAATATGGACAAGAAAAGAAATCTCATGAAGCCATAATTCACACTTGATAAACTTCCCATATAATTCATTTCTTCTAAGTGTATTTAGAATAATGCTGAAGTGATTATCATGTTCTTCGTAGATTTTGTTTTATACAAAGATATCATCAATAAGTACCACTAGAATGTCTTCATGATATTCCTTGAAAACTCTATTCTTTATATCCATGAAAATATATGGTGCATTATTCAATACAAAAGGCATTACTGTAAACCCGTAATGCCTATACCTAGTATGAAATGCTTCCTTCGAAGGTTCAACCTTCTTCACACACAACTGATGATATCCAGATTGAAGGTCAATCTTTGAAAAATATTGAGCTCCATGAAGTTGATTAAATAAATCATTAATGCGAGGTAAGGGATACTTGTTCTGTATTGTTAAAGTATTGATCTCTCTATCGTCAATGCACAACCTCATAGATCCATCCTTCTTATTAACAAAAATAATAGGCGATCCCCATATAAAAACACTAGGGTGAATAAATCCTTTATTATTAAATTCCTATAGTTGTTTCTTTTGTTCAAATAATTCTAAAGTGGTCATTCTATAAGGGCTCATTGATATGGGCCTTGAACCATAAATTAAATAAATAGAAAACTCAATTTCTCATTCTGAAGGATGTCCTAGTAAATCCTCTAGAAACACATCAATATATTCTTGAACAATAGGTACATCCTATATTTGAACATTATTTTCCTCAACCAAAGTTATTTCATTCTTCTCCTCCCCAATAATTGAATTTAGTCAAGCTACAGGGGGTGGATCTAGATTAGAATCAGATGGTGACATTTCTGCACTAATAATAAGGTACTTCTTATCACCATCAAAAATTGTAACCTCCTTCTTATTATAATAAATTTTTGCATCATGGTCTAAAATCCAATCCATACCGAGGATTGTATCAAATTTCATCATGGTCATGATGATGAGATCAGTAGATAAAGAACATTTATATGCCCTAATGGGAACTGATTTGCAAAACATTATTGAAATGATGCTTCCCTTATGAGTTTGGACTAAAAACTGTCTTGTTAAATAAAATTTAAAATATATAATTTTCTTATCAAACTGGAAAGATATGAAACAATGCAATGATATAGAATCAAATAAATCATGGGCTAAACTTTAAGAAACCATTAAATTACCTTCCACCATGTATTTCGGACGTTTAACCTTAGCAGTAGTGATCACATAAGCTTGTCTTTGCTCCCTTTTCTTTTTCTAAGGTAATTTTTCTTGGAACATAGGATATTCATTTGTATAATTACCCTTTTCTCTACAATTATAGAATACAACATTGACAACCACATTCTTTCCCTTGTAATCACAAGCATGGTGGAATTTTTCACCACACTTGTAACATAATACCATTCCCTTCAGGCAAGTACCAGGGTGTTTCTTCCCACATTTACCATAGGATGAATATTCAATGTTTCCCTTATTCTCTTTATTTCCATTTCTAGAGTGCTCAACAGATATCTTCTTCTCTTACTTTGCTTTAAAGTCATAAGAATTATAGAATTCATTTTTTTGTCTTGATAGCACTTGAAAAAATATCTTTACATGATGAGAAGGAATGTGAGACTAATGCTTGATGTAGAAATGGTTTTAACCCATCCAAGAATCGATCAATCTTAATCCTTGGGTTATATATATAATCTGATGCATGCATTTCTATCCTTGTAAAGTTAGATTCATACTTTTCAACATTCTCATCCTCCTTTTGCCTCAGGCTCAGAAATTGCCTTTCTATATCCACTCGATGGTCATGAGGAAATTATTTTTCAAAGAAAAGATCTTTAAACTACCTACATTCCATACGTGAAATTTTTTCATCCTCTTTTGTGTTTTGAATTAATGGACACCATTGATATGCATCTTATGTGAGGTGATAAAGTGCCATGACAACTTTTTCCCTTTTTCTACTCCCCAAATCATGAAATATTTTCTCTAAAGAACTTATTTGTTGCTCCGCTACAAATGGATTTATATTCCCATTTAATATTGGTAATTTTTTCCTCATGAAGTAGTATAACATTTATCCTCCGCGTTTTGGGTCAAGGTGCTCTATACGGTTATGGTTATTATTAATAACCTCAGTGAGTTGTCCCAGTATAGTGATAAGATGATTAGCACTAGTTTCATCACCAGCTCCACTATAATTTTCTTGAGTATAAGGGAAATCCCTACATGGATTACGTTCACTAATACAGTTTAATTCCTTCCACTAGGTGACATTTCTAATCAATAGCATATCATAGATTTGTTTATGAATCGTAATACATAATTACAAACCTATAAAACACTTAACATAAGTTGAACAGTTTATGGATATAATCCATAATCATAAAAAATATTTCCTTGAAGAGTTATATACTCAAAAATGCTTCATATATTTTTGTAAAGAAAATGTGAATTATCCTAAGCATATCCCCAGGGAGTGTTGTAACCAAGAGTTTAGCAAAGCCCGTTGTCATGTACCTGGATACCTAGGGTCACGCCCAAAACTCCTTCTTAGAGTTTTCAATCATAGGTAAATCTGTACCAGAGCTGGATCTACCTGCTCTTATCCAGACATGGTTGTATTTCTTGTAAAACTCACAAAATCTCTACATTAAAAAAATTCTAGGAAGTCTTCTATACTAATCCTCATTGTCTATCTTATGGTAATGATCTCTAATCAGAGTTTTTCTGAATCTAGCTTCCAAGTCTTGTACTAAAATTCCTCTGATACAAACTATAATTCCCCAACCCTATTAACCTAGAGTGGGTGCATTATTACATAACATTGGCATGATCAAAAAATATCAAGCCTCGAAAAACCGATTAGTTTAGTAGCCTTAGAAGTACTAGATTCATATATAAGTTTTACATTACATCATGAAATAAATAGAAACAACATCATTGTGTCTTCTTTGAACACACTCTTATACTTTAGCCTATTCCTACAGGTTAATTGTAAATTACTTCTTCACATCCTGGGAAAATTTAATATAAGAAAGGGGTGATCTCAGATGCTCAGTAAGGATAACAGTATAGAGAAAACTTTCATAAAAAAATAAAAACATTTAAGGTAATTTACAAGACTAAAATATAAGCCTTTTAAACATAAACATCAGAATAAAATGGAAAATATAAATCAAATAATTCCATTTACATATTCACATGGATATTCTACTAGTCTAATAATTACATGAAAAATCAATAGCCAATTTTATAATGTTGGAATGCATAATGCCAGAATTCATAACCTCATAGTCAAGGCCTCGTACCAGGACTGTAAATAAGATTTTATCAAGGCCTTGTTCCAAGACACTAGTTTGTCTATTGAGACATACTGAGGCATCGAGGAGCTACGGCGGCTCCACCCATCACTTACTAAGTCTAATTCACTCCTCATATGAAAAGGATGAAACATATCAAAAACATTCATATTAAAACTAGCATACTAAATGTTAATACTTTAACCATAAACCAGAAATTCTATAAAAATAACACATCCAATGTTAAACATATCACAAAACCTTCAATACAATATGGAATATTGAATCATAATAAATAAAATTCATACAAGTGTAAAATCCATCAAAGGATGTTGACATAGATGAAATCAAAAATATTTGAGAGAAATATCTCTTTATATTTTGAAATCATTTAAAAGTCATATAATTATAATAGAAAAAAATATATTTTGAAAATACTATTATAAGATTTTAAGGGAAGTTTATAAGGTTTTATAATGGCGGAAAATATCCACACCTGCCTTACATGTTAAAAAAACATTCTTACCTTATTTTGTGGAAAAGGTCATAAAGTACATTCTTTGGAAAGTGACAGAATGATTCGTTTATAAAAAATTATAAAAATTCAAACAAGGGCATAAATGACATTAACCCATAATCTATGAAATAGTAAAAATATTTTGAAATACATTTTTAAGAAACATGGATGTGGATGATAAAGGGGTCCTAGTAGATACTCATGTATAAACAAACGTGGATAATAAAGAGATTGTAAAATTAACCCTTACCTTGTACTTTTCCTTGATCGAGGGTATGTCAACCTCATAAATAATAGTTAAATTATTTTTATTAAATTATAAAATAACCAAATACATAAACATTATATTGTATATGATCTTCTAATATCGTTTTGTTAATAATATTTCAGCAGTATCATTGTTTTGTGTGTTAACTGATTTGTTTTCCTTTATATACTTGGTTATATAAGACATGTTTGTTATGGATCTGATGTATTTGAGTCATATCCAGAATCAAATTAAGTTCTTAAACATTTTTTTTAATCATAAAATAGAAATTATTTTTGAATGGTTGTGATGGGGAATGAATTTCATTGCCTACGAGGTGACGGTAATTCGTACGTACGCACGAGCGATAATATAATTCTATTGATGGTGAAATAGAATGTAATTAATTGGTATATCATATATAAAAAACAATTAACATGTTATATATATTATTTACATCTGTTATACTTGTTATTATACCCATCCAAATAATGAATTGTTTGAATAAAAAACTACACCACGACGTGGAGACAGTAAGTTGTACGTACACACATATGGTGACTTGTCATTCATAGGATGGATAGAATAATGAATATGGTTGTAAAATATTTATAATAAAATCACATTTTCTATAAGTTACTGGAGTTATTATTTTCTTATGGTAATAATAATGAATGAGAAAGTGGAAGAATAAAAGAATATGAAAGATGTGGTGAAATAATTACCTCTTCTTCAGGTGTTTCCTTTTGATATGATCAAAAGGTATCCTTAGGTTGGATTTATGATCAAATTATAGCCTCTAGATCAATGGGAGGGTATTTGGGAGGATATTTGAGTATGGTTTGTCTGAGCCAAATGGATTTGGAGGTGTGATTTTCAGATAAGGGGAAGTACCATTTTATAAGAGAGGTGAAGGTCACTTTATGAAAAACTTGAAATATTATTTTATTATACAATCATATTCATTTTATATTGGATGTGAAAGGATTTTCAAGAAAAAGGTGGGTATGGGCTACAAACCTCTCAAAAAATAGGTTTTATACAGGTTTAGGTTACATATTAAACTTCTCTTTTAGATTTAACTCTTAGTTAAATAGTTTAACATTTACCATCTCTGCTTGTATTTTTATATTATATGGTTAATAAACTTATTATAAAATTCCCAGAGAACTCAATGTGGTTCATTAATGACATATATTTTATTATATAATTCCTTTGGTTAATAATTATATTTTTATGAATATTATATCATTTAATAATGTTGTATTTGTTTTAAAAACTCATTTATGACAATTTTGACACTATTTAGTATTTGATTTGTTTAAAGTCTTAAAAACTTGATTACTTCGAACAAAATTCATTTATTCAACCATAAAAAGTCATATTAACATATAAAATTCATTGAATTCATCAAAAGTTTCATTTTATATTTATTTGGATATTTATAATATCAATTATTTTAATCATTCATTAATAAGGTAATTACTGCATCATCATTATGTCATAAATAAATTTAACTATTTAAAGTCTAAAAATTATAATTAAAATACAATTATTTAAGAAATATTTTTATATTTATAATAAATATTTATATTCTAATTTATCTTATTTATAACCATATATTAAAAATGGATCAGTTATTAAACAGTGAATTTAACACTTTAACTCTTCCTTAAATAAAATAATAATAAAATTCCTAATCTAATCCATGTGAAGAAAAATGATCGTATTTTATTCCTAAGGTTTATTATGGTCAAAAGAAACTTATCCAATATAATTAGAACATGTGTATGGTTAATTTTATTATCATATTTACCATTAGTTACCTTATTTACTTTTAACTGTGGTAAATAAAAGTCAAATTGTAATATTCACTCAAATGGTACTAATCAAAAAAAATTATTTTCATCTCATTGAACCACATATTACTTATAAATTTCAACCATGTCTCTCAGATTTTTTAAATTCAAATCACAGAAGCGGTAAAATTATTTTTTAAGCAAATTTTCAAATGCTTCTAGAATGTGGGTAAAAAACGGTACAAAGTTCAATAAAATTTTATTTCTCTAATATTATTATAAAATGACTCCATTGAATTACATGAACATATATGTGTATTATGTATCTATTTTTACCTAATGTTAATTTAAATAAAATTACTAATTATTCAAATAAAATATTGGTTTTAAACAATAACAAAGTTTTTTTCACTACTCAACAAAAATTGAAAGTTTTCAGAAAAATACCAAAAATTCACCATAAGCTAATTTTAGTATTACAAATCAAAAAATGAACTCCATTTTGAAAAATAAAATTTATATGTCTTCAAAAAGTGGGTTTTACTATTCATTATGGCTATTTTGATTACTCGTGGTGTGTTAAAACTCTAAGTTGTGTACAACGCAATTTGTTGCATTATTCAAAGGGAAATATACCGTGGAAGCATGGGGTGTTATAAAAAAGTCAGTCTATTTCATTTCTATAAGAGTGGATTTCCCTAGGGAGTTTCTATCTCACCTTTATATCCAATAATTATTGAGACTCCATGGAGTACAATTTTTTCTTGTTTCTAATCGAGACCCATGATTTACTTCTTATATTCTATATGAGCCTTCAAAATTCTATGAATACCAAAGTAAAACATTGAACCACCTTACATCCTCAAAATTATGCATTTTCTAAGAGGAATATTCATAAATTTGATGATATGTTATTGGCTTGGTCACTTGATTTTTATTAGGGTTGGTATCAATATCTTCCACTTGTTGAATTCTCCTATAACAACATTTTCCAATAAAGCATTAAAACAATACCATTTTAATATATATATGAAAATACATTTAAATTTCCAACATGTTGGGATAAAGTTGGAGAGGAGAAACTATTGGGACTAGACATTAAAAATTAATTTACAGAAAAGATTAAAGTCATTTTGAAAAACATCAAGGATACTCAAAGATAACAAAAGTGTTATAGTGACAAATAAAGGAAGGACTTAAAGTTTTATGTTTGGGATCATGTATTCTTCAGGATAACACTATGGAAGGGAGTTAGGTTATTTTTAAATAAAGGGTAATTTATTCTAAGGAACATTGGACCAATTGAGATTTCAATTTATGTTAGAATAGTTGTCTACCGATTACTACTACCACATAATCATTCCTATGACCACATTGTAATTCATGTGTCAATACTAAGAATGTATTTGTATGAACCATCTAAAATACTTTATACTAATGGTGTGCATTTGGAAGATGACTTTTCTATAAAGATAAACCAATATATATCTTTCATATAAAGGAACAAGTGTTGAGGAACAAGACAACACATGTTGTGAAGGTACTATAAAGAAATTAAAAAATTTTAGAGGATAATTGTGAGAAGAGGAAATAATAAAGTAGAAATAAACTCACCTATTTTCACATTAGTATGAAAAATTAAATTTTAGGGAGGGTAATTATTTTAAGGCATGAGGAATGTGATAACCAAAAAAATGTTCTTATTTTATTAATAGATCTATTTACTCACAATAACTTTTAATAATGTTTTACTATAGAATCGTATAGAAATTGTTTTAAATTTCATAATAACATTGAACATAATTTTTTGATCTGAACTAGTACGACTAAGAACAATAAATAAAAACCAATACTAAAATACATTAACACATTATTTCATTAATTGAAAATGGTAATTTTATTCTAAAAATCTAGTATCAAACCAAATATTAAAATTCTATGAAAATAGAGGATAACTAAAGGGAAATATAAAAATAAAGTCCACTTTTATCCCCTATGATCATTACTCCCATGAACATCACTATAATAGAGGAACGGATAGTTAGAAATAAAAATATTCATTTTGAAAATGATATTTAACCCTAATTGGAATCAAATATTATGATAAAGAGTAAGAATAATGGTGTCTTTATAGGGAAATATGATCAAAAGCCATTATGTTTGTCAAAAAATGTAGTTGGTTAGAGTTATGTCCATTAGTTAATAAAATATTTGGTCATTATTCCTGTTGGTTACGTAGATGCATTTAAATGATCATTATGATTATTTAATGATATAGTAAAAATTAAATAATATTTGGATATTATAAACCCATTCTATTTAAATATAATATATGTTCCAATTATTAAATAAAAATTATCTTCATAAAATAATATTATAAAATGATTCTTAAATGATAATATATTATAATGAATCCTTAAGTACTTTTTTATAATAGTCAGAATGTTTATTTTTCTATTAAATTATTATTGTTAATTAAAATAATGATTTATTTAAATGTTAAAATTTTTATAAATATATAATAATCTGGAATAATTAAACTTATTTTTCTACTTAGAACATTAAAATTAACATATCATTATTTTAAAACAATTTTCTAAAAAAGTTGATTTTTGGGTTAAATGGTGAAATTATTGTTTTTACAAAATATGATAGCTCTTATGATGTAATTAGGATATGAACAATATTTAAAAAAAATTCATTATTCATAATAAAAAATTATTTAATTAATAACATAGTACATAATTAGTTAAATTTAGAAAGCCAAGCTAATCATTTATTAAAATGAGGATTTCAAACTATCAAAAAAATATTTCCATGAGTTATACATGTAACATATTAGGATTTTATTTTTATCACTTTTATAAATTTAATAAATTAAAATGTATTCAATGTTTTTAATTATAATGTATAAATTTGGTAAGAATCTTAACTTCATATTTAGAAAAAAAATATTATGGTGAAAAAAATTACCCTAGTATACGTAAAATAATTTAATGGGTTGAAGTTAAATTCTAAAAGCCTAAAATACCTAAAAATACAACATTAAATGGGTGTATTATATAATGGATAACCTTAAACAGCCTATAAAACATTAATTTTCATCCAAAATCATTGGAACTAATTCCTCCCAGAAGTGGTTATCATTAAATACAAAATAATCATTATTTATTCACTTAATGTCACCACTACACAAATATAAATACCCGTCGCACAACCCTAGTCTCTACTAAAAATTAATAATCCATGAATTTATGGTATTTTACCTCATAAATAATCCCATAAATGTGAACTCAAGGTTTCATTGTTCCACAATCTTCTTATAGGAATCTAATCTCTAAGGTAATAGATTTCTCATCTTTTACTTTTTTATCAAAGCACCCATTTTTTGTATACCCTCTAAATTCTAATCCATTTTTTTCACTTATACTTTTTATATTATAATTAATTCCAAAATTAATTTTTATCAATATGAGGCCATAGTTCCATCTAATTATTTTCTTTTCATAAGCCTTAATGTATTTATAATGTTTCCAAATTCATTTGTTGAATTTCTCTTTTCTACATGATAAATTATTATATTGTGATTACCCAAATATATTCTATTACCATGGGTATTCAACTATATGTAAACATGTCTTATTAATTAAGGGTTTTAAATTTTCAAAAACATAATCCATTTTCATGTGATAAAAATGATTTTATTTTCAATACTTTAAACACTTTTTATGAAATCATTTTGATATTAAAATCATTCCTTATTTTCCTAGGGATATTGATAAAATTATTTTTTATGAGAAAACTGACTAATATGAACTAATACACATGAAGGTTTTTCCCTAATATAGCTCTATTGCATTAGGTAAAGTAATAATATCTATAGAAGACATGTTTTATGATACCTTGGTGAATAATAATGGTAAACATGATTTATGATACCCTGGTTATAATTTTTTTTGATATTCTTAAGAATGTCTCATTTTTATGTTGTACATGCATTAAAATGTTATGATTAATTTTATTTATATTATTATTTGGATCATGTTTAGAGGATCATGCCTTATTGATATTTCCCCTTGTTACATGTCATGTATATGCTTTGATTAGTTCCTTTCTGGACTCTATGATCACCCATTTCGTTGATGTATGTTCGCATGATAATAGATGAATTAAAAGTAAATTTGTAAAAACCTATGAATATATATTTCAATTAATTTATATATATTTTTATGTTTATTTCGTTTTTATGTATTATGTTTATATTTCATATATATTAAACCCCATAATATAACTTGTATTGTTAAATTTTTTATCATGTAATGAAATATTTTTATAATAAAAAGGAATATCACAAAAATATTACTGGAATACTATAACAATACTCAAGTGTGTCCCTCCCATCACTTATAAAAGGTTACCTCTTATCCTCCCTTGTTCACACAATTTGAGCCATATAGAATGACCAATAACTTCTTTTAAAGACATCCTAGATTCCTTCCCTTCTTCATAAATATATTATACATCTACGGAGACCAATATTTCTAGGACTAAGGTTTAAGAAAAAGGAGGACTCTAAAAGAATAGGAAATTAGAGAGAATAAGAATCAGAACAGACATAAGGTACGGGTTCTTCATCTCAAAATTGTTTCATTGAGATATGTTTGATGTTATACATATATATATATATATTTACGAGGTGTACATACTACCTAATTGACATATTATATCATGTATCCTTCATAATTCATAATATTTAGAGTTATAACTCAAATTATTTCATCCTGGGATATTTTATTCAATAGTCGCCATTGTGGTAGGGGTTTATCATCTTAACTTGTCTTGTTTTGGAGATAAGTTATCTTATAAACATATATTTACTTTTGAGTTGTATTCACTTAACCTTTTATATATTGCATAAAAAATATCCATATGTTAATGGTATTTATTTATTGACTTAATTTTATTTATTTCTTGAGGATTATAACTAAAATGTTTCCAAATCTATATGTGTTTTACAATATAATCACACTTTTTACTATAATTGTTTATGCCTAAATTTTATCATAATAAAATAATATTGTCTTATATCTCCAAAACCCTATTTCATATCTTCTACTCTGTTTTTTAAAGATATTACAGGTTTTCCATTCATTTTTCTCTTTTTAATAACAAAAGAAACTGAATTAAGTTTCTAAAGAAAGATAAAATTTATTTCTCTCTTTGATTTGGAAAATTTGTCTACTATATCCATGTTTTATTTTATATAATTTAAATAATGTTTTTACCTTTATCTAGTGATTGAATAAATAAATTTCTTACAAATTTTTTATTTTATATAACTATATTTAAAAGGAATCATCATTACATAGTTTTAATAATGTACTGTTTACATTTTAACTGAAATATGGAAGTATTTGTAGTTTTAATGTATACTATATGAATAAATTTCACACCATTTTTCATTATAATTGAATTGAATATTTTGAAAATAGTTTCCATTATTATTTTCATTGAATATGATTTAAAATCTATTTTTTAAATATATAGATTTAAAAAAAATACTTCAATATTAAAAGGGTATTTTTCTCAAGAAATATTACCATGATGTTTTTAAGTTATTTACATCTATAAAGACATCATTTCATGTTTATTCTGATTTAAAAGGGGTATTGTAAATTTTTTCCCTCATTATTATTTCTTTATATGGATTGTTATTATGATGATGAAACATTAATAAAGCCTATTTTCTTTTCCATGGGATAGTCTTTTATATAATTATTATTATTAATTTGATCTCGTGGCATATATATATAGATGGATTATAACTAAGTGATGGGTGGGTATTTTAAAAACCTCTAATGAATTGGGTAATGATTCCTGATTTATGGGATTAGTGTGTACAAAATATATTATCCCAAGCTTAGAATAGGGTACATTAGTGGTTATTCTAATCCCAAAATATGTAACACAGGAGTTTACCAAATCTTAAAAGAGGGTACATTGGAGGTTATCCCAAGAATGAATATTGTAAACTGGTGGACAACCTAATTCTAAAATTTTATAATTTTATTTATTGTAATCCTAGACATAATATTGATATGATAATGATTATGACAAACTTTATACCACTCTATTATGACATATTCATATGGAAAAGTTTTATTTTCTGGGATTGTGATCTTTGATTCACAAATTATTCATTTAAAATGAAATTCCAATGCTTTATTCCACGATACATGTTGATGATATATGAATTGTTTTCTATGATTTATTTTTTTAATCTCATTCAATCAATCCCTTATTCTTATCCTTTTCTCATTTATGATCATTAACTGATATCTCTCATGTTTACCATAACCAAGTATCTGAGCTCACTCTTTCTTATGATTCTTATTCTATGGGTTATAATGTAAGATTTTAAGTAAGTAATTAACAAGAAGTGTATAATGCGATAAGTACATAGAAAAGATGTTAAAGATCACTCTTGAAATAATTTTATTACATACCTAGTCTCCCAAAATACTAAACTTTTCTAGACCACAATCTTATATTACAATGTAATTTTATGAATATATATCTAAAATTATGTAACATTAAGGTATTTAATTTTTGGTTCGTTATAAGGGATGTGATTTAATTATTATAAATAATGTATAAGAAAGTATACTGATTATATATATATGTTTATCACTATTATAAGAGAAATATTGGTATCATTATAAGCAGTAGTTTATTGATTATACTAGTTTATAAAGAATTAGATAGTAATACCAAAAGAGACAATGGCTAAACTTGATGCTTCACATATAGAACTGATATTGTGGTAGGTTAGGGAATCATTGAATAAAATTTCCTTATAATATGATTACTTTCTAGGGATTTAAATATTTTATACTAAAGATATCAATTTTTAGATATATTAAATAAATAATGACAAATAAATAAATAAAATAAAATAGTGATTGGTATTTGTATTAAATATTAGAGATTAGTAAACATCTTATTTCATTCATGTTTTAATACCCCTTTAAAATATGGTTGTTCTCTAATTTTCCACACACTTCATTAATATTATTAGTTCTATGTACAGGGATATAATCTATGCCCAAAATCTTATCAAATTCTATATTTATAAAATTAAGGATGGATAAGATTCCTTTATATAGAGATCATATAAATTTCTAGGATTCAAAAATGTCATTTCATATCTAAAATCATACAATTATCATATATCAATGCAAGGACTATTATGATCATCATTTGGAAATTAATTATCCTATCAGTGTCTTAATACTTAGTAATAGTGAATATTTTTCTAAAATAGTGGGATATATACTCAATAATTATGATATATCAACTATAAGGGAATTTTTATTGGTATTTAATAAATTTATACCTATGCTTACCTAAAATCAAAAGTTTTTTTCAATATAATTCATTCGAATTGTTACATATATATTGAAAACTATTTATAGAATAGCCTTTATTGATGTTGAGTAGTTAAAAAATATACAAGGTAATTTTTATAGGACATTTATATAGCCATTTACATCACTAAAGTGTGTACAAGATCACATTTTTTAACAAGTATTATGATTTATAGAGTATTTTCATTAATTATCATCATCCTAAAGATATCATCATCATAATGATATCATGATCAAGAAGAAGAATCCTTTAAATCGTACTGATGGCGTTTTTAACCAACTTTGTGGAACTCAATATTTCACAAAAGTGGAACTTTGATCTCTTTATCATAAACTGAGGGTGAAAATTTATGATATACATAAAAAAATTTAAATAAAATATTTATTCACTATGAATTCATTGTCTTAATTTTTTTATATACAAAATATATTTTTATATTTATTGAATTAATAAATATATTTCACTATAATGAACATCATTGATTTATTATTATCTATATATATATATTATTCTTATATATTTCCATAGTAAAGATGAACATGAATATCACTTATGGATTTTGTTGAAGACCATAATACATTAGAAACCTTTTTCTAAATTTATCTTGTTTAGATACTCGATGAAAAAGCTATTATTTTTAGGGCATATAATTATGAGAGTGGACGTATTTTAGGAACCATTTATGATACTGGGGATTAAAGAATAGTAAATTCAAAATACTATAATCAAGGTAAATATTTTTTTATATTATCACCCTATTATCAACACATCATGGGAAATTTATCAAATTATCAAATCGAATAACAAATTTACACAATGTGATGTTAAATTTATCTTGTTAAAATAATTAAAAGATAATTTCTATGAGATTTTGTATCTTTTTTTTCTTCAATACCCACACTACATAAATAGGGGATGGGTTAATGATATATATTTATGAATAAAATAAGGCCTTGGGATGTGTCCTTATGAAAAATGAAAATATGGTCTCTTATTCCTTATGTAAATTAAATATCCATGTGAAAATTTTATAAACACATGATTTGGATCTAGAAATAGATGTGTTAAGTTTAATAATATTTAAATATTACTAATATGATGAGAAGTGTAATATATATCCAGATAGAGAGATTCCTAAATATATATTCACATATAATTAGTTCAAAATTATATAAATTAGAGAGTTTTATCTGATCAATTATTATGTTTGATCAAAACATAACTAACATAATAAGGGAGAAAAATTAATTTCTGCTATAATTTGAAAGCATTAGGGTTCATTATATTTTATAATGATTGAAAGAGACACAATATCAATGGATATGATATTATGTAAATACCAATCATATAGGAAAAGTTGAAATCATGCCTCTCCAATTATTTAACATCCATTTATCCATGTGAAGGTCAAGGAGGAATGGAAGGTTGATATAGATCTATAAAATGTGGTAGGAAATATTCTATACTTTAACCTTGATAATGACGTAATCAATGATTTGAAAAAAAATGTTTCCATAAAATACCATAACTAACGAAATTGTTTTTGATTATGCACATATGTTATCATTATATGTCCATTCTTAAAGAAATGTTTTTATAAATATCACTAAGAGTACACCTAAGAGCATAATATGAAGTGGGGGATTTTAGCATAAACCCTAGGATGTTTATCCATCCAGAAAGCTAATGATGGAATTCTCAATCCCAAGCATATGATAAAACATTACCCATACCTATCAAGAAATTAGAAGAAATCACTATAGATTTTTTCATTAGTTTACCTAATACCCTTAAGGGAAATAATTCTATATGGATTTTGGTTGATCGTATTGAAATTTTAGTAATTCATTTTCCAATTTTAGTGTATTTATCAATCAAAAAATATGCTATGATATACCCAATGTAGGTATTGGGTTATAAGAATTTGTCCATATCTATCCTAGAGAGAGGTATGGGGTTTAGAATCATGGAATTTAACATGAAATTTATGTATTAAAAACCCAATTATGATGTCATTGATGGAGTCACTCTTTGAGACAATTTAGTTAGGAAAAAATGAAATATAACAAAAAGAATCTCATAATATTACTTCATTATGCTACCAGCTGTGATGATCAAATCAAATATCATTATTAATTTTGTTAGATCATTTGAGGTGGGTTATCAGTCATAAGAGGACACTATTCTAGAGGGATAACTGGGTTGTGACACTCCTTTACCTCCACACTACCCCTATCCCAAAATCTACTTCATGGATTCCAAAGGATTCAATATAATTACCTATATCTTCCTCTATAATTCTCTGTAGAATATCTTTAAGTCATTCTTCTTTTGGATGGAGATAACCGATGATACTTCTCTCCAACTATCACAGGGCTATTCAACTGTAAAGACTACTAATTTTTTAGGAATTCCTCATTAGGAGGTGATCCTTATGGGTTTGTATATTGGTATCTAGAAGTCTATATCAATATGTTCTCCCTAACTATTCAAGTATTACATGTTGAAATACTTATAGATATGTATATATAGGCATGTATTGTTCAGTTGGTATCTAAATTATATTTTTTTCCAAACTATCAACTTAAATCTATGTAGAAACTATTATAATATAGTGACTGGCATGATTTTTTTTTTTGTGCTTCTTGGATACCAAAAAGGGATCATCCAGTCCTTGGGTATTCTGACCTATTACTAGATTCTTGTCTCGGGGGAATTTTAGCATTAATATATCAGTTCATGAGAAGAAATTAGTCCTTATAAAATTAATAGTATACTATTTGGGAAGATCCTAATGATCACAAGTTCAATTACTGGCTATGATATGCAATACACATGAAATTTAAGTTGCTCATGCAGATTCTTGATATTTATTTTCCCTTCAAAGGATAAAAGTAATTGACTTGTTTCTTTGGGTTTAGTAGAGGCTATCCCCTCATAGGTTGAAATGTTCATTGGGGGGCTTGGAGCCAATATTCATGGTAAATAAAGTTGAATTCATATGGTTCATTCATTTATGGGATAGTTATAGGAGTGGGAATAATATGAGATATTATTGGTTTATTTTATCTCTAAAACAATATCTATAAATATTCTGTAACCCCTGTTAACTAAACTAAACATTGTTCTAAGTGAACTCTCCATCTACAAGGTAATGAATATTTACATGTTAGTGATTGAAATGTACTCTTAATTAATATCCAACTACATTGAAGGTAACACATTAGATCACTAGTTAGTGGATTAAATTATTAGTGAATAAAAATATATTCTATCTCTGAATACATACATCTTCCATTAATATTATGAAGGAAATAATGCAACGGCCTTCCTGGTTGACATATGAATTTATTCCTCAGTTTTTTCTATTTTTTATACCTTTTTATCCATGCCACATGTATATAAACTTATCCCTTAATAGGATATAGAAGGCCTCTAACACCTAAATCATTAGTGACTAACCTTTTTTATTTTTTATCTGTCTTATTTGAATGCTTCATTTAATAAATAACTATTAGATATAAAAGTGTTAAACATCATGGAATTCCACATTCAATTATATCAATTCAAGATATGAGTTTTAACTTGATGTCATTTATATGTCTATAAAAATTAATTTAAAATACTAAAACGTTACTACACTACCTATATTCCTCAAAAATTTACATTTTGAAAAAACCATTAATATATTGGATTATATATTACTATCTCTATCAATTTATTTTATTTGATTTTGGGATCAATATCTTCACCAAGAAGAGTTCTCATACAATAATATCATACACTCTATAATTAAAATATAAAAATATTAATCACCATATAGGAAAAGATTCAGAAAAAAACATGTTGAGATGAAGACAAAGGTTAAGATAGCTTGCAAATAGATCATTCTATGTAAACATCAAAGTATCTTAAAAATATTTACAGAAATATTATAAGAATTATAATATCAAAAAAGTAACTATTTTTAAAAAAAACTAATGTTATTTGGTCTTCCATATTGGGTAAAGTTTTTCTTTATAATATCTCCTTAGAATAAGGTTTTTATATTCAAGAGGAAAGGTTTTTCAATCCAAATATAACAACCACGTCAAGACTCTTGATCATGTTCAGATTTTAGCTTCTCACATTGCACTTACACCAAACCCATCAAAAGTTCATGATGTGTTCCATGTCGCGCATTTGGTTATATACAGAGTAGGTCAATTGCATGTAATAAACTCAATGTTGATATAACTAGAATAAGATCTCTATTATGAGGAATAATGAGTGATGATACCATATCTTATAGATAATGTGATTTCAAATAGGACCATAAACCATGTAACTGTTCTTTAGAAAAAATAATTTTTTATGAATTTTCATGGGATCCAAATGATATAATGATGAAAAATTATACATTTCCATCATTATTTGAGAAATAAAATTGTAGTTGATTTTTTTTAAAGAAAAGTTAATATAATAACCTAAAATTTATTAGGAATATTCCTTAAATAATTCTAATGTGTTAAAAAACATGCTTCATAGAGAAAAAAACCCTAAATAAATAATTGATGTATTTTTCAAATAGAATATTAAAATAAAAAATAAAAAATACTTATGATATGGTTTTTTGAAGAAAAAAAAAATTAAGAAAATTACAAGTGATACAAAACAACACCTAAATAACATGATATTGATCCAAAAAAATCATTATCATATACATACATAGATATTATACCACCAATTATAACTATAGAAAAAAATCTGGTAAATATTATAGAAATTTTTAAAGATAAATGAAGTTAAAAACTAAATTAATATTTTATTAATTTTTAAGGGTATATATTTTAATTGAGAATGTTAATATTTAATTTCTATGGGTGTCGGACATATGGTCAATATATTTAGCCAATTTTTAAGTTGAAAAAGATAAAATGAGAATTTAACCCATCCATTAAAATGAATACTTTATTATATATTATATAATTAAGATGAATAATAAATAAATAAAATCCATTAAATATATAGGAAATGATAGTAAAAATATATATAATTTTTAACTAGAAAATAATTTGTTTTAATTCAATTAATGTTTTTTCTGAATGTATATTTTTTTAAGATGAAAGATAAATTTCATATAAAAATTTACTCATAAAATTAATTTCATATTTTGAATCAGGGAGTTAAAATTAGTTAATTGGTTTCATATAATTTTTGGTGGAAATAATTAGTTATGAGTTTGAATAATCATTGACATTGGTAACTAATAAAAATTAAAACATTTCATGTATACTAAAAATGATGTATGATAATTTATAAAATAAAAAAATGTTTTTAATTGAGGAATTATCGTCCAACATTGTTTTATATCACTTATGGAAAACATTTCATGTCATAATGAAATTCCTCAACAATTAATTAATGTGAAATTGTAAATATTCCATTCAATCTCATCTATAAAATGAACCAACCTCCACCTATTCCAAAAAAATCTATTTGTCATTTTAATATTGAAAAAATTCCAAAAAATTAATAACTAAGGTTATCTCACATTTTTTAAATCATTTATTCATAATGAAGAGGACTAAATCGTTCATTTGGAAGAATCCATTATCAACATGAGTGATTCTGTCTCATTAAATAGTTTTTTATTATTTATTTAACTATCATCTAACATTAAAACCAATTAAATATGGTTATCAACTATAATAATGTTATTAACACTATTATGATTTTATAAAAAATTAACTTAACTATATAACTTATTTATCTTTCTCATCCATTTGTGTAACAAGATATATTTTAGATCAGCTCAACCATATACATCAACAATGGTATATTATCTTCAACATTTGATTCATGGCATTATATGAGAATAAGAAATTTGGGTAATAAATGATACTATTGAACAATCAAAATTATGATTATTGTTCTATAAGGGTGACCTAAAAATCGAATTATCATTATGAAACAAGTAATTATTATTTGAAAGGTTACATGAAAATAATGAATTTTTATTATTATTCATATAAAACATACAAATTGCATACATAAAATGAAAATTATTCACTATAATTTTTTATAATTATATTTTCCCAATACATTGTTAATTATAGAAATTATTCACTTATAAAAATTGAATGAAAATTGGTACCACCTAACCATAAAACTTCATATAATTTAAATTACTAGTATTTGATGATTAAAATAAAATATATATTATATATTAACCATATAAATATAATTGGTACGTATAAATCTTGCACATATAAAATAGGTTTAAAAGTAGATAATTAATATATCTATGTTGATTAAACTGAGAGTTAGATTGTAATCAAGTTGGAAGATAATGTAAGAGTTTCTCCTGTTATATTAGATTATATATGTCTATATTTTCATTAGATAATTTTCTTATTTTCGAATTTAAATTACCATTTTTCATTTCCATTGTTTTTATATTTAATTTTTTTATAATTCACTTCTCATTGGTAAATAATTCACCCAAAATGATTTTTTATGAAGAATTTTTTGTATCTCTTCTTTTGAATAGAATCCTTATATTTTATTCCCATGTTATTTATATTATTCCATGGATGTATTTTATTCACAACCCTATATTATCTTGATTATTTTCTTTTTCTATAGATTAATTTATACATGCGTACAATTTTTTGTAATGGAATAATTTTATCTCTCTTTAATTGTGATTATCACTCACACACATTCTAGTGAGACATTATTCATTATGAAGCCTTAATTTTATGTTTTCATATTCTATGATTCCTTATATTAATATTTATTATATTTCAATCTACCTTCTTATAAAAAATTTAATTTAATCAATTTTTCTTAAACGAAAGAGGTTAAAATTTATAAAAATATTTTCTAAATAATTATTTTATCATAATCTAAAGGGGTTTTCATCAATATCAATATCTATTACTATTATTTATATTTCCAAGGGGATATTTTTTAATAAGATCATACATTGTCTTTATCTACATTAATTTTAATTTCATTTTAATATTTTTATATTACCTATTTTATTTTCATGAATTTTTTATTCTATATTATTTTTTATTTTTTATTTTCATCTAGAACACTTATGTACAGTTATAATTATGTGATGAGTGAGTCTGCAATTAAATAGAACTCTATTGTTTTATGTAATTTTTATATCACATGAGATGTTATGATATGGGATGTGATTAGTTATTTTACTCGAATATGTTATGATACATTGTAGGATGTCATAGTCCACTTTTTTATGGGATATATTCATCTACTATGTGATAATGGTCAAGGAATGTTCATTTACATATGTTCTAATTTTATATACATTTATATGTGAAATATTCATATGCTACTATATATCATAATTGTGTGTTTTGTATTTAGGATCCATGGGGTAACATTTCTTCACGTTTATTATTATGATTTAATACCTATATTTTTATAACATTCAAAAAATGTTACGATATTATTTATGATCACATTTATTGATTCGATAGATATCACTTATATTTTATCCTTTATAATGTATCTGATACAACCATTATATAATGATTTCATTCCCCAAGTAATGATGATGAAGATTATATATGATATGTCTATAAAGGAATAAAGGTTAATTCATTAGTTAAATAAAATACACAATGAAATAATTGGTTTGTGTAGATAATAAATAATGAAATAACTTTTAGGTATTGGTGGTGATATTTAGAAGTGAGATGTAATAAATAATAATCAATAATGATGTATTATATATGTATGTTATATTTAGTTCTTCTATAGATCAAATCCTTAACCATGGATAGATACATTATTTGGAAAAAAATTATTGTGATCTATGAATTTGACTAATTCATGTGATGAGCCTTGGGAGAAGATAAAATTTTGTTATCTAATATTTTTTTATCATCCCGTATTTTTCTAGGTACATAACTCTTTGATTTGGGCATTTAGATTCATTCATTTCTACTATTATTCATCATTGAACCTTGGTGGTTGTGTATTTTTTTGGGAACAGAGATAATTCTATAGGAAAATTACATAATTCTAAAGGGTGTATATTTGTTTGAATTAATGTAATAAAGTTAACTGTTTCAAGGGATTATGACAGTTCATTGTAAGATTTGAAGGCTTTGGAGGTGGTTCTTTTTTTTCAAAAAAAAGTTGGGCTAAGATTTTTCTGCTATAAATTTAAACTCTTTGAACATATTATCTGACATGTAAATGTGTCCAGGTAGACATTTTGGGATGTTACAAGATGTAAATTGATTATACACCATCACCTAGTCACATGACATGTAAATATCAAAAATAAAACATCATGAACTAATTCGGGAAATGAATTGCTTATATTCCATGAAAAATTTACATGACGTGAAATGTTTTGTGGGGTTTTTTTTATGAAAAAGTGATTTTTTTCATCATAACTCAAAAATAGATAAATACATGATGTGAAAGTGTTATGAATATTTTATTTATCATGCTCATCAGTTTAAATTCCACAATTTGTGTATAATATTTTTCTTAGTCTTAACGCATCCCATATCTCTTGATCCCTAAGAGGATTCAAGATTATTTTGGATTTATTTATTCCCATATGGATGTCTTTATCAACCATTTAATCCCCAAATCGTTTTTTCACATTATTTTTCCAAACTCATCTAATTATTCTATATTATATAATTGGAATCTTATGACCACTGTAGAATAATGTATTGGTCTTGATCTTGGGTGATCTAGGATCTCTTTTGTTCTTTTTCCCTTTTATTATTATTTTCATTACTTATTAGAAGTGTTTTTAAATAGTTATATAATGGTGGGTGGTCTAAATATTATCCCTTTTATCTAATTAAATTATCCATAGTATATTCAATATGTGCAATCATATCAGTATGTTGTGAATGTAACCAAGAAAATTGAATAATACCTACTAAAATATAATATTCATTTTTAGACCATCCACTAGATCTTATTGGGTATATTAGCATGACCAATGAGGGTTACAGCCACTCAATAGGTGTTCCATCCATTAACCTTCTTGAGATTGGTCAATTTGACAACAAAACCCTAAGATATTTTTGAAAAATTGATTTCTTGATGGATTAATATTAAGAATTAAAATAACACATAATTTTGGTGATTTGTTAAGGTATAATCACATGAAATAAATTTGGTAAACACATATGTTAATGAACATAAAGTTAAATGATAAATAAAATATTTTTGATATAATTATTATGAAATTTTGGAATTTTAATTAACAAAAAATATTAGGGTTGATAACTCATAATTTGATCAATTGATCATTGTGTCATATGATGATATTATATTTATGTGTGTCATAGGCCATATGATTCATCTTGTTTAGATTTTGAGATTATGTGGAATTGATGTAACTGATACTAGAAGGTGGGGTTCTTATTCTCATATTGAGTTTTTCTTTACACGGGTAATGATTTAGTTGATGCATGTGGGATTGGTGCATGTTTTTGTACCAACAATGGTCTCGGAATACTGGTAATAGATGTGTGAGGGTATATAATATGAATATATTGGATGTTTGTGGCCTATATTCACTATCTCTAATTCCCATGCTTTATATTCTAGATAGCCTAAGGATAAAGGCCTTTTTGTAAAATTATTTTTTTGTTTGATATATCCCAATAGGAGAATTTACTAATTATTAGGTGATCCATATTGATGTTAGATGATTCTTATCTATATAGAGATATTCTAAAGGGTATGGAAGTAGGTTTTGAGCTGGACTAGGGTTTCACCCAGAACATGAGGTTTAGCATGGTTATTTCAAGTGTAGTATTAATTTATTAAATTAATATGTTGTAATTATCCATATTGCATGAATTATATTTCACAGAATAGATTTTTTGACATTATGGTATCAATATTATGAGTTATACTCACACCCTTCATGGGTTGGCACTTAGTACCCGTCCATATTTCATGAATTTAGGGATAGAATAGAAGAACAAACCTTGATATTGATTTATATATTATTGGAAGGGTTGGATCTTAGGGACAGGACCGACATGGGATTCGAGACCATGGGTTTTGGAGTTTTTATTTGACTTTTCTTATTATTTTATCTATATGAATTTAAAATTTTCAATTTGATGCATTCATATTTTAATTATAATATTCTTTTATTACTTGTATTTATTCCGTTGGTCTTTTCTTATCTGTGGGTTTTTTAATATCAATTTATAATGTTTCCTCTATTTCAGCTACTTAGCTACTACTTTCATTGTAACTCATTACAATATGGTATAGTCTCCCCCACTGTATTATTTTTAACCACACTACTAGTTAGAAACTATTATAATATATGGAGACATTTCTAAGGTCACATAGCCAACTATCTCAGTCACTTGAGGGAGCACCGTGTCGGGGATGTTACAAATTGGTATCAAAGGATTCTGTTTATTTCCAATTACATTACTATTTGGTAAATGTATAAAGGTTAATAGGTTGTTTTGATACTTTATAATGATAATTTTAATGATATTATCTAACCAAAGTATGGGGTAATTCGAGTTCCCATAGATGAGATTATTGTTCATGACTTTTTCTCATTATGATTAAATGGTATTTCACCATGGGTGGTTCACATTTTGTACTATTTTTTCCCCTTGGGATTTATACTCATGGAACAGTATAGAATGAAATTTTTATTCATGAATCATGATTGGAGTATGAGTCTAAATATTGAAATAAAAAATTTTCATGATAGGGATATATTTATTTCATGTGATATATTTTCATGCACGAACTGTGAAATTAGATTCCAATTATATCAGATTAAAAAATAAATAAATGAAATGTTGTTTCTTGAAAATTCACTTATTAAGAATTTTTTAAAGATACCTTTATTTTGGTGTTTCTTGTTTTCCATCACCTTTTGAGTTTGATCTTTTCTATACCGTATGTTCTGAGGATATTTTTTATTTTGTAGAGAAAATGTTGCTTTATCATCTTCGAATTAAGTGTTGGTACTGCAGTTCCCATAACACCAGAGATTTTGTGAATTTTTTTTCAATTAAATTTAATTTTTTGATATATTGTGTTATACACAACATTGATTTTGAATTTCATTAAATGAAACACATAGATCATCATGTGTTACATGGAACACTGAGATTAGAATGTATTATACTAAACATTGAGTTTAAATGAAGCATGTCATACAATAAAAATATTAGTTTTTAATATTATTTTTGTCACCTGAACATTTTAATGGATGTTATTGATAATTTTCAATTAAAATAAAAAAAAATATATTTTACAATTGAATAAAAACTGAATTCTTGGGTGATAAATTAATTATAAATTAAAATAAAACCTTTTTAAAAATAAAATAAAATATTTCCTTGATAAAATATTATTATGCCACTAGTGTATTTTAGATCAATAAATTAAAAAAAATATTTTGGATAATTATATTAAATAAATATGTATTAAATATATATAATATCCATGCACTTGTACCCCTGAAAACTATGTTGAAATACATAACTTTATATTCTCAGATTTGATACAGATAATTATGACCAAAATTTTTCATCTAAACCTTACATCATCAAAAGGAAAACTAGGATCACTTACTTTCTAGAGTAGATTTTAGTTTTATAGTTTTATAGAATTCATATAAACTCCTTAAAAAATAATTAATATCAACTTGGACCCATAAAAAACTAGTTCATAGGTTTAACATCATCTTCTATTATACCCATATTTTCATATATCATAATTGGTCATCAACATCATACTTTTGAAATCCTTTATAGATAAATCATTCAACATAAATATTTTAAAACCTAGGGAAATGAAAACATAAGAAGGGTAATCTCTAATGCTCGGTAAGGGTAAACATAATCATTAACTATTTAATGTCATCATTGATCATAAGATTACATAAGGGGATGATGACACAATCAAAGTTCAGGAGTGAGCCATAAAAGAACTCATACCTGTCAATACATAGATTAAAAAATATGAAAACATGGAAATGTTAAGATTCATAAGTATCAATGATAAAAATCCATTTAATATCAATTTCGATAATTAAAAACATAATAAACTCATAGAAAGAATAATGAAAACACATACAAACTTTTTAATTCATTTTCATTTCACTCATTCAGATGGAATAATCATATGGTTGACTTTCACACCCAATGAATTGGATTTCTTTCATAGACCCACCCATTATTAGTTTATCATGTAACCACCCATCATTATTTTATCATAGAGCCACCCATTATTGTTTTAATATGTAACCAATCATCAATGGTTTATCACGTAACCACCCATCATGTTCTTATGTACTATTAAAAAATCAAAACACATAAAATATTTCATTTCATTATAAACTAATTGTAATAACCTTTATCCAATTAATAACATGATTAAAAAGAGGAAAACAAATAGGTTCTATAACAATATATTTGCAACATTATTATCCCATGGATATGAAACGGGATATATAATAATATCAATGAAGCATGATTGACCAGTGGGAAAGAAAAATATTTGATAACAATATATTTGAAACATGGTTATCCCATAGTGAAGAAATTGATTCCATAATAATCTCATTGAAACGTGATTAACACATGGAAAAGAAATGAATTCCGTAAAAAAAAAATTGGGATATAATGAACCCATGGAAAAAAAATGTGTTTCATAAAAATATAATCAAAACATGATTATCCCGAGGAAAAGAAATGGGTTCCCAAATAATCTCTTTCAAAAATTATTAGCCCATAGAAAAGAAATGGGTTCAACAACAATATTTTAAAAATAATCTTGATCCATCTATAAAATAATGATGTTAATATATTTAAAAAATATCACCAATAGAGGATATATAACAACAATGGTTTTTGACATTTATGAATGGAAATTCCATTAAATTATCATTAAAACATTCTTAAGGAAAATAACTTTTAAACATTCTAAAGTGTCTCAGACCACCTTGATATATTTGAATCAAAAGCCCCACAATGAGATAATGTTAAATGAAACATATAATATATTTATAACAAGTAGATTCTGGATATATCATGTTAAAGGATATGTATACACACATCATTAAATAAGATATGTCTGTAAAATAAAATTTTTTTATAGAAGTTATATTGTGAAAAAAATCTAGTACTTCTTTTTTAACATTAAAACCATAATCCCCAAGAAAGAAATATAATAAAAAAAATGTAATACCCTTAAAAACAAGGACAAAAATAATAAAATAATCTCATGGTATGTATATACACCACACAATAAAAACATGTTTTAAATATTATATACATATATATATCAAGGAATTAAACGTGAGCAAAAAAATCATCCAAATATTGTATCATTACAGTGAGAATAAATCAAAGACATAATTATTTGTGAAAAAATGTTAATCCATAGTATAAAATTTTAAATACATAATTAATATAACCATAGGTCATTTTAAACCTATTCTTGTCATAACATAACCAATGACATAAAAATTTATCCCAATGAATGGATATTGAGTTAACAAATCCTTTACCTTGAGTTCAGTTTGTCTTGTTTGTCCTTTATATTACTGAATAGTAAAATTATGTAAATTATTTAATTTATTCATAACCTTTTCCAAGTTTACTATTTAATTTTTATCACTTATATAAAATATATATACAATTACTTAATAAATAATTTTTTAGTTGGAGGTTTTGACCATATTCATCTTATATGCCAAAACTGACTTTAATAGTTCGAATATGGCCAATGTGAACATTATTTAAATATATCAAAAACAATAAAAATGAAATAAATATAAAATAATTACATAAATTATATTTTATAATAATAAACTATTACTTTTTATGAAAAATAGGTCAATGTTACTATCATTGAGATAGAAGGCTGCATGTACGCATGAGTAACGTTCCCATTTTTTAATGATAATTATTGAAAGAAGGTAGGTAACATTCATATTTCCATAATTAAAATTATATAATAAATATAATATTATTTAATTATATATAATTATATATATATCATACTTATAATTTGTTTATAAAAAGGGAATAATCACATTGCTTTGAGAAGGCGGTATTCCACACATGCACGAATGATGTTATCACTTTTTCAGTGTGTAAAATTGAAAGAAGAAAATGATATGTTATATGAAATGATAGATAATTATTTCAAGAATATATTAAATATATAATTTATATCATATATTTTTATTAAAACCATCTTTAATACATTCCATGTAAAGGGTGAACATATCACATTACTTTGAGGAGGTGGTAGTCCACACGTCCACAAATGATGTTATCATATTCCTAAAAAATGGAAAGCATGAAAGTGTGTGTTAAATAAAAATAAAATAAGCATTAAGAAATAATAAATATCATAAATATCATATAAAAACCATATTTTCACCATAATTCTCAACCATATTGGGTGGTAAAGTAAAAATGAACAACATCATTTCGTGAGGTAATAGTTTAACGTATATAAGAACTGTGATTTCATTACCCCTTTAATAGAAGTGTCTGTAGGGGTAGGTTGAAAATTTAACATAAAAATATTTTTATATTGAGGAAACTTAAAAAAATTTATTATAATAGAATAAGATAATTTTTAGTGGTGGATAATGAAGTAAATCTAAATTTATTGTTGAATAATACTACCTCTTTTTCGGATAACTCCTTTTGGTTTACACCAAAGGACTTCCTTAAATAAATTTCTTCCAAAATTGAGACTTATAGTAAGGGATTATTTATTTTTGAATATTTTTTTGTAAGGGTTTTAAATATCCAAAAGGGTTTGATATATGTGAAGAGAGGGGGGTGCGTTCATTTTTTATAGTGGAGGAGGAGTAGCATTCTTGAAAATATAAAAAGGTAAACTATATTGGGAGGTCTACCTTACATAATGTGACTAAAATAATAGAAAAACATTTTATAAAATTAGTTATATGGTCAAATCATGTCCTTAAAATGGGATTTTACATGCTTCTAGTTCATTTGGCAACTTAAGTTTAAATTTTAACTAATAAGTAAACACATTTGGTTTCTTAATTATTGTAATTAATTTTAATTTCATTCATTGATATTTTTTGTCAAAAAATATGTTGAACATGATTGAAATTATATATTATGATTATTGAAAATATTTAATCCACTCATTCAAATCCCAATAACAAAATTGGAAATTTTAATTTAAAATAAATCGCGCATGTAGCACAAGACAACGGGTTTCTCAAGAGAAAGTTAAAAATTTTGAAGTGTTTATATATCCAATTTCAATGTAAAATTGATTTCAATAACATAAATTGGTTTAATTATATAAAATTTATATAATTATAATTTAAAACAAATTAAAAATAAAATTTAACACAATAAATTATATTTATGAAAAAATATTTTTCAATTAAAATTTGGTGTCATTTACTTTTCATCAAAATATGAAAGTTCTCAAAAAAATACAAAAAATTAACGCAAAGTAAATGTTTATTTTATGAATTCAAAAATTAATTTTTTATTGAAAAATATAATTAATAAAATTTTTATAAATTATTTTTAAGTTAAATATTCCATTAAAATGCAGCAAAACTATGTTTCTAAATACAACCAAATAATGCATAAAATTGGATTTTTTTTCTTACTTTAAGAAAATAATACATATCAGATGAGTTAAAAAACATTTTATTAAATATATAACATATAAATTTTAATAATAAAATTCTATAATTTTAATTAGTTTAATTTGTTATGAAAAAACACCATTGTGAGAATAAAAAGAGTTTTTCATAGAAACACATCCTTTATAGTAAATGAGTTTTTTATTTTAATTTTTAATTAACTAGTAAACAATTAATTAATTTTATAAACATGTTTGAAATATATTTTCATAGTCTCATTTATTCCCTCCATTCTAATGTCTATGTGATAACTATCATGGTAAACAATAACATTAATTGTATATTTTTATCCGGTAATACTCAGGATTGTGTGTAAAGTAATTCATAAAAGGAACTCGATGTTGCATACAACGTATGATAGACTTGGTGATTCATGTAACACAAGAGAAATTGTTCATTATGTGTAATAGAATATGTAAAATAATTTAAATTAATTTAAAATAATATATTTCATAAAATATTGAGATGTTACATCCTACCCCCCATTAAATAAATTTCTAATTCACAATTAGTCTTGGTTATCAAAGGATTTCCATTTTTAGAATTATATTATTAAACCCCACATTGTAAAAATTGTTAAAACAAACTATTAAAAATTGAAATTTGGAAACATATAGGTCGCAACAAGTTACACCTATCAAGGATTCCATAGATAAGGAACCAAGTTGGGAATGAAAAAAAAGGGTAAATAATTATAGAGAGTGACTGAGGTAGTTGATCATAAACAAGTGAATGGTCAATGGAAAGTTAAGTTCCTCAAACAAAATAATTTCTGATGATCAAAAAGACCATCAGTAAATGATAATTAATTGTACAAGGATAACAATCTTATTTCACAGTCTCATTCCTAGATTAAAATAATTATATTACCATCTAGAAGAAAAGAAAAATAAAAAAATAAATATACTTAATTGATCACTAGAATTTCATTATTTAATCAATTTCCACCAAAATCTCATCTTTTTCTCAAAATAATGAGCATTCATGATTGACTTTTATTCATGAGACACTAAAATTAATATTTAAATACCACATAATTATAAAAGGGATAGTTAATATATTCTACATATATTTTGACATTAACCAAAACCAAAATATATAGAATATGCTAATATGATTCCCTAAATGAGTACACTATAAAATGATACAATAATATTCAAAATTAAATTGTAATACACTAGTTTCAAACTAAATAATTTCTTAAAACTATCTATAAAATTCTTCAAGTGTTTCTTAAATAATTTTGAAACCAAAAGATTAATATAATTTTATCATATATTATTCCAAGATAAATAAACCATTATCCATATAATAAAATCCCACATGTTTTTTAAATTATCTTAATCTTAACTCATAAATATTTCCATACTAACCACGAAATATTTTGGCCAATGGTAGGTGCTCCACCCATGTCTCCATATGATTTTGGGTTCAAGCCTCATTTCCATACCGAATATCTCGGGTCGTCACCCAGCTTTCAGGTTGTACCCGTTTTTTATCCTGAAAAATAAATCCTCCCTAAAAACATCATGTCGATTTTAGGGGTTATAAATACCTAAACCCTAAAGAAATTCTTTACAAACTTCATTGATTGGCTAAAAAATTGTACTACATAGAAACCTAAAATGGGGTTTCTAATAATTTTAACATATGGTCAACCTTAATCATATATACCTATGATATTATCCATAAATATTAATATAAAAAAATAAAAATAATCCTAATCTCCAATTATACCTAAATATACCATTGAAACCAACTATAATAGCCCAAGACATGCACTCACAAATCCTATGACGAAATCCATAACATTACCTTCCCTTATTTGATGCTAATAATTATTGCCCAAATTTTTTACTTAAAATATACAACATGAAAAAGAAAACTCAGATCATATTAATTTTGGGGGAACTTTTAGGTTAATATTTTCAGATAATTAGGAAAAACTCTCACATAAACAATTAATATCAACTTGGACTCATACAAACTGGTTCATAAAGTTGAACATCATTTCCCATTATACCTATCTTTTATCATATCACAATATATAATCAACACCATCCTTTTAAAGTTCTTTATATACATATATTTTTCAACATAGTTCTTTAAAACATGGTAAAGGAAAAATAAGAAGTGTAATATTGGATGCTCAATAGGGGTAAACAAAAGAATTAACAATTAAATGTCATCAATGATCATAATAGCACATAACCATATTATGACATAATCGAAGTGCATGGGTGAGCTATAAAATAACTCATACCCATCAATATCTGGATCATCAAATATTAACAAATCTAAAAGAAAATATACATTAGAATAAATAATCTAAATCCATGTAATATCAATCTCAATCATTAGAAACATTATAAACTCAAAGAAATCATAAATAAAAAAGTATGTACTTCGGAAATCATTTTAATTTCACACTTATAATCACTCTTAAAAATGGAACAATCATTCTGTCGACTTCCAAACCAAATTACGTGGAGGGATATACACCTATCATTAGTTTATCATGTTACCACTATCCATTGTTTTTTATGAAACCATCCATAATTGGTTTTTAATGTAACCACTAGTCATTGGTTTATCACATAACAACCTGTAAAATTTCCATGTACCATTATAAAATCATAAAACATAAAATCTTGTATTTCATACTAAACTAAAAGGAATAAATATTATCACATTTATAATGTTATTAACAATTGTAAAATAAATAAGTTCTATAATAATCTATTTGAAACATGTTTTTCTTCTGGATAAGAAATTGGTTCCATAAAAATCACATTGAATAATGATTAACCCATGGAAAATAAATTGGTTGCATAATAATCACTTTGAACTATGGTTATCCCATAGAGAAGAATAGGGTTCCATAACAATATCATTAATCCATGATTAACCCATGAAAAAGAAATGTGTACCATAAAAATATCTTTATGAGAGAATAAAATCATGTAAAAGAAATGGGTTTCATAAACATATCATTGAAATGTTATTATCCAATGTAAAAGAGAAGGGTTCAAAAATAATCTCTTTGAAACCTCATTAAAGCATGGAAAAGAAATGGCTTCAATAATAATTTTTGAGAAACAATATTAACCCATCCTTAAAAGAATTAGGATAGTATATGTAAAAAAATATACCCAATAGAGGATAATTAAAAACAATGATTTTGAAGTTTATGAATTGATATACCATTAAAGGATCACTAAAAACATGAATGAAGAAAAATTACCTTTAAACATTAAAATTGTCTCATACCACCTTGAAACATTTTAATTATAAGACCTATGAGTGAATAAAGTTAAATTAGACTTATAATGTCCTTATAATAATGATATTCATGATATATAATGTCCTAGGATAACTATCTACACCTCATAAAATAATATTTTTGTATAAAATAACAAACTTCTCAATGAATAAAAATTGTGACAAAAATTCATTATCACTTTGGTAACATTGAAAACCTAAACCCCATGAAAGAGAGATCATTAAAAGGATATTTAAAACCCTTTAAAAATATGGATAAGAATAATAAAATACATTCATGGTTATTATATACACTACACAACAACAATAAGTGGTGTATATGAAATATATCTAATGAAAATAAAAGTGGGACTAGAAAAACCACTTGCAACGATCATACCATTGGAGAGAAAATAAATCAATAAAATAATTATGTTTGAAAATTTAAAATCCAAATAAAAAATTTAATACATAACTAATATAATCAGAGTTAATTTCTTGCTTATTCATGTCATAACATAACCAATTCATTGAAGTTTACCCCAATGACTGTAATTGGGTTAAGAAATATTTTACCTGGAGTTTTTTTATCATGCATGTCCTCTATATTCCTAAATAATAAACATATATTAATTGTTTACTTAATTGAAAACATTTTAAAATTTTATTATTACTTTTATTTCACTTATAAAAAATTTATATACAATTACATAATCAATAGTGTTTATATGGGATGTTTTGACCATATTTTTCTAATGTGTTAAAACTAACATTGATAGGTCAATTATAGAGAATGATGTAATTATTTTAATGTATAAAAAATAATAAACATGAAATAACTATAAAATTTTTATATCAATGATACATTTAAAATCATACCTGAAATATGGTTATGAAAAATGAACCCACGTTGCAGTCAAGGAGATGGTAGGTCATACGTAGGCATAAGTAACATTCCCATTTTTCAATGATTATTAAAGGAAAAATGTAATGAATGTTTATAGTTAAATAATGAAATTATATCATAGCTAACATAATATTTAATTATATATACTTATATATAATCATTCAAGTTACGTGGCGATAAAAAGGGTGGAATCACGTCACTTCGAATTGGGGGTACTCTATACATCCACAAACGATGATATCAATTTTTCAATGTGTGAAATGGAAATAAGAAAATGATAGTTTATATTTACAGATAGATAATTATGTCATGAATATAATAATTAATTCATTTATATCATATATTTTTATTAAAACCATCCTTAATACATTACATGTAAATTTTGAACATATCACATCGCTTTGAGGAGGGGTTTGTCCACACGTCTATAAACAATGTTATCGTATTCCCATAAAATGGAAATCATGAAGGTATGTGATATATAAGAACTACATAAATTTTTATTAATATGAAATATCTTATATATAATATAAAAATATTATTAATATCATAATTATCAACCATAATATGTGGTAAAGGAAAAATAAACAACATCATTTCCGGAGGCAGTTGATTACTATAAATACAAATGATGATTTTATTACCCATTGGATGGAAGTGTTTGTAGGTATAGGATTAAATATTTACATAAAAATATATTTGTATATTAAGTATAAAATGTTCATTATATAATAATGGAATAAGAAAAATTAAATGGGTATCGAAAGAGATAAAACAAAAGTGATCGTTCAAGAATATTACCACTTTTTTCAGGTAACTCCTTTTGGTTTACACCAAAGGAAATACTTGACTTGATTTCAGCCGAAGGTGAGTCTTATATAATTTGAGTAGGTATGATTGGATGTTATTTGGGCATGTTTTTAAATATCCGAAAGGTATTTAGAGGTTTGAAGATATGGGTGAGTGACATTTTATAGTGGAGGACGAGTGGCATTCTTGTAAATATAAAAAGTTAAATACTATTGAGAGGTCTCTCCAACATCATGTCACTCCAATAATGTACCAAATTGATCCAAGAAGGTATATGGTTTAATCATGGATAGAAAATGGATTTTTTTAATGTTTCTAGGTCATTTTCCCACAGAAGATTAAATTTTTAATGACTATGTAAACACATTTATTTACTTTAATCACTATAATTAATTTTTATTACTTTCACTACTATTTTGGGTCAAAAACTAAATTTTACATTATTTTAGATTATAAATTATGATTATTAAAAATTTTGAAAAATATTTTCCAAATTCCAATCATATAAGTACCAAAAATTAATTTAATATTAATCCTATAGATGGGAGGAGACATTGGGTTTTTCCTGAGAAATTTCAAAAGATTGATATGTTTTTATATCCATCTTCAATGGGAAATTGATTCCAATGACCAAAATTTATTTTAATGATAAAAAATTTATTTGATTAAACTTGAAACCATATTAAAAATATGATTTAACACTGCAAATTATTTTAATGAAAAAGCAGTTTTTTATTAAAATTCGGTGTCATTAAAAATTCATCAAAACATGAAACATATCAAAAAAATAATAAATATTAACCCAAAGTAATATTTTTATATTTTGATTTCAAAAAAAGTTTTATTTTTCAAATAAAATTTATAAAAGTATCAAAAAAAATTCAAAATAGGTCTTCTATAAAATGGCAGTAAAACTGCATTTTAGAAAAATATACCCATTTAATTCTTAAAATTGGATATGTTCTTACTTTAAGGCTATAATAATTATGAGATGTATTTAGAAACAATTTATTTAATTTTTAATAGATAAATTTCATTAATATCATTAAATAATAGTTATTAATTTAATTTATTAATATAAAATGAGTTTGTTTCATAAAAATAGTTTTCATAGAAACACATCCTTCATATTTAATTAGTTTTTTATTTTCATTTTTGATTAATTAGTAACAAATTAATTTAATTTATAATAATGTGTAAAATATATTTTCATAATACCATTCATTCCTACAATTATAATGGGTAGGTGATAAATATCATGTTAAGTAATAGGATTTATAATATATTGTTGTCTGGTAATAATCATGTTTGTATGTGACATAAGTCATCCAAGGAACATGAAGTTGGATGTTAGGCAAGATAAACTTGGTGTTTCTTATAACTCAAGATAAAATGTGAATTGTTTACAAAAAGATACAAAATAATTTAAATTAATTGAAAATAAAATATTTCATAAAGTTTTCGGAAGTTATAATATATTAAATATAATTTTTAACATTCATCTTATATCATTTATAGAGATTAAATAAGAATAAAACCAATTTTATACTAGAAAGTGTATTTTTATTAAAAACACTTTTGTCGCCTTTTTTCACATGTATAATAGAATTAATTTTTGAATATTCAAAAAAATAATTTTATAAAATACACATCAAATTATTAATCATAATTTTTAAAAATCATGGAGAATTTTGATGTTTCTTCCAAAAAGATTCATTTTTTGATGAATAGTGAAAATATTGAATTTTAATTGAAAGCACCATTATTATTTAATTTATTTATAAAGTTACATTGTGTTTTAAATTTATTTTCAAATTCAATTTGTTCAATTTTATATCAATTACTTCAATTTTGACTAATGAAATAAACATTATATTTAATTTTGATATAATGTTATGAAATCCTATGAACTTTTTCTTTTCAAAACCCTACTTTCTCATCACATCTATCATTTTAATTTTAAATTAAATATTTCAACTTATGAGACTAGAATTTGTAAAAATATAATCCATACTTTGAATCATCAGAATTTTTATTATATTCTAAGGTCAAATTAATATTTGAAAAAAAAATAAATAGTGAATGTAGAAAAAATTAATTACTGCAGTCAATGTAAAAATGGGTTTACCATGGATAAACTAAAAGATAAGGTAAAAGATAAGATATAAAATTATATCAAAACTATTAAATGTCCATATTTAGACCATTCCACCTAAAAGTTATATAACGGTTCATTTTAGACCATTTTACATATGAAAAAAATGGGATCACTCACTATACCAAGATCAGACATTAGTTATGGTTTTTTAGCAGTGGTTTATTAAACCACTGCAAATTGTTTTTAAATTAATTTAGCGGTGGTTTATTAAAACTACTGCTAAATCTTTTAATTTTTTCACACACAAGAAGTTTCTCCCCCTTCCCCCGACCCCCAACCCCCAAAAGCCCTAAAAGTCTCGACCCTCACCATTGGTCTTAACCCTCACCGCTAGTCCCGACCCTCGCTCCCCACCCCCACCCCCAGCCATCATCACCCCTCGTTATGGGCCTTATTCTATACAATGTTTAATAGTCTATACCTTGATCCTATCCACCACTCACATCCAGTCCCATCCTAGCCCCTTGACACCTATCTTGATCTGATCCTCTCATACCCCCTCCCATCGAGGTACTATTTGAATTTATTATTCATTACTTTTTACATTATTGTTTGGTTCTCGAAGTAGTTAGGGTGGATCTTAATATGTTCAGAAAACTTATTCTTATTTAGAATATATTTTATTAGATTAAATGGTGTATAATTCATTAAATTATTATTTTGTGAAAATAAAGATATTATTAGTATTATTATGTTATTTAGTTTTAATAAAACAATAGATTAGAAGATGAGGTGGTTGTATGAGTAATCTCAAATCATATGGGTTACATGGTTATTTATATTTAAATGTATATTAAAGGATATAAATTAGTTTTAACTAACAATTACACTCAAAAATAATATATCTAATTAGTCATTCAACATCGATCCTCCTCAATTACGATTGTTCATTTTGTATTTATTGAATATATATTCTATGAAAGAGTTTCAATTTCCTTATGCAGAGAGTTAGAAATAGATTTAGTCAAACATTTTTTTCACTTTTTTAAAGGAACATTATTTTGGTGGTAATTTGTAACTCATTATAGTTACAAGATTATTATAATTACTTTGACATCATGAACACATGTCATCATCTTTAGAGAGGATTATTTCACAGCTGAACACTTCATTAGCATGTCACATGATGTAATGATCATTCTGAACATATTTTTCAATGTTGGAATAGATCATTTTAATTGATTCATAATACACAAAATTGATCATTCACAATCCTCATCGGAGTAGAAACATTTCCCATGTAATACCTAACCATTCATTATCTCTCAATAAACTACCATTGTCCATCGATAAGGTCAATGGTGTATTCATCCATACCTGAAAAATAAAATTCATGAAATTAAAATTAATAAGATAAATAAAATCATAGATATAAACAAAAGAGAGAAATTTGGAATAAAACATCTTTTATCATCATCATTCCATCAATTAACTCAATAAAAAAATTGTTACAAAATATATCCATTAAATAAAAAAGAGTATCACGATAATAGCTTAAATGTTTTGAGAATCATGTTGGTCATCTAATCAACTATTGACATTGGATTGTGATACTTTTTTCAATGATTTCTTAAAACAATATGTTTATTAAAATGGATTTCAATATGTATTTTTCCTCTTAGTTTTAGTAATGGTTTTTAAATGAAAAATGTAACTATTTTACACATCATTTTCTTCACAACTATACTTTATAGATTTCTATTATCCTTTTTAAAATGCTTCATTGTTTACCATATCTACTTATATAGAAAAACCAAATTTGACATATTCATGTTTTTTTACTTAGTGTATATGAATCTCTTTTCCAATATAGTAATAGTTATGTGTTTTTGTTTCTTTATAATGTGTAGGCACATTATAATATATATATATATATATATATAGATAAAAGCTGGATCACATAACTGAGGAACACTCTTAAGTATGAAAAGGGTTTGGGGGTGTTTTTAGATTTTGCAATTTTCAATCGATCTGTTGATTGGAGAATAAGATTTCCAGGACTAAAATTTAAATTTAGAATATTTTTTAAGAGAGATGAATTTAATGAACACTTAATATCGAAGAAATTCCATGTTCAATATTTGTGTTGTATTTGGCATGGATAATCAAACATTATAGAAAGGCTGAGCATTGATTTTAATCCACATAATGATCACCCACCATCATCGATAAAGGCCAATGAAATGAAAAATATTATAAATGATAAATGCGGAATTGTAAGACATAAACATCAACATCAAAACATATCAGAAGAACGGTCTAGGGTGCTACAAATTGAAACATAACAAGTGATGTTTTTGAGATTATAGGACAACCAGATCAAGATTGTAACATATCATTGGATCTCCCTTTTGATTATATGTAGACTAATTTAAGAGAAAACTTCACTAAGAATGTATATTTATTTCATGATTTAGTTTATAACTGAAATCAAGAGTTATATAGTTGATGTTTAAGATATTTTTAAAAAAATTCTGCTAAGGTTTTACCATATCAAATGCATGTGTGGAGTTACTAATAAGGAAATGTCCATGATATTGGAATTGTTGAATTATGAATTTCCTAAATAAAATATCCTTGAGTATATTTATTATATAATCATGTTTTTTAAAAATCTTGGTCTGAATTATATAAAAATACAAGCATGTCCAAATGATTGTATGATTTATTGGGGACAGGATTCTAGAAGACTAGATTCAAGAAAAATGTTCTTCTTATAGATGGAAGTAAATGGGTGATGTTTGAAGTCTGAATCAATATACTACCATGAAGAAGAAGAAATTGAATGCACATAAAAATGTTCCTCATTACATTCCTTTAAATCCTTTGTTATAGAGATTATTCATGTCATTGAAAACCACCAAACACATGAATTGTAATTTTGTAAACAATAATAATGATGGATTAATGCCACATCCACGAGATTCAAAATAGTAGAATACATTTTATTCATTACATACATATTTCTCATATGATCCTAATAATATTTGATTGGGATTATATGTCAATATATTCAACTAATTTTGGACTCTGAGTACCAGTTACAGCATTTTCCGGTTGTTTTGATCCCTTAAAATCTACCTCCAGGGATGTGTATGGAAAAAATTTGTTTTATCATTTCAATGATTATTCTTGGAAAAATGTGAAGAAATGATATTGATGTATACATTCATCATTTAACTGAAGAATTATAGGAGTTATGGATCAGTAGTGTTGAGATATATTATTCATCTTCTAGAACAATGTTCAAAATGCAAGCTACTCTAATATGAACCACTAGTGACTTCCCAAGAATTGGAAATTTAGCTCGTGGGAACAAATACATTGATTTGGATTTTCCTATTTCTAACTTTGATTTTGAGCCAGAATGGGTGAATCTCATTAGAAAATGGTGCTTCTTGTGTCATCGAAGATTTCTCGATTCATCTCATACATTTCGACTGAACAAGCCAAAATTCAATGGTTTCATTGATTGATGACCGCCTACACTATTGTTAATAGGTTCAAAAATATTATCACAACATGGAAATGTTGAAATATTATTTTTTAATGTGCATCATTTTAATGATATCAAGAAATGAGTTCAAATTACATCATCAAGTGAAATCAAGATGCAAAAATCGAAGAAAAAAGTATATTTATCAAACCTCCATATTGGAAATTTAATTTTTGCAGCATAATATTAATATGATGTATATTGAGAATAATTTTTATGAAACTTTGACCTTCAAATTTCTTAATGATCATAGAAAGTTGAAGGATCATCTCAATGCTTCAAATACTTATAAGTAATGAACATAAAACTTGACCTCTGGCTAGATGATAATGGAAAGTATGATCAGGCATTCTTTGCAATGAAAATATGGATAATGATTCATTCCATTGAATTTTAAAATATTTCATGTTATGTAATTGGTATTTAAGTAACATATCAAGGTTTGTATAATTAAATAATCATAGGTTACATGGATTGAAAATCTGCAATTCACATATTATATTACTGAAGTTACTACCATTGTCATTGTGTACATTATTACCTAAAAAGGTTATTGTTGTTGTAATCCAATTCTGTACATTTCAGAAAACTATGTGAGAAAACTCTACATCTGTTTGAGTTTGAAAACCTTCCGGAGATATTTTTAATGACACTTTGAGCAATGGAGATGATATTTCCTCCATCATTTTTTACTATCATGATGCATTTAACTATTCATTTGGTTGGGGAAAAAATTTAGAAGGCCCCATACATTATCGATGGATGTATCGAATTTATAGGTACTTTATTTATATGTTTTTCATTTCAATAAAAAATTAATGGAACTTCATTAAATACATAATTGTTTTTTTATATTATTTCACATGTATCTTAGGAATTTGAAATCATACATGAAAAATAATGATCAGCCTAAAGTCTCTATTTCTAAATTCTATTTGGGAGATGTGTGTTGTACCATTTTTTCTAGATACTTAAATGATATTGAGTAAATATTCAATTGATTAGGACATGTTGATGAAACATAAAATCAATCTCCAATACATGGGAAATCAAAAATCATTCCTGCTATTGGATGATTAATTGGGAGGATATCAAATTTTACACTAACATAAATGGAATTATTACAAGCACATAGATAAGTGTTGAAAAATAGTGAAATTATAGATTCATTTATCAAAGTGTTGAGGATAGAAACAAACATACTTAATAGATGATGAAAATTAAATGATAAAGATATAACAAAAGTTATTAATAAAGATCTTGTAGAATGATTTGCATGGCATGTAAATTCATTAACATTTCAATCAATACGGTTATTATGTTCATCCATATATTTTGTAAATATAATTAGGTATATTACATTTTTTAGACCATGAATACTGATACTCAAGTATATTTGTCAAAATATTTGATGTTTTTTTCTCGGGGTCCTATAAAACGTTCTAGAATGTTTGGTGCATAAAATATGAATGGGTTTAGATTATGTAATGTCGATCAAGAAGTGGGTATGAAGACACAGAATAGTAGAATATTTACATTTGTTGAACTGAGATACTATAGAAAGTTGACTGATATTATCAAATTAAACTACCAAGAGAATTTTTCAATTGTTTTGTTCAAATACAATTTGGTGGATATTACCAAGGGTCTTAAAAGAGATTCCTTTCAATTTACTTTTATAAACATCTCTCACTTGATGGATGTTGCTGACTATGATATTCATGGTCTTTATATATTATCATCACAAGAAAAAATGATATATTATGTGAGATATGCCAGGAATTAAGGGTTAAGTGTAGTCTCTCATGTATAACAGAGAGAATTGTATGATATGGTTCATAAAGTGGATGATTTGACCTCTGACATTAAATCCCATCAACAGAAATAAGCGGACTTATTTTTCTATCATGATATTGAAAATATTAGCCTTACAAAGGTGGATGAAGTATATGATGTAATGATGAATCAGGAAATCGACATGATTGATAGATAGAATAATTATATGTGTATTTATCCATTCATTTATAAACCACTTACATCATTTTTGCGTTCATTCATTATCATAGTTATGCATATTTTGTTAGTTAGTACTTTTCATATGTTATCATTTATATTTTTTTCTACATTAGTTTATGGAAATAAATGTTCTAAAATTAATTTTATTTGATTAAATGATATGAACACCAAAGATGAATTGTTACACTGATGTTAATAGACGTTCCATCAACCACACAGATCGATGATGATCCATCTGTATCCCTCCCTATAGAATCTAAGTAACCATCTGCTTTCCCCTTGCACTCTCTTTCACACCCTTCGTTTGCATCCCATCATTATCTTAGTCAATTCATTCCCATTCAGCAGCCTATGTAGTGATAGAGCAAGGTGCCACTCCAAGTTCTTCATGGGGATATTGGAGGGTGACTGTTATAGGTAAAAATTATAATACAAATAAATTTATTTCACTTTTTTATACTACTAAATATTTTTTCCAAAAAATATGGGACCAATGCTAAAAATGAGAAAAAAATGAAAACTTCAGATATATGGAATCTAACCAGACTAAAGATATTATTCCCATCTGATTCCTATAAGGTCCTTATGTATGACGCTGTGGTATTAAATAGCCAGATTCTAGGCTGGCCAGCGGCAGAGCCGGTTACCCTTCTCATTATGTATAATGACTAGAGGCATATGCCTACATATTGAAAAAATGTAGTATTTGATCCATAAATATAGGTAGTTTTAATATATTATGGTGTAATTGAATGTCACTAAGTTATTAAATGCTAATATTTTCAAAATTAATCTTTGTTTACAAATGTTTTTCCACATTACCATTGCTGATATACTACCACGAAAGTGGACATTGAAAATTTTGGGCAAGAAATAAAAATATTTTAATTAGAGATTATAGAATAAAGTCAGCAATACTTAGTTGAGCACCCAAAAAATGAATTATAAAGTACCCAATGGGGTACCAAGAGAGAAATGGAAAGGTTTTTTGATAGGCATCGTGATGATAAGAACATGGTATTGAAATATATATTATTATTTTAATATCATTTTAAATTTATACATGAATATGAAATGATATGACATTTCATACATTACTATTAAATTTTATTTTATTTATTTTAGGATCTTTGAGGGAAGAATTCATTGAGTCGGGCTAAGCAAATCATCCCTCACACTGTAGGGTTAAAGAGTTTTTTGAGAAGGTGATCGACTCTGGTAATGCTTTAATTAGTTTAAATATTTATAAGACAATATTATCAATTTAATATATTAAATTTTTAATTGATATTTGTTTAATGACTTCATAGAGTTTAGGTTACCATTAATCTCAAACAGAAGTGTGGTTGGAGGTTCCTAAAAAATATGATGGGTGTTTTGTTAATGATCCAACCAACGAATTTGGCGTATGAATTCATTTCTTATTATTACAACTTATTATCAGTTGTCACTATGTTAATATATATTGCTTCTAATATAACTGATATTTTATTTATAAGTAAAAATAAAATAACTATTGGACGTCAATCCCATGCAGTCTTACTTAGTCTCCCAAGATGATCTATTTGGTGAAGTCCTTTGGAAGGAGAATCCTAGTTGAGTGCATAGGATGGGTTTGTGATCATTACTATCTAAGGTCATAGGAATTCCACTGGGGATTTTAGCTATATCTAATCCTAGTTGTAGTCACTCCCAACCTTTGGTTGCTCAAAGATAGTTTGTTTCTATGAAAAACACAATTCAAGAGTAAGGGTGTCAGATATCTGCATTATAGAAATAATTGATTGATTTATATTATAAGATGACTAGATATATCCCCAGTGGTATTGCATCGATGACTAGTGGTGAGTAGGTAAATCAAACAACTTCAAAATTGTTCAGTTCGCAAATATTTATTGTTTTTAAGTTTAAATATAAATATACTACATTATATAACTTTCAATATAACTATCTTAATGGTGATTTTAGTAGGATGTAAAGATAGAGATGGAGAGGGTTATGAGTAATTTTCATTATCTGATAGTGATTAGTGGTGTTTTTGATGTTTTAGACAAATATAGAATGAGAGGGTATATTCATGTATCATGTGTGGCACCGCTTATTCACCTAAAATTTTCCTGGCCAAAAAGTTTCTTTATTTTCCATGTTTGAAGAGGCTAAAAACCTTTCAAGGTTGTAGTGATAGTCATCCATTCTTAAAAATATAGAATTTAATATGATTAAAATAACTATATTGAAATGGTCTTCATGTTATTAAGTGAAAATCATATTAACTATTATTTTAACATCAGAAACCATCCTATCTTTAATCTAGTATTGTAATCCCTAAGGGGAATTTCTTTCTTGTTAGAATCCCACAACGTAAAGTTCAATCATTATATTTATAAATTTTCTACCCATTTTTAAAATTTTCATGCATGAGTTCTTTACTTAAATCCTATACACATGCATGCTTCTCATTCACATTGTTCTTCCTTATAGTCTCTATGCCCCATTCCCCTTATATCATTTATGTTCCATCATCCCCTTAAGCTGCATCAACTCACTATTTGACATCAATCACATTACATCATAATTCATGATGTGTATCCTTATCACTATTACTCTCCCAAATAGTATCATATCTACCTAGAATTATCGCATTTGTTTTTCCCATGTCCCTATATCTTCTACTATATATTCACTAGCTTACCTCCCTATAATCCTCCCTCCTCGGATCTTCATGGTTTACGTGCAGTTTAGAAAACTATGCTCTCTACCCATAATGGGGTATTTTTCTATTTCTATTCTTTTTAACAGGGGATTACACCCTGAGCCTCCCCATTCATCCCTATCAACCCAAACACCTCACATGGGTTTCTCACTTTCTTCTATGAACCTCTTTTGTGGTTTAAATTTTTTTTCTTAGTGATTCTTCACCAGGTTCAAGAAGTATGAACTTCCCTTATCTTTATATTGGTTTTATATCTTCCTATTTATGTTCCTCTAAACCTAGTGGACTTGTTTGGGTTATTTTCAAGGTTATTATTATAAGAATATGGGGATTTTTGTTTCTACTAGTTCTAAACCCTCTTATGAGTTCATTTCTGGTAGATTTCATCAAAATCAACATGGTTCAACCATTTGAGTTAGGTGTTTCAAATTAATTTACTTTTAAATAAGTGTTTAGTAATTCTAGATTTTTTATATGGTGTTTATGTTAAAGTGAATATTTATATGGTAACTATTTTTTTCTAGGAAAGGTTTTTCATGAATGATTTTATTTTTACCTTGTAAAAGTAGGTAAATGGTATGGATAAATAGAATTTGGATGTTTTTAAATTGTTTTTATGCATTTTACATGTTTTATTAAATTACAAGGGTGTTTTTCATTTAGAAAAATGCTTATTCATTAGGTTTAAAAAAAATATGGTTTTATTAGTGGGATTACCTTTTGTGTGTTTTCTTTTTTTAGAGGCATGGTGTGGTTTTACAATGTGAAATATATTTTCCCTTGATATATTTAATTATGATTAGATTTGATGTGTCCACACCGTGGGTTATATTTTCATTATATGTGTTTTTTATGGTATTGGGCTTATAGAATCTGCAACCAATTCTTATTTTTAAATCAACTTACAATTATGGTTTAAAACACCACTAAATTTGGTACAATTTTTAGAGGAAATTTAAATCATTGAAATATGCTGACAGTTTTTATTGCCAGCAGTTAAAATTACTACTAAAAATTGATGCATGTTTATTTAGCAGAAATTTTATTGGTTTTAAAGGTTATTTTGATGCAAAAAAAGAAAATATTTAGTTTTGGTTAAAACCACCACAAAATCCTTACCATATTTCACACTTAAAACTACCGTTAAAACCAATAAAATCACCACCAAATATGGTTTCTATGAAACATACCAGAAACCACCGCTAAAAGGAATAAATCATTATATATTGGATGTCGATCATAGTTTTAGCAGTATTTTTATGAAAAAATTGCATAACCATAGAGTGGTTGTTTAAATCACCACCATATTATACAAACTTACACTATTCGGTGATTTTCTTATAGTGACTCAATTATTTTCAAAAATACCATGTATGCCCAGCCCTCTTGTAAAACGTCAGCAACTCTCTTCTCTTCCTCAAATATTCCATCCCTTTTGGTTTGTAAAATACATCCCCAAATCACTTCCCAAAATCCATCCCATTATAATATAATCCTAATATTTTATATAAATCCCACCAAGTAATGCTTTTAGTTCAAACCTAAAGAGGATACCTAATGAATAGGTAAAGTTCATCAATGAATGTTTCTATTTTACTTCCTTCTCCACCATGTTAATTATATTTATACAATTATTATCTATTAAAATTTCAATAATCAATATACTTAGATTTTTCTATGTTAAGTTAATTACTTAAAACCATGTACAATTCCATAAAATGGGTAATGAAATCAATATTCATCTGTATGGTGGACTAGTGCCTCACAAACCAATGTCATTTGTTTTTTATTACCAAATCTTGTCACTTTTTGTATTGATGGATTTATTTTTTATATATTATATTAATGATATTTTTATTCCTCTAGAATAATTATATCACACATACATTCATGATTTACATTTTGTGAGAATATGATAACACTGGTCATGTCACTACTACAAAAACATCCTATATCATCACTCAAAAGGGCTTTAAAAGTGCTAAAAAAGCATTGTAAAGCTCAGCGCTAATATAGTAAGGTCCCTTTTATCAGTGCTCTAAAAAGTGCTGATAGATGCCCCTTTATCAGCAATTTTTTAGCACTGATAAACGGGGCCTTTATCAGCACTTTCAAAAAACACTGATAAAAGTCAATAAAATTTAAAAAACATGAAAAATAATTAAATAATGTGGGGACAGCTTTTAATAACACTTGACCCACTGACTTTATCAATACTAGGAGGACTCCCGCGCACTTCCCTTCCCACATATCCTCACACGTGCACGCCCATTTTCTTCTACCCGAACTAGAACCTACATCCTCCCCCTTTCGTAGATGCACCTTTACCACTAAGCTATTTTGTTTTTTTCTATATTTAATGATATATCTATTTATTTATATATATATAGTTATATTTGTTTTTATATTGATATATATTCATATTAATATAAATATATTAATTCATATATTAGTATATATATATTCATTCGTATATTAATATATATTTATATTTATTTATATATATATTTTTAGTTATAATTTTTTATGCGTATATTTATTTGTATATTAATATATACTTATATGATCAGTTTTAAATAAATTTATGAAAAAATATGTTTTTTATGTGTGTTTGTAAATAAATAAATAAATGCATACCTATATATATACAACACACACACACACAAACAAAAAGACACATATATATTTACGAATAAATACAGATATATATATATATATGTATTTGAAAATCCATAGAATGTTAAAATGATCCTAAATTATAATCCATAATCCCATTTCAACTCCACAACTAGTCAAATAGAATAAAATGAAACAATCTTCGATATAATATGTTTTATGGGTCTAACAGAAATTCGTATGAGATGTTATACCTATTTGAATGTTAACAAATTGGTGTATCCTGACAAAAAAACTCCGTTTTGGGGGCCTTTTGGGCCTTTTAGCCACAAAAAATGTGACAGAAGCTTTGCTTCAGTCACCAGCACATAGAGATCATGGTAGGCTTCGATTTGATATGCTGTAGAGCTCAAATGAACACTCAGATCAAAAGTTATGACTGTTTGAAGTTTGAGTTACATTTTCAACTTATTTTAGATATTTTATTAATTTTTTTGATTTTTTGTTTCTTTAAATTGTTATTAAATGATTTTTAATCAATAATAATTATAAAATTATTAATTAATAATATTTTTTTAAATATTTTAAATCCATTTTCACAAAAAAAAAATTATATATTAAAATTTATCACTGGTAGGAAAAAAACGCTGATAAATCCTCCCTTTATCAGTGCTACTAAACAAAGCGCTGATTAAGTTGTCCCCTTTATCAATGCTTTTTTTAGTGCTGATAAAGGACCCCTTTATCAGTGCTTCTTTTTATCACTGATAAAAGGGTAGTGCTTCCCTTGCCAGTTTTTGTAGTAGTGTGTGTACAGTAGGCTACCATCTTCCGAAGTGATGTGATTTATTCAAGCTTTACAAAAAAGGTATTAAGGCTAGGTTTAATGAAAATATGTGGTATATATAAAATAAAAAAATGTTTTTATTAATAATGTATCATTAAACTTTATTTCATTCAATCAAATATAAAAATGGAAACAATATTGAAGCATACTCATGACCTACCATCTCCATGAAAGGTGTATTACATTTTCAATCACTATATTTTATGAATTTCTATAAACACATATATACTGAATATATATGATATTTATCACAGGGGTATAATTCTATAGATTATGGAACCATTATCTAAGTAATATGAACATAAATAACAAGTCAAAACAAACATGAAAAACAAAACATTAATTTTATGAAACTTGACTTTAACATAGAATTCTAAATAAATAGGTAATAAAATAGAATAAGTGAATTATATATGCGATGATATATAATATGTATGTTTTATTAATTTATGTATAATAAACATATAATTACTATAAATTAGGTTTTAATAAGTACAAATGAATTCAAGACTTACAGTAAGGGATTTTTATCTCACTTTTTTCTTCAATGAGACACATGTCAGGTTAACCACCTATTTATTTTATGTGGTATGTATAACTCCCAGGAACTTATTTTATGCTTATTCTACAAATAATTATTCTAATTTAAAAATAAAATTAAGTATCTATATTTCATGGGGTTTACTATTAAAACATTTCTAGAGCAGTAAGGAATGTTTGTCTCAAATTTATTTCTTTGAGACATATATCATGTACCTATATTCTTTTATGAGGTGTAAATATAGGCACATTGACATGAAATATCATGAATTTATTCATAAACATTAAATTTTATTACTTCATGTGTAATGACCCGAAATTTTTAAAATAATTTTTTCCTAATTTTGTGTGTTATTTTATTTTATACTCAATAAAAATATATCCTTTAATTAATGAAGTGAGTATAATTAAATTAGACTATTGGGTTTCAACAGTTATATGGCCATTGGTTAATATAGCCATTGGAAACTAAATTAATAATGTAACAATTATTGTTTATAAATTCAAATGATCTTGGTTAATTAATACCGAAACAAGAATAGATGGCATCAGCCAGTAGACTCGGGCCATTTGAAGCTCATCTGTCAGAACTTGGGAAGGAGGTAGCATCACTGGGCTTTGCTCTGGACCAATCCCAAGCCTAACTTCCACATGTGAATTTTGAATGAAATCTCCTAAGGGAGAAGTTAAAGCTGATAGAAATCACCACTCGGGAAATGTTGTCTGAGCCACCCCAAGATTCTTTCACCATAGCACACCTTACAATTAGGTCATATGCAGCTATTATAAGGGGCTATGTAACGAATCCTTAGTTACTTTCTATAATCCTTTTTTATAAATAAAATTTTTTACTTCTTATGATGGTAAAATTTGTAAATTTCAAATATCGGGATAAATATAGGATGAATTTATAGAAGCTTCATATTATTGATGAATTTTGGAAAAAGGGGGTACTTTAAAATATTTTTCTACTCTTTAAATAATTAATAATGTGAATTGGTTTTCAAAAAATGATCTTCTACAGTTGTTTTCAGTAAGAAATTTACACCCTAATAAGATCAACATAATTTTTAGTGAATAGTAATGTATGAATAGTAACATACCAGTATGAATAGTAATGAATAGTAATGAATATTAAATCGGCCAAAAAAATAGAAACATCACCCATTAATGTATAAATACATTTTAGACATCTTAAAAGTGAAAAAATGATCAAAATATATGTTTTGGTATTATTTATGACCTAAATATTTTATTTGCAATTTTATAAATAATTTTATAATTTAAAATGGAAATGAATTATCATAAAATGTAATTATATATTGTTACTTTATTGTCTTATGGTTATACGGTAATTTTATTGGACATTGATTACTTTCTTAAGGTGTTACAAAATGAGTTAGAGTTTTAAAGTTGTATTTTTGGGATAAATACTGATTTTATTTAAAATGTAAATTAAAAAAAATTAGAAAATTATTTTCATAAAATGGAGTTCATTTTTGAATTTAGATCATCAATATTAGGTTAGATTCAATTTATGGGATTTTTCTAAAACAGGTAATTTTCCAGTGAATAGTAAAAATATAGTTTTGATTTTTGGGTGTTTAATGACATCATTGATGATGTAATCATGATGTAAATAATCTGGTCGACTTATGAATAGTAATATATTCTATGATGTGTCTCTAGAGGCTAATACCATGGGCAAACACCATGGGTAAGCCCTTGGTTTTTCAAATACCACTGATGAGGTGTCCCTTGAAATTAATAATTTATTCCATCACTTTTCCTATAAATACCGAGCCATTACCTCATTAGTTTTCATTCCAAAATACACCTCAACTAATCTATGGTCTTTCTACCTCTCAAGGAGTCCTTTTAAGGTGACCTCAAGCCTCCCATGGTCCTGGTCTTCATGCTTTTTAATTTTCTCTTCAAGGTATGGGATCATTTTACCATTCTCTTTTAAGTCACGACATCCTTTATGTTATGTCTTATAGTTCCATTTTATTATGTGGGGTATTTTTATTATATATCTATACTATTGTCCATTTCATTTCCAAATGATTAGTTACCATTTACTCTCTCACCAAATGATTTTCTGAATCTTTAAGTGATGTTGTTAGGCATCTGAATTTTCGTAAAAGAAATCGTGTCTTCTCTTTTACTTTGAGTTTCATTTACATATGGTATTTCCATCAAGTATCCATACCATTATATTATTTCTTTTTATTCTGTACCCATACTTTATTATGAGTATTTATGAGTGGGTGACCCTTGTCCCCACTCTTTTTAATGTTTTCTAAAAAGATGTTATGTAGTCGTTATGTAGCAGAATTTTCATCTCCAAATTCCCCTCTCTTTCTCTCATGAAATTATCTTATGAATACCCAGACCAATTACATTTATATGAGTGTTCGTAATTACAAAAAAAATTATATATTTGATTTCATAACTGACATACATATAACCATCACTCTCTTTCCATGGGTTATAAAGGACATAATGATCATATTTTTAATCTATTTTTAAAATTCATGATTTTGACATGAAACCCATTTCTTTGATTCTATTTGGGTTATTTATGAAATGCTTGATTATGATATTTTTGGATCACATGTAATTAAAGACATTTTAATGGTGCTCCCTGATAGCGCTCTAATGAATTGGGTAAATAATTAATCTATTGAGATGACAAGTTTCATGATACCTTGCTGAATAACCTTGGTAATTTTTATAACACCTTGGGAATGAACCTTGGGGATATGTTCATGAATGTATAAATAAAATTTTTTAGCCACATATTCAAGTTATGATTTATGTTTTTTATCATTATATTCCTATTCTTTCGTTGCTCTTGTCATTATGATTTTTATCATGTTCTTATTAATATAGATCAAGATCAAATGTCAGTTATTGCACTAGTTTTCCTTATTGATCCTTCTTCTCACCCTTTTCTTTGATGTATGTCTCCAAGTTATGAGATCCAGTAATTTTTACATAGGAAGAACTTATGATAAACCCTTAAAATAGGATTAGAATAATGTTTTATTTTTTCATGTATTTGTGTTCCTGATTTGCAAGACACTAGACTTTAAAGATCCTCCCCTTGTAAAATATAATACAAATTTAAGTAATAAAAAGGAAGGATCCTATAGTTGGTATCAGAGGATAGATTAGTTATTTATAGAAAATAGGATATTAAAAGGTGAGAAATAACCCTATTGAAAAGTTTAAATATAAGAAAACATCATGGTATTTTGGTGAGTATTTATTAAGTGGTTTATCAAGAAAATACATCTCTGTCTGCATATGAGTAGGTAGAGGCGGCTCTAGCATTGATGTACCTAAGAGTAAAAACTATGAAAAGGGGTTTTGGGCTTCACCTCGGGTATCCTATTACTTGACAATGGGACTTGATGCACTCTTGGTTATTACACTCCCGAGGGACATGTTTAGTTAATCATAATATATTTATGAATCATTATGAAGGATTTGTAGAGAAATGTAATTGTTTAAAGCATGAAGTTTTAAGACATAAAATCCTTTATAGTTAAAAGATTCGTAAATCAAATAATTTTCTCACTAAGTTTTTATTCTTTTAAAAAATATCAGGCAATAGGAGAAACCATGCAAATGGTGACCACAATGGACCGCGCACTGACGTCCCTCTGATGGAAGTCGGAATAAAAATATTCATGTGAATGATAAACCAATTGACTCAAGTTATAGTAAATAACATGAATAAAGCAGAGAGACCGATCTCGCAATGAAGGGAACAACATTATGTTGAGTCCTTTATGTGTCAACGACCACCAACCTTTAATGGATCGACTGACCCATTGATTTCTAAATAGGGGATCCGCTCTATTGAAAATATCGTTTCTGTGCTCCACTATTCAGAGTAAGAGAAGGTCATCATGGTTGTCTATCTCTTAGAATGATAAGATGATCGGTGGTGGGAGATGATTAAAAACTTGATGTAAAGAGTATAGGTTGAATCTATAGATTGGGAAGAATTTAGAGGTATCTTCTTCAGTAATCATTCCCCTCGTTCCATGAGAACAAGAATGGAAAAGGAGTTTCTTGAGCTGAAGAAGAAGGAGAATGAATCTATGGGAAGCTACGAGATGAACTTCACAAGGCTTTCATGTTACACCTCTAGATTTTTCATGGATCCAAATGGGAAGGTTCATATATTCTTCGGTGGACTATGAACTCATCTACAGAAGAATCTATCCAACCGAGACTAAAATAGATATGAGGAGATCGTGCGGAGTGCGATGAAAGTTGAGATGGAGTTTGGTGAGAACCATTGGTCTCATAAATTAAACGACCAGAAGAGTGTAATGGATCCCAACATAGGGAGGACCTTTGATCAGGGAAGAGGAGGCAAGAAAGTGCAATGTCCCTCGTGTAATAAATGTGGGAAGAAGAATTCGGGAAACAACCTGCTCGAGAGTGGGAAATGCTACAAGTGTGGAAGATATAGCCATATTACAAGGAATTGTCATAGTGAGGTGAAACCTCAACTTCCAAACACTAATAATAAATGGAATATGGTGCAGGACCTACGTAATGTCCAATTATTTAAGTGTGGAAAATTGTGGAACTTTTCTAATCACTATTCAAATATGAGGATAGGGAAGGGGAATCACCATCAACATCAGCAAAGGCCACGGGAGCAAGGTTGTGCTTTTTCTATCATGACAGCCAAATTTGAATCTCAAAATGATGTGGTAGCCGGTACTCTTGTTGTCCTCTCAAATCTAGAAAGCACTTTGTTTGAATCTAGTTCAATGTATTCCTTTTTTTTCTTCCAAGTTTGCATTGAATTTAGAATCATCCCCCGACTTTCTCAAAGGAGAGTTATCAGTCAAGACTCTTGGTGGGATTATCCAAGCATCGTCTATGTTTTGAAACTCTAGTATTTACTTTGGTGAGCACAATTTTATTGCAAATCTAGTATTCATTCCCCTGTAGGAATTCTACATTATACTAGGGATGGACTATCTCTCAATGTATAATCTGAAGATCAAATAAGGAAGTAAGGAAATACTTGTAGTCTTGAATGGAGAACCTAGAGTTATCTTCCAATGAGAGATATCTCAACCTAGTCTTTGTTTAGAATAACCTCCTATATCCTTCTTTATGAAGTGGATCGGTGACGGAGAAGAAGGATATAAGAGTTTAATGATAGAAAATGTCACCATCTCCCAAGAATACTTTGATGTATTTCCTAAGAAGTTTCCTGTACCTCCCCAAGAAAGAGAGGTACAGTTCTCTATTGAAATAATACCTGGATCTCATCCAATATCAAAGACCCCATATAGGAAGAAAAATGTGGAGCTAGAAAAATTAAAGAAACAACTCCAATATCTTTTGGAGAAGGGTTTTATCCAACTGAGTGTGTCTCCTAAGAGAGCACATATTCTCTTTGTGAAGGTGAAGGATGGATCAATGCAGCTATGCATTGATTATAGAGAACTAAATGGGATCACAGTAAAGAACAGACACCCTCTTCCAAGAATTGATATCTTATTTGACCAACTTTGTGGGGATCAATTCTTCTCTAAAATTGATCTTAATTATAGTTATCATAAATTGATGGTGAATAAAATAAGATATTCCAAAAATAGCCATCCGATCAAGATATGGGCATTATGAGTTGGTTGTTATGCCTTTTGGACTGACTAATGCAACTAATATTTTTATGGATTTAATGAATAGAATATTTAAGTACTACCTTGATAACATTGTGGTAGTTTTTATTTATCACATTCTGATATATTTCCAAAGTCGCGAGGAGCATGAGGATCGTCTGAGGGTTATTTTGAAAACTCTATGAAGGAGAGGATTTTTGGGAAGTTCAGAAAATTTGAATTCTGGTTACAAAAATTTCTTTCTTGGGACACATTGTTACCAATGAACGAATCACATTTGACCCAGGAAAGACAAAAGTTGTAGAGGAGTGGCCTCAACCTACAACAATAACTGAGATTAATAGTTTCCTTGGTTTAGGAGGATATTATTGGAGGTTTGTGAAAAACTTTTCAGGACATTCTAATCCATTAACCAAGTTATCACGAAAAGGGGTCAAGTTTATTTAGAAAAAGGAGTGTGAGGAAAGCTTCCAAGAGCTGAAGAAGATATTGGTTACTACACCCATGTTATCTCGGCTCTCAAGTGGAGAATGATTCCTTATTTTTAGCGATGAATCTCAGAAAGGGCTTGGGTGCATCCTCATGAAAAATGACAAACTCATTACTTATTCATCTTGATAGTTGAAGACTCATGATCAAAACTATCCTACGAATGATCTGGAGAAAACTGATGTCATTTTTTATTTGAAGATATAGAGGCACTATATTTATTGGGATAAAGGTGATATATTCATAGACCATCAAAGTTTGAAGCATATTTTCACTCAAAAGTAATTGAACATGAGACAAAGGATACAGTTGGAACTTCGTAAAGACTATTATTGTTCAATTCATTAGCATCCCAGAAGAGAAAAAAAAGTTTTTGATGCTTTAAGTAGGAAAGAACCAGTTGTTCATTCATTGCTGAGGATTCAAAAAGATGCTTTGATCAATGACCTAGTAAAGTTGGACATGGGAATTATAAGGGAAGTGACTTCACCAACCCTAACCCAAATGGTTTCTCAACTGTCATTACTAGATATGATCAAGAAATATCAAAAAGAATATCCTTTGTAATTGAAGAGGTTTGAGGCTGTGAAGGATGGGATGTTTTCTGAGTTCAATATTGATCAAGAATGTGTATTAAAATTTCATACAAGACTATGTGTTCCATATATTCTAAAAATAAAGAAGGATTGAATGGATGAAGCTCATAGTTTTACTTTCTCTATACATTCTAGAAGCACAAAAATGTATAGGGACCTTCATGATCATTATTGGTGGGTTAATATGAAAAGGGATATTGCTGATTACACGTCAAGGTGCCTGGTATGTCAGCATATGAAGGCAGGGCGATAAATTCCTAAAGGGGTTTTGCAACCACTACCCATACCAGCATAGAAGTGAGACAATATAACTATGGACTTCATCACTGGTCTCCCTGGAACATCCAAAGGAAATAATGTGATATGGGTTATGTGGTATGTCTCACCAAGACAGTCCATTTTACCTCTATTCGGGAATATTTATCTCTTGATAAACTTTCCAGGATTTATTTGAAGGAAGTGGTAAGGCTGCATGGAGTTCCACTTTATATCGTATCTAATCATGATCCAAGGTTCACATCAAAATTCTGGAGAAGTGTTCAACAAGCTCTAAGCACTGAATTGAATTTCAGAATAGCCTATCACCCCCAAACTGATGTCCAATCTTAAAGGAATATTCAAACACTTGAGTACATTCAGAGAACATGCTCAATCTAATTTAAAGGTGGATGGGATCAACATATCCATTTAGTTGAGTTCTCTTACAAAAATAGCTTCCACTCGAGCATTCAAATGGAACCCAATGAAGCTTTATAGGGGAAGTGATGTAGAATTCCTACTTGTTGGGATGATGTTGGTGAGAGAAAGCTTTATGGGCCTAATCTTGTATAGAAGAAGATAGAAAAATTCCATTCCATCTGAAAACACATTAAGGATGCTCAGAGTCAATAGAAGAGCTATGCCAACAACCATTGTTGGGACGTGGAGTTTGATGTTAGTGAAAATTTGTTCTTAAAATTTTACCTTGGAAGAGATTCATGAGGTTTGGGAAGAAAGGGAATCTCAACCCTATGTACATTGGCCCCTACGAAATCCTTGATCACGTAGAAGTAGTGGCCTATCGGCTTGCACATCCTCCAAATCTAGCACAAGTTCATGATATCTTCCATGTATCCCCTTTGAGGAAGTACATACCTGACCCTTAACATGTACTAAATCCAGAGGTGGTACAACTGGAACATGACCTCTCTTATGAGAAGTATCCGATGGAGATCTTGGATTGTAGAGAGAAGGTTCTATGCAATAAGACTACTCACCTTGTTAAGGTGTTGCGGAGGAACCACATATGTGAGGAATCCATGTGGGAACTAGAGGAGTCTATGAGGCAGAATTACCAATACCTTTTATCTTCTTAGGTTGCGAGTTAAAATTGCGGGGATGAAATTTATTAAGGGGGGTAAATGTAACAACCCAAACTTTTTAATAATATTTATTTCCTAAATTTGTGTGTTATTTTATTTTATACTCAAAAAAACTATATTCGTTAATTATTTATGTGAGTATAATTAAATGAGATTTTTGGGTTTTGGTTGTTATATGGCCATTGGTCAATAATACCATTGGAAACTAAATTCTTAATGTTACAATTAATGTTTATAAATTAAAATGAGCTTGGTTGATTAATACAAAATGAAGAGTCAATGGCATCATCTAGTAGACTCGAGCCATATGAATACCATCTGTCTGAGCTTGGGAAGGAGGTAGCATAACTAGGTTTTGCTCTAGACAAAGCCCAGGTCGAACTTCAACATGTGAAGCTTGAATAGAATCACTTAAGGGAGAAGTTAAATGTGATAGAAATCACCACTCGGGCAATTTTGTCAGAGCCACACCAATATTCTATCACCATAGCACACCATACACTTAGGTCCTATGCAAGTGTTATAAGGGGTTATATAATGAATCCTTATTTACTTTCTGAAATGATTTGGTATAAATAAAATTTTTACTTTTTTTTTATGGTAAGTTTTTTTAAATTCAAATTTCCGGATAAAAATAGGATGAATTTATAGAAGTTATATATAATTGACGAATTTTGGAAAAGGGGGGGTATTTCAAAATATTTTTGTATTCTTTAAATAATTAATAATATGAATTTATTTTCAAAAAATGGTCTTCTATAGTTGTGTTTAGTAAGAAATTTAGAGTCTAATAAGATCAATTTATTTTTTAGGGAATAGTAAAGTATGAATAGTAACATACCTGTATAAATAGTAAAGAATAATAATGAATAGTAAATCAGCCAAAAAATAGAAACTTCACCCATAAATGTATAAATACATTTTAGACATCTTAAAAGTAAAAAAATATCATAGTAAAAGTTTTGGTATTTTTGTATGTCCTAAATATTTTATTTAAAATTTTATAATTAATTTAATAATTTAAAATGGAAATTTATTTTCATAAATTTTAATCACATACTGTTACTTTATTGTCTTATGGTTATACGGTAATTTTTTGGGACCTTGATTACTTTCTTAAGGTGGTACAAAATGTATTTTTGGGATAAATAATGATTTTATTTAAAAATTAAATTAAAAATATTTAGAAAATTATTTTCATAAAATGGAGTTCATTTTTGAATTCATATCATAGATATTAGGTTATAGTGAGGTTTTGGGATTTTTCTGAAACAGTTGATTTTTCGATGAATAGTAAAAATACAGTTTTGAGTTTCGGGTGTTTAATGACATCATTGTTGATGTAATCATGAGGTAAATAATCTGGTAGAATTATTAATAATAAGATATTCTATTAGGTGTCTCAAGTGGCCATTATCATGGTAAAATACCATGGGTATGCCCATTGTTTTGAAAATACACCGATGAGGCGTCCCTTGAAAATTAATAATTTATTACCTCACTTTTCCTATAAATACAAAGCCATTACCTTATTATTTTTCATTAAAAATCTTCCTAAACTAAAATCTTGTCTCACTAACTTCCAAGGAGTCCTCCCAAGGTTCCCTCAGTCATCCCATGTTCCTGACCTTCAAGCTTTCTAAGTTTCTCTTCAAGGTAAGGGATCCTTTCACCCTCCTCTTTTAAGTCACGACTTCCTTTATGTTATGTCTTATAGTTCCCTTTTACTATGTGGGATATTTATATTCTATATCTTTAATATTGTCCATTTCATGATCAAATGATGATATAACCTTTCCTCTCTCATCAAATGATTTTCTGAATCTTTAACTAACGCTATTAGGCATCTGAATTTTCGTAAAAGAAATCGTGTCATCTCTTTTAATTCGAGTTTCATTTTTATATGGTATTTACTTAAAATGTCCATACCATGATCGTTTTTATTCTATACCCATACTGTATTATGAGTATTTATGAGTGGGTACCCTTTTCCGTACTCTTTTTATTGTTTTCTAAAAACATGTTATGTAGCTGTTATGCTGTAGAATTTTCATCTCAAAATTCCCCTCTCTTTCTCTCATAAAGTTATCTTGTGAATACCCAGACCTATTTCATTTCTATGGGTGTTCATAAATACAAAACAATTATATATTTTATTCTGTTATTGAAATAAATATAACCCTCACTCCCTTTACATGGGTTATAAATGACATAATGATCTTATTTTTAAGCTCTTTTTAAGCGTCACGATTTTGACATGGAACCCATTTCTTTGATTTTATTTTGGTTATTTATGAAATGTTTGATTATGATATATGTGGCTCACATGAAAGTAAACATATATTAATGGTTTTCCCTGATATCATTCCAATGAATTAGGTAAATAATTCATCTCTAGGGATGACAAGTTTCATGATACCTTGGTGAATAACCTTGGTAATTTTTATGACACCTTGGGGATGAACCTTGGTGATATGTTCCTGAATTTCAAAATGAAATATTGTAGCATCACATTCAATTTATGATGCATGTTTTTTTATCATGATATTCTTTTTCTTCCATTTCTCAAGTCTTTGTGATTTTTATCATGTTCTTATTAATATTGCTCAGGATCACATGTCAACTATTGCACTTGTTTTCCTTAATGAGCCTTCTGCTAACCCTTTTCTTTGATGTATGCCTCCAGGTTATGAGATGTAGTAATTTTTACTTAGGGAAATCTTATGATGAAGCCTTACAAAAATTGATTTGAAGAATTTTTTATGTTTTGATGTATTTTGGTTCCTGATTTCCAAGACACTAGACTTTAAAGATCCTCTGTTTGTAAAATGTAATAAAAAGTTAAGTAATAAAAATGATGGATATTATATCATGGGTCTATAATTAAATTTTACCAAAGTGGTAAATATTTTAGGTTGCAATCTCCTCATTTATCAGGATTTTTTTTGATTAAGTCTCTAATATTGAAATATCATGATATACATGTCAATAATTCTCATGAAGTTTCTTCCCCTATTGTTATTCATGAAATCTTTATGTAATTGTAATATTTATTCCACTCTTAGGAAATTAAAATAAAAAAATCAATAAAAAGCTACTTTTCCCCCTTCAGTCGGAAATATTTTTTATTACAAAACCTTGTTTTCTAAAAATATAATCAATTATGTTATATTAATGTATATTGATTTTAAAAATAAATATTTGCCCATAATTTAATTTTTACATTTTATTTTGACTAGTTATTCATTTCATTTTATAGAAAACAATTTTGATTTTGTCAAAAATGTGAATGAAATATTTGTTTAAAAGATGAACGACATGAACAATATTTCTCTCATTCATGAATTCTAAATTATTTCATGTCTCCGTTATAGGTTTTCAATTTTATTTTAAAATAAATTGTTTCTATAATGTTTGAGAAGTTTTTATATTTTAAATAAATTATTTCAAATACAAAAGTATTTTTAAATTTTTTTATGTTTTGAAAATTCTATTTGAAATCGAAAAATATATTTTTATCAAGAAATATTATTAATTTTTTAATCTTCTTTTTTAAGTATTCATGTTTATTTTAAAAAAAATTATTTTGAAGAAAATTATGTTTTAAAAAATAATGAAAATGTTATTTTCATAAAAAAAAATTTCAATGAACTTTCAAATTTACTTTTCATATTAGTTAAAATCTATTGGTGTTACATATGACTTCTCAATAATATGGTCTAAGGATATAATTCATGTTCTTTCTCTAAATAGATTATCTTTTGAATTCATTATTTTTATTAAACTCTTCTATCTTCCATGGGTTATACTATGAAGAAATTATTATGAAGCAACCTTCTTTTCATGAGTTATTATATTATACAATGATTATGAAACCTATTTATTTTCCAAAGGTTATGATATAATGAAATGTTTATTATACCCATTTCATTACATGGGATATGATATTATTAATTTTTTATGATATTATGGAATACATCTATATGGTTTTCCTAAGGTGATTGGTTAGAACTATATATACATCTAAATAATTGGGTAATGATTTATATCTCATCAGATTAAAATGGGGAACAACATGACAGGCTTGATCCACTATAGGAAAATGGTGTTCCCTGATCCACTATGGGAAATAGGTGGATCTTGATCCACTATGGAGAAATTTTGTGCCCTGATCCACTATGGGAAATAGGTTTGTCCTCAACAATAATGGGAAAGAGGTTTGTCATGATCCACAATAGGGAAACATGTGATAAGTCATTAACTACAATGTGGATAGTCATGGTAGTTATCCTTGTCCTATGAAATGTTTTTGTATATTTATAATGGTGGCACACTTTTATGACATGAGATAATGGTTTATGATTGCTTTATGATGATTACCACCCTATAGGACATGTTTTAGGAATTAATAATGTTTTATTCCATCACTCCTTTTCATGATATAGGACAGGTTGGTTATAAACTTTGTAAGTTATGTTCATGATCACATACCCTTATTCTTATCATTTTCTCTCATACGATCATATATTGATTTCTATTATATTTACCCTTATTAATTATCTCAGCTCACACTTTCTTATATTTCTTTTTCCCATGTTATGAAGAAATATTTTATGTAGGGTATATCTATGAACAGTACTAAATGGAATGATCTTTGTAGGAAACATTGAATATATTTCTCTAAATTAGATGATTTTTTCTCATGCTTCTAAATGTGATAAACTATAACTATCATCATGTGTTTTTTGTAATGTATTGAATATTCATTTAAACATATGTAATATCCACGTATTAGTATATTGGATCACTATAGATAGTATTAGAGAATTTTATTAGTTGATCATTTGAAACTAGGATGAGAAAAAACTTAGAGAGGTCTCTAAGAACATGTTTGAGGATAAGTATATGGATGCGTTTAAGTATAAGAAAATGTCCTGGAAATTTTTATTAATGATAGATCTAGTGTCTTCAGAGAAATTACATCCCCATGTGGATACTAAAAGTTGATGTGGCTCTAACACAAAGGTATATTGGGGTAAAACCCTGAAAACATCATGTTCAAGTAGACTCACTTTGGAACTGGTGCACAATAACTGGCCTTGTTTCACACTAGGATTGACACTACCGGCAGATATACCTTAGAAATTCACAGAATCCTTATAAACCAATATAAAGAATTTAAATCGATGGTGACTGTGAATATCCTATGATAAATATAAGGTTTCATAGATTAAAATATATGTTTCATTATTTAGATATCTTACACGTTATTTTTATTGACTATGTGGTTCTCCACCACGATTAGTATCTATAAAACTCTAATTTCTACTTTTAGTCAATGGATATAACCAGATAGAATGTGTTAATGTTGAACTAAATTAATAATGCAATGGTTTTCCTCTTGAGGAAAAAAATTATATGGGAGAAGGAATGAAATATATTAGTGATATGATCAAAAAAATTATCAATACATGATTCATTATAAACATCCAAATGATCAAAGGATGAAACAACATTTTGTTGAGTCCTTCATGAATAAACATTCACCACTTTTAGTGGTTCTAATGTTACACTAGTTTTTTCATAATGGATTAGTAACAATTAAAATTTATTTAATGTTCTTAACTATTCGGAGAATGAAAATTTTATTTTTTTTGTTTATCATTTGAATGGTGGAGTGTATTAGTAGTGGAATCTTATTAAAAACAAATGGGAATAATAATACATTGAATTTATGTTATGGGAATAGTTTAAGGGGTATTTTAATTTAATTAATTACCTATTATTATATGAAAAACAATATATGGAGAAATAATTCCTTGAGCATAATCAAAATGATGATAAATTTATTGGGACCTTTGAATCTACTTTTATAATAATTGGAAGGTATGATTCAGGTTCAATCATCAACACTGAAAGAAGAATTGATCGATTATTTTGGGTCTTAGAATGAAGTTATCAAAATTCCATGGCTATAATATATTTTATTAGCTATTAATAATATGTTCTAAGTGAACTAAATATATAAATAAAAATTGAATATTCTCACCCTTCCTCTGGTTTTAATAATAAAATTAATATCGAGTCTCATGAAAACCTAAATGGTGGAATGAAATTTCAAGAATAAATATTCTATGTATGTGGGAAGAAGAATCAATTGAATTTATTAAATATAACTAAGAGGTGATTTAAATGTTTGAGGGAAGTTCATAAATTTTTTAAATGCTAAAATATGATTAATATGTTGGTTAATTCAATAGATGAGAAGATAATTCCAACTAATTCACCACCCAAACTCCAGTGCTTCATGTGAAAGTAGTTTTGGAATTGTGCTAATAAATTCCCAATTCCAAGGGCTAATTTGGATGATAAGAAACAAAAACCATTAAAAAGATGAGAAAGGGAAATCTTATGCAATCACAATGGATGATATTAATCATGACAAATTGGGAACACTTATCCCCCACTCCTTGGTTAGGAATACAATGATTTATTTTTTAGTAATGAGCTTGATTAAGATTTTATTTTTATTCTGTTAGTGAAATTTCATGTGATTATCTCTCTCTACAAGAATTGTTGAAAAATAAAATCTCATTTTTTATTCTATCGGTAAATAGTTCAATTGAATATTCCATTGAAATTTTTTTTTGTATAAGATATGATATTTTATAATGAATAAAGGGAGAATTGAATTTTTATGGTGTATATGTATCCATGTAATATTAACATATGTTTTTTATATATCACAATTTGAGTATGAGTTTAAGGTGATCATATGTTCAAATTCATTGAAAACCCTTTTGAGGCATCATGTAATGAGATTTTATCATGATTCTGGATATTTTAAGAGAAATTAATGATAATATAACCCTTTGGTTTTATAATGTTTTAGTAAAATAGTTTTTTAATTAATAATTAAAAAACACTTTATGGACATATGATTAAAGTTATAGGTAAAAATTAGAGTTTACCTTATCTTTGATGTTAATGTGATTATGGGTTGTAGTCGATCACCTTACAAATCCAACACACTTCATCTCTACTAGAGAATATTTATCTTTGGATATGATTTCTAGACTATACATTAAGAAATTGGAAAGGTTATATATAGTAACATAGTCAATTTTATCTAATTGGGATTTAATGTTTACCTCAATGTTTTGTTGAAGTATTTAGAATGATTTAGATATATAGTAGTTTTTCAGCACTGTGAGAACAATTCAAACCCTATAGGACATTCTAAGATCTTGTTAAATGGATTTCAAAGTTCTTTGGGATCACACCTTCCTTTAGCTGATTTTCCTTTTAAAAATATATTTTATTTGAAAATTAAGATATCTTATTATAAATCCCTTAATGAGTACGAGAATGAAGTTGCATAAAGAAAGCTATTGGGGCCTGAGGTAGCTAGTTAGGAGGAAGTAAATGTTAGAGACATTCAGAAACATTTAATTAATATAAAAAGTTAATATATATATGTTATGATAATAATCATTGATGTGATCAAGAATTTGAAATTAGTGGGAAGGTCATTATGTGCATTTATCTAGGGAAGAAATAATGGAAAAATAATCGGTATATATATTGGTCCCATTAAAATACTTGATTGTATCAAGATTATAGATAATCATTTTGTTCCTCCACCAAACATGAATTATCTTTTCAATGTGTTCCATGTATCACTCCTAATAAAGTACACACTAGATCCATCACATGTACTGAACTCAGAGGTCATACAACTAGATCATGAGATTCATTATAAGGAGTGACTGGTAAATATTCTTGATCAAATAATGAAAATTATATGAAAAAATAACCCTCAAAAATTCAATTTTTAAAGGATAAACCCCCATCTTAATAAAGCTATATGGGAACCTAAAGAATTTATGAGTCCAAATTATCATTAGTTATTGGAACCCAAGTGATGGAATTTGAGGAAAAATCCATTATAAGAGGGCTAGAATGTAACACCTGTAGATTTTATGAAATTATTTTGTTCAAAAAAATTTATTATTTTTATATCATTTATTTTATACCACACTGGTTTTATCTTTCATTACACACAACACCAAGCTTAGCATTCGTCACATTCAATAATGAGTTTAAATGAAATGTTTCAAACTATTAAAATAGTATTATCTAATAAGATAGTTTTCGCCTATAAATTATTATGGAGGTTATGAACAATATTATTCAAAGTAGAAAAATATGTTTTAAACATGTACATAAAATGAATTATTTGGTTACCAATTAATTATAAATTATAATAAAACCCTTTTGAAAATAAAAGGAACTTTGAAACTCAAAAAAAAATTTTATAAACACTAGTGTGTTTTATATCAATAAATTACCCAATTAAATTTTCATTAATAAAATTAGGGAAATTTATATATTATATATTATTTCAACATTTTAACATTCATCTTCTATGTTTTCTAGATTATAAATATAAATAAATCTAATTTTACGCATAAATAATGTATTTTTCTAAAAAACATTGTCTCCTTTTTGAAAACTAATATTCAAATTAATTATTGAAACATATTAAAAATAAATTCAGTAAAATAAAATTCATTTTTTAAATCCTGAATCTAAAATTATATTAGGGTGCTTTGTTTGATTCTTTTGAAATGAATCATTTTTAATGATTAGAGAAAATATTAAATTTTAATTCAAAATTGTCTTTTTGTTTAATTTATTTATAAAGTTAAATTATCTTTTAAATTGGTTTTAAAATTAAATTATTTCAATTATAAATCCATTAAATAAAATTAGATCATTTAAATTAATTTGTTATTAAATTAATATATAAAAACTTTCAAAACTTTTGAACTACTTCTTTTTAAAAACCTACTTTATGGTCGTATTTGTGGGATTAATTTTAAATTTAAATTTTCCACTTTTGGGGATAAAATTTAGAAAAATGTATTCCATATATTGAATAAGAATAATTTATATTACCAAATATTTCAAAATAAATTCTTTACCAAATTTACTAGTGAATTCATTAAAAATTAATTACCGTGATTAAGGTAAAAAAGGGTTCACCAAGGATTTAAACTAAAAATTAAGGGAAAAATAAACTATATACTTATACAATAACTATTGTTTATATATATTTAGACCATTAAATCTATATGTTTTTATAATGATCTATTTTGGACCCTTGTGATGTAACATCCTGTACTCGGATGCCACTCAATAGTGCCCCGAGCCTAGTGGGATACATATCCTCGAGCATATATCCCCAAACTCTAGAGGTTGTTGTCTAGTAGCGAGCGCCTAAGTGTGTTAGTGGGGAGACTTTTTCCACATTACCATAGTATACATAACATAATATCAATAACATATCACTAGGATAAGATGATATAGTAATAATACAGTTGATACCTAAATCGTCATGAGTTTATAAACAAACCTATAAGAAATAGTATACACTGATAAAGATATTGATGCATGTCATATGTCTATAAAAACATCCACAATAGGTACATAGTAGAGTATTAGAATACATGTCTCCAAATTCTAAAATAACCAAAGGGTCTATCTCCAAATTCCATCACGAGCCTTAGCTCGGTCCCATGTTTCCCCACTCCTAAGCAGCAATCAACATCCTATGTTAGGGAACTTCCCTTTATCATTTCCTGGAATCATAAAATCTATTTGGGTTCCTCAAGGTAGTCACGAAAATGAGTGAGATAACAACCTAGTAGGAAACCACCCAAGATCTATACATCTCATGGTGTGCAATATAATAATCTAAACAGGTGGACTATAATAAAAAAAATAAAAAAAATATGCCCATGGCATGTGAACTATTAAGACAGTAACCTTGTAATAGCCTCTCAAGGCTCTCTTCAAAATAGTTTTTGGACCTTACACAAGCACTAGTGAAAATGATAGATTTAACATTTAGTTTTTTACATCGGTTCTAAGAAACCAACACAAAATAGGGAAGAAGAAAAAAATTAGCATCTGTTTTCAAAAAAACTGATGCAAAAAACTAAAATTGTAAGGTTTTAGGTATTTGTTTTCCAAAAAAATGATGTTGAAAAATAAATAAAAATATAGATTCGTCATCAGTTTTTCGATAAAGAAACGCAGAAAATATCCCAAAAAATTATTTCAACGTCATTTTTACTATAAACTAATGCCAAATCCCAATAATAATCCAAAATAGGTTTACGTAAAACCGATGCCAAAAATTAATAAAATTGGTCTTCCATTGGTTTTTATAGAACTAATGCTAAAACGGTATTTCTTAAAATTAACACATGCATTCTACGACCCTAAAATCATATATTTGTTTCATTTCTTATCTCTCACGACTCACGATGACATAGAAAGCTACCCGAACAACCACCACACCTTATTTTGGTAGATTTCTAGCATTTTATACTTCATTTCACAATTAGTGGTTCTCATTATTTCATCCTTTCTCTTTGGTTTTTCATATATGTTTTTATTTATTAATATTAAGCATCTTCACGACCACACCTAAATGGATTTTGTTTTTTAATTCATTCACAATTATCTATCATATATACTAATTTTTTTGTTAGAATTTTCAATGTTTATTATTCCAAATATTCATAAGGAGAAAATTGAGATTGCTTCTCAATTTATTATCCTCAAATGTTAATATTGTATGTTTTTTTTAATTTTAGAAATAAATTAGTTATTATCTAATTCATTAAAATCATTTTTACTCAAATATTGTATATTTTTTATTTTATTATTATATAATTCATTCATATCATTTTAGTTTTCTCAAATTAATTTTTATTATTAATTTGGTAGTAAATTGATGACCACTCTTATCATAGATTTATAATTGTTTGAATGGTCTATTATGTCAATCATATACTTTAAAATTATTTGAATTCTTTTATATGACTAATATGCATGTTATGTTTGATTCGAACACTGAGTTTTAAAAATTAATTTATATTTAAATAAATTCAATTGTGAAATTAATATTCATGTTATGTGTGATTCTGAAACTATGTTTTAATGGTGAATTATTATTGATCCAATGACTCTTTCATATATTTTTCTTGAAAATACCATTACAATAAGTAATGAACATGATATAACCTAATGGTAGAACTAGTTTATTATATTTTTTATGATTAAAATTTATTTCTGTATATATTTTTTAAAAATTTATAGGTTTTAATTTATTTACTAATTATATTATTATCTCAGGTTTTTAATGGATCATAATTGGATAAATTTATGAAGAACTAGTAATGAATATAAAAGGGAGTTAATTATTTCTTGGAATTTTTTAAACTAAATATTCAAAACACATATTTTATTTTTTGTCCATGTGTGAAGTGTTTGAATATGATAAAGTTAAATTCTAGAGAAATCAAGGATCACATCAATTGTAATGTTTTTAGCCTTAGTCATACATGTTGGATCCAGAAGGGTGAAATTACTATAAATTCAACATCTAATGTTGATTAGAATATTCATGATGACACAGAGGATCGTATTGAGGAATTAATTAATGATTTATGTGTTGAAACCAATGAAGAAACAAAAACTTTTGAATGATTTTATAAAGATAAAAAAAACTTTTATTGCCATGTTGTAAATATACAGTGTTATCCCCTGTTTTGACATTGGTAAACATGAATTAAAAACATGGTGGGAGTGATAAAATTTTCTCTTATTTACTTGATCTTTTAAAAGAGTTACTTCTATTAAAAAACGAGTTTCCATATTCTAATTATGAGGTGAAGAAAATATTATAACCAATGGGATATGGTTATAGAAAAATACATGCTCACCCTAATGATTGTGTGTTGTATAGGAAAGAATATGAAAATTTATCAAATTATTCTACATGTGAAACATCATGCTATAAGATGGATGAAAAAGTCAATTCAGTTTCATTCTCAGGTACTAACAACTATCCTCATGTTAATTAAAATAATTCCTTCCAATAATCCCTTCATATAATTCTGATAAATTAACTCGGATTCATTCTCTGGTACAGAAATCAAATCTCATGCTAAAGAAATTTGGTACCTTCAAATAATTCGTCATTTGAAGCATTTATTTTCAAATTCAATTGATGAAAAAAGGTTAAGATGGTACTCATTTGATTGCATCTCAGATATAAACGTACTTCACCCTACTGACTCATAGCAATTGAAGAGATTTGATAAACAATTTCCGAATTTTGGAAGTGATGTTAAATATCTCAGAATGAGAGTGTGTAAATATGAAATGAATCCATATCGGATCCTAATTATTCAATATAGTTCATGACCTATTTTTTTGGTAATTTAAAACTTATCCACATAGATATGTATGAACAAAAAAATTTATGATTATATTGATGATTTTGAGACCAAAAAATCCCACAAAACAATATTGATGCTTATCTCTCACTATTGATTGATGATTTTAAACTTCTATGGGAGGCAGGTGTTAATGTTTTTGATTCATAAAATAAAGAAATTTTTTGTGTGATATGATAATGTTCAGTATAAATGAAATTCCTTCATATGGAAACTTATCTAGATATATTGTTAAGGGACATAATTCATGTTCAATTTGTGAAGAAGATAATTCATATTATCAATTGAAGAATGGAAGAAAGATAGTGTACATGAGACGTTGATGATTTTTTTTGAATTGAGCATCCTTATCAAATATTTAAAAAGGAATTTAACGGTTTATAGGAATAAAATCTTACCCCAAAACCATTATCAGTTGAAGAATATTACAAAAGGGTGAAAAATATTAATTTGACATTTGGAAATAATAGTATTTTTGGTCTTCAAAAAAATATCTCGAATAAATAGTCTATTTTTTAAACTACCATATTAAAAAAAATTGAGACAAAACAAAACATTGATCCCATTTATGTTGAGAAAAATATATGTTATAGTTTTATTGGAAATTTATTAAACATAAAAGGAAAGAAAAAATATATATTGAATTCTATATTAGACTTCATAGAAATTATAATTTGTTTGGAGCTACCTCCCAATAAAAAAGGAAAAATTGTATTTACCTCCAGCTTCTCACACATTAAAAAGAGTGAGAAGTTGAATTTTTTAGTGCTTGTTTTGGTATAAAAGTACCTAGTGGATATTCTTCAAATGTGATGATTTTTTGTGTCAGTGAAGGATTGCGAATAAATAGGTATGAAATGTGATTATTTTCATGTATTGAAGGAACAACTTCTACTGGTCAAAGTATGTGGTATATTTCCATTAGCTGCCATAAAGACTATGATCAGGTTATGTAATTATTTCAAATCCATTTTTATCAAAGTTATTGATCCTAATTTTTTAGATGAGTTGGATAATTAAGCTGGTCTTATACTTTTTAAACTAGAAATATATTTTCCATTTATATTTTTTGATATAATGGTTCATCTAGAGATTCATTTAGTACGTGAGATAAGAATATGTGGGCCTGTTTATTTATGTTGGATTTATCCTTTTGAAAGTTATACGAAAATTTAAAAGGGATATGTTAAAAATCTTTATCAACCAGAGGCCTCTATTATTAAAAACATATGCATCGAAAGAGGTTTATTAAGTTCTATACTAATTATTTTTAGTAATTGGAGTATATTGGTCTCCCAATATCTTCACATTTTGCAGTTGATAGTGAAGGTTGATGGATTCAAGACTTAAAGGTGAATCTCATTCCATGTGATGTATTCATGCAGGAAAATTTATATATTTTTAACAACACAGATGATGTTAAATAATATTTTTCATTACATGTTTATGAATTAAAGGGACAATATCCAAAAATAAATAAAAATTGGTTCATTATTGAGCATAAAAGGAAAATTGTTTCTTGCCTTAAAGAGAAACTGATAACATATATATTTTCATCAGAAACATTGAAATCTTTGCCAGGCGGACCATACCTTAATATGATAACATGGACTGGTTTTGATATTAATGGGTACACATTTTATAGAAAAAAAACTGGATGACAAGAGAATCATTCAAAATAGTGGTGTGATAGTTACCATAGAAGTAGTGCATTTATGAAGTGAAAAAGATAAAAACCCAATTTCTGCTTCATCAGCATACTTTGATGTTTTTAAAGATATATAGGAAATTTATTATAATAAAATTTGAGTCACAGTGTTTAAGTGTAATTGGGTTGATAGCAATAGTGGTGTGAAACATGAATATTGTGTATTTATACTAGTTGATTTGAAAAGATATAATTACAACGAGGAACCATTTATTATAGAGACACATGAAAAGGACATAATTTATGTCATTGATCCATCGAATGATCAATGGTCTGTTTTTTGCAAGGAAATGATACCATTTGGGTTATGAGAATGATGTTGATGATGTAATTGATTTACATGTGTCTAATTCATCTATTACGTGATTTTAGGATGATTAGAATGACTATAGGGATGAAATAGTGTAAGTAGTACGTAATGATCATGATGAAGACATACGGTAAAACACAAAATTCTAATTCTAATTTTTCTATTAATTATTTATATTTTATTTGTTTTTTTTGAAATATATAAATTTGTGCCTCTTTTTTACTTATTTTTTCATACATGTTTCTAAATATTGAGTTTTCTAATGATATGCAGGTACATAAAATTTCATTACACTTTCTTGTATCAATGTTAGATACAGAGAGATAGGAGTAGTTACTATGGTATATCTATTTTTTGATATAGTTAAATATTCAATAATATACTTATCTAATGAATGAAAACATTTAATTTATAATTTTTTTGTAGCGCAACTAATGTGTCCTCAGTAGAGGAGACTTCTCCAATTACTAAAGAGATATAATGTTCTCAATTTGGTAAATGGGGTAATACACGTTAACCAAAACTATCATTTGTTCACGGATATGAGAAATTACATATTAATTTTGATGATAATAATAATGCAACTAGACCAAATACATTTTTGTTTATCAGTTATATATCAATGTAGATCCATTGTGGGATTAGTATTTTATATTCTGATTGGAAGTCCATGGATATGATAGCGAAACAGAAACTTTGGGATGTCGTGATGGTAAAATATCTCAATTGATTTATTCTATATCATTTTTTTGAATATTAAATAATTTAAATGACATATTTCATTTATTAAATTATAGATGTTATTCGATTTTGCGGAAATAAGATAAATTAAGAAAATACATCTCTATTTAATGGCATTTCAATGGAGACATTTTAAAACCAAACTGACAAAAAATTATGTTTTTGTAGAGAAAAAGTCTGAAAACCCATTCCTTAAGTATCATTTTATATATGTAGATACATAGAATAAACTTTTTAATAGTTGTTATGAAGAAAAATTTCAGGTATGATAATTATTTTATATTGTATATTTTATTATATACTTATCTAATTACTTATTATTTTATTTTTATATAACATGACCCCAAGAGATCTCGTCAAGAGATCTAGTTAAAAAATGTATACTAACATACGTTATCACATGGAGGGTATCTGTTATTAGAGCAGAAAATGATTGAAGTAAAATTTGAATTATTAAGAGATCGATCTAGTAGTGGTTTAGAAGAGATTCATTTTGGTCCTCCTTCTCCTCCCACTTGCCATGAAAAATAGAAACAAGAAAGAATAAGGAAAAATGAAAAGTATATTATAGAGGAAGATAAACAAGTAACTGATAAAATATTAAGTAAATATTATTCATTTGTCATGAATTTTTCTATTTTATAAATTATAAACACTGATATATATTTTTCATAAGATTAACTTCAAAAGCAAGAGACACATAGCTCTTTTATCACTAATGGTTGGATAGAAATACTAGCCACTACTTTAGGAAAGAAAGAACACCTCAGTTGTGTTAGAGGATATCAGGAAAGTGTTAGTATTCAAAACATTTTTTGTCAGGGTAAGCAATCAAGAGACCTATAAATATAATACTTAAAAGCTGAGAAAAATGATATGAAACAGACTATGGGTAATTAAATTTAAGCAGTCGTACATACGGATTTGTTAGAACATTGAAAAGATATTCATTTCTTGTGCATCCTTTCCATCCTTCTTACTTGGTTGTGCAGCCTCTATAGCCATCCCATCCAGACTACTCTTCCCAACCTACCTACTTTAATCCCCCACCTCCTCGCTCGGACCAAACCTTATATTGTGAGTTGTTTGTTAGAAATCCTTCTATGAAAATTATTTTGTTATGACTTGTGCATTTATTTGGGTATTCATTGAATCACCATCTTATACATATGAGTCAAGAGAGAGTATCATTAGCTGGTATTATTAATCATAATTATCTATAACCATTTCCTACGGAGGACACAACCAGAGTTACGGATTTTCTGGGTCATTTTTTCAACTAGTATTATTCATTATATTTCATATAGGGTATGTATTTTTTAAATATTAATTACATATGATTGAATATTACTTATTATGTTATTTGGAATTTAAGTTATATATGATTATCTAAAAGAAAAAAAATGGAACTATTGAAAAAAAAAAGTTCTTGAACAATCAACTATAGATACTTCTGATATTTCTTATGGGATACAAAGATTATCTCAAAATTATTCTTCCTGGAATATTATATATGAGTTTCAAATTATGTATAAAATATGAAGAAGATATTATCCATTGAGATTACTCAAAGAATATATCATGAATCTTGTTTATTTTGAAGAGCTCATACTTAATGTATTGTAGTTATTTTCCATGTAAGTAAATTGAAGTTTGAATTTTTATTTCTTTGATAAAAGATGGTTTAAATTGACTAACTATATTTCCTTTATAAATTAGTTATATGAACACGTTTCTTGTACAAAATTATATCACAAGTATTTTTGGTTTAATAGATCCATAATAAGCTTCCATAGAAGTGCAACATGTGAAGAATCCTAATAGAGTTGCATATATTTGTGAGAGATTATCACATACGGATCTTGGATGTTGGTTTTTTTCCATTAATTGATAAGAAATAATAGAAACATAATTATAAACTAATTATCATTATATTTCCATTAATTTTGAAAAACAATTTTTGGGGGGCATTAGATGTTATGCGTATTTTTTCAAAGTGAATTCAACTTATATTGGTTTTTCTCTTTAGTAGGGATTGTTCGTAAAAAAATCCTTATTAGATAGCTAAGTTTTTTTCTTATTCATAAAATCATTATTCATAATACTCAATGTTTATACATGTATTATTATTCATATGTATGAAAAATAATTTCATGGAAAAAAATTAAACAAAGAACACATGTCGATAAAGACACCAAATGCAATCTAGTATGTGTAACAAAATGTAATTATTTTTTATATTATATATTATTATGATTTTATGATATATATATATATATATATATATATATTTATTATTGATTTAATATTTTATAACTGTAGTTTCATTTTCAACATAGACATGTTGAATGTGGTTATTACATTCTTTGATTCATGTGTGAGAAAATCACTACTGGAAAAACTAATGAAGTTGATAGGGTTAGTTATATTAATTTTTTTATATTTTCTACCATAGAATTATATTTTTTTTAATCTCATATCATTCAATGTTATTATGTACATTCAATGATGATGAGTCTTATACTCAATCAAAATTTACCCATCTTCAATCATTGTTTGTGAACTATTTGTTAAGTCTGATTATGATTTTATGTATGTATAATTTAATTTTTATGAATAATATTGCATTTTCGTAATAAAATGTGTTAAAAAAACTAATTATTTTTTCATAATAGGTTTTCAAACATAATGATTTCAAATGAATGATTGAAAAATAACCAACACTAATCATGTTGTAAATTTTATGTATGTATATTATAATTCTACTTTATAATAAAAATGCATAGATAGTTTTCTAATTAACCATATAAAAGAATGTAAGTATATATATATTCTTATTCCATGATAACAGTTTTCTAATTGATGTATACTATTTTTTTATTATTGTAATTTGTATTATTATGGAAGTGTAATATTCTTAATTTTCTATATAAAAATTAACTTTCAACATCGGTTTTCATAACAAAATGATGTTGACACATTTTAAAAAAATACCCAGTTTTAATCTTCAGTTTTAATTAAAACTGATGTCGAAAATTGACTCATCTATGGTTTTCTGCATCATTTTATAACAAATTGACCTAGATAACAAGCCTTTTCCCGATTTTCAGTGTCGATTTTGATAAGAGTAGATTTTGAAAATTCTTTTTCATCATTGGTGTATTTGTAAAACCAATGCTGAAAACTAATACCATCATTAATTTGGACATTGGTTTTTGAAAACCAACTCCAAAAAGCTTATTTTTTATGTCACCTATGTAGACATCAGTTAAAAAGAAACATCAAAAATGAAAAAAAATGATGTAAAATCCATTTCTTCACCAGTTAAGGAAACTAAAAGATATATAAAAAACAACACAACCTTTCCATATACCCTATTGTGTCAAAACATCCATTGAAACCCTGTATAATATATTAGATCCCATTCCCATGGCCACACCAAAATAAATAAAGTATCAGACCACAAAGGTCCGGATCAAAGGTATCAAGACCAAGGCATCCTCAGTTTAGGTTCTAGGCATAGGGGAAGAATGGTTGCATCAGCCCCCAAATTTAATTTTGACCCTGATCAATGATTATTCTAGCATCAATACGATGATGAACACCAGTCTCCACAAAAAAAAATATTTAAATAAAGAAATAAGAGGCTCGAAAACTTTAGAGAGGATATTGCACATCATTTTTATAATTAATTTAATTAATTTTATAAAGAAATAAATACTTGGATCTTCATTATTTTCTTTACTGATGATGTTGATCATTCAGAATGACCCTTTCGGATTATCTTGTTGCACTTGCAAGGATCCAAACTTGAATTCCTCTAGTGGTGATCCACATGTGCTCCAATGGCCTCCAATCGACACCACTCTTTCTCTAGAAGCAAGTGTGGCTAAGTGAGTGTCATTTGTCGGTCATTATTTATTTCTTTTTCTTCATTATTGGAGAACATATCTCACTCTTGAGAGGATCCAAAAGAGGATTCGAGAGAGAAATTTTTTTACACAACAATTCTTATTTCACCAAGTGTCCGGTGTATTCTCTATGGCACAGTAGACGTACTTGTCTATTTATATAAATGTTACTTCAGTTACAATATTTAATTTCATAGTAGCAATTAAATAGATTCATGAACATAGATAAAATCAATTCTAATAATAACAATAATACCTTATCGTTATTTATGGTGCACCAACATGTGAAAAATGGAATTATGAATAAAATTCTGCATCACAAAATATTATCAGTGTCCATATTATTTTAACATATCCCAACAAATAATTATTTATTTTCTTGCAAATAATTATTATACTACTAGACCAGCCTTGGTTCGTTCGAACTCCATTTCCATTTATTGAACACCCAAATAAATAAATAAATTATTCTCTTAAATAAATATTTAATATAAAAACTGGTAAATAAATATTTTTTAAATGTTCAGAAAAATAAATAGATAAGTTTATTTAATTTATAAAATAAACTCATCATTACACCATGGCCATGGAATTTCGTGTGAAGGTTCTATTTAAAAAAAGGTTCAAGATATCAAATTCCATAAATTGAAGGGACAAATCCTTACTTGACTTATCCAATTGTCTGTGTGATGGGTTTTATCAGTAAATCAAAGTCCAAGAGTCATGAAATGTATTAATGATAAACTTAAATATAAGGATCATTAGACACACTCACATATATAAATATCTAATGACACCAAAACATGTGGAATTTCTACTAGTGGGTATGCTCTCATAATCTCCTATCTTGGAGATTACCAAGTGAGATCTTCATGAGAGGAAGTCTCATATGCTTACGAGTAATCGCACCTGATGGTATGTATGATATGTGTCCCTTTATAGTATATCATCCATCCGTAGACATATATTTAAGAATATTATTATATCATTTCAAGGTTCTCATCATAGTGGGGAATTTCCATGACCTTATCAATGCATCAAATACTCTAGGATATTATTACATCATAGTCATGCAGAACAATGAACAATATGTAATAATATGTTTAATATTTAAATACATTAAATATCCATGTAATAAAAGTAAAACAGGTTGGATATAGGACACCAACTCTTACAAACTCTCACATGGACTAGAGCCAACTGCCTATGACTTTCAGTCTTCTAGACCTCACTTAGAGATCATGTTTCTAATAAGTCAAGGCTTTTGTCAAGGGGTCTCCCATATTGTCTTCCATGGAAATACTACCCACTATAACTTCACCTCTCTTAGAAAAGACCCTTAAGAGAAGATAATTCCGAAGTATGTGCTTCTTCTGCTGATGTGACCTTGTCTCTTTTTTGAGAGCCACTGCTACAGTATTATCACAGTACAGTGTGAAGGGGTCATTACTTCTAGGTATCACATCCATCTAATAGATGAATATTTTCATCCAAACTTATTATTTAGTTACCTCATAAGTTGCGATATACTTGGACTTGACTGTAGAATCTATGACTACAATCTTCTTTGATCTCTTCCAACTCATTGCACCTCCATTCAAAGAAAAGATGTATCTCGTTTGTGAATTCATGTCATCTAGATCAGTCTAGAAACTAGAATCTTGATATCCTCTAATAACTAGATCCTCATCTCTTCCATAAACTAGAATAATATCCTTAATATTCCTCAGATACTTTAGTATAGTCTTGACTTTTATCCAATGGTGGTCATCTGGGTTAGCTTGATAACCTCCTACCACACTTAATGCATAGGCGACATCCATACTAGTACATATCATGGTATACATGACTGGCCCAATCACTGATGCATATGGATTCCTTTCCATTATCAGTTTTTTCTCATGTTTCTGAGGACACATTTTCTTGGAAATATGAATTCCATGTGATGCTGGGAACCATCCCCTCTTGGATTGTTTCATACTGAATCTATTCAGTATCAAATCAATGTATGTACTTTTACTTAGGCCCAACAATCTCTTAGATCTATTATGATGAATCTTGTTCCCAGGAATATATGATGACTCACCCAAATCCTTCATGGAGAAGCATTGATTCAACCATGCCTTAACAGACTGTAAAACTGGTATCTCATTTCCAATAATTAATATGTAATAAACATATACTACTAGAAAAACGACTTCAATCCCACTAAACCATTTGTAAACACACGGCTCACATTCATTCTTTGTAAAACCAAATTTTATTATGGATTCATCAAAATTAATGTTCCATGACCTCGATGCTTTCTTTAATCCATAAATGGATTTTGGAAACTTCCTATCTTATTGACATCCTTTGGAGTCACAAACCCTTCAGGTTGTATCATACAGACATATTCATGAAGGTTACCATTAACGAAGGTTGTTTTGACTCCATTTTCCAAATGTCCTAGTCATGGTAAGCAGCAATGTCAAGTATAATTCCAATATATTTCAGTATTGAAACTATTGAAAATGTTTCATCGTAGTCAATTCCTTGTTGTTGTTTAAACCCATTTGCAAACAGTCATGCCTTATAGGTATTGAATTGTCCTTCCATGTCTTGTTTCTTCTTTAATACCCATTTGAAACCAACAAAATTTACATAAACTAGAGGATCTACGAAAATACTGACTTTCTTTTGATACATGGAATCCATTTCAGAATTCATGGCTTCATTCCACTTGGCAATGTCTCTGCCACTTACAGCTTCCTGGTAGGTTAGAGGATCATTATTATTAACTAATAATGAGTTTCCATCCTCGGTAACTAGAAAACCATACCGTTCCAGTTATCTAACCTCTCTTATACTCCTACATAGTACTAGTACCTCTGGAATAGATTCTTCTTCCACGGGGCATTCTGGAATTAGTTCTTGTAATAACTCTTGTGTACCTTGAGCCTCGACTTCATAAAAGTCTATCTCGGTCCCACTATCTATTTTTTGAGATGTTCTCCCTCTTAGGGAAAATGGAATGTATTTCCACTATAACCTTTTTGTATAATGGGTTGTATAGGTAATATTCAGTTGTTTCCTTGGGGTATCCTATAATGGTACACTTTGTGCCTTGTGGTGCGAGCTTGTTACCTGAAGATGCCTTAACAAACGCTTCGCTACCCCACACATGTAAATTTGATAACATGGATTTTCTTTCACTCCAGAACTCATATAGAATACCATTTATCAATTTAGTTGGCATTTTTTTTAGTATGTGTGTTGCAGTTTGTAATGTATATCCCCAAAAGTATAATATAAGACTCTCATGACTCATCATTTATCTCACCATGTCCAACAGGGTTCAGTTCCTCCATTCTCTCACACCATTCCACTAGGGCATGTATACAGGATTGAGTTGGGATAGGATCCCAAAATCATATAGGTAATCAATGAAGTCTTGATTAAGATATTCTCCACATTGGTCTGAGTGGATTTTCTAAATATTCTTAACAAGATGCTTCTAAACTTCATTTTTATATTCTTTGAACTTATCCAAAGAATCTGACTTATACCTCAATAAGTAGATATATCCATATCTACTAAAATCATGAGAAAAATTATGAAGTATGGGTACCATCCCCTTGCTTCAACTAGAAATGGTCCTCACACGTTAGTATGAACCAATTCAAGAAGTTCTTTATCCCTTTCACCTTTGCCACTAAATGTGTATTTGGTCATTTTTTCTTGTAAACATGCATGACTTACTCCAAGTGGTTTTAGTTCAAAAGAATCTAAATATCCATCTTAATGTAACTTTTTCAAGCGCTTCTCGTTTACATGACCTTGACGGTGATGCCAAAGTTGGGTGTTCCATGTGTCACATGAATTATATTTGTTATCAATTTCCATTACATGGTTTGTGTAATACAACACGTAAAGACTATGGTATAAATGTACCATACCAAAACAAATACTTGCTTTGTGAAAGAATCTACATTCATTTCTAATATTGAAAAAAAATCCATCTGTATCTAATATGGAAACAGAAATAATGTTTTTTTAATAGAAGTCACATAATAACAACCCTTTAACCCCATGATCATCCTAGTTGGAAACGTGTGGTGGTTGTCCCCAACATTTACAGCAGCAATTCTGACTTAGTTAGATGCTCGTAGATCTAACTCCCCTCAGTCAATCTTCCTGAATTAACTTGGTTCTTGTATTTGGATACATATGTGAGCACCACAACTTGTATCTAATACCCAATTAGAAGAAACAGATTGATTGCATTCGATAAAAAGTGCACCTAATGCTTCCCATTGCATCTTAGTATGCATGTAGTTCTTCTTCCAATGGACCTTCTTTCCACATGTGAATCAAACAGCCTCTTTTTCCTTTTCCTCCCCTTTGATCATCTTTTTCTTGATAGTATGTGAAGAATCCTTGCACTTAAATCTCTTTACCTTCCCTTTCCTATTATTCACTATAAGGACAGAAGGAATTTCACACTTTATATCTTTGCCTACTTGGTGAATGAGGATAAGGAGATCCGTTAGAGACTTCGCAATGTTGTTCATATTGAAATTGACAACAAAGTTAGATAAGATCTGAGGGAGTGATGCGAGAATGATATCGGTGCCCAGTTCTTTGGGGAGTTTAAACCCTAGAACCTCTAGGCACTCAATATAGCCAATGAGCTTGACTACATGAGACCCATATGAGACACCTTCTCCAAGCTTACTCTGAAATATTTCTTTAGAGATCTCAAACCTTTCGTATCTTTCTCTCTCCAGGTAAAGACCACAATGGTGCTCAAGAATTCTATAAGAATCCAGGTATTCATGAGTCTTCATGAGCTCACTAGACATTGTTGAAAGCATCCAACATTGAACATCGACCACATCATTAATATATTTCTCATAGACCATGAAATCTTCATCGCTCGCCTCTTTGGCAGGTAGATCAGGTAATACTGACTCCAGTATGTAAGACATCCACTAATGGCATAGGATAACCTGAAGGCATCTACACCATTCCTAAAAGTTACTATCGGTGAGGATGTTTTCTTTATCCATAATTGATCGCAGGGATAGTATGGTTGATGAGATTTTCATGTTTATTATAAAATTAAAAGAGCAGATCATTGGTACATTATTGATTACATTTTATGAGAAATAAAAAAAAATTAATTCTCCCACTATTTTATCAAGTCCCATTGGATCTCACCACTATACTCAGAATGTCTAGTTTCCATGACATTCTAGTGTTGAGGATCCATATTCCCTTTTTCATAACCCTAAAAAGGGTTGGTCAAGCTATTAAGAAGGTATTTAGGTTGGTAGGTAATTTTCAACTATGGTCTTGCATCCCCATGATCTGTTGAGTGGACTCCCCAATCCTAAAATCATGACTTTTGGTTTTCTGCAAATCTTGCCTCCTATATTACACCAAGTCTAGCAAGGGTTACTCCTCTTAATTTAATATTGTTAATGAAACCCGAAACCTTTCATAAGGGCTTCATGTATAAAAGTAAGTGTCCCAACAAGGGTTGTTCAAACACATAGTTTTATTGAGTTTTTACCTTAATCAAATAACGGAAGGCTTCATCTGACTTAATATTTTATTTGGGGATTTTATCTCTTATGCATGAATTTATTATTATCATTATCAGATGCTTGTTAATATTAAGTGTAACTTACTTATGTGATTAACCATGCCTCAATAATATTTACTCATAAGTCTGGTTTATTTTAGTTCCATCTGGAATACTTGTTTAATTCATTAATTATGTCATTGTGACAGCACATCCATAATGATAAACCATGCAACTGACAGGAATAAATTAAAGGGCATGATCATGAGATTTTCTAATAGTTAGTTTATCTATTAGTTGATAAAATAACCCTGACCTAGGGGAGAGAAAATATTGAACCTTTTGGGTTCGTGTTTACCACTTTCCACCTGTCCACCTATGTATCACTTGGGATTGGTTTCTTCTAAGCTCCATCTTGAACCACCTCCACTAGATTGTAAGTTAAATCCATTACATTTTCTTTTTTTAAACTCACATGCAGGTGGAGGGTAGGAAGGGTTTTTACATAAAAGAATCCTTTAGTAGGAAGGATCTAGACATTAATGGGGAGAAGGATCGTCGGACAACAAGTTTAATTTAAATAAATAAATTAAAAGAAACCATCCACATACAAAGGTCATGGTCTAGCTCATGATCATCCATTCATACAACGATATTTACACATAAAAAAACTAGAAATCAATTCATTAATCATTATTGTTTAATATAAATCACACTCAAATAATTTAATTTTAATATTTAATTAATAAATCATTTTATTTTAAACCATTTTCTGAATTTCGTTGGGATTCTCAATCATCACAATTATAAACAAATAAATTCATTTAAAATTATACTTGTACATAACTTGTACCTTGGAGGAAACCTAGTGAATTATCATTCCTAACAACTCAATGAGTAGAAAATAACATTACGAAGATGTTAAATTAAACACATATATATATAACACCTATCATGTTTTGTGCCTTATATTTACACCCACACTATGGTGCAAGTCTCAAGGGTTTGTATAATATAATAACAAATTTTAAAAAATCTGCGTAATTCGGATGAGTACATGGTGTGTAGTTCCAACTAAATAGCATGTACCATTATTCCCCATCCATCCAAAGTACATGCACAGGGACATGGAGTGTAGATGTAATTCAGAAATCTTCAGGGTACACAATATGTTCAGTGGGCCACAGGCCATGTATTATTCACATTACATAGATTCCAGCCATGCAAGCCATTTATGGGGTACACAGTCTAACCCTAACCCAAAGGGACTACACACCGTGTCATGTGGACTAAATGGCATGTAATCTAGAAACTGTGTACCATTTATTCCTGATCAACACATGGAGTCATTTAAGACTTATAAAGACTCTAACACATGACTTGGTTTGGAAAACTGGTCTGATGTAGTTAATCTTGACTACACGATGTGTACTACCAAATATATTTTGTGTTTTTTGGTGTTGTACGACCAGGAATCTTTGGTGCCTCCAGATGCGATCCTTTATTTTATTTTAATCAAAATTATAAGAAAATATCATTTATGTAAGGTGAATGAGAAACAAAAGAGGAGGAACATATCTCAAGATTTAGACTTGAATGACAATTAACTTGAATAGAAACAACTAAATTATTAAATGCGTAAATCATCAACAAAATATTTAAATAATTATAAATAGGATGTAACCCCTCTAATACAACTTGTATGTTCAGGGCGCAGTGGAAGCACGGTTGGGCTGACTCCCAACGTTAATTTTTTCTATGATCATTGATTATTATTGGATCAATATGATGACGAATACCAATCTCCACGAAATAGAATCAAAGATTTTGATAAAGAAGGAAGAGTTATGAAACCTTTAGAGAGGATCTTGCACATCTTGTTTATAATTAATTTAACTAATTTCAAAAAGAAAATAATATCTGAATCTTATGTTTTTTTTGATGATGTTGATCATTCGGAATGACCCTTCTGGATTATCTTGTTGCACTTGCGAGGATTCAAACTAGAATCCCTCAAGTGGTGATCCATGTGTGCTCTGATGACCTCTAATCGACACCAGTCATTCTCTAGGTGCTAGCATGGAAAATTGAGTGTCTTGTGTTGGTCATTATTTATCCTTGTTCATCATCCTTAAAGAACTTATATCGTATTTGAGAGGGGAAGGAAGAGGATTTGAGAGAGAATTTGTTTAGCTCATAAATTCTCAATTCACCAAGCATGTGGTGTGTTCTTTATGGAATAATATACGTACATGTCTATTTATATGCATAGAACTTCAGTTACAATATTTAATTGAATAAAACCAATTAAATACATTCATAAACATATAGAAAACCCATAATCATAATAATAATATTGTGTTATTATTTATGGTGCACCAACTTACGCAAAATGGAATTATAAATATAATTATTCTTTACAAAATAATAACAGCTTCATTATTATTTTTACTTGTGTTAACTAATAATTATTTACCATCATACAAATTATTATTTTTCTACCGGACCTTCCTTGATCCGTTCGAACTCCACTTCAATTTATTAAACACCCAAATATATAAATAAATAATTTATTCTATTAAATAAATATTTTCTTTACAAACTAGTAAATAAATATTTTTTAAATGATCAATAAAATAAATAAATACATTAAATTTAATTTATGTGATCATCCTATCTTGAAAACAATTATTCAATGATCTTGAGAATAATGTTTATTTCATTAATTAAATTCAAATAGAATTTAACCAAGACCCCCAAAAACACTTTTTTTGTGACCCTCTAGTAGTCTTTCTCATTTACATTAGAAGAGACTACCTAAAGTCCAAGTGTAATGTCTAGAAATGGGTCAAGGCACCTAAGATAAAGAACGTAAAGTCATAACAATGATATCCACATACAAATGCTCATTGTGTAATAAAATCAATTTGTCTTAATATCTCATCAAACAGATTTCATGATAGTGTCATCAACCTTTTACTTGATACATCATTATTTGACTACCTTAAATAAACTCATCATTACACCATGGCCATGGAATTTTTTGTGGTCGTTCTATTTCAATCAAAGGGCCAAGATATCAACTTCTATAAATGGAAAGTAAAAATCCTTACTCGACTTATTGATTAATATCATGTCACTCATGACACACCCAACGTACCCTACTTCTTGCAAACTATTTTCATGATGGTTTTCATCAATAAATCAAATTGCATGAGTCGTGACATGTATTAATGATAATATTAAAGTCTATGGACCATTAAACACGATCACAGATAGAAATATTTGATGAAACCAAAACATGTAGAATTCCTACCGGAGGGACTGTTCTCATAATCTTCTGTCTTGGAGATTACCTAGTGATAAATTCATGAGAGGAAGTCTCATATACTTATGATTACTTTCACCTAACATTTTTCATGTTATGTTTCCCTTAATAGTATTTCATCCAACCATAGAACTATATTTAAGAATATTGTTATAGCATTTAAAGGTACTCATCAAAGCGGGGAACGTCCATGACTTTATCAATGAAAAAATACTCTATGACATTATTAGATCATAGTCATGCAGAACAATGAACAATATGTAATAATATGTTTAATATATAAATACATTAAATATCCATGTAATCAATGTACAACCAGTTGGTTCTAGGACACTAACTCTTACACTCATTGAGTCCCATGATCTCCTTGATGGAAACTCGAAATAGGCATTGGTTGGATTCCTAGGATCATGTCATACTAGAAAAGTACTATGTGAATCCATGCAATCCCGATTGATGTGGTTTCAAGGCCCAAGGAATCCCCCAGAATCAAGACCCAAGTTGCATACTCAACCCAGGTAATCCAATACCACATTCAAGATCCATGGAGAGTATTCCATAGAATCTATACAAACATTCACCAATTCATACCATTTTCATACATTACACTTGAGTCTACTCACTCATGTAAACCATTAAAATCACATCAAATAATTTATTTGGGTTCCCTAAGGGAGTCCCCAATAGGGCGCGAGATAACATCCCAGTAGGCAACCACCTTGGATATATACATCTCATGGTGTGAAATATAGAAAGCTAATCATGTAAATAGTAATCAAAATAGTGAAGTAAGTATTCCAATGGAATGTGAAAAATTTATAATGTAACCATTTAATAGCCTCTCAAGGATCCCTATAAAATAGTGTCAAGATCTTACAGAGCGCAACTACAGGCAATATAAAATAATAACATAGCCTTTCTATATACCCTACAGTGTCAAAACATCCACGGACAATAGATATAATCAATTGAATCTCATTCCCATAGCCACATCATAATAACTAAATTATCATACCACGAGGGGCCAAATCTAATGTATCAAGACCAAGGAATAATCTTCATTCCCAAGAAGATACTCAATGGAAACAAGTAATAGGGACTGGTTGGAGTCCTAGGAGCATGTAATACTAGACATGAACTATGTGATTCTAAGAAAGCTAAATCCAAGGGGTAGAAAGGTCCAAGACATCCCATAGAATCAATACCCAAGGTTCATACTCAACCAAAGTTCCCACTACCACATTCAAGATCCATGCAGATTCATCCATGGAATATATTAAAACATTCATCCATTTATACCATTTTCATACATTAAAAATGAGTCTAACCACTCATGTAATCCATTCTCATCCCATCATATAACATGGTTATAATAGAAATATAATCAACATTAAAATTAAACATATCACCTATATATACTCACCCATTCATCACAATTCACATTTAAATAATTTAATGAGTATACCCACCAATTAACCAGTTATCAAACAATCTAAATAATCCATTCCAAGTGAAATATTATCCAATTAAAAAATTAAAAAATTAACCAACACAATTAAACATTTAATAAAAATAAACAAATTTGGTAACCCATCACTTAATCAAATAAATAAATTCTATTTAATCGTACTTAAACTTCATTTAATTAAGAAAACATAAGAACACATCCCATAGATGATTGAATAGGGAATAAACAAGGCTTATTCTTTTAACACTCACCATGGGTGACCATGGTTGGGGAAAACCCACCAACATACGTCAAAGTAACCTAAATTCATCCCTAACAGGTCCAAGTTCATTTAATTCAATTATCCAGTTCAATTTCGGGGTCACACCGGAAAGTGTGGCAGGCAGTATAATGACTGATATCTCTATAAAGAACCAAAACATGAAATAAATGTATATACCACCTACCTCATCTCATTAGGGTAGTGTTTATCTGGTATCAAATCTGGATTCGACTCGAATTATGATAAATTTTAAGAATGGATTAAGAACAAGAAATTAGGGCATTTGAGCCTAAATCCAAATAGATCATCTAATATCTAGAAGAATTGAGAATGGTTAAAAATTAATTTAGATCATACTGATGTGGATCTGATGAGACAACACGATCTTGAATCGAAGATCATATGAAGTATTTATCTCAAATCCTAGGTTAGCCACCTTTGACAGCTTCTCAACCCCTCTGTTGTTGTATGTAGGAAGGAAACTCAATTTAGGTTTATAGAAAGAAATTAATTTAAATAAAAATTAATAAAAACACAAAATTATAGTGTTAGTATGTTTTAGGAAACACATTTTATAAAACTATGGGCCAATCATGCAAGTCTTCTTATAGGCCATGGTCCACCCGCATGGTTTACACATATGGTTTATAATTTAGGTGGAAACCATATGAAAAGCCACTATTATGTTCTACAAAATCTGTAGACCTGGATGCACGACCATGCATCTCCTCTTTCAAAATTTCTTCAAAATATGTGGCTTTTACTCCTCCTCTATCCATCCTTTCATGGTTGATTCAAACCACAAGGCCTTCCCCACATGGTTTGTACAAACTATGTGCCATGCCATTTTCATCTCAAAACCTAGTTTTGGGCTCTTAATAAGCCTTGGAAACCTCCAAAACACATGAGCCCTCAAATAGTAATCACATTATGCCATGTATATGAATTTAAACAAAAAATAATGGGATCATTACCCCATTAAAAACCTTGGTTCTTACATGTGATATATGAAAAACATGTGAGCACTCAGATCTCTTTTCAAAAATATCATGTGTGCCCTCTCCCAAGCTTATAAAAGTACACCCCCTATCCAATATTCTTTACACATTAAAAAAAATTTGGATCAACCAATAACTCCCCATAACACTTCCCAACATCCCTATCATCAACCTAGAGTCCTTATTTTGGACATAAATCCGACCAATGAGTGTTTTTAGTGAAAACCTAAGGAGGATGCATGAAGAATAAGAGGCATTCATCAATGAGTGTTTTTGATTTATTTATTTATCCACCACATTCAAGTTTTTTTATAACATGATTATGTAATAAAATAATTACTCTAAAAATACTTATATGGTTTTATGTCTTGTTAATGATCTAAAACTATCTCAACTTCTTCCAAATCGGATATAAAATCATCATTTGTGTATATGACTGACTATCACCTTGTGAACTGATGTCATTTATTTTTCCATTAACCCATCTTCAGAATGGTTGTGATGATAAATTTAATTTTTTATATGATATTTGTGATATTATTATACATCTAGAAATTTTATATCACACATACCTTAATGTTTTAATTTCTGTTGGAATTCGATAACGTTAATCATGTGTACAGGGGACTACCACCTCAGAAAGCGATGTGAATCATTCATAATTCACATAGTAAGTATTAAGGATAGTTTTAATAAACTTATGTGATTTATATGAAATAAAAATTGATTTTTAATGATAATATATCATTTACATTTCATTCATTCAATCTAGCAAAAATTGGAAACAGTGTTCGTTTGTACTTGCGTCCTACCATCTCCATGGACGGAGTATTTCATTTTTTATCACTAAATGTTATTGATTACTATAAATAAATATATAAAGAATATATATATATAATATTTATATCATGGTTATAATTTTTGATATTATTGAGCCACTATCAAAGTAAGAGGATAAAAAATTACAAGTCATAACAATCTTGAAAACCCAGGTTGTTATAGTGAAAAACGTGACTTTAACATGGAATTGTTAACAAAAATATAATAAAATGACATAAGTAAATAATTAATGGATTGATTTATAAAATTATTCTTTTGTAATAGATTTATAATAAAAATAAATTCAATATAAATTATTTTTTAATGTGTATGATAGAATTCATAACTTAATGTATGTGATTTTCATCTCCCTTTTTACTTCTTTGAGACACATGCCATGTTCACCACCTATTTGTTTTATGTTATTTGTATACTTACCATGAATTTATTTTTTTATTCTTCTAAATTTTTTTTTTAAATATTAATTTTAGGATTATTCATTGATGGGGTTTACAGTTCAAACATTACGAAAATGTTGAGGGATTTTGTTCTCAATATTCCTTCATTGAAACGTATGTTATGTATGAAACTATATTATTTGAAAATGTTTATATAAATCTAATTTGACATGTAATATCTTGAATTTATTAATCCTAATTATATTTTATGTTTCATTTTATGTTATTCCTTGATGGGGATTATGAGGAAATGTTATAAAAGGAGTAAATATTTTATGTTACAATCTCATCACTTATCTGGATTGTTTATAATAAAGTCATCACTATTGAAATCTCGTGATATATATATCAATAATTATATTGAATTTTATATTAATATGGTTATTAATGATATCATCAATTAAGGTTTTTTTCCACTCTTTGGTACTTAAAATAATTAAAAAATGTATTTAATATAATCTGATATTATTTATCACTTTGGTCAAAATTTTATTTTCTTCAGAAACCATGTTTTCTAAAAATTTGTTCAGAATGTTTTTATTACCCACTTATTTTTTTTAAAATATATTTTTACCCATTTCGACATTTAAAAAAATAATCAAATATTTATGTCATTTTAAAAAATATTTTTCCGTTGGATTTTAACAAAAATGTAAAAGGAATATTTATTTTAAACATGCATAACATGTACAATATTTCCTTTGTCATGACCTCCCAATGATTTTAATATTCCCTTAAAAGTTTTAAAAGTATTTTTAAAATAAAATATTTTCCGTAATATTTTTAAAAAACTTATATTTTAATTAAGTGATTTCAAATTGAAAAGGGTTTTAAATGTTTTTTATGATTTGAAAATAATTTTTAAAAGTGGAATGGATATTTTCATTATGAAATGTTTTAAATTATTTTTCAACTTTACTTTATAATTATTAAACATTATTTATAAAGAAATTTATTTTCAAAATGTTCTATGTTTTAAAAAGTGTTTTTCAAATAAAAATTATTTTCCTTAGGAAATATTTTAATTGATCTTTCAAAATTATTTTCAATCTAAGATGACATTTTTTTATGTTATTTATGACATACTGAGGATGTGATACAAAGTAAACATTCACATTATTTTTCTAAATATTTTATGTTTTGATGAAATGGTTTTTATAAAACCTATTTATCTTCCACATGTTGTACCATATAAAACTTATTCTGAAACTCACTACTCTTCATGGGTTATTCTATAATGAAATAATTATGAATCTTGTTTATTTTCAACAAGATATGATATAATGATTTTTTTATGATACTTATTTCATTACATGGTTTATTATATGATGAATGTTTTATGATCTTGTGCGACACATGTGTATTATTTTCATTATGTGACAGGTTGGACCTGTATCTCTATCTGCTGTATGGGGTAATGATTTATATCTCATGACTTATAAATGGAAAAAAGTTGACGAGATTGATCCACTATAGAAAATAGGTGTTTCCTCATCCACTATAGTAAATAATTTTGTCTTGGAAACTATGGTAAATAGATGTGTCTTGATCCACTAGGGGTAATTAGTGAATCCTAATCAATAATGGAAAATATTTGATATGCCATGATTTGAAATGTTTATAACCCTAGTAGCTAAACATGATGTATAAAATGGTTTTGTCACACCCAAATTTTAAATTTATTTTTATTTTATTAATTATTGGCTCAAGGCTCTCTCATAGAGGCTAGGTTTAAATGTGGGGTTAAAACTTTTGAGTTTTGTTATTTTTGGTTGGTTTCGGACCGGTGTGAGGAGACTGAACAATTAGTAGTATTGTGTGGTCAGCCCAGGTGAACATGCAGTTTCCCACCACTTGAAATACATAATTTCTTTATAAATTCTAAATGAAAATAAAATAAAATAAAAATAGTAAACACGAATTAAAACTTTTTATTATATTAATAATGATGTTATTATTATTATTAAATTTATTATTACATTTTATTATATTTGTTATTATTATTTATATTATTATTTTTTATAATTATTATTAGTATTGTTATTATTATTACATTTTGTTAAAATGAAGAAAACCCTGACCTACCTTTGTAAGAAGCCTCCTCACTTCCACCCCCACTATAGACACAGACTCGCCTCGCACCCCCTCTGAGCTCCAGCTAGCTCCCGCCTTAGCCCTCACCCTCACAACTCTAGCCTTTATCCTAAACTCCAGCCTCTACCTCTCCCTCCACTCCCCACCTCACCCTCCATTCATCACATCGGCCCTACAGATTCCGACCTCCTTACTCTAGCAAGGGTGCCTCCGGCAATCGGCCTTTCATAACTTTGGTCTCTCGCACTCCGGCAAGGCTGCCTTCGGCCTCCCATGCTCTATCCAGTCTTTCTTTCCAACCATAAACCCCTCAAACATTGTGTTTATTTCAATTTTAGTGGTTTTTCCATTTATTTAGCCGAACCCTATTATCTGTATTTTAATTTGTGAGTTTTCCTAATTATTTTATGTGTGTGATTGGTGCCCAGGAGGTTGTTATTCCTTCCACTAACGTGGCTCCGCGGTCGCATACCATTGATGTAGGAATTTTCATCCCACTCTATTTCGAAGATATTAATTGATGTATTTGTTTCTTCAATTATAATGTTTACTTGATTTTCAGCTTCATAATATATCTAAATTGTCTATGATGGGATTTATAAATTTTTATAATTTGTTAAAAATAGATCTTGTGGTGTTTTGAAATACATATGGGTTGAAAATGAGTTTTTCAAATAAAAATGGTTAATATTCGTATGTGCCTCATTGTGGTGTTATTTTTTGGAAAGTGTTTTTATGGATATGAAAAGGGTGGTAATTGTGTTTTCAATGACACTTGAGGTGCTAATGTGTTAAATAATGGGTTTTCAATGAGAAAGGAATTGATTTAATATATTGTTTTTTATTTTGCACCTCAAAATGTGTCATGTTAAGTGTTTAAATTATGAGAAACATGATTTGAAAAGGGAAATTACTTGTGTATTGATTTGGAAGGGGTTGGCCCATGAAAAATTATTGAACTTATTATGTGGTTTTTGGATAATATTCCAATTGAGTTTCATGGGTTACATAAGTGGTGTGAAAAGTGTTTTCAAGTGGTTTTAGTGTGTGTAAATGGAAATGGGTTGTTTTGTTGAAAATTTTCATTTTCATTAAATGGTTGGGTATGGGTAATTTGTGTAATTTGTTTGAGATTATTTATGGAATCATTTATAAACGGTTTGATTGCCTTATAAAATTCCTAGTAAACTTGTTGGGTTGTTTATGTAATTGGTTATAATTTGTTTGGTCTGCTTGTACAATTATTGGTGAATTGTTATGTATGTTTTACTAGTTTCTTGTTTTTCAGAAATGGGGAAATTTAGAATATTATTGGAATGTGTATTTTGGTTTGTTCCTTTGTGTGGATTTTATGAATGGTTTGAATTTTAAACTCAAAATATATCACCCGTTGGATCTTGGTGTGAGTTATGGTCAATGATTAGTATTAAGGCCCATTTGGAATGACTTGTATGTTAAATGTTTTCTTAAGATATGGATTTGGAAATAATTTGGGTAAATGTGTTTGGGTGTGTAAATCTAGGGGCCCATTTGTAATTTTGAGTGCATTGTGTGTTTTTGGTCTAAGTTTTGAAATAAAGATAAGACTTGGTTGCTTGAATGGTTCATTGTTTCTAAATGATATTGGTCCTTATAGGTTGATTAATTAAAGCATTGGTGGATCCTTGGTGGTGCACACTCACACATACATAGGTACATATGTTTATATATATATATATATCATTGCACATAATCCCTCATGGTGCATGTAATAAGTGCATTTGATTAATCGTGTATATATATATGTATGAGAATGTATGTGTGTACTGGTGTGTGAAATTTTCATGAAAAGTTTCAAGAGCTGAAGTGCCTTGGCTTGATCTACTTTTTTTTAGGTAGGTCCTCCATGACCGCACCTTTAATTTTAATTCCTTGATTTCTTAGTTTTCTAAAAAAAGATTTTTTACATATTCATGTCATATTTATATATGCATATATTTTTATGTGTTTTCTGAAATAGATTTCACCACTTAGATATTGGTTTCCTATTAATTTTCATAACTTTTCCAATCTTATTTTCAAATTGCTTTTAATTATGATGGTGTTATAATTATTTTAAAATATTTTACTAAAATTTCCCAAGTTCTGAAGTATATTTTGTGAAACAAAAAAGGATTTGGTTCAATGTGTGGTTTAAAATTTGAGATTTTTGGAACCTTGAAGCATGGTTTGACAATTCAATGATATGAAGGACCATTTGTAACTCTAACTATATTGTGTGTTTTTAACCTGGAATTGGAAATGGATTTACAGAATGAATTTGGTTTGGAATATTTTTATGGTATATTGTAATGATGGTATTAAAGTCCTGGTTGGAACCCTACGTCAGTTTGAATGTGTGAACTCCCAGTTGGATACTTAAAGTGATTTGTGAAATTGATGGTGTAAATGTTATCTTGGCATGCGTGGTGTTTTAACTTAGCTTGTCTATGTGATATACACCCTTTATGAAAATTAAACTTGTTTGAGCACAAAGTGGGAAGCCAGGGTAGCTATGAAGGTGGACTATAACAGTGGGATAATTATCCGGGGGTGGCTTCGGCCCTGTTTCCCATACCAGGATTGATGTCTACAAAACTATCTAAACATATGATTGACTGAGGGTCATGGTTTCTAAGCCACGGTTTATTAAGGGTTGTGGTTTCTAAGATAAGGTTTACTAATGGTAATGTTTTCTAAGCCACGTTTACTAAGGGTCATGGTTTCTAAGCCACGTTTTAGCGATACAGGAAGATCTAGTGACCTAGGCTAGCTAATAACCATGAGGCCTCTTCTATATTTGGTGCTCCTTGGTTATTTGAAGCTCATCGATGTGAAACTTTTGGTTATTTGACCTCATTAAACTTTTACTTTTATTTATATAAAATAGAACCTATTTTGGAACTAGTTATATATATAAATAATTTTTTACAATGACTTATATTCTTTGGTAATTAATTTAGAAAAATGAAACTGAGAAACTGGTTTTTTCTTAAAAGTAAAAGTTGGTTAATTGTTTTGTTAAAGGAGTCAAAAAACCATATTTTTATATATCATATTTTTAAATTGGAATGAATTGTGTTCATTTTAGAGGTGGTGCATCAGGAGTGGTTTATTTTTTCTTTCCTTTCGAGCATCTCAATTCTCACACCTACTCTATCATTTCAGTTTCAGGTTCTATATGTTTCACATCGCTCTTGGAGGAAGATTGGTTCTGAGTTGGGTGGTGACCTAGTAATTCTTGTGAAGGCTTGTGTAGGTTATTATTTTTATTTTATTTTTTTCTAGTTTCCATTTTATTTTTGGTTTCTTGTTTATTTACTGGAGTTTTAGTTATTGTCCCAATTGTTTCCACATGTTAGTTTTCATGCCTGGCACTAGTTTCCAGCTCATGGGGATCAGAAATGCCCATCGAGACCTGACACGGACTTGATCGGGTGACCGGTTTAGGGTCGAATCGGGTTGGTTAGTGAAAAACTATTATCAAAGGAGGCCCTTGTTATTTGGGGTGTCTGGTTGCTGGAGATTAGGACTGTCAGAACTTGAGATGTAGGTACGAGAAGGGTGTCATGAACCCTCTCTTGTTTCGAACCCCGAGTCACCAAGGGTAGTCCAATAATTTATTCCTTATTCCATTCCAATTTTTTTATATTGAAGGATTAAAATGTATGAAATCCTATGTTACATCATGATTTCACATGGATTAGTGACCCATTTGGAGCATGAGTACACGGTTTAATTGCTTCTTAGTTTTTGATGCTTACATGGGGCATGACCCATTACCATGTTTCAAGATTAATCATGAATATTAGTCCCCCCACTCCAGTAGTTTGATTCAAGTCGTGTGTATTCTTGGTTCTAGTTGGTTAATGTGAACTATTGAAAATGGAAAAAGGTGTTTTTAAATGATAACGATTTCGTTTAAATAGGATTAAAATCATGAACTGGGTTTTAAAACTGAAAAATCATGGTCTAAATTTTTTTGGTTTTCATGTAATTAGTAGTGAAATGGTTTTGGAGAAACCTCATGCTCTCTTAATGAACTTTTTCACATGTAAGGGGATTCATGGAAAATGTGTGTTGGTGCGTATTGATGAATGGGGATGAGGACAAGTGCAACGGTTCATGGTATTTCCTGGGTGTGTACATGGAATAAAAGGCTTCACCTTGGGTTTTTATAAAATGATTTGAAAATGGGGAAAAGATTTTGGAAATTGAATTTGATTTGAAAAGTTGGTTTGGTATTTGGAAATTTCCCTTGAAAGAAGACATTTTTTATATCTAAAGTGAAAATTTGATTTTAAAACGGGAATTTTGGGTTGAATTTTCATTTTTTTTTTGAGGGAGTTATTTTGGATCAGGATATTGCTTTTAATTATACTTGATTTGGTATTGGTTTCAACATTGTGTTTTATTTGTTCTTTAGAAAATGCCGCCCAAAATGGTCCCCTACATTTTTGATAAGTCATTCCCAATATTTGGTTCTTCCTAGAAATTTCCTATCCTTCATGGTGATTGGGGTCCATTAGAGGTAATAGAGAGGATTGAAGAGGTTGAGTGTGTCTTCAAGGTATTGGGAACTCCTGAAGTTGTTAGACTGTGAGCCGTTTTGTTTCTATTTTAAGGTCCATTATTAGATGAATGGTAGTAGTTCACCCTGCCATGAATGCAAGTTGAGATGATGTGGGATGTCATTAAATCCTTCTTCATTCGATGGTATATACCTAAATAGGTGAAGATGAAGAATAGAAGAGAGCTCATGCGTATTCAACAAGGAAAACAGACGGTGAATACTAATGTTGACCATTAAAAGGATCTTATATCCTTTTTTATAAAGGTAGAATCACAGGATTTGATGAAGAAATCACTCTTAATTAAGGGACTTTGTTCAGAGATCAGGGAGCAGGTCCTCCCTTCTATGGACCATCGTTTCGAAAAGCTGTTGGACGAGGAATTCCTACCTGAGTTAGTCACCAGAGAACAGATGGTTGGAAATCCAGCGTATCCATTTTCTAGTGAGGGTTTCCCATCTGGCAGGCAGTGTGTGCCAGATGGAATTATTTCAAATGATTCTTCAAAAGTGGTTCTGGATTCCATTTCATCGGACCATTCAATAGTGTGCCATCAGTTTGAAAATTTAGGGCACACGAATCTATCATGTCGCATCCCTCCAAAGGCGTGTCTTCATTTTAGGCATTTGGTTCATCTATAGAAGTTCTGCAAGAAGCATTGCCTGACCAAGAAGTTGTGATTAGAGGATTCCAGTGCCTGACTATGTGGCCGGAGATCCTTCTACCATCAGATCCCCAACCACATGTCTTGGGGTGAATCTCACACACAGTAAGGCGTTTCTGGGAGTTTGAAGCCTTGGGCTGGGTTTGTGTTTCTTGTTGGCAGTAGAACATTTAAATCCTTTTAGTTATGGTTTTTATACTATTAAATTATTGACATTTTTGTATGTTTATTATTTTTTTGTGATGTTATGATTGGATAGTTCCATTATAATCCAAGCATTATTGTTTGTGCAGATGTGGTTTCCTGATTCGTGTGTTTTTCTTTAAAGTGGATTTGGCCCTTGTATGGGTTGATCTTGGTTTAGCTGTGTTCATTTTGAAATGTATGTTCATATGGAAGAATTTATGTTTGTTATGGTTCATAGGTTCACTTTTTATGTTATGTTTTTCTCTGAGATTTTTCTCTAGTGTTGGGGGTTTTTTGTCTGGGACGAGGGTTCTATGTTTCAGTGGAGGTATTGTTTTGTTCCTGTTAAAGAAGTTAGTTTCTATTAGTTGGGGGTTTCCACATCACCCCCCCCCCCTCTTAGGGTGGTATATATGAGTGTTAAATTTATGTTCTTATGGTGGGTAGAACCCTCTCCTATTCGCTCATTCTCTTGTATTTTGATTTCTTTCAGTTTTAATCGGTCAAGGATTCTTATTTTGTCTATAGTTCTATTGTGTCACATTCTTGGGGAATAAACTGTCTGTGGTGGGGATAATTTTCACCCCCAATTTTTAAATTTATTTTTATTTTATTAATTATTGGCTCTGGGCTCCCTCTTCAAGGCTCGGGTTGAATGCGGAGATAAACATTTTGAGGTTTGTTATTTTTAGTGGGTTTTGGACTACTGTGAGGGCACCACATAGTTGGAGGTACTGCAAGGTCGTCCTGAGTGGCCGTGTGGTTGCACACCACTTGAAATAAATTAATTTTGATGATGTAAAAATGAAAATAAAAAAAAAGGAAATAACAATTAATAGATTTTTTTAATAATAACAATAATGTTATAATTATTATAATTATTATTAAATTTATCATTACATTTTATTATGATTGTTATTATTATTTATATTATTATTATTATTATTATTATTATTTATTATTAAATTACAATAAAATGAAAAAAACAAACCCTAACCTACCTGTGCAAGCCACCTCCTCGCTTTCACCCCCTCTACACACCCAGCCTCACCTCACACCCCCTCCATGCTCTGGTTGGCTCCCACCTTAGACCCTCACCCTCACCACTCCAGCCTTTATCCTTAGCATTGGAACTCACCTCACCCTCCTCTACCTACCTCAACCTCCATTCAACTCACCGTCCCTCCAGCTTTCTGCCTCCGTGCTCCAGCAAGGGAACCTCCAGCTTCCAGCTTTCCGCATCTTTGGTCAGGCTGCACTCTGGCCTCCTGTGCTCCAGAAAGGTCACCTTAAGCCTCCCACACTCTGGCCATCCCTTTTTTCTGACCACAAACCTCTATATCAGTGTGTTTCTTTCAATTTTTTGGGGTTTTCCTTCAAATTAAAAAAATAATATTGTCTATGTTTTAATTCGTGTTTTTGCCTCATTATTCTACGTGTGTGATTGGTGTGTAGGAGGTTGTTCATTCATCTAATAAAGTGGCATCGTGGTCACAAGCCATTAAGGTATGAGTTTTTATCCCATTCCATTCCAAAGAAATTTACTTATGCTTGTGTTTCTTCAATTATCATTTTTACTTTATTCTCACCATCATAATATGTCTAATTAGTCTCTGATGGTGTTTATAAATTTTTATAATTTGTTAAAAATAAATCTTGAGGTGTTCTGACATGCCTAGGGGGTGAAAATGAATTTTTCAAATGAAAATGGTTAATATTTATATGTGTCTTGTTGTGGAGTTCTTTTTTGTAAGGTGTTTTTATAGTTATGCAAAGGGTGGGAATTGTGTTTTCAATGAAACTTGAGGAGTGAATATGTTCAATAATGGGTTTTCAATGGGAAATTAATTGTTTTGGGATATTGGTATTTGTTTTACACATTTAAATGTGTTGTGTGAAGTGTGAAAATGATTAGAAATATGTTTTGTAAATGGAACTTACTTATGTGTTGATTTAGAAGGTGTTAGCCCATAAAAAATTGTTAAACTTATTATGTGTTTTCTAATAATATCCCAATTGAGTTTTATGAGTTACATAAGTGGTTAAAAAAGTTTTTTCAAGTTTATTGGGTTGTGTATAATGTAAATGCTTTATTTTGTGGAAAATGGTGGTTCACATGAAATGGTTTGGTATGGGTAATTTATGCAATTTTTTGAGCTATTTATGTAATTGTTTATAAATAGATTGACTGAGTTATAATGTTTCTTGTAAACTAGTTGGGTTGTTAATGTAATTGGTTATATATTTTTTGGTCTGTTTGTACAATTTTTGATAAATTTTTTGGCAAGTTTTACAAGTATCTTGTTTTTCAGAAATGGGGAAAATTGGAATATTCTTAGAAAGTGTATTTAATTTTGGTCTATTGAGTGGATTTTATGAAAGGTTTGAAATGTAAACTCAAAATATATGCCCGTTTGGATCTTGGTGTGAGTTGTGGTCAATTCATGGTATTATTTCCCACTTGGCATGACTGGTAAGTTACAGGTTTTCTTAAGATATACATTTGCAAATAATTTTGGAAAATGTGTATGGGTGTGTAAATTTAGGGTCACGTTTGCCATTCTGAGTTCAAAGTGTGTTTTTTGTCTTAGTTTTAAAATAAATATAAGACTTGATTTCTTTAATGGTGTATTGTTTCAAAATGATGTTGGTCCTTATAGGTTAAGTAATTGAAGCTTTGGTGGATCCTTGGTGGTGTGCACCCACACATACATAGGTATGTATGTATATATATATATAAGTATATATATCTTCATTGAACATATTACCTCATGATTTATGGAATATGTGAATTTTATTAAGAGTATATATATGTATGAGAATGTATGTGTGTGCTAGTATGGGCAATTTTCGTCAAAATCTTCAAGAGCTGAAGTGCCTCGGCTTGATCTTCTTTGTTTTTTAGGTATGTCCTTCATGCCCGCACCTTTAATATAAATTCCACTATTGATTGTTTTTTTTTAAAGTGTGTTTACTTATTCATGTTATTTTTATATATGTATATATTTATATGTGTTTGGTGAAATGGATTCCACCTCTTGGAGATTGGTTTCCCATTAATTTTCATAACTTTTCCAAGATTGTTTACAAATTGCTTTTAATTATGAAGGTGTCCTAAGTATTTTAAAATAGTTTACTAAAAGTTCAATAGTTTTGAAGTGTATCATGTGAAACAAAAATGATTTGGTTAAATGTGATGTTTAAAAACTAACTTATTCGGAACCTTGAAGGGTGATTTGAGAATTCATTGACAATAAGGCCCATTTGGCACTTTTTAAGTATGTTGTGTGTTTTAAACATGGAATTCAAAATGTATTTATGAAATGAAATTGGTTTGGAATGTTTTTATGGTATATTGGAATGATGGTATTATAGTCTCAGTTTGTAACTTATGTAACTTTTAAAGAGTGAACGCTCAATTGGAAACTTAAAGTTATTTGCGAAATTGATGGTGTAAATGGTATCATGGCATGTGTGGTGTTTTATCTTGGATTCTCTATGTGATATGCGCCCTTTGTGAAATTGAAACTTGTTTGATAACAAAGCATAATTTTCAGGTAGCTAGGAAGGTGGACTAGAATAGTGGGATAGTGATCGGGGGTGGCTTCAACCCTATTTCACATACTAGGATTGATGATTGCAACACTAATTAATCATATGATTGACTGAAGGTCATGGTTTATATACCATGTTTTACTAAGGTTCGTGGTTTCTAAGCCATGGTTTACTGAGTTTCATGGTTTTAGGCCACGTTTTCTGAGGATCGTGGTTTCTAATCCATCGTTCACCAACACACGAGGATCTAGGGACCCAGGTTAGCTAATACCCATGGGGCCTCACCCATATTTGATGCTAATTGGTTACTTTGTGATTATTGGTTTGACAATTTTGGTTATTTGATCTCATGACACTTTTACTTTTATTTTTATAATATAGAACTTGTTTTTGTACTAGTTATCCTTAAAAATAATTGATTTCAATGATTTATATGCTTTGCTAATTAATTTATAAAAATGAAATGGAGGAAAGGGTTTTTTCTTAAAAGTAAAATCTTGTTACCTATTTTGTTAAAGGTGTCAAAACCCCATATTTTTATATATCTTATTTTCAAATTGTAAATATTGGTTTTCATTTTAGATTTGGGGCATCGGGATTGGTTTATTTTGGCTCTCTTACTGATCATCTTGGTGTTCATGCCTACTCTATGTTTTCAGTTTTAGGTTCTCCATGTTTCACATTGCTCTTGGAGTGAGCTTGGTTTTGAGTTGGGTGGTGACCAAGTAGATCTTGTGGAGGTATGTGCAGGTTATTCTTTTTCTCTTTTCTTAGATATTTTATATTTTCTTTTCAGTTTATTTTTTATTTACATTTGTTTTGAGTTATGGGCCAAATTGCTTCCACATGTTAGTTTTGATGTATGGAACTAATTTCCCAACCGTGAGGATCGATAATGCCCTTCGGGATATGTCACGGACCGGATCGGGTGACTGGTTTAGGGTCGACCTGGGTTGGTTTGTGATATATTTTCTATATTTATGATGGTTCCACACTTTTATGATAGGATATTCTTATTTTTGATTGGTTTATGATTATTTATCACCCTTATGGGGCATGTTTTCAGAAATAATAAACTAGTATTGACCCTAGTTTATCATCTATGATAGGTTGGGTATGAACATAATAAGTTATTTTCATGATCATATTACCCTATTATTATCTTATTATTTAATATGATCATATATTGATATCTATTATGTATAACTTTACGAAGCATCTAATCTCACCCTTTATTATTTTTCATTTCCCCAGGTTTTTTTGAAAGGTTTTGTGTAGGATATGTCTATAAAGAGTACTAAATGAGAAGATCATTATCAGAAACATTAAATATCATTCACTATATTTGAAGATTATATTTCATGATCCCAAAGGAACAATACTATTATAGTCCTCAAACATGTTCTTGTGTAATTTATTGAATATTCATCTAAAAATATGTAATATAAATGTATGAGAATCATATTGATGTTCAGAATCATGAAAGCTTTATAAGGGTCATGAATTCCATGTAAAGGGATACTTTTCACACAGTGACATTGATGTTTAAGAAAACAATAGAGCTTTAGATACAACAACCACCTATGTTCACTCAAAATGGATGCCCCTGGGAAGTTGAGTTATGGATCAAGTCAGTCTAAATGATCTTCAAGAACTTTGAGAAACCAGAATATATAAGGCTGAAGCCTATTGTATACATGATTCATGGACCTTCAAGCATTGGTGGGACATTACGGAGAAAGTTGGACAGAATGAGGAGTTATACTATAAGTAATTATAAGAAATGTACATGGGAAACTTCTATCCTAATTTCTTTTAGGATGAGAATGATCATGAGCTCATGCACTTGAAATAATATAGCTTGTTAGTGATGGACTATGATAGAAGCTTCTTTGATATAAAATATTTTTATCCACCCTTAACGGATGATGATATTTCTCAGGTAAGATTTTTTCAGGATGAGATTCACCATGACATCAGGTCATAGGTGAACATATTTCACCTGATCAGCCCTTTATATTTGATAAATCAAACTCTCATCGTATAAGGAAATATGAGAGAGTCCCCATGTGGTGGCCAATTATTTTCAATAGGGAGACCGGAAAACTATTCTTATAGTGGAATGAAGTTCTTCTATAAAAGTTATCTCTAGGAAAGTAACATCTAGATTAGTTAAGGGAATGTTCATCTTCTTTTGGACTATCATTCGATGTTGTTCTTACATTGTGGTGGGTTGGGACACAATCACCTGTAGTGTCCTCACCTCGTAGTGGACTACTTTTTGTGAGTAATGTTGGGTAATCTTCACAAATGTTTTAGGAAATTTCCATATAAGAGTATTGGTATGGGATTAAGACATGAACCTGGGTCTGGAAGGGGTTCAGAAACCCCTTATCAGAATGGTATCTAGAGTTCCATTGGCCATCAGGATGAAGGAGGGGACATGGTACCCTAGTGAGGTAGCAATAATACAACTTAGAGGGAGAAATATAGGGGAGTTAGATTGGATCCCTTGGAATAGGTTCAATCCATATACATTCTATACAATCTTCTCTCATCAGTTTTGATTTTGGACCTTCGACTCTCTATAGGTATGATAATTGTATCATCTAACTTAGCATTAATTTTGTTTGATAAAGGATGATCACATTCCATTTGATATTATCTTTTTTATAATGCTTTGCGTTTTTCTATGGAGAGCATATATGGGGTCCGGACCATTGAAACGCTATTGGGAGTGTGGTTAGAGAGTATCAAGTGCAGTAAAGAGTGTTATCATAAAATTGGTTGTTATAAGTACATTTGGTAAATCATTGTGCTTGAAATGGAAATATTTGATTTGATTATTATTATGGATTAGAAAGATCTATACCAGGAACATATCAACTATTACTAAAGGAGACTTACCATTCAATATCTAAATGGGTTCTAAAATTCTCACCAGGGTGAGTGGGATCTTTGGACTAGTCATACAGGTCAAATTCTATGAGGATTGTATTTTATCATTGTTGTGATAGAAAGAATTATTCTAGATAAGGGAGGAATACAACAAGATACTTTACCTCCAATGGTGAACCATTTTTAGAATTTCTTTTCTAAGTAGTTCTACAACATAACACTTGAGTAGGAGATCAAGATAAAAATTGATTTGGTTCCAGAAGTAGAGAAAGTTTCTATCACACCTTATAGAATGTCATTTATAGAGCTTCATGAGTCGAAATTCCAATAGGAAAATATGGAATCTGAGGGCTTCATGTGGACTAGTGCATATCCATGGGGTTATCTTGTTATTTTAACCAAGAATTATATTGGGATATTGTTCTTATATGTGGATTATTCGAGATTGCTCCAGATTGTGATCAAGAACCTATATTCCCTTCCCTACATTGATGGTCTATTTGAATAGATAATAGGTACTAGGATTTTTCTCTATGGTTGAATTGAGTTTTGGATACCACCATTTGATGGTGAGACCATCAAACATTCCCCGAACTACTTTTAGAAGTAGGTATGGATTGTATGAGTTCATAGGGATGACGTTCGACTGGAAAAATGAACCGCTGATACTTATGGCCTTGATGAATCAGAACTTTTAACCTTTCGTAGATGAGTTTGTAGTATGTTTTTTAATGAAATCTTATTGTAATCCTAGTCCGTATATGATAATTCTCAACATCATTACATCATCTTGAGTACAGTGATGGATCATTATCTTTATTCCAATATATCTAAATGTAGTTTCTAAATTGATATAGTGAACTTATTGGGCCATTTTATATTAGAGGATAGAGTATTGGTTGACCTAGATAAGGATAGAACCATTGTATCTTGAGAAATACCTAATAATTTATTCAATATTTTTATTTATCAGGGTCTATAATTTTATTATAAGTTCATTATCAATGGAATATCCAATATAGAAGCATTGATACCTCAGGGGACCAAGAAAGGGGTGATGTTTGTTTGGTCAGATACATGTGAGAACCCATTAAAATAGCTAAAGAGAATTCAAACATCATCACCAATTCTCACCTTACCTGATCTCAGTAATAATGATATTATATATTATGATTCATCTAGAGTGAGATTCATAGCGACTCAGATAATGGAGGACCATCTGTTCACTTTTGGCTCTAGACAGTTGAGCCTACGTGATGGGAATTATCGTACACCCAATCTGGATTTGGATGTGGTGGTACAGCACTATAAAAAAACTATTAGAGGGGGTTATTTTTGAGTTTATAGGGAGTTATAACCCCCACTAAACACATTACTTGTGGTTATGGGGAACCACCACTAATCTGGGTACCTGATATGGTTAGGGGGAATTTTGATGAACCGCTGGAAAATTGAGAAGAAATTAGTGGCGATTGTTTTAGAGGGGATTAAACACACTCTAAATCCACCCCAAATTGTATAACACCAGGTCAGTTATGGTTGGTTTCACCCAAACCTAAATCATTTACTAGTTTTAAGTTGGTTTGAAAAACATCCCTAATTGGTCATTTTATGGGTGGTTTTCAAACCACCCATTATGTTTTTATCTTTTTTAATCACCCATCCCAACTTCCCCCTCTAATTCCCCTCATGCCCCTACCTCTTGTCCCTCTATCTCCCCATGTCCCCCTCCCGCATTGTTCCCTCATGTACCCCTCACATCCAACCCATCCCCCTCTTTTACCCCCATGTCCTACCCACTCCTGCGATTGTTCCTTGTGTCCCCCTCCATGCACAACCACCATGCTCTATTATGTATGGCTGAAGGAACTTCTACCTCCACCAATCATATCAACCCCATCACCCCACCAAAACAATGTGACTATATAATTTGAGCCTGGAGGGATTCGAACTGGCATCTCCACAGGAATCAAGCTATGCCAAAACCAATCCTATAACTCTATTTTTACGATTATTTTGTGGATTTTTTATATATATTTACAAGTTATTTAAAATAAATATTATTTTAGAAATATTTTAAAATAAATTTAATATATCACTTATATATATATAAATTGTTTGTGTACATTTATATTAATAAATATATTTAAATACATATATGTATATTATTATACATATATATACATATTTATTTTTTAAAAACCTCTTTAAATTATTTATTGACATATATTTAAATAAAATTATTTATGAATATATTTATAAATACATTTATATAAAACACACATACAAACACAAAAGGGTATTTATACTTTTATTTTTAAATATTTATACTTATTTTAATGCATGTTTATATTGCACATTTATATATTTATATATTACCAAAATATATTATACAAATATATATATATATATTATGTATATGTGTACAATTAAAAAAATTAATAAATATATAATACATATTAATATGAATAAAATATATTATATATATTATAAATCCATTTATATGTATATAAATATATATAGTACATATATATTATTTATAATATATATACAAATAATATAATATAATATTTATATATAGATATAATTTTAAAATTATTTTTATATAAATATTTCTATACATATATTTATATTTATATATATTGATATATTATGTACATATATATTTGATATATTAATTTGAATACTTATGTACGTATTAATATAAATTTATTTGTTTGTGAATATTTGTTCGTATATATTTATAATGTATTTACATAGTTAATAATAGGATATATCTAATATATATGTTATATAATATAATATTTATTTATTTATATAGTAATTTTTATCTACTTACATTTATGTGTGTGTGTGTATATTTTTATTTATTTATTGCATTTATATAATTTATCTATATAATTTATTTATAAAATAATTTAATTCATTTTTATAATGTCTTTATAAGACACATACATAGACATTATATAATTTGATATATTTTAAAAAGAATAAACAATATTAGAAGGGGTTAAAACCCCATCTATTTTTAAAATTGGAGGGGTTAATAACCCCCTCTATTTATATGCTTGGGTGTTTAAGTATATATATTTGTAATCTATTATTATTATTATAAAAACTGAAAAGGTTTTCATATGATTTTTTAAAAAAATAATATTTTTTGTATATTTAAATAATATATTTATTATTTTATATTATAAATAATATTACATGAAATATAATATTTTAAAAATAAATATATAATAATGTACACATTTTACAACTATATTTATGTATACATATAAATACAAGTAAATAAAATCATATAAATTATATATAAAAAATATTTTTATATAATATTTTATAATATATTTAAATACATTTATATAATGTGTTTAAATTATATATATATATATATATTAAATGGGTTTCTATCAAGAAAATAGTGGTTGTTCAAAACCCCCTTTGATCGCTAAAATTATAGGGGGTTTGAAACCACTTTTAATTTATTAGATTATAGGGGTTGTGAAGAACCACTATTTTCTTAAATAAAATTCCATAATATATTTATATATATCGCCTTTAAAATGTAACCAAATATTATATATATATATATATATACATACTGCCTCTATAATCCAACTAAATATATAACGCTGGTAATTATTAAATTAGCAGTGATTTTGGCATAACTGCCTCTAAAATCCAAGAATATATTAAGAAATGATGATAAAATTTTATAAGGGGTTGTGAACCACCTTCAAATTCATTGATTATAATTGGGTGTGTATAACCCCTAATAATTTATAATGAAAATATATTTAGTGTGGGTTATGAATAACTCCCTCTAAATAAAAACCAATAATATGTTGTTTTTTATAGTGCACACCCTGAGATTCTAGACACATTGTCTTTTTGGTGAGTGGTTTTTAGTGTACACAAACTAAAAAAGACTCAAGTAAATATTTTCTCAATGATACCAGAACCTTCAATAGAGGAAGTGGGTTGAGTGACTTTAGTCCTTCGATATTTACCCGGACTACACATAAGGTAAGGGAAACATAATTATTAATGCGTTAAGTTGGAGGATGAACACAGAGGAAGTGTGGAAACCTTTTGATGAGTGGCAGATGATGGGACTCTTTTTAGATATAAATCTTGATGTTCATGATTCCTACGAATGTGTAGCTCTAAATTCAACATCTATTATACTAATTCTTATTGAGTATATCAAGATGGAGTAGTTATATTTTCTAGATAGATTAGCTCTGAGTGAAATCATATATGGTGGGGAGTCACCAGTAGGATGGTCTCTTGGTATTAGTGACATTATTATCTTTCATGGCCGAGTTTCGTTTTCTATAGGTTTGTGTGAGGAGCAGACAATAGTGTTTCATGCTTCTCAATGGAAAGTACATCCTAGTTTTTCAAAGATGTATCATGATCTCTATAGACAGTACTGCTGTTCAGGGATAAAGAAGGAGGAATCATGAATTATAGAGAAATTCTTTACCTGTCAGCAGGTGAAAGCTGAGTATTAGAGGCATGTTGGATTGTTCCAGAGTCTTCCCATCCAAGATTGTAAATGGGATTCTTCCTCTAGGGATTTTTTAATAGAATTACCCAAGACACCTCACAAGAGATATTCTATATGGACGATTGTGGATTCATGAATGAATGTATCCCGCTTATTTTCTATCAGTAAGACCTTCACTATTTATGATCTGGGTAGTATTTACAAGAATCAGATTGTTCGTTTGCACCGATTTCTAAAAATAATTGTTTCTTACCGAGATACTCAAATTAATTCTTAGTTTTTGAGGGGTCTAAAAAAGATATTGTTATTTTAGGTTCTTTTGAGTATATCCTACCACCCTCAAAATGATAGTCAATCTAAGTTAATTATTTATATTTTGGTGGACATATTATGAGCCTTTGTTTTTTATTTTTATTGTTTATAGGATAAATATTAATCACTTGTAGATTTTTATTATAATAACATCTTCAAGGAATTGATCAAAATGGTACCTTTAAAGTATTTCTATATAAGTATTTTTCATTCAACTTTTTGTTGGTTGGAGGTAGGTTAGTTAGTGTTTTCAGGTTCTATTATAATATAGGAGATGTCTGAATAGGTTCTGATGATCAAAAAGTGGTTTGTGACTATGAAAAGTGGGTAGAATTATTATGTAGACCATTGGAGATAGACACTAATGTTTTAGGTTGTTCATAATGTTTTCCTTCAGGTGTAACCATGTTTGGACAAATTTTGTGTCAGGAAAAAAAAAAGAAAATATGTTGCCTAGGTTTTTTGGGCTATTTGAGATAGTGGAAAGGGTATTTCTAGTGGTGTACTGATTTTTCCTCCCATATAACTACAGTTTTGTGCATGACGTGTTTCATATATCACAGCTTTAGATATATCATCATTAACCTTCCCATTTTGTATAATATGATGACTTAAACCATGGTGTATATTCTTCCTCTGAGATGAATCCAATACTTGTTTTTGAACATAGTGAAAAGTGTCTTCAAGTAAATTATATACCTCTATATCAAGTGTAGTGGATGCATGGGCATGTTCAAGAGGAGACCTTTGAGAGTGAGTCTGGTATTCTAGAAAAGTGTCCAGATTTGTTCTCTATGACCCCATAGTGATAATTAGAGAATCCCATGGAGGATCTGTTATATAGTGGGAAGGTATTACTATACATTCTTTTTTCAGGTATTTCCTTATTTTCATTTTTCATTGAGCCTCTTTCATTTTAGGTTTTATTCATCATTGAGCCTTTTAATGTAGTTGTTTTTTTGGAATGGAGAGGATTTTTTGTGAAAATGACCTAAAGTTAATGGATATATGTCTATTTTAAATAATAGAATATATTTAATTGTGTAAAGGTATTATGATGGTTTTTCATGAGTTGGAAGGCTTTAGTGGTTGTTCATGTTTTTCATAAAATATTTGGGTTGATAGTAGTCTGCTAGAAATTTAAATTCCATGAACTAGTTACACTATGTTATAATGTGTATGGGAAGATTTTAGGAACTGGTTTAAGGATGTGAATAGGTGACACATCCCAAACCTGCTACACAATGTGTAAATATTTATAGGAAGACGTCGTGAACTAGTTTAGTGAAATAATTGGTTACATGTATTTAATCATTTACATAGTGGTAATTTTTTAATCATGTTACTATTATCCCATGGAGAAACATTTTTTAGTGTTGCATGAAAATAGACATATACATTATGTGAAAGGGTTACACAACATGTATTTATTAGGATCAGCAGTTTACATGCCATGATGTGAATATAATATTTTTAATCATCCACATGTAGACCATATCTCTCAAGCCCTAGGAATATTCTAAGAGATTTTGAAATGATTTATTCCCTTACAGAAATCATAATCAAGAATTTGATCCTCAGTTAGATTTTTTGCATCGGTTTTACCCATTATTCCTAATTATCTCCCTTATAACAGTGGATTATTTTGACCCTTGTGGAATCATGTGTTGATCTTGATACTGTGTGGCCGAGGGTCTATTGTGATATTTTTCTTCTTATTTCTCATTAGTGTTACCTATTAGAAGTGTTTTCTGATTTCTATATAAAGGTGGGTATTCAAAATATTATACCTTTTTTATAATTCAATTATCCATACTATATGTGATATGTGTGATTGCATGAGCTCCCTACTCATGTAACCAAATAAATTGGATAATCCCTCTTAAATTATAATATTCCTTTTTAATATTTTATATTAGATCCCATTGGGTCCATATTCATAGATACTTATACATTTGAACACCCGATAGGTGTTCCATATTTGGTCTGTATTGGTACTTGGATAGTTTTACACTAATACCCTATGAGATTTTGTAAAAAACAATTGATTTTTTGATTAATCATATAAATTGGGAAAACATGTAATTTTTTTGATTTCCTATGTTTGAATAAGATCATATAAATTTTTTTCTAATATGTTAATGAATTTACTGTTAAATTATAAATGAAAAGGGATTGGTTGTTATGATGATAATCAGAAACCTATATTAATGAAAAATATTGAGTGATACAAATGATAATTTCATAATTTGATTATTATATATTATGATGATATATATGGTTTATTTTTTATTGTAATTGTCATTTTTATTATTTAGATTTTGAAATTATGTGACATTAATTTGATTGATACCTAGGGGTGGGATTCTTATTTGTATGTTTATTTTTTTCTAGACAAAACTTGTGATTTATATTGACGCATGTAAGCTAGGTGCATGTTTTCATTCTGTTTGTGGGCTACGCACACTGGTATTGTATGCTTGAGGGTAGGGTATATGGTTATATTGGATATATGTGTACAAGGTGAAAAAATTAATTGATGATCTGGGGAAAGATTATGGATAACTTGGGGAAGTGGCCTTTTGTAAAAAAATTATTTTCGATGATTCATTTTCATTTGAAGAATCTGCCACTGATTGGGTGATCCACCCGAATGTTGAAGGGTCCTTCCCTAGACAGAGATATCTGACAGGGTAATGAAGTGGGATTTTGGAAAACCTTATGTGTCACCCAAGAACTTAAGGATTAGCATGTTTTTTTCTTGTGAAGTATTAACTTATAAAATTAATACCCCATTATTTTCTTTATTGTGTTTTCTATATTTCTCTGATTTGATTTTAAATGACACGGTGGTGTAAGCCTACTTAGTTGTATTCACACCCTAGACATTATAAATTTTTTTTGGATTGTTGGATGGGTTGGATCTGAGAGATGAGATAGACATGGGGTTCAATATTATGGTTTTTTTGAGTTTTTATTTGAGTATTAATAGTGTTTTATCTGTATGACTTTTATCTTGTCATTTAGATGAATTCATATTTTCATTACATTATTCCTTAATTAGTTAGATTTATATAGTTAGCCCTGTATCATATTTGGTTTTATAATTATTTATTCATACTATTTCTTCTATTTATGATACTCTAGTCTTATTTTCCTATTTCATTGAAACACTTTACATAAGGGTAATATCTCCCCACTATATTCTTTAGAACCACATTGCTAGTCGGTGCTCTGTCATATAGGGAGGAGTTTCTAAAGTCATGTAGCAATTGTCTTGGTCACTTGGGGGAGCACTAAGTCAAGGAAATTACAATATGGATATATATTATTTGATTCATGCAATTTTATTGGGTATATTTGATAAAAACATCAATCTTACACTATAATGGGCCAAAGATGATATTATATAATATAGAGGTTTCTTGGTTAACTCCCAAAAAAATAGTATGTGTTTTATTTTTTATATTAAAATATATAACTTATAACTAATGATACACAAATGAGTATGATAGGATTCACAAGACATTTCAAACAAAAACTATTATCCTAATGATATTTATTTCTCACTCCCTATAGATTCCCAACTCATGAACTAAACAATTTAGTTTACTTTATGTATCTATGGTTGGGGACCTTGAGTGACTATGAGATAATATATCAGAGTATAATGATGTTTTTAGAGGTTATTGAAGGATTTTTCATAGGGCTAAATTATGTATTTATAATTTTAATTCTATTTTTTTAATAATTTTTTATGTTATATTCAGTTGGGATATGATTATGAGTGAGTCTAGTTAATGGAATATGTATAAATTTTTAACTATTTTGGAAGAATATTTATAGATGATTTTTATCTTCTTTTTTTGTTACGTTTCATAATAGCCACGTTTTATTTATTTCTATTAACCATTATAGGGTCAATCACACACCAAATAATAGTGTCATTCGTTGACCTTTATGGATCTCGGAGCTCACTTGAGTCCATATAGAAGTTCTCCTCAGGGGTATAGTCATATTAGCTAAGGAATTTATGAAATAAAATCATATTAGTTTTCTTTTATATGATATTGACGTTTTTTGATAATGAAAGAAATGATGATAGTGGATTTATCTTTGCATGAAAACTATTTATGTGTTTTTGTGTGTGTGTCTAACCAGCACAACCATAATAGAATTATCAGTATCTATGGAATTATGGGACTGTATAAATTAATTTTAGATAATATATAGGGTATTATATTTATATAAATTGAGATTCATTAGGGGTGTTAATGAAGTATTTTTTTATATAGGGACATGAAATGTTGTTGGATGCATGCAGTTATTTGTTGACAGATATTTCATCTAGGGAACTAGAATTATTCAAATGATATAATTATTAACAATATAATAAAATTTTCATTGAATTTATTCTTAATAATTTATTAATAATCTTTAATTAATTATATTATAAAAAAAATTTAAATGAAAAAATTTATGTCTATTTGTGTGTTGAGCATAGTGACAATGATATATCAAATATAATATCATGGGGTAGTAAATAATGGATGTGTGTTTCTGTGTGTAGTTATAGAAAATAAATGTGGAGTAAATAGATTTTAGTGAATTGATTTGGGTAATTTTTTTATAGTATAAGATATGTGATAACATCTTTAGTTTCATTGATGTTGTAAGGGATGATGTGATTAAATATTTGATTATGAGAAATATTAACCTATGATAGAAGCATTATTAGAGAATTGTTTTCTTATCAAATGATAAATGGAGGTTAGAAACTCCTTAATTTTAAAACATCTATTATTATTAATGGATTATAGATAATTTTTTTAATTGAATGAATGATTGTTTTTTATTTAAGTTTATTCTTTAAAATGATGAATTATGGGATCATGTTTTCATGAAATTAATATTTTTTTCACTTGATAAAAATATATATAGAATAAATTATATGTTAGAATAGAATTTTAATATTGTAAAAGATAATATTTTTAAAATGGTTTATTAATATTGAATATAGGGATAAAATGAGATCCTATTAACCAGGATGTTATCCCCACCCCTCCTGATAAAACTGTGAATCGGTACATCTAAACAACATTCATGAAGGATTCTGGTTTTATATATAAAAAATGATTATTTATAGGATCATGCCCTCAAACGAGGACTTACTATATGGTACATAAAACACCAACTTATATGTATATATATATATATTATTATTTTAAAAAATATATTTTTTAGTCATATTAAAACAATGTTATAATTGGGTTCAGGTTCAGGTTTTGTAGAGGTTTTAAACTTAAAATATCATAAAAACTAAATATATTAAATAAAAAACACATTAAAAAGGGTTTCGGTTTTCAATAAACATTGAATTTATTGTTCATTTATAGTCCAATGAGTCATAAATGACTTTGGTTTTTCTTATTCCAAAAAGGACTTGAGTAATACTATGTACATTTTCACAGATACACGAACCAATGTTATTGTTGCTCAAAATTGATGCCTCCTATTTAAATACTATCATATAACCACATAATAAATAATATATTATGAAATAATACATATGGAATAAGGAAAATATTTTTCAATAATTGTATTATTATACTATATTTAATTATAAAAATTATTAATAAATTTAAAATTTAAAATTTAATTTATTTATCTAATATTATTATCAAATTAAGTAAACATATTTTATAATTTTCCTATCATTGAAATATATATTTGTTGATAAATTAATAATATATAATTAATTTATATATCTAATATACTCATTATAGATATATGGTATTACAAAATTCAAACAACAAATAGACTAAGTCACCCCAATGGGTCAAGCCTTATCCCTCCCCATAGAGAATGGAATGTTACCAATTGACTTTTTTTACATGTTACTGGCCTGATGTCCCATGATCTTAATAGACCAAATTCCAAATAATGTGTTCAAAAGGCCCTATAATGAGGTTGAAAATGGCCCATATAGGAATCCATGAAATACTTTGAGTCATTATTCTTTCATTTCACATTGACCCTCCCCCTAGTTTCATCCTGACAATTCACTCCATTGTACCTTGGAAGGTCTCCCCTCTATCCCTCATCTAAAACTCCTATGTGTAGATAGAAACTTGATGGTTTTTAATGCACCCATATCTATTTTGAGCCTCCCACCTAGTGACACCTTTCATTTCATTACATTTCAAAACCTACATGTTCTTCCATGTCATCTACTTAGTAACCTAGGTAGAAGTTACACCAAATAGAACATCACATTTCCCCCATATGATCTACCATTTTTTTATGATCCCAATTATCTTGATGTGGTAGGGAAATATGCATCCCATATCATAGATCTGAGGGGATAAATGTTTGGATGATAATTAACAACACACACATGACTATTTCAACAAAACCACTCATCAACTCTTATGTTGTGTCATATAATACCACTTGTATAGTCATGCCACACTATCCTCCTAGTCCCACTGCGTTACCCAAATACATGAAATTATTTTCTCAAAGCCCAATGGAATGGAATGAAATCCTAAATCTGGTGAATAATATCACTACTACAATACCCACTATAATACCACATGAGTAAACACAAAAGTTAATCTACAATAAAAATATAAATTCATTCTAAAATATATCTGAATAAAAATAGGGTATTATTTTTATTGTCTCAATACTATAAAAACCTAATAGACCAATAGTATATCCCTACATAAACTATTTATAATGTTTAAGGTATTTGGTTAATTAATGGAAACCTTTTAAATCCCTAACTTTATATGTGTTTTAAATGAGATAAATTACCATGTGAAACCCAAAAAAAGGTCATCAAATAGTCTATGTTTATAGACCTCATTTCTTGTAGCTATAAATTCTTGTGGTAATTACTACCACGTTCCATCTTTATTAATGAACATACAATTTAAATGGTTCACTTTATTGCAATACCCTAGTAGGATAGAAGACCATTGGAAACATCATCTTGATTTTTCCTACTGACTTTCTCTCTTTTCCAAGTTATTTATTTTGTTTTTACACTTATAGAATTATAATAATTATTTAAAAGATAGGTTTTGGTATCCTTTATAATTTTAAGTTCCCAACATTTCCCTTTACAAGTAAGAAAATAAATATTTTTTAGAGGGAAAACTTTTTATTTCATTTTTTTTAATATATATTTATATCAAATTTTTTTAAAGAATTAAAATACTATTTTTTATTTAGAATTAAATGAAGAAAATTAATTATAAAATACAATTGAAAACCCTACCCAAGGATTCTTTTTTAAGAAAGTGGTGCTTTATAACCATTCATGATTTTCATAATGAGATATAGGATTCCTTTTACCACATATATAAAAATAATTATTTATATTAATATCTTATTTTAGTCTAATTATTAAATAAAATTAATTATTTTAATTATTTATCTAGTTTTTTAATAATAACATAAATATTATTTTACTTTAGTTAAAAAAATTAATAATTTAATTACATAATATTATTATTAATAATTGTAACAATAATTTAAATTATTTATTATAATATAATAAAATAAAAATTCAATAAACAATTTTATGAAAAATATAAACGGATTGAGGATGTGGAAAAAAAATGAACATAATTAATAATATCAAAAACCATTATAGATATTGGTTATAAATAGTATAAATATATAATTTCCAGATATAACAACAATATATATTATATTATTAGCCTTATACATTTTATTTAGATTTTTTGGGGGTTTTAGTATCCCATTATTATATCATTTTTCACTTGTAAGTTATTTTAAATTCATTTTTGAAAACATGCTTAAAAAGATGTAGTTGCAGAATGGACCAATTTGAGAGTAGATCACTATTTATACCATAACATCTACTACACTCATCCAAATGTGATCATTTCATTTTTTTAATGTATCTATGAGAAATTAGATTCAATTCATCTAACTGGACAAATGTTTGGATATGGTCACAAAAGGCCCCAAATAGGCCCAGAATGTGAAGACATTCTAGGTGAGATTTATAAGACCAAACTAAACAAAATTGGGTCATAACTCATTCTTAATACTTAAAATTTGGACGATCCCATATCCATTATAAATATAACTTTATCTCCCACAAATCCTCCTAATTGTAAGTTAGTATTTGGGGATTAATTCAGTCAAACATCCTACCAAATTTGAGGGAGAAATTCATCCATGAATAGTGGCCTAATATTTTAGGCACCTGATTTATTTTATGTTGAAATTTGGAATTAATTTTCTATAAAATGAGTCCCCAAATGATTCTAAAATTTTTATAGTCCAATGAGTATGATTTGTGTTTTTGGGATGTGTTCTTAAACATCTATGGATTCTTACACTTCCATGGAGTTATAAACTCCTTGTGATCACTGGGGGAGGAACATGATGTAAATCCCATGATTTTTTTTTGTATTATTTGAATTATATTTTAAATTATTGTTTTTTTCTTTTTAAATCATTCACTCTTGTTATTGAGTTTATTTTATTTCTTTTATTTCAGTCTCAAATTCATATTATCGTGTTTGGAGATACACATTCATGTGATGTTTCACACACTGTTCACTGCTTCTTTTTCGCTATTTTATTATGGTGTTTGTGTGGTTTATATTAGTATATTTAACTATCATAAACATTTACATGTACATGTACATTTATTTAATGTTATCAAAATAAAATAACATACAAACCTAAAAAATATTTCAATTTCTTTATATGTTTCCTTGGTGAGTTTTGATTATGAATTTGGACACAAATCACCATATCATCGGTAGTAGCCGAAGAATCATTATTTGTTTTTTAATGAACCCTAAAAGGTATAATATTATAACCATAGTATAAATATATTAATATGTGTTAAAAAAATAGATTAAAGTATTTATACTCTATATTTTAATTTTGTTTAGGATGTGTTTCATGTGATTTCTCTAGGTTGATCATGCTTAATCATATCTATTAATTTATACTTTGTTTTATCTCTTGATAAATTTTGTTTCCCTCATAAAACAAAAAAACGAATATTGTATAAAATCCCATTCCCCTTTTATTTTATGAATCAAAAAATATTTTAAATTTAATTATATTTAGATCCTTCAAGAGATATCCAATGGTTTCAACTATGCTCTAGAAATTTTAGTTAAAAAATTATAATTTGATGTTCTTTACAACGAGATTAAATTTTGGAACCATTTTTTATGATGAAAGTTCATTTTTTCTATTTTATTTATTTATTTTCCATTTTACTTCTTAATCATTTCAATCATCGCCTCTTCTACTTTAATGTTTTTATTGTTTTTGTTTGGTTTTGGAGATTTATTATTCTTTCCTCTCTCCCTTATCATATCTCTCTTGTTCTATAATATTAACTCTCCTTTCATTAATCTATTCATTTTTATTATGTGTTTTTATTTTATAAATAGTTTAATTAAAAAAATTAAAAAAATAAAAATAAACTTCACAACTTATTTTTCTTACCCAATCATAAAAATAATTTTTTTTGAAATAGACCCTAAATTTCAAAAAACTCTCTGCACACAAATTTGGTCTTCTAGAGTAGTAAAATCAAGTATCACTAGGGTTCCCCTTTTGGAACTTATAGTGGTTAAAAACCAATCTAAAATTACACCAAATAAAACCCTAGCCAACCTGGCTATGAATAATTAAACCTTGAATATTCTGACCACCCAAGATGTGGATTACCAACCGGAGAATATCCAATATCCTAAGGAAGTATCCATTATTGAGATTAAAATGGGCATCATCCTCCTAATTTCTAAATTAAATGATATTCTTGGAGAAGATCCCCATAAACATGTTAAATAGTTTTATATATAAAACCCCAAAATGTTTCTCAGGACCTCCTAATGATTAGGTCATTTTCATTGTCCCTTGATTGTGTAGCCACATACTGGATATATTATCTACCTACCACAATTTGGGAATGGAATAGCCTTAAACAAAACATTCTAAAAAAATTATTCCTTTCTTCCAAAACTAAATCCATTGGAAAATAATTTTTTTCATTAGGAAATCACAAGGAGAGACCCTTAATGAATATTGGTAGAAATTCAAAAGACATTTCTAAAGTTTACCCCATCACCACAGTAGTTAATAACTACTCATTCAATAATTCTATGTGTAACATATCCTCAAGGGCTGTGGAATGATATATGATATAGCCATTATATCCCTAGTTAATAAATCTTGTGTGGTCCCCTATTAATTAATATCCATAATTTCTCAAATTTCACAATAATTTGGTGCACGAGCAACTTCACCAACAATATGAGTTCATGAGGTAATTCATTAATCCCTAGATGAAAAGGTAGATATTAAAATAGATAAAATCCATGCCCTTCTAATACAATTATCCCAATATCAAGGTAATTCACTCCCTCCACCTTTTCCATTACATTATTGTATTTTTATGATAATACTTGTTTTTATGATCAGTTCCCCTAACATTGAGATTCATATGAGTCTTAAATAGAAGTATTTATTAAGCATCCATTTCAATAATAACTTACCATCATGAAACAACCATTATGGACAATTCCAAACACTATGTGGAATGAAAAACAGTATTAACAACAAGGAGGAAACTAAATCTATCCTAAATAGAATTATTACCAACAAGGCCAATGTAGACAACATCCTTATCCATCACCTTCTTAGAATAACACACCTATTTCAAAATCTTAAACAAGACAGGAGGCCAGTGTGAATGAAATTTCATCTTATAACTTCAACTTACAACATAACACATTATTGGCAATTCATTCTTATGAACTTATGTGAAAAAACTAGTAAACACCATTGGTGAGAAAAATATGAAAGGTTTTGTACAACTACAATCACAAACCATTTATAATACCAAGGGAAAAGTTGATGCATGTGCTATCAAAATTTATAGTGGAAAATATATTTCCCCTTCTAATTTTTCTACATAATAAGTATGTTCTACTCTTGAACACTCCATTTCTCTACACTCAAAAGACTCACATGAAGAAAAAAATTGAAAATAGTCTAAAAAAATCATCATTGAGGATTCCCCGAAAATATCCATTCCACTTCTTTTTCCCAAAATACTCTCTCAAATAAAGAAATATTTTGATACTGAGATTGATAAAGAGATCATGGATAAATTTAAAAATGTATAAGTTAATATGACACTCTAAAAATTACTTAAAAATTACTCATTATGACAAATTTCTTAAATAAAATTTCACCCAAATATGAAAACTTAAAGGGAATGAGAGATTAATCCTTAGAAGGAATGTCTTAGCCTGAATCTAGCTAGCGATGCAAACCATTTCAAAGATTTGAGAAAATTTGTGATACCCTTCTCAATAGGGGATATTTTAATTTATGATGGAAGTCTTTTGCATCAATTAATGTGATTCCTCACTATTTATTGGATTTTATACAAGTCATAGAGAATCAACTAATGGGAATCTTCATGTAACCTACCAATCCAAGCATAACACATCCAATGGGAGTGATCGAGGACATCATCATGAGAGTGAAGAATATCAGCTTCATTGAAGACTTATACATTCATGGGATAGAAGACACCCAGACCTAGGGATATGATCCTCTCATACTTGTAAGTTCTTTCCTTAGAAAAAATAGAGATAATAATCACATTCCAAATGATATTCTTTACATAGAGTTTTAGGTGAGAAAATGTAAGTTTCAATATACTTGATTCTATAAATACCCCAATTAAAGATAACTATAATCTTTAATTTGGTTTTTTTTTCATTGGGGACAATGTAAATTATAGGTGGGGGGAGGGTGACATAGGATAGTTAGGATTAAAAATAAAAAAAAATCCTAAAAAACATTATGTTTTGATTTTTTTCAATTTTTTAATTATTTTATTGTTCTAGATAAATATTGATCTTAAAAATAATACGTAATGCCCCGACCCCAGGTACCCAGAGTTGGTGCATTATTACATAACAATGTCATGATCACAAGAAAGATCAAATCTCGAAAGACCGATTGGTTTAGTAGCCTTGGAAACACTAGATATATTCATTAAGTTTTACATTACATCATAAAGTGAAAAACTACCACAACAACATAATGTCTCCATAGTCCATGCTATTATCCCCTCATAATATCCCTGCAAGTCATTCATAATTTACTTCTTCATATCCTGGGAAAAATAAAACATAGAAAAGGGGTGATCTCAAATGCCCAGTAAGGATAACAATATAGCGGAAACATTCAAAAATAAGCATAAACATTTAAGGGAATGTATAACTAAAACAAAAGCCTTTTAAACTTGAACTTCAACATGGTACGGAAAAAGTAAAATGAAATAATGTCATTTACTTATTCAAATGGATATTCTACTAATCGAATAATCACATACAATATCAATAACCACTTTCATAATGATGGAATGCATAATTCCAGACTATCATAACCACATAGCCAAGGCCTCGTGCCAAGACTACAAATAAGATTTTGTCAAGGCCTTGTTCCAAGACAATAGATTGTCTCATGAGACCTACCGATGCATCAAGGAGCTATAGCGGGATCCACCCGTTACATATTAAGTCCAACTCATTCCCATATGAAAAGGTTTAAACATAACATAAACATTCGTATTAAAACTAGCATATGAAATGACAATACTTTCTCCACAAACCATGAATGGTATAAAAATAACACATCCACAGTAAAACATATCACAAAACCTTCAATACAAAACAAAAGTTTTGTATCATAATAAATCAACTTCAAATAAGCTTAAAATCCATCAATAGATATTGACATAGATGAAATCAAAACAAGTTGAGAGAAATATCTCTTTTCTCGAAATCATTGAAAAGTCACCCATTTATAAAAGAAGTAATTTAATAGAGATTTTTGAATCAAAGTGTCCCATACCACTTTGAAACTTTTGAAACTAAATTTAATTTCAAAACATTCATGTCCATATAAATAAATCCTTAAAATCATTTCGAAAACATGGACATTAATTAAAAAGATTTAGAAAGATAAATCTTTAAAACATTTAAAATTATGATCTTGATAAATCATACCTTTCACAAATTCTTAAAATATTCATTTTGAAATCATTTAAAAGTCACATAATTTTAAAATAATACATTTACTTTGAAAATATTCTTATAATCTTGTATGGTATGCTTTGACGATTTTATAACGGTGGTAAAAAGCCGCCCCCGCCGTATAAGTTAAAAAAACATATTTACCTTAAATTTGTCGAAATGGTTAAAAGTGCCTTGTTTGGAAAAAGACGGAATGATTCCTCTAAAAACACATAAGGGTATAAATGACTTTAACCCATTGTCTAGTAAATAGTAAAAAAAATTTAAATATATTTTTAAGGAGCATGGATGTGGATGATAAAGATATCCCAGTAGATAATTACTTATAAACAACCTCGGATAATGAAGATATTTTGAAATAAACCCTTACCTTGTACTTTTCCTTTGTTGGGGTAGGTTAAACTTCTGTATTATGGTGAAATAATTGTTATTAAATTATTCAATAATCATATACATTAATATGATATCATATATGATCTTTCAACATTGCTTTGTTAATAATATCTTATAATTATTGTCGTTTTGGGTGTTAACTTACTCATTTTCTTTTATATGTTTTGTTATGTAAGCCATGTTTGTAATGGATAGGTTGTATCTTAATCATATCTATAATGATATCAATACCTTAGATACTATTATTAATCATCAAATTAGAATTATACTTGAATGGATACGATGGAGAATGAATCTCATCGCATTCGTGGAGACGGTAGTCCGTACGTACGCACGAGCGATAATATCATTCTTTTGATATTAAAATAATATATAATTTGATGGTATATCATATATAAAGAATAATAATCATGTTATATTTATTATTTTAATGAGTTACACATCATTATTATACCCATCACAATAATAATATATTGAATAACAATTACACCACGACGTGGAGACGGTAAGCCGTACGTACGCACGTATGGTGACATGTTATTCAATGGGTGGATAGAATAGAGAATATGGTTGTACCATATTTATAATAACATCATTGTATATATATGATACTGTAGTTATTATTTTAGAATGGTAACAACAAAGAAAGAAGTAGTGGAAGAAGAAAGGAACTTGAAAAGGGGTGGTGAAATCCTTACCTATTCTTCAGGTTCTTCCATTTGATTTGATCAAAAGGGCTCCATAGGATGGCTTTCTGATCACACTAAGGCCTCTAGGTTGTATTTAGGGAAGTTGAGAGAGTATTTGGGCAGGGGTTGGCCGAACCAAAAGGCTTTTAAGGTGTGAAGAAATGAGAATGAGGAGTGACCTTTTATAAGAGTGGTGAGGGGCACCTTTGGAAAAGATAGAAATATTAATTTATAATAAATTCATATTCGGTTTCTAATGGCTCCAAAGATTATTGTTTAAAGGTTAAGGTAAGGATGGGTCGCAAACCACTCAACCAATAGAATTTAGACAGGTTTGGGACATTATATTAACCTTATCTTTAAGTATTAACTCTTAGTTAATTAGTTTCACTTTTACAATGTCTCTTTGTATTTTTATATAATATGGTTAATAAACTTACCATATACATCCAAGTGACCCCCCAAGTGGTCCATTAATGATACAACTATCATTATATATGTCTCTTTGCCTAACCATATATTTTTAGAATTTAATATCAATTAATAATATAATATTTGTTTTAAAAACTCTTTTTTGTCAATTTTGACACTATTCAATAATTGATTTTTTTGAAACTCATAACAGAATTATTACTTCGAAAAAAGTCCATTAAATCAATAATAATATGTCATATTATCCTATAAAATTATTGTAATTCATTAAAAGTCTCATATTATATTTATTTGGGTATTTATAATATCAATTATTTTAATTTTTCACTATTATGTTAATTACTGCATCGTCATTATGTCATAAATAAATTAAATTATATAATGTCTAAAAATTATAAATAAAATATAATTATGTTGGAAATCGTTTTAGTTTTCTAATGAATATTTATAGTCTAAAATCAAACATATATAACCCTATGTAAAAATTGTTTTTCTAAAAGATATATGCTTATGTCATTTTTGTACTTATTTTAACTTAATTAAAATTAAGTGTCCCTATCACCTACAAGTGGATACATGGGGTCCCAAAATCGACCAAAAGATGAATAAGGTCGAACATGTATCAACCAATAAGTTTAGGACACGTTTTAGGGTAATTTAGTATTATTATAATATTATTTTTAACCCTTATTTACCGGATTTACCCTTAACCATGGTAAATAAAATATTTACCGCAGTAATTATTCAAAATGTCTAAAAAAAGTTACCCATTTACACAATATAAAAATCCTGATTCCAAATATGGAATCCATTTTTTCAAATTAAAAACACAGAAGTGGCAGAAATCAATTTAAAATTAATTCCCGCTGTTAAAATAAAAAGCATGTTTTTAAGATATAATAACTATCAAAATATTGATACTTGTTTATGCTCGGTTTAATTGTGAAATTATGTCCAATGAAAAACATTGTATTAAATGGTAAAAATAAATTCTAAATATTCATTAAAACCACTCAAATTCATAATTTATCACTATTAATTATTTTGATTAAAAAAGTTGTTTTTAATTAAACTTTAGTAATTTTCACTATTCATCAAAATATGAACGTTATCCGAAAAGTACCAAAACTTCACCCTAGGATAATTTTGATATTAAAAATCCAAAAATGAATTCCATTTTGAGAGATAAAATTTATAAAATTTCTAAAAGTAGGTATTACTATTCATAACGGCTAGTTTGATTGGTTGTGGTGTGTGTTAGAACTCGATGTTGCGTACAACACACGCTATTGCATTATTCAAAGAGAAGTGTACCGTAGAATCTTGGTATGTTTCATTGTAAATTTTTTATGTCACCAAAGTAAATTTATTTAGTCAAATAGAATATATAAAAGTTTAAAATATTGGATTTAAAAAGGGTTCACTATTAAAAGGTTGTAAAAGTTCACTACTGAAAATGAATTTGTTCTTACATTATGTCTAAGAAACTCATAATATGGATTATAAAATTATAAGGATTATATAATGTTTAAAATTTAGCTAATACTATTCATAACCTCTTTTGAACGGCTTGTTTGGTAAGTCATGGTGCGCTTGGACTCGGTGTTGCATGTACTGCAAGTTATTGAATTATTTTAAAGAAATAACACACTATGAAATCTTGGGGTGTTACATTCTCCCCTCCTTCAATAAATTGCGTCCTCGCAATTTGAAATTGTTCTCCGAAAATAAAAGGTTGAATATATAAAATATATTTGTGGGAAAACCCACATCAGAAATTGGGTTGAAAAATTTTATTCTTAATAAGAGGAAAACAGAAATGGAAGGGTCAGCACCAAATTATGATCTCTATTCGGAGAACATTGGTGGAAATTAGAGACATATAATTGGAGGAAAAATGTAAATATTTATTGGTAGTGATTTAGGTCATCAATCACAAAAAGTGTAAAATTTAGGGCCTTAAATTCATCAATCTATGATGATATAAAATACCAACAGTTCAGCAAAACATATGGTATTAGGATAACACATTTTTTTGTTTTAATATCCCTTCACTAAAGTATAAGAATTAATTTCTTCATTTTAATAAGAGAATAAGAAAAATATATACATGACAAGTAGAGTCTCATCCTTTAGCTAATTTCTACCACAAGCTCATCTTTCACTCTAAAAGATAATAGAACGTAAAAAAAATTTCCATTTATCCTATTCGTATAGGGTTAAAAAACAAATTTATAATTCATCTACCAGATCTTTTAAAAAAACTACATTATTTAATCTCGAACATCACGTGGGTGAGTGGTAGGTGATACACCCCTGTCACCCTTCAATTGTTGGTTCATGTCTCGCGGCCTTGCCAGATGCGACGGGTTGCCGCCCGACCTCCGAGTTGTCCTTTTATGGCAATCCAAAATAATCCAAACTAGAACTATCCAAAATACATCAGTCCAAAATTTATAAGGAAGGTAAGCACAATGAAGATCCTTTTTTCTGCGTAATAACATGTGATCACCTTCATCGTGTATTCTTTTAAAACACTGCAACATCCTGAATTACCACAAAACCTTATTGATTACTTTCATGACCCCTTATTCCTTAAAGAATAATAGATATACTCCTTCAATCCAAAAATGATGTAAACCCCAACAATGATGGAATATATAAATCATTAATCAGTTTCAAGGTAGTCAAGAATATCCAATATAATTTATCCAAATCAATCATGTATTATTCTAAAATCACTACCTCATTATCGAAACCATATAATGGTTTATCTTTCTCTCAACCATATATTTTCCAAAAATTTAACCTGCTATTGAGTCACTTTTCATTGTTCCACACAATCTCAAGTCCTTAATGAAATAGTACTGCAGTACAATCCTTATATACTCCATAATTATTATAACAAGTACATTGTTGATACAACACTCAAATGAAAAAAACCAACATAAGAACTCTAATCATTCCTCTTCAGTTGTGGTAGTATCATAACCTGTTTATTATCCAATAGCATCATTTGCGGCATACTCTGGTGACTGGTATATAGGTTTGCATAGTGTCCAAACTCCTTGAAAATTAAGCATTATACATTTGAAACCATTTTATTACCCTTGCAGTCACGTACTTTGTGCCCTTTTCCTCCACACTTATAACAAACTCTCGTTCCATTCAGGCAAGTTCTAGGGCATTTCTTCCCACAGTTATGACATATGGGAAAATTCTTCTTTTCCCTCTTCCCTTTATCCATATTTATCTCTTCCATCCTTTTCTTATCTTGCTTCCCTTAAAATCCATAGGACTCAGTAAACTCATTACTTATCTTATCAACACATGATATTATTTCTTCATATGATGATAATACATGGGAGACTATTTCTCTTATAAATTCTGGCTTAAGAACATGAAAGATATGATCCATCATTATCTTTGGATCATGTGCATTGCTGGAGTTCTCATTCCTTCTACTGGGCACCATTTCTAAACAATGGCATACACTAGATTAGTTTATTAATAACAATACCTAATCCCAAACTTGTAAGACACATAACATAAATTAAATAGTTTATGGATATAATCCATAATCATAAAAATGTCTCCTTTGGGGAAGTATATGTTCATAAACACTTCATAATGGTTTGTAAAGAAAATGAGGGTTATCCTAAGAATATCCCCCGGGATTGTCGTAACCAAGAGTGCTGCAAGGCCCGTTGTCATGCACAAGTTCCCGTTCGAGTCTAGCCTAAAGCGGTGTTTTCGGGTTTTACCCCTAGGTACATTTGTGCCAGAGCCGCCTCTACCTACTCGTATCCAGACAGGGATGTATTGCTCGAAAAAGTCACAAAATCTCTACAATACAAAAATTCTAGGAAGTTCATATATACTAATCATCAAATTTCATCTTAGTTCTACGTGCTCTAATCAGAGTTTATCTAAATCTAGCTTCCAACATTTGTATTAAACTTCCTTTGATACCAATTGTAACGCCCCGACCCCAGTTACCCAGAGTCGGTGCATTATTACATAACATTGGCATGATCACAAGAAAGATCAAATCTCGAAAGACCGATTGGTTTAATTTCATTGGAAACAATAGATATATTCATAAAGTTTTACATTACATCATAAAGTGAAAAACTACTACAACAATATAATGTCTCCATAGTCCACACTATTATCCCCTCATAATATCCCTGCAGGTCATTCATAATTTACTTCTTCACATCCTGGGAAAAATAAAACATAGAGAAGGGGTGAGCTCAAATGCCCAGTAAGGATAACAATATAGCGGAAACATTCAAAAATAAGCATAAACATATTAGGCAATGTATAACTAAAACAAAAGCCTTTTAAACATGGACTTCAGCATAGTATGGAAAAAGTAAAATTAAATAATGCCATTTACTAATTCACATGGATATTCTAATAATCGAATAATCACATGAAATATCAATAACCACTTTCATAATGATGGAATGCATAATGCCAGATTATCATAACCACATAGCCAAAGCCTCGTGCCAAGACTACAAATAAGATTCTGTCAAGGCCTTGTGCCATGGCACTAGTTTGTCTCATGAGACCTACCGATGCATCGAGGAGCTATAGTGGGCTCCACCCGTAACATATTAAGTCCAATGCATTCCCATATGAAAAGGTTTAAACATAACATAAACATTCATATTAAAACTAGCATACAAAATGTCAATACTTTCTCCATAAACCATGAATGGTATAAAAATAACGCATCCATAGTAAAACATATCACAAATATTCAATACAATACAAAAGTTTTGTATCATAATAAATCAACTTCAAATAAGCTTAAAATCGATCAAAAGATGTTGAAATATATGAAATCAAAACAATTTGAGAGAAATATCTCTTTTCTCAAAATCATTTAAAAGTCACCCATTTATAAAGGAAGTAATTTAAAAGATATTTTTGAATCAAAGTGTACCATACCACTTTGAAACTTTTGAAAAGAAATGTCATTTAAAATCATTCAGTCCATATAAATAATTCCTTAAAATCATTTTGAAAACATGGACATTATTTAAAAAGATTTAGAAAGATAAATCTTTAAATCATTTAAAATTATGATCTTGATAAAGCATACCTTTCACAAATTCTTAAAATATTCATTTTGAAATCATTTAAAGGTCACATAATTATAAAATAAAACATTTACATTGAAAATATTCTTATAATATTGTAAGGGAATCTTTGAAGATTTCATAATGGCGGTAAATAGTCGCACCTACCGTATAAGTTAAAAAAACACTCTTACCTTAAATTTTTCGAAAATGACAAAAGTGCCTTTTTTGAAAAACGACGGAAAGATTCCTTTCAAAACACATAAGAGTATAAATGACTTTAACCCATTCTCTAGTAAATATTAAAAATGTTTATAAATATATTTTTAAGGAGCATGGATGTGGATGATAAAGAGATCCCATTAGATAATTACGTATAAACAACCTCGGATAATGAAGAGATTGTGAAATAAACCCTTACCTTGTACTTTTCCTTGGTTGGGGTAGGTTAACCTCTTGTATTATGGTGAAATAATTGTTATTAAATTATTCAATAATCATATACATTAATATGATATCATATATGATCTTTTAACATTTCTTTGTTAATAATATCATAGAATTATTGTCGTTTTTGGTGTTAACTTACTCATTTTATTTTATATGTTTTGTTACGTAATCCATGTTTGTAATGGATAGGTTGTATCTTAATAATATCTAGAATGATATCAAGTCCTTAGATACTATTATTAATCATCAAATGAGAATTATACTTGAATGGATACGATGGAGAATGAATCTCATCGCGTTCGTGGAGACGGTAGTCCGTACGTACGCACGAGCGATAATATCATTCTTTTGATATTAAAATAATATATAATTGGATGGTATATCATATATAAAGAATAATTATCATGTTATATTTATTATTTACATGATTTACACATCATTATTACAACCATCCAAATAATAATTTATTGAATTACAATTACACCACGACGTGGAGACGGTAAGCCGTACGTACGCATGTATGGTGACATGTTATTCAAAGGGTTGATATAATAGTGAATATGGTTGTACCATATTTATAATAACATCACAGTATATATATGATACTGGATTTATTATTTTAGAATGGTAACAACAAATAAAGAAGAAGTGGAAGAAGAAAGTAACTTGAAAAAGGGTGGTGAAATCATTACCTCTTCTTCGGGTTATTCCTTTTGAATTGATCTAAAGGGATCCTTATATAACGACCCGAAATTTTGAATAAATCTTATTTCCTAATTTTATGTGTTATTTTATTTTATTTTTATACTCAACAAAAATGTTTCATTTGATAACATGAGTATAATTAAAATGAGACTGTTGGGTTTTGACTATTATTTGACCATTGGTCAATATGACCGCTGGAAACTAAATGTTTTGATTACTATCTCTAAATACAAGCAATCTTGGTTAATTAATATAGAAAGAAGATTCGATGGCCTCACACAGTAGTCTTGGACCGATCGAAGCCCATCTAACAGAACTTGGGAAGGAGGTAGAACCACTGGGATTTGCTTTGGACCAAACCCAAGCTGAACTTCATCGTGTGAAGATAGAACGGGATTGCCTTCGCGAGAAGTTCAAACTAATAGAAATTACGACTCGTGCGATGTTGGCCGAGCCTCCCTCAGATTCTCTCACCTTAGCACACCTTACACTTAGGTCCTATGCTGGTGTGATAAGGCGCTATGTAAGGAGACCGTAATTGCCTTGTGTAATCCTTTGTTTTAAATAAAAATTTGGATTTCTTCTTATGATGTCCAGATAAATATAGTATGCATATTTTTGATAAATTTTAGAGAAAGGATGTTTTAAAAATGTTTATGTAAACCTTAAATAAATAAAAATGTGTAATGATTTTCAAAAAATGGTCTACTACAATTATGTTCACTACAAAATTTCGAGTCTAATAAGATCAACTTGATTTTTGATGAATAGTAAATTATGAATAGTGATTTTACGCTTAGGATTAGTAATGTGACCAAATGGATTAGTAATCTCACTTAAAGAAAGTACTAATATAATCTTGGCACCTTGATTAAGTAATGTGATTCAATAAAATGGTTAAATAACGGTTTCATAAATTATTATTCAAGTATTAGTTTTTTCGGGTGAATAGTGTTTTTTAATTAAAAATTTAATTAAAAATATTTAGAAATTTTTTTTTATAAAACGGATTTCATTTTTGAACTCAGAGCACCGATATTATGCTATGGTAATTTTTAGGGTTTTTTCTGAAAAAATGAATTTTCGGTGAATAGTGTTTTTTTTTAAAATTAAATTAAAATTATTTAGAAAATTATTTTTATAAAATGGAGTTCATATATGTAATCATAGCGTTGATATTTGGTTAAGGTGATATTTTGGGATTATTCTGAGAAAGTTGAATTTTCGATGAATAGTGAAAATACAGTTTTTAAGTTACGGGTGTCTAATGACATCATTAAATGATGTATTAAGTATATATTCAATATGGTCGAATTGTGAATAGTAAGATAAGGTATGAGGTGTCCCAAGTGGCCAATACCATGGGCAAATACCATGGGCAAGCCCATGGTTTTGCCAAAACCACTAATGAGGTGTCCCTTGGCCATTAATGTCTTGTCCCCTCACTTTCCCTATAAATACCCACCCATTCCTCCTTTGGTTTTCACTCCCAACTCTCCCCCAACGAAGTTCTGGTCTCCTTACCTCCCAATGAGTCCTCCCAAGGTGCCCCCAAGCCCTCAAGGTCCAAAACATTGAGTTTCAAGAGTCACGTTTTAAGGTAAGGGATCTGACCTCTCTCTTTCATTTCAAGTAATCTCTTTTATGCCATTCCTTTTATTCAACATGTTCTTATGTTGGAGGTTGTTCTTTTATACTCATCTTACTGCCCTTTTTATGTTCATATAATGAGAGATCCCCTATTACTCTCATTATTTCGTTTTATGATGTTTTAAGTGGCGCAGTTACGCTGCCGAAATATTTGTAACGGACTCTTTCTCCCTTCTCATTTTTCAAGATCTATTTTCATTTAAGTATTTCAAGTTCCTTTTTGTTATGTTGGGTTATGGTCTCTAAATTTATCATACTGATCTTTTATGATCATATGATGAGAGACCCCATTTTATCTCTTCAATTCAGTATTTTGAAGTTTTAAGTGGCGCCGTTAGGCTTCCGAATTTTTAAGTGGTTCTTCACCCTTCTCGTTTTGAAGTTCTACTTTCATGTCAATTATTTCAAGTTCCTTTTTGGTTATGTTGGGGTATGATCTCTATATCTATCATACTGGACTCTTATGTTCATATGATGAGAGACCCCATTTGATCACTTCAATTCAGTATTTTGATGTTTTATGTGGCGCCGTTAGGCTGCCGAATTTTTAGGGGATTCTTTCACCTTTCTCATTCTTTTCAAAGTTCTACTTTCATGTCAAGTATTTCAAGTTCCTTTTTAATTATGTTGGGGCATTATCTCTATATCTATCATACTGACCTCTTATGTTCACATGATGAGAGACCCTATTTGATCTTTTCAAATCATTGTGTTTGAAGTTTGAGTAACGTTGTTAGGCTGCCGAACTTTCATAAGAGAAATCTAATTTTTGTCTTTCTTCCATGTTTTTCTTTTTAAATGGTATGTCCTTGAAATTTCATTACCATGATCATGTATCCTTCTTATTCCGTCCATATACTGTTTTATGGGTAATTTATGAATGTTTGACCCATTTTCCCTCTCGTTTTAATGTCTTCTAAAACCTCATAACATAGCCGTTATGCTGCAGAATTTCCATCTCAAAATGTCTCTCTCTTTTTCTAAAGTTCTTTTATATTATTAAGTAAATACTCAAAGCTCTTTCTTCTAAAGGGGTATTCACATATATACCAAAATGTTCTATTTTAAATTATGGGATTTACATACATGAGACCCACCTTCCTTTTCTGTGGGTTTTAAAGTGATGTAAAGATCATGTCTTTAAAGCAGTTTTTAAAACGTTATGATTACGAAATGAAACCCATTTATTTTGTGCTACATGGGTTCTTTATGAAATGTTTGATGATGATATATGTGGCTCACATGATAATAAAGGCAAATTTAAGGGTGTGCCCTGATAGTGCTCCAATGCATTGGGTAAAGACTTAATCTCTAGAGATGACCATTTTTTAACGACGCCTTGGTGAATAACCTTGATAATTTTTAATGACACCTTGGGGATGGACCTTGGTGAAACGAAACGATTGTCAATATTAAATATTGTAGCCACATCTTCAAGTTATTAAAAATGTTATTTTTATATGATGTATCTCATGATTTCTTTCTCATGCCCTAAAGTTCTTTTCATGTCCTTATTGAAGTATCTCAAGTTCACATGTAAAATGTTCATCCTATTTCCCTTACTGGGCCTTTTGCACACCCTTTCTTTTGATGTATGTCCCCAGGTTATGAGATGCAGTAATGAACCTAGGATGAACATAAGGAGAAGCCTTTCAGGTGTTTATGAAGAATGTTTTAGGTTGTTTTCATGTATTATGTTCCTAGTTTCCAAGACACTAAACCTTAAAGATCCTCAATTTTGTGTAATGTAATGAAAGTTTATGTTATAAAAAGGCGGGATGCTATAGTTGGTATCAAAGGATGGTTTAGTTATTTGTGGAAATTAGGATATGAAAACTCTAGGAAGAACCCTATAGAAAATTTAAAAAAATAGGAATTCTTCCTGGTATTTTGGTGAGTATTGAGTAAGGGGTTGCCAAGAAAATACATCCCTGTCTAGATACGAGCAGGTAGAGGTGGCTCTGGCACAGATGTACATAGGGGTAAAACCCAAAAACACTGCTTTGAGCTAGACTCGAATGGGAACTGGTACACGACAACGGGCCTTGCTGCACTCTTGGTTACGACACTCCCGGGGGATATGCTTTGGTAAATTCATAAGCTTAGTATGAACCTTTGTTAAAGGAACAAAGATAAAATAAAATTAAGATTCACATAAGAATATATGATCATGGATAACCTAGATGGGAACCTAGGGGATCACAAGTTAGGGTATACTTTTCTTCTACAAGTTATCCTTATATGCTTTCAGTTCCTTTTCATGATTATTGGCTAAGTACTTAAGCCCCTAATTATGCTTTCTTTTCATAGTTAATGGTGGGAAATGGAAGAACATGTCCAAACAACCAATGTGATAGGAAATGCGACGATTGTCGTATTAATATGACAGGGATGATTAGGGGATTAAAATATGATTATTATTTTGGAAGATGTTCACTATTTTGGGGACCCTATATGATCGAGGTAAATAGATTACTACGGTATTTTCATTGAAGAGTAGGGTTGACTTATATTTTGAATAATCGATGAATTTAAGGTGGAATTATAGTAATTTAGGTTACTTATGGAAATTATTAACCTATCTTGGGGTAAATATGTTTAGGTTAGTTACTTTTTTTATAAGATTTTAGGAGTGGTTGATGTTGTTTGGAGATGAATGATAACGTTTACCTTGGAAGACTATGTTATCAAATACTTCTTGTATTTGGGTTTCAATCATAGTTTGGTTTATTTTGAGTATTTTTAAGGATAGTTATTTATGGAATGGACTATGATGAACTTTGGGTAGTACCATGGAACTTTGAAGATTTAAAAGTAGTTTCCATTCCTATGGGATTATTTCTTTTTGAAGAGTTGTTTTACCTTACCCTTTCTGTTTTTCGGATAATGTTCAAAGATAGAAGAAATAGATAGTTAATCTTTTGTGGATTATGATGATGATTCTTGTGTTTTGATGAGACCAAGTAGTTTTGAATGCTCATAATTTGGAGAAAATATTGGTTTTGGGTAGAAACTTAATAAAGGATGAAACTCTACATGAAGATAGGTATATTTTCTTATGTTTTTGTTTTATGTTGTAAATGAATTCCTAAAAATTATGAAAAGGAACGTGAAACAAAAACGTTGTTGGTTTACGTTTCCTACTTGACAATCAAAGACCATTTACACACATCATAAGTTTGGGATTTTCTTACGGTTAACGTTCTCCTAATCATGTTCTCTATCACTCTCCCCCAGAAATTGACCCTTTGTTTTTTCTTCCATGTCCATGTTTTCCTCCATGGAATCCTAGTATGGGTTAACTCGGGTGACCTTTGTACTTCCCTTTCATTCTTTTAAAGTAATAGTTTTACTGACTCCTTTTCCGATGTGGGACTTTCAATGAAATTTCAAAACCCAATTTTAAAAATTGCGAGGACGCAATTTCTTAAGGGGGGAAGATTGTAACGACCCGAAATTTTGAATAAATCTTATTTCCTAATTTTATGTGTTATTTTATTTTATTTTTATACTCAACAAAAATGTTTCATTTGATAACATGAATATAATTAAAATGAGACTGTTGGGTTTTGACTATTATTTGACCATTGGTCAATATGACCGCTGGAAACTAAATTTTTTGATTACTATCTCTAAATACAAGAAATCTTGGTTAATTAATTTAGAAAGAAGATTCGATGGCCTCACCCAGTAGTCTTGGACCGATCGAAGCCCATCTAATAGAACTTGGGAAGGAGGTAGCACCACTGGGCTTTGCTCTGGACCAAACCCAAGCTGAACTTCATCGTGTGAAGCTAGAACGGGATCGCCTTCGTGAGAAGTTCAAACTAATAGAAATTATGACTCGTGCGATGTTGACCGAGCCTCCCTCGGATTCTCTCACCTTAGCACACCTTACACATAGGTCCTATGCTGGTGTGATAAGGGGCTATGTAAGGAGACCGTAATTGACTTGTGCAATCCTTTGTTTTAAATAAAAAGTTGGATTTCTTCTTATGATGTCCAGATAAATATAGTATGCATATTTTTGATAAATTTTAGAGAAAGGATATTTTAAAAATGTTTATGTAAACCTTAAATAAATAAAAATGTGTAATGATTTTCAAAAAATGGTCTTCTACAATTATGTTCACTACGAAATTTCGAGTCTAATAAGATCAACTTGATTTTTGATGAATAGTAAATTATGAATAGTGATTTTACGCTTAGGATTAGTAATGTGACCAAATGGATTAGTAATCTCACTTAAAGAAAGTATTAATATAATCTAGGCACCTTGATTAAGTAATGTGATTCAATAAAATGGTTAAATAACGGTTTCATAAATTATTATTCAAGTATTAGTTTTTTCGGGTGAATAGTGTTTTTTAATTAAAAATTTAATTAAAAATATTTAGAAAATTATTTTTATAAAACGGATTTCATTTTTGAACTCAGAGCACCGATATTATGCTATGGTAATTTTTGGGGTTTTTTCTGAAAAATTGAATTTTCGGTGAATAGTGTTTTTATTTAAAAATTAAATTAAAAATATTTAGAAAATTATTTTTATAAAATGGAGTTCATATTTGTAATCAGAGAGATGATATTTTGTTATGGTGAAAGTTTGGGATTATTCTGAGAAAGTTAAATTTTCGATGAATAGTGAAAATACAGTGTTTAAGTTACGGGTGTCTAATGACATCATTAAATGATGTATTTAGTATATATTCAATATGGTAGAATTGTGAATAGTAAGATAAGGTATGAGGTGTCCCAAGTGGCCAATACCATGGGAAAATACCATGGTCAAGCCCATGGTTTTGCCAAAACCACTAATGAGGTGTCCCTTTGCCATTAATGCCTTGTCCCCTCACTTTCCCTATAAATACCCACCCATTCCTCCTTTGGTTTTCACTCCCAACTCTCCCCCAACGAAGTTCTGGTCTCCTTACCTCCCAAGGAGTCCTCCCAAGGTGCCCCCAAGCCCTCAAGGTCCAAAACATTGAGTTTCAAGAGTCACGTTTTAAGGTAAGGGATCCAACCTCTCTCTTTCATTTCAAGTAATCTCTTTTATGTCATTCCTTTTATGCTACATGTTATTATGTTGTAGGATGTTCTTTTATACTCCTCTTACTGCCCTTTTTATGTTCATATAATGAGAGATCCCCTCTTACTCTCATTATTTCGTTTTATGATGTTTTATGTGGCGTCGTTAGGCTGCCGAAATTTTTGTAACGGACTCTTTCTCCCTTCTCATGTTTCAAGATCTATTTTCATGTAAAGTATTTCAAGTTCCTTTTTATTATGTTGGGGTATGATCTCTAAATTTATCATACTGATCTTTTATTATCATATGATGAGAGCCCCCATTTTATCTCTTCAATTCAGTATTTTGAAGTTTTAAGTGGCGTCGTTAGGCTGCCGAATTTTTAAGTGGTTCTTCAACCTTCTCGTTTTGAAGTTCTACTTTCATGTCAATTCTTTCAAGTTCCTTTTTGTTATGTTGGGGTATGATCTCTATATATATCATACTGGACTCTTATGTTCATATGATGAGAGACCCCATTTGATCTCTTCAATTCAGTATTTTGAAGTTTTAAGTGGCGCCGTTAGGCTGCCGAATTTTTAGGGGATTCTTTCACCCTTCTCATTCTTTTCAAAGTTCTACTTTCATGTCAAGTCTTTCATGTTCCTTTTTAATTATGTTGGGGCATTATCTCTATATCTATCATACTGAACTCTTATGTTCAAATGATGAGAGACCCTATTTGATCTTCTCAAATCATTGTGTTTGAAGTTTGAGTAACGTCGTTAGGCTGCCGAACTTTCATAAGAGAAATCTAATTTTTGTCTTTCTTCCATGTTTTTCATTTCAAATGGTATGTCCTTGAAATTTCATTACCATGATCATGTATCCTTATTATTCCGTCCATCTACTGTTTTAGGGGTCATTTATGAATGTTTGACCCATTTTCCCTCTCTTTTTAATGTCTTCTAAAACCTCGTAACAAAGCCGTTATGCTGCAGAATTTTCATCTCAAAATGTCTCTCTCTTTTTCTAAAGTTATTTAATATTTTTAAGTGAATACTCAAAGCTCTTTCTTCTAAAGGTGTATTCACATATATACCAAAATTTTCTTATTTTAAATTATGGTATTTACATATATGAGACCCACCTTCCTTTTCTGTGGGTTTTAAAGTGATGTAAATATCATGTCATTAAAGCAGTTTTTAAAACGTCATGATTACGAAATGAAACCCATTTATTTTGTGCTACATGGGTTCTTTATGAAATGTTTGATGATGATATATGTTTCTCACATGATAATAAAGGCAAATTTAAGGGTGCGCCCTGATAGCGCTCCAATTCATTTGGTAAAGACTTAATCTCTAGAGATGACCATTTTTTACGACGCCTTGGTGAATAACCTTGGTAATTTTTAATGACACCTTGGGGATGGACCTTGGTGAAACGAAATGATTGTCAATATTAAATATTGTAGCCACATCTTCAAGTTATGAAAATTTTATTTTTATATGATGTATCTCATGATTTCTTTCTCATGCCTTAAAGTTCTTTTCATGTCCTTACTGAAGTATCTCAACTTCACATGTAAAATGTTCATCCTGTTTCCCTTACTGGGCATTTTGCTCACCCTTTCTTTTGATGTATGTCCCCAGGTTATGAGATGCAGTAATGAACCTAGGATGAACATAAGGAGAAGCCTTTCAAGTGTTTAAGAAGAATGTTTTATGTTGTTTTCATGTATTATGTTTCTAGTTTCCAAGACACTAAACCTTAAAGATCCTCAGTTTTGTGTAATGTAATGAAAGTTTATGTTATAAAAAGGCGGGATGTTATACCTTATGTTGGATTTCTGATAAAACTAAGGCCTCTAGGTTGTATTGAGAGAAGTTGATAGAGAATTAGGTTAGGGGTTGGCCGAACCAAAATGCTTTGAAGGTGTGACGAAATGAGAAGGAGGAGTTCCCTTTTATAAGAGGGGTGAGGGGCACCTTTGGAAAAGCTAGTAATATTAATTTCTAATAAATTCATATTCAGTTTCTAATGGCTCAAAAGTTGATTATTTAAAGGTTAAGGTGGGGATGGGTCTAAAACCACTCAACCAATATAATTTAGACAGGTTTGGACATTATATTAACCTTATCTTTAAGTATTAACTCTTAGTTAATTAGTTTCACTTTTACAATGTCTCTTTGTATATTTATATAATATGGTTAATAAACATACCATAACTTCCAAGAGACCCCCAAGTGGTCCATTAATTATACACCTATCATGATATAAGTCTCTTGGCTGAACCTTAGATTTTTAGAATTTATTATCAATTAATAATATAATATTTGTTTTAAAAAATCTTTTATGTCAATTTGGACACTATTTAATAGTTGATTTTTTTGAAACTCAAAACAAAATTATTACTTCTAAAAAAGTCCTTTAAATAAATCCTAATATGTTATAGTATCCTAGAAAATTAGTTTAATTCATTAAAATTCTCAAATTATATTTATTTGGGTATTTATAATATCAATTATTTTCATTTTTCACTATTATGGTAATTACTGCATCATCATTATGTCATAAATAAATTAAATTATTTAATGTCTAAAAATTATAAATAAACTATCATTATGTAGTAAATAGTTTTATCTTTCTAATTAATATTTATAGTCGAAAATATAACATATATAACCCTATGTAAAAATTGTTTTTCTAAAAGATATATGCTTATGTCATTTTTGTACTTATTTTAACTTAATTAAAATAAAGTGTCCCTATCACCTACAAGTGGCTCCATTGGGTCCCAAAATCGACCCAAAGATGCCTATAGTCGAAAATGTATCAACACATATGGTTATCACACGTTTTAGGGTAATTTAGTAGTATTATAATATTATTGTTTAACCCTTATTTACCGTATTTACCCTTAACCATGGTAAATAAAATATTTACCTCAGTAATTATTCAAAATGTCTAAAAATAAAAGTTACCCATTTAAACAATATGAAAATCCTGATTCCAAATATGGAATCCATTTTTCCAAATTCAAAACACCGAAGTGGCAGAAATTAATTTAAAATTAATTCCCGCTGTAAAAACAAAGAGCGTGTTTTTAAGATATAATAACTATCAAAAGATTGATACTTGTTTATGTTCGGTTTAATTGTGAAATTATGTCAAATGAAAAAAATTGTATTAAATGGTAAAAATATATTCTAAATATACATTAAAACCACTAAAATTCATAATTTATCACTATTAATTATTTTTGATTAAAAAAGCTGTTTTTAATTAAAATTTAGTAATTTTCACTATTCATCAAAATATGAAAGTTATCCGAAAAGTACCAAAATTTCACCCTAGGATAATTTCGATATTCCGAATCCAAAAATGAAGTTCATTTTGAGAGATAGAATTTATAAAATTTTGAAAATTAGGTATTACTATTCATAACGGCTAGTTTGATTGGTGTGGTGTGTGTTAGAACTCGATGTTGCGTAGAACACACGCTATTGCATTATTCAAAGAGAAGAATACCGTAGAAGCTTGGGATGTTTCATTGTAAATTTTTGATGTCCCCAAAGTAAATTTATTTAGTCAAATCGAATATATAAAAGTTTAAAATTTTGGATTTAAAAAGGGTTCACTATTAAAAGGTGGTAAAAGTACACTACTGAAAATGAATTTGTTCTTACATTATGTCTAAGAAACTCATAATATGGATTCTAAAATTATAAGGATTATATAAAGATTAAAATTTAGTTAATACTATTCATAACCTCTTTTGAACGGCTTGTTTGTTATGTCATGGTGTGCTTGGACTCGGTGTTGCATGTAGTGCAAGTTAATGAATTATTTTATAGAAATAACACACTATGAAATCTTGGGGTGTTGCATAATATCCAAAATCAATTCACATCTTTGATTCCATTATGTGTAAAATTCCTTTATTTTTTGAAAAATTATTTTTCAAATAATATGGATGTGGAATAAGTTTCTAGAATTTTTATTTTATAATAATATTTAAGATCTTAATGGATTATTGAAATTCATGACTCATTAGTGCTTACCAATATTTTTAATAGCTTAACAAAGAGACATTATAACCCCTTTATTATATATTCTTCTTTTTAAAAACATTCTTAAGAGTCTCATGTCATGAAGAGAGACTATAAATTTCATTTATTCTATTTGAATCAATAATATTCAAGTGTTCTACATTCATGATAGAGGTCATCATTCATTAAAAATCCCATTATACAATTAACCTATATTTTTTGAAACCTATAAACATTAACCTAATTAAGCCTTAGAGTTCATGAAATATATTTTAGGTACCACATTACAAAATAATTTATCTCTACCTACCAATATCTTGAGTGCATTCCTATTTTATTTTCAACAAGTGTGAGGGATACAGTGTTTTAATAGGAATTTTAGGGGGAAAATTCATCATTAGGGGTTTAGTGGAAGGGTTCCAACATCTATTTTGGGAAGTGGGTTCACAATCCATATTATATAATTCTTTCATACATGTTTCCCTATTTATCTCCAAAAAAATATAAAAAGCAATAGTTTTATTCAATAGAAAAAAATAAAACAGAAAAATAAATATAGAAACAAGGAAGTTTACTCATTAATATTCACCACTTGGTTGTAACCCATAAAAAATAATTATAAAAGAATCGATTGAGTTCGAATTGATACACTCTGTGATAGGTTTGGAGAGTACATTCATTGTGAATCCTTGATAAATTCAGACATGCTTGGTATTTAAGATATTAAACACTCCTCTTCTACCTCATATTTTTAAACATCTAATCCTAAAAACCCATGAACCTAAAAACATCCTATTGGAATTAATGTTGAGAAGAAAACTAGTATCTAGTTGTCTAAAAACTATAATATTGAAAATAATATGGCATAAATACATGAACATTAGAAAATTTGCGTAAATCCACTTTCATGTGTTTTTAGAGAGTAGAGGGAAAATTTCTACGTCAGGTAGGATGTGACATGTTTCATTGGTGAATTAATAAAGTTGAAACAATTTGAATATAAGAGAAGAATAATTATAGGAAATGTTATTTAATAAGTGAGACATGATGTATTTCATTTCAACATAATCTTGGAATTTTATCACCATTGATCCTGGAAAGGGACTTAGTTAGGATATAAAACTATTCCTAGGAATACAAAGGTTTATATATGGGGTTTTGATCACACAATTATATATAATATACCCCGAAAGTCTGATAGCTAGGTGAAGACCTGCTCCTATAAGATTAAATAATGAAAAGTTTAAATAGTACAAACCACTTAGGAAAGGGGAGCATTACACACCCTTGCAAACACAGTACCAATTCTATCATTGTGAACAAGATCATTGCAATAATCAGGAAGAACGAAGGTCTAGATAGAGCTCACCTCCATGATTTATCTTTTTGAGAGTACATCCGCTATAACGCCCTAGCCTTAAAAATTACTTAATCTTGTGTTATTTCAAGAAGACACATTGAGGATCTTTTCATGTTTAGAATTTTAGAGAATTATATGATAAATCATGCATTACATTCCACATTTAAGCAAAGTGGTTACATACATGATAGTATTCATTTTTCCCATCAACAGAAAAATATTTAAAACAAAACATGGATTCTTTCATGAAACTTCCTTGACCCTATCATCACATCATGTACCTTTCCCTTGACCAGTGAAAAACATTTCAAAAACATGGGATGAGCCTAAAAATCTCATTAAGGGATATAAAAGTAAGAAATTAAAACATTATTCCATGTATGAAATCATACTTTACTCATAAAACATAAGCATTTTAACATGCCTCATCAAATCATGAATAAAACATAGAAATCATAAGACATAAAGGTAACTTGAGGCATTCATAACATTTTTACGTAGGGAGTAATCCTCATGGTTACCTTTGGAACACCCATCACAGTATATTCCCTAAATCTATTTGGAGAAACCTTAACATTTAACTCCTTCATGCTACCCAATGCATTGGAGAGCAATATCGGGCTTACCCGCCCTTATTTTATCACGGAACCACCCGTCTTCATAACAATGCACAAGAACCATACCATAATCGTATCACATAAAACATGCATAAAAGGAAACATAACATTTCAAAATTTCAATAAAAAGATGTCAATAACACATTGATATAATAAAAACATTATCAAAACCATTTTCAATACCAAATTAAAAGGAAAGTAAAACATGGTATTTATTTTTCATTAAAAAAAGTTATGGATTGTAGAAGAAGCCGAAACTCATATAATGGTCATGGCGGTGGAGAAGTCGTTATCGCCACATACATATGACAAAAAAAATTCCTTTTGTTATTTAGTAAAACGCTTCTTATAAAAAAGATTCTTTTTGAATAACGTAAAAGTAAAAGGGGTTTATACATCGTATAAAAGAAAGTTGTGTATAAAACATAGTATGCCTCAATGAAAGAAGATTGAGACGAAGTCCCTTACCTCGTATCTGACTGGAATCGATCGTTCTTTAATCTCCTGAATAATAAACTTGAGTTAATTTCTACATTAATAAGAACCTTTTTCAAGTTCATTATTCATTTTATATCCCTTATTACCATGTCATTAACACTATGTAATTATTTAAGTTAATAACGGTTTTTTTAACGATCACTGGTACTTGAGTCAAAAATAAGCTCTTTATAATTACAAGTTGTTAATGTATCCATTATATCTAGAGTTATATTAATGATTTATATATCATATATATCATATATATCTAGTATATACATGAATTTATAATATTACATAACATTTATAGGTAAGAAATGAAATCCACCGTTCATGGAGACGGTAAGCAGTACGTACGTATGAATGATACTTTCATTTCTATTTCATATTTTATGGAATGGAATAATAATGGTATAAAGGTAAATTATAATTCCAGTATAATATCATATATGATATCATTAACTTCATCCTTTATACCTCCCACATATGGTATTAACGAATCAAATCACTTTGAGGGGGCGGTAGTCCGCACTTTCTAAAATGAAGATATCGTGTTTACCCATAATAGAAACCATAAAGGTATGACATAAATGATAAATACATAATCTTAAGGAAAACATAAATATATTATATATCATATATAATTATAGTGACATCTTAATGGCCACCTTTGAAGGTGTTAGAAGAATATTGAACAATAGTCGTTTCGTGAGGCAGAAATTCTCCATCCACGGTAACAGTATGCTCATTAACTATTAGATGTAGGTGTGTGTATGTGTAGCTCGAATACTTCTTATAACAAAATCCTATTATATTTAATATACTGGTATTGTTACAGAATAAATGAATAAAAAGAGTATAGGGGGTTGGAGAGGCAAAATAAAACAAAAGAACAGAAGCGAAGACATTACCTTTAAATCGGGTAACTCCCTTTGGTTTGAACCAAAAGGGTTTCATAAAGAGATTTCTACCTAAGGTAAGGCTTCTAGGATGAGGATATGGATGTGGAGAGACAAAAATAGCAGGTCTTGGCCAATCCAAAGGATTGAGAAGTGTGGGTACGTAGGTAGAGTTGGGGGCCTTTATAAGAGGAGAGGAGGGGCACTCTTGGAAAGGTATAAAATGTTACTTTATTTTCAAAGGAGTTTCAAATTTTAAAGGTCCCACATTGATGTATTTCAAATATAAGGTGATAAGGGTTCGAAATATACTAATCTAATAGGTCTTTGAAAAGTGTAAGTCTTATATTTTATATTATCTTTTCATTTTATTTAAATCGTTCATTAATGAGGTAATCACTACATCATCATGATGTCATAAATAATTTAATTTATTTAGTGTATATAAATTATAAAAAAATACTATGATGTAGGAAATATTTTTATATTTCCAATGACTATTTATAGTCTAATAGATCATTTATGTAGAAAAATGTAAAAATGTTTTACGTAGGTAATACATTCTTTGTTTCATTTAACTTTCATTAAAAATAGAAAGATAAAAAGTCATTATGACACAAAAGTGATTCCATGGGGTCCCCAAGTTTGGAACAAGGAATCCCATGGTCGTCCATGACACAACCAGTAGCATTAAGGCAGTTGTTGGGGTCATTTGGTCTTATTATGATATTATTTTATTATCCTTAACTACCCGATTACTAATTAATCAAGATAATTAAAGATAATTACTGTCGTTACTATTCATAATGTCTAAAAACAAAATAATAATAATTATATAATTTTGAAATTCTGATTCCAAATATGGAATCCATTTTACCAAATTCGACACATATAAATTGAAATAATTAATTTAAAAATAATTCTCGTTGTCAAATCAAATAACGGGGTTTTTTGAAACAATATCTATGAAATGATTGGCACTTGTTTATGCCCAGTTCCATAGTGAAATTAATTCTAATTACCACCATTGGATTAAATGGTTAAAATATATTCTAATTAATCTTTAAAACCAATTAAAAATATAATCTATCCATATAATTAAATTACATGAAAAAGCAGTTTTGATGTAAAATGCAGTATTTTTCACTAGTCATTAAAAAATGAACATGGTCAGAAAAATACCAAAAATTTATCCAAAGTAAATTTTAATGTCCCAATCATAAAGAATAAGTTTATTTTGACAAAAATATCTTATAAAATGTCAAGAGATATATTTAAAAATGGTTTGCCATTAAAAGGCAGTAAAACAATCTTTTGAAAATATTAGTGTATTCCATGATTAAGATTGGATTTATTCTCTTTTTAAGCATCTAAAACACTATTTAATTCATAAATAGACATAGATAAGAATTTATTATTATTAATTACTTACTTGGGATGTTACATCCATCCCCCATTAGAAAATAGCATCCCCGCAATTTATTTACTTAACGAATAAGTGAGGATATTTATCCCTCATTGCATTTTCCGATTCCCATGTTGCCTCTTCAATCATGTGGTTTTTCCATAAATACTTTACTTGATGAATCAACTTATTTTGAAACACATGCTCCCTGTGGTCAATAAACTGGACCGGTTGTTCCTCATAAGATATATTCTCTTCCAGCTGAACTACCTCTGGACTAAAAATTTGACATGGATCTGGCATGTACTTCCTTAACATTGAAACATGAAAAACATTGTGTACGTGAGGTAAACTCAGACGTAAAGCCACTTGGTATGAAACCGATCCAAATCTCTTCAGAATTTCATATGGTCCAATGAACCTTGGACTCAACTTTCCTTTCTTACCAAATCACATCACACTTTTCCAGGGTGAAACTTTCAGAAAAACATGATCTCCTACCTCAAAACAGATATCCTTCCTCCGGTTGTCCACAAAACTCTTCTAACTACTCTGAGTTGTTCTCATGTGTTTAGTCAAGAGATCAACAATAACCCATATTGCATTATTACCTCGAGGTGTCTTCAGCAATCCCACAATGAAGTCCATGGATATATTCTCCCATTTCCACTCAGGCACTGGTAAAGGATGAAGCATCCCTTTCAGAAATTGCGGCTCTGATTTTACCTATTGATAAGTCAAACACTTCATAGTAAAATCAGCAATGTCTCTTTTCATTACATCCCACCAGTAGTACTCCCGAATATCTCTATACATCTTAGTACTGCCTGGATGAACTGAAAACAGAGAACTATGAGCTTCACATAACAACTCTCTGTTCAACTGTGTATCACAAGTCACACACAATATCTTCCCAAATATCAAAACAGAATCATTATCAATGTTGAATTCAGGAAACTTACCCTTCTGAACCAGCTCTACCTTTTTCTGCAACTCATTGTCTTGCTTCTGTGCTTTCTTAATTCAGTTTGATAGAGATATTTTACTGATATCTGAAACAAAAAAGAAGGAAATCCTGCACCAACAACTTCTATGCCAAAGTTCATCAAATCCTTAACCAAAGGATCGCGTTCCAAACACAACATTGTTAATGAAGCATTACTTCTTCAACTCAAACCATCAACCACTTTATTTTCTTTTCTCGGATGGTAATGAATTGTACAATCCTAATCCTGGATTAATTCCATCCATCTCCTCTGTGTCATGTTTGATTCTTTCTGAGTGAATATATACTTTAAACTTTTGTGATCATTATATATTTTACACTTTACTCCATACAAATGATGCCTCCAAATTTTTAAATCGAAAACAACAGCTATTAATTCCAAATCATGTGTAGGGTAATTTCCCTCATGTGTTTTCAACTGTCATGAAGCATAAGAAGTTACCTGGTCATTCTACATTAGGATGAAACCAAGTCCTTTCAATGACGAATCACTATAGATAACAAACTCACCATTCCTGGAAGGTAGCGTCAAAACTGGAGCATTCAGCAATATCCTTTTCAATTCATGAAAACAATCATCGCATTATTTTGTCCAGATAAACTTAACACCCTTCCGAGTTAGCATAGTCATTGGACCAGAAAACAGTGAAAAATTTCTAACAAACCTTCGGTAATAGCCTGCCAAACCAAGGAAGCTACGAATCTCAGTTACATTTGTGGGTCTTGGCCATTCTTCAACAACCTTTGTTCTTGTAGGATCAACAGTTATCCCATATTTAGAAACAATGTGACCAAGGAATGAAATTTTTTGTAACCAAAACTCACACTTGCTGAACTTCCCATAAAATTTCTTTTCTTTCACGGTTTGAAAATTAACCCTTAAATGCCTTTTATGATTCTCTTTACTTTTAGAAAACACCAAAATATCATTAATGAAAACAACCACAAACTTCTCTACGGACTGATGGAAAATTTTATTCATAAGGTCCATGAATACAGAAGCTGCATTGGTTATCCAAAAAGGCATTACTACGAATTCATAATGGCCATATCTTGTACGAAACGTGGTCTTCGGAATATCTGCTTCCTTTACCTTCAACTGATGGTACCGCGATCTCAGGTCAATCTTTGAAAAAAACTGAGCTCCCTGGAGTTGATCAAACAAATAAACGATATGAGGAAAAGGATATTTTGTATTAATAGTGATGTTATTCAAGGATCTATAATCAATGCAAAGTCTCATTGAACCATATTTCTTTTTAAAAAATAAAACAGGAGCACCCCATAGTGATGTGCTAGGTCGAATGAAACCATTATCTAATAAATCGTGAAATTTCTCCTTCAAATATAAAAGTTCAATTTGATCCATTCGATAAGAGGATTTTGAAATTGTCTTAGCATCGGGAAAAAATTCACCAATAAATTCTACTTCCCGGTCTGGTATTATTCTAGGAAAATCATCAGGAAAAACATCAGGATACTCATTTTCCACTGGAACATCATTAATTTGAACAGTTCCCCTGTTTTCAATGATATGTGCAAGGTAACATTCATTTCCATCTTTTACATGTTTCTCGGACTCTTGATATGTTATCAACAGTAAGGGTTCATTCTTGTACACAAGCTGAAAGTCCTTCTCAAAGGAAACTTCTTTAGCTCTACAGTCAATCTTATCATGGTAAATAGAGAGCCAATCCATACCCATGATAACATCAAACCCTACTATAGGTAAAACATTAAGGTTTGTAAGTAGGTTTTTTCCACGGATAAGGATAGGAAGATTCTTATAAATTCATTTTTCCTCAACATGTTTTCCAAGTGTTTTTACCACAAGTTTAAGAGTCATTTCTTTAGATGGTATTCCCATTTTACTAGAAAAGTTTTCAGAGATGAAAGAATGTGTAGACCCTAAATCAAACAACACACTGTAAAAATGTGAAAAAACATAAAAAGTACGTGATACCACTTCATTTGATGGCCCAATATCTGCTGAAGTAGTTGCAAAGGATTTCACCACCCCTTTCTACTTGTAGTCTAACTGCTTCCCATCACTCGAGCTCTTTGTCGGACACTTGTTTGCATAGTGACTCATATCATTGCACTTGAAACATTTCACTAACTGTAAATAAAATTTTGGTCTTACCATCACCCTGATCTCTTTTAGTGCAATCAAGATCATTATGTCCCATCTTACCGCATCGGTAGCACTTCCCAGAATTCATAAAACATTCCCCAGCATGCCTTTTACCAAATTTATCACAAATTGGAAACTTAGTTTCTTACCATCAGACCTTTTTAAAGAATTCTTCCATTTCTCCTACCACCTCGGTCTCTTCTTCTGTTGGTTGCTATATGACACTTGATCATCGGCAAACTCCATCTCTACCTACTCAGCACATCAAACAAGATTATCATAACTCTTGGACTCGCGAGAAGCTGAATCCCTTCAATATTTTGGATTTAATCCTGAGTAAAAATGATTGATTTCACTATCAAGGTCTCGGATAAACATTGAAGCATAACTTTCCAATCGAGTGAACCTCTTTTTATATGCAGCCACTGAGTCGTCCTCTTTCCTCAATTACAAGAATTGTTTTTCCATCCTATATCGAATAGCCTTAGGAAAATACTACTCTAGAAACATACCTTTGAATTCATCCCATTCGAGAGCATCAATCTCATAAAAATCCCTGATATTTTTAACCATCGACCACCATTGATCTGCTTCACCCTCCAAACGGTAAATAGCAAGACTAACCTTTTGATTGTATGAACACCCCATGACAACAAAAATCTTATCCAGTGCTTTACTCCAACCTTCAGCTAGCACATGGTCAGATGATCCTCTAAATCATGGGGTATGTTTCCTCATGAAATGTTCCACCACTGACATGTTCCTCTGCGGTTGATCTGGCTGATATCGTGAATGGATACCACCACCATTTATCACTTGAGTCAATTGCGCCATTACAGCAACAAACTGTTCAGTTCCAATTCCGACCATCTGAGGATGCTGATTCGGAAGGTCATTTCTTTCTGTATGCCTTCCTAGCACTGCTTCCCTATTTCCTCTGCGGAAAACCCTTCTGAAAAAACATGTCTTAGATGAAGCAACATGGTAATCTTCAAATGTTATATCATTTAAATTTGACCATAGAAAAAAATAAGATAATCATTAAATATAATTATAACTCCTAAAGTTATCTAAACCTACCTCTGATACCAACTATAAGGCCCCAGACATAAACATTACTTAATCTTGAGTTATTTAAAGAATACACGTTGAGGATCTTTTCAGGTTTAGAGTTTTAGAGAATTAGATCATAAATCATGAATTACATTCCACATTTAAAAAAAGTGGTTACAAAAAAGATAGTATTCATTTTTCCCATTAACGGAAACATATTTAAAATAAAACATGGATTCTTTCATGACACTTCCTTGACCCTATCATCACATCATGTACCTTTCCCTTGACCTATGAAAAACATTTCAAAAACATGGGATGAGCATTAAAAGCTCATTAAGGGATATAAAAGTACGAAATGAAAACATTAGTCCAGGTATGAAATCATACTTTACTCATAAAACATAAGAATTTTAACATACATCATCAAATAATGAATAAATCATAGAAATCATAAGACATAAAAGTAACTTGAGGAATTCATAACATTCTAACATAGGGAGTAACCCTCATGGGTACGTTTGGAATACCCATCACAGTATATTCCCTAAATCTCTTTGAAGAAACCTTAACGTTTAACTCCTTCATGTTACCCAATGCACTGGAGAGCTATATCGGAATCACCCTCCATTAGACTATCACAGAACCACTCGTCTTCATAACAATTCCCAAGAACCATAACATAATCATATCACATAAAACATGCATAAAGGAAACATAAAATTTCCACATTTCAATAAAAAGATATCAATAACACATTGAAATAATAAAAACATTATCAAAACCATTTTCAGTAAAAAAAATAAAATCTAATTATAACATTGTATTTATTTTTCATTAAAAAAGTTATGCCTTGTAGAGGAAGTTTAAACTCAAATAATGGTCACGGCGGCGGAGAAGTCACCATTGATGCATATATACGACAAAAAAACATTCCATTTGTTTTTTAGTAAAACGCTTCATATAAAATATATTCCTTTTGAATAACGTAAAAGTCAAAGGGATTTATACACCGTATAAAAGAAAGTTGTGTATAAAACATAGTATGCCTCCATGAAAGGAGATTGAGACGAAGTCCCTTACCTCATATCCGACTTGACTTGATCATTCTTTAATCTCCTGAATAATAAAAATGAGTTAATTTCTACTTGCTTAAGAATATTTTTCATGTTCATTATTCCTTTTATATCACTTATTACCATTTCATGAACACTATGTAATTATTTCAGTTAATAACGTTTGTTTTAACGATCATTCGTACTTGAGTCAAAAATAAACTCTTTATAATTACAAGTTGTTCATGTATAAATTATATCCAGAGTTATATTAATGATGTAGATATCATATATATCATATATATCCAGTATATTCATGCATTTATAATATTACATAACATTTAGAGGTAAGAAATGAAATGCAGCGTTCATGGAGACGGTAAGTCGTACGTACGCATGAACACTACTTTCATTTCAATTTCGTATATTATGGAATGGAATCATAATGGTATAAATGTATATTATAATTCCAGTATAATATCATATATAATATCATTAAATCCATCCTTTATAAATCCCACATATGGCATTAACGAATCAAATCACTTTGAGGGGGTGGTAGTCTGCACTTCCTAAAATGAATATATATCACGTTTACCCATAATAGAAACCATAAAGGTATGACATAAATTATAAATACAAAAGATTAAGGTAAACATAAACATATTATATATCACATATAATTATAGTGACATCTTAATGGCCACCTTTGAAGGTGTTATAAGAATATTGAACAATCATCGTTTCGTGAGGCAGAAATTTTCCATCCACGGAAATAGTATGCTCATTAACCATTAGATGTAGGTGTGTGTAAGTGTAGCTCGAATACATCTTTTAAAAACATCCTAGTATATTTAAGATACTCGTTTTGTTACAAATGAAATGAATAAAAAGAGTTTAGGGGGTTGGAGAAGAAAAATAAAACAAAAGAACACAAGTGAAGTCATTACCTTTAAATCAGGTAACTCCCTTTGGATTGAACCAAAAGGGGTTCTTGAAGCGCTTCTTGCCTAAGGTAAGGATTCTACGATGAGGAGAGGGATGTGGAGAGACAAAAAGAGCATGTCTTGGCCGAGCCAAAGGCTTTACAAGTGTGGGTAAGGAGGTAGAGGTGAGGGCCTTTTATAAGAGGAGAGGAGGGGCACTCTTGGAATGGTATAAAATGTTACTTTATTTTCAAATGAGTTTCGGATTTTAAAGGTCCCACATTGATGTATTTAGAGGATAAGGTGATAAGGGTTCGAAATATACTCATCAAATATGTCTTTTACAAGTGTAAGTCTTAGATATTACATTATCTTTTCATTTTATTTAAATCGTTCATTAATTAGGTAATCGTTGCATCATCATGATGTCATAAATATTTTAATTTATTTAATGTCTAAAAATTATAAACAAAATACTATGATGTAGGAAATATTTTTATCTTTCAAATGAATATGTATAGTACAATAGATCATTTATGTAGACAAAATTTAAAATGTTTTACTCATGTGCTACATTCTTTGTTATATTTAACTTTCTTTAAAAATAAAAAGATAAAAAGTCATTATCACACAAAAGTGATTCCATGGGGTCCCCAAGTTTGGCACAAGGAATCCCATGGTCGTACATGACACAACCAGTAGAATTAAGTCACATTTTGGGTTCACATTTTATTATTATGATATTATTTTATTATTTTTAACTACCCGATTACTAATTAATCAAGATAATTAAAGATAATTACCGTCATTACTATTCATAATGTCCAAAAACAAACGAGACATAATTGGATAATTTGGACCTTATGATTCCAAATATGGAATCCATTTTACCAAATTCCAAACATAGAAATTTCAATAATTAATTTAAAAATAATTCTCGTTGTCAAAACAAATAACTGGTTTTTTGAAACAATATCTATGAAATGTTTGGCACTTGTTTATGACCAATTACAAAGTGAAATTAATTATAATTACCACCATTGGATTAAATGGTAAAACTATTTTCTAATTAAACATTAAAACCAATTAAAAATATAATCTAACCATATAATTAAATTAGATGAAAAAGCAGTTTTTGATGTGAAATGCAGTATTTTTCACTATTCATTAAAAAAATGAACATGGTCAGAGAAATACCAAAAATTTATCCAAAGTAAATATTAATGTCCAAATCATAAAGAATTAGTTTATTTTGAAAAATATAGCTTATAAAATTTTAAAAAGATAGATTAAAAAATGGATCACCATCAAAAGGCATTAAAACAATCTTTTAGAAATATTAGTGTATTACATGCTTAAGATTGGATTTATTCTCATTTTAAGCCCCTAAAAACTATCTAATTAAAAAATATACATAGATAAAAATTTATTATTATTCATTAATTACTTGGGATGTTACATCTACCACATGATTTTCTTCTCTTTATACATGAGAAACCTCAAGGGAAATTAGTTCAGCAATCTTTGAAGATCCTATCCAAGCTGGGAGCATCCTCCATGGGACATTCCTGGACCGCTCTTTAAGGATCTGCACGGCAACAGAAGAGTTTTATTATATAAAAATCTTCCTCCAACCATAGCGAGTAGCATACCTTATTGCCTTAATCATAGCCCATAGCTCTGCCTCAAGAGCATGACCATTGCCAATGTAATGAAAGAGACATCCCTTTACAAAGCCTCGATAGGTCCTTAAGACACCACCACATCCAGCAGGTCTCGGAGCCCCAGAGGCTGCCCCATCCACATTCACCTTTATATAATCATTGATTGGGGGGATCCACCTAATATATTTCAGCACCTTAGGCTTCTTCTCCCGGCCACTTACACCAAGTGTTCTAAATAATAGGAAATCAGATATGTTGTTGTTCATATATCTATACTATTTCACCAAAGAAATATTAATGCTTCGGTGAATCTCCATTATCCCCTACTTGAAGGAGGGCCTTCTACCATTGAATACTATATTGTTACGAGCCTTCCAAATATAAGATATAACAGAAACCACAGCAACAATGAGCAAGGAGTGACCCTGCTCACTGTTTTCTTCATGCATGACAGAATTGAACAGGGTGCCAATAGAATTGAAGACCAATTGACAATGAAAATATATATTAAATACCTCCAGAACCAAGCAGCAAAGGAGCAGTTGATGAAAATATGATCAGTAGATTCATCCGCAGCAAGACAGAAAACACATACCGGGGCCGGATTCAAACCTTTTCTTTGAAGGGCAGATTGGATTGGCATCCTGCTTTTCCAGATACGCCATATAAGAAGAGAATCAGCTGGAAGGATGAAAGCCTTCCTCACCTACATCACCCAAGAAGGAGTTGGATATTCATTCCCACACTGCATGGCATAAGACAGTCGACTGTAGAATAAACCAGTCATTGCAGGTTCCCAAATCAGGGTGTCTTGATCCATATATTCTTAAACATATATTTCAATTTGAATATTTGTAGGAATTGCTGCTAGAGCTTGTGAATTTCCCTACAAATCAGATATAGTAGTGTTCCTCAAGGATATAGGGGTGATAGTTGTATATTCAATAGGACAGGATAACCATTATGTTGTCCAGCAATTCAGCTGGGAGCTGGCACAGACCATCCATTTCGAATGTGACATAAGATCAGTATAAGTGTTCCTGATTGATGCCCATATAGAGGATCTCAGATACACCTTCTGCCTCCTATGTAACCTATCAAAAAATATTTTAGAAAGAAGCTCCAAGGAAATGTCAGTACCAGCAAGGATTCTCCATGTAAATTTTTGGAGCAAAGCATCATTAAAAACCCTGACATCCTTGAATCTCATTCCAACATTTGAGAGAGGCTTGATACAGTCCATCCATTTAACAGTAACCAATTTCCGCTATTTTGTTGAACCAGTCCAAATAATGTTTCTGATCATGCTATCATGTTCCTTGATCAATGCAGCATGCCACTTGCAAAGTGAGAAGGACTGCATAAACATTGAGGTGATGACTAAGTTCAGAAGACAAATCCTACCAGCCTGAGAAATTGATTTCCCTTTCCAGCTGGCCAATTGATTAATGATTTTAAGAGAAATAACCTCCAAATAAGCACTCTTCACTCTTCCACAGAACATTGGCAGTCCAAGATAAAAATAGGGTAATGAACCCCTTTTAACACCAAGCCTACTGGCCACTCTGTTTAGCATTACAGTTTGCACTCCCTCACCAAAGACTACAAAGGATTTACTCCAGCTTATAACCTGACCTGAAACTTCCTCATAGTGATTGAAAATAGTCTTTATAGAGGTGATGGTTTTTCTATCTGCTTTAGAAAAGATAATAATACCATAAGTGTAAAATAAGTGAGAGGGAGTGAAGTAGTTCCTCCCATACACCATTCTCTGATAAATCCCAGAATTGGCAAGATCATGAAGGCAAATGCTCAAATAATCCTCAACCATGGAGAATATTAATCCAGATAAATGATCACCCTGCCTTACTCCCCTAGAGAATTGAAATAACCCCATCGGTGATCCATTGACCAATATGGATAGTCTATCACTTTCCAAAATGGCTTTAACCAAGCCAATAAATTTACCAGAAAAACCATGCATTTTCAAAATAGTGAAGATAAAGTCCCATCTGATAGTGTCAAAGGCCTTTGATATTTCCACCTTGAGTGCCATATTACCATTCCTGACCTTTGTTCTCATTATTTTGAAACATTTTGAGGCAGTAAAGAGACAATTCTGTATATTTCTTCCAGGAACAAATCCAAATTGATTAAAAAAGATGAGAGACCTAGCAATATCACCAAGTCTTGTTGCCATGATTTTGCTAATAACTTTGGGGATGGAGTTCCCAATGGAAACTGGTATGAAGTCCTTTATATCTATATAATATATTATCACCATTATAATTTTAAATTAAAATATTTAGGAGTTTCATTATTTAATTATTTAATCCTTTGGTAGTCATTTTTTTTAAACATTCTTGAAAAGATGCAATTTCACTTTGTCCCAATTTGATATTAGTTCACTATTATTACAATAAAAGTTTTTAAAATCATCCAAATGTGAAAATTAACTTTTTTATGGATTACATGATTTTGTGGATTAGATTAATCAAACTAGACCAATGTTTGGATCTAAGAAAAAGAGGCCTATAAAGTAAATACATTTTCAGTGAGACAGACTGGACCTACCAATAGTGATTCGTCAATAACTAAGGATTAAAACCTCCAATTGGGATGATTCCACATCAATTGGATAGTTAAATTTATATAACACCAATTTTATAGATTTCAAGACATGATTAGGTTATTGCATCATCCAAATATCCATCCTAATTTGATGGATAATGTCTGTTTTGAATAGTCACCTTGTCCCTTAGGCACTTGACTTATTTTTGTGCAAATTGTGATGTAATTGTGTATAAAATAAATACTAAAACTCATTGTAAGATGTTAATTTGTGTGAGTATAGGATTAGACGCATTGGTACATGCATTTTCAACACATATGGATTCATTCCTTTCCATATAGTTCTAAAACATTTATCACCACCTGGGGAGGAACGTGATGTAAATCCCAAGATTTGTGTTTGTATTATTTGATTGATCTTATAAATTCCATGATTTTGTGTGGTTATTAATCATAATATATTCTTATTTAATTGAGTTATAAACTAATTTTTATTAGTGAAGAAAATATTATTATGTTTTAGGGTACCCATTCATGTAATGTTTCACACACAATTCAAAACTTCTTCTTTCCCCTCTCAATTGTGGTGCTTGTGTCGTTCATGTTGTTATATTGAAATCTCACAAACACTAACATGTACATGTAAATTTATTTTATGTTATCACAATGAAATAATATACAAATTTGGACCATATGTGGAGTTCTTTTTATGTTTCCTTTGCAAGTTTCAGTTATGAATTCATACACAAATCACCCTCTCATTGGAGGTACTCGGTGAATCATTTTTTATTTCCAAAAAAACCTTAGAAGGTATATTAGAATTATATCAATAATAAATAATTCTAGGTGTTAAAACCTATGAATTAAATATCAGAGCCCTATCAATTGAAGTGGTGAAGGATAAGTGTCTCGAGATTTCCATGAGTTGGTCTTGCTTAATCAAATCTGTTAATTTTTTCTTTTGTATCACTTTCTAAAATATATTTTATGATGAAAAAAACTCATGTTTTCAAAAATCCCATTACCCTTTTATTTTTATAATAATTTTTTTTAAAAAAATTAATGATCTATATCCCTGTCGAGAGATTTCATATGGTTCGTACTATACTGTAGAAAATCTAGTAAAATCATATTCTAATTTGATGTGCTCAAAAATGTAATCATGCACTGACCATGATTCTACTAAATCGATTCCCCATGATGGTGTACCATATGATAACATATTCACCTCCTTGTATATAAGAGGCTGACTAATAGCACTAATATTCTATAGTGGAAATGTGAGGAGACTCTATGCTTATATCAAAAGGCACAATCAAAATTAAATAATCAAAAATCATACACAACAGGGTAATTAAAATGACTAAAAATATGAAAATTAGATGAGGGTATAAAAATGAAATATAGTAGGGGTAAGAAAAACTTTTTAATATATAAAAACAACTGACCACTAGTCTAGCTACATGAAATAAAAAACTACAAAATGGGTCATCAGCATCTCTGAGCCAAACCCATCCAGAGAGCTGAAACTATCAATGTTCTCCCACCCGACCACGAGAAAATAAATGTGTTCCTATAACCAAATCTATACCTATAATAAACATGTGAGAGATGCTCAGGTACCCATGTGCAGTGGATTGCTAAGCAGTGTGTGATTATAAATCTGTAGTTCTCTTCCAATGGTGTATAAAGAAAAAATCAATCTAAATAACAATGTACAAAGAAGTATGAATAAAACATAAACAATAAGTTAAATAAAACATCATTCATTATATAAAAATATTCAAATTAACCATATTTTCCCTCATTTTCAAGTGGTACCTATACCTATCAAACCTTCTTTGTCCCATACCGATCTTCTGAACCATTTATTATAAGGGTTATAGGTCTTTAAAAATGTATAATTAGTCTGAGTATATAATCGGGATTCATAAAATCATGTCTGATTGTCCCAACCATTTATTATAGGGGTCATAGGTTATCAAATACGGATCATCGGTTGAAGTATCTAACTAGGATTCGAAACAAAAATTATGACCATCTGAACTATAATGTAAAACTCCATGTCCCCAAACCATGATGTGGAATTCCATGTCCATAGTATTGGATTCAAGATCATTAGTCCATCCTCTGAAACATCAATGCACTGAGGCACCTAGAGAATCAATCTAGCATTTCCAATAGAGATCAGCATTATTCTAACATCCCACCAACCATATATAATATCAGTGGTTCCTATAATATTATTCCATCACTTAATTCATGGATGAGTAACAATATGTCTAATATCTTAAACAATTACATTATTAGTCAATTCCAATTTTCAAGGTTCAACATACAAAACCTTCTTAATGTATTTACATCAATGGTTCACCCCCATTCATTTATCAATATTCAATAACCATTATCAATTCATCCTTTACTAAGTTCTCAAGGGGACTTCAAAACCAAAAAATGCTTCATAAAAACCCTACCCTTTTCACATGTCATAAAAATACCAAACCATGAAACCTTGCTAAACATTTATTAAACCACCTTTTTAAAACATCTTCATTCTATTTGAAATCCTACTAATTCCCAAGGCATTAATTTTCAATCAAACCCATTAAAATATCCATTAGTTTTTTTTCACCCCAAAGGGAACCACACACTCATTTTAATCAATATTCTAAAACCAAATAAACCCCTTTCAAACCATTATTTAGTTAACACCCCTGTTCAAAACTACCTCCATTTTAAAAACAGTGTTTTCCCACATTGAAAAGAACAACTAAATCAAAATCCAACCCATGCCATTAATTATTTAAAAATCGATCATGGGATTTTTAAAAACTAAAAACTAAAGAATACCAATTTTCAAAGGTGGAACACCCCATGGGTGTTTGTAGGTATGGTCTTATAACACCATAGATCCAACGGTATCTGTGGAATATATAATGAAAAAAAGAAATCCTTAATCCATCAATATAACCTAAGAGGGAAGTCATGCCACATAAGTTATCTAAGAAACATACCTCATACACTTTAAAAAAATTATCACGACTATGTGTAAAGATCTTAAACCACTTACCTAATTAGAGAATCATTAAATAACATTTCCAAATCTTGATGACCTTTTCATGGTCTATGCCAAACTGGTTCAGTCTATTTGGAATCCAATTGATCTAGCCACAACTGTAAAAGCTCCAAACTAATTCAAATCATCAGAAATTAACTAATTATAACAATAATAATTAATTATTGTATTAAAATCAAACATGTAATATCACTATAAAACTCATCGGGATTACACCTCTAATAAAAACTTCAAGAAACCACCATAGTAGGACTGCAACAAACTCCCAACACTATTCATAGGAAAATCCCTAAGAAGGGATACCATTGTAACACATTAATAAAATAATTATTTTGAAAAAACCTATGAAAATTCACCCAAAACACATAAAATAAAGAAGTTTCATGAAATTATTTATGCATTCCATCTCAGGATCTCCTCTACCCAAACTGACCAAAATCCCCATCATCCTTGTATGATTCCTCCATACTCTAGTTAACATGGAATAAAATCACTAAACCCACACATTTAAAATTAAGAAAAACCATGTAAGGGTCCAATGGAATGAGGAGGAAGATAAATAACACTATAAACACAAAAAAAATGAATACACCCTAAATAAAATGGTGGAAGGAGGATAGTGGACTTGGGAATCCTCTAGTTTATGTGAAAAGAATGAGGGAGGAAGAGGGGTGGTTATAAATATCAAGGGGGTATTTTTTTCATTTACCCCATTTTAATGAAATTTTCGAAGCCACGTGATTTTTTCACATGATTTTTCAAATCATACAACAAAATTGTGGTGGATAATTTCGATGCCAAACCTCTCACATGGTTTTTCCACTAGGTTGTTCAAACAGTGCACCAACCGTGCACACCCCACTGTATATCATATGCAATTAGGCATAAAGTTTTTCTGAAACTATGTGTAGGCCATGAACACTATATGAGACTCCCATCATCCTAACATGGTTTCCCATTGAACCCCAAATAGTTTGTCCTTAACTACACAATAACCAATAAACACAACCATTATTCGTTCAAAATGAACTAAAAATGTCAGGATAATCATGGTGCCTCGTAGTTTTTCCAAAAATATGCACTCCAAATTGTGAACACTTTCCAAACAAACTTCACTACATCTAAAACATAACCTAAAACTTCTAATACTCATTTGAAAAATCGATCTCTCTATAGAGACTCATTAAAAATATCAAAACATCATATTGAGGCTTTCTAACTTTTCAATTGTAATTTAGAGACTTGATTCAAAATTAAAACCATATGATAATGAAAATTCAAATTCCTTCATAAATTTTTATTTTTCATGGGCACAAGATCTTATAACCTACCCCAAAAAAAATCTAATCTTCCATAAGAAGTCCCAGTTTTTATTCATATACACCTCACAACTGATGTCAGTCAAAATTTATATACAACAGACTCATTCTGTTTATAAATTTTGAAAACACATCCAATGTACAACCTCCAACTCAAGGAACTCAACCATCTAAAACATGATCCAAAACTCATATTCAAAACGAAAACCCTAGGATAGAACATACCAAAGTCCATCTAACCAAAAATATTTCCTAATCACTTATAATATCTAGGGTGATCCCCACCATAAGCCTCAACTTATCTTAAACAACATCCCATTCTTAGCACCACTTCCATTTGAAAATTCCAAAAGAACCTACAAATCACGTTCCAATAAGGTACCTACCATGGTTTCAAACATATTGATCCCTAACATTCCAATATATACAAATCACTATAGGTACAAATCCCCCTCATCAAAAACCAATCATAGCAGACACATACCCACTATCCATGCACAAACTAAAAATTTGACAATGTTTCCTCAAAAGACTAACTCAAACCCAAAATGAACCCATAATTTACAAAATGACATGTCAGATGTAGTTTTCAACCTCTTTCACCCACATGTTGTGCTTTCCTAAGTCTTATTATCCTTATTTGACTCATTCTAAAAGCACCCAACTCTTACTACTATCTTATTTCCCTCTCACTTGATCATAATTCCTTCACTCCTGAAGGGATTCCACAACCACCCAAAAACACTCATTGAATTACATACCCAACCGTTATGAGATTCCAAATTCAAATCATCTACTGACCTAAAACCATAGTTCTGTCCTATTTCACATATTTTATCTTCTAACAAAATCTCCTAAAATTACTTTTTTGTATCACTTCATGCACGAAGCCAACTATTGGATCAACCATCTTCCAAATCGTATTTCCATTTATCATTCCCTATGTAATTTAAGCATGAACATCAATGGTTAGTCACCAGCTTCACAATGCTACTATGACTGATCCATGTCTAATTCCACACACCTGTGTCTCTTCTAGCATTATGGTTGTGTCACCATGACTAATTCATAACTCCCCCCATAATAGTATAATTTTTATCTCCACACTCAAGAAACTAAATCCATCATGGCCCACATTCCATTCAACAACAACCCAATAATTGGACATATTTTTATGTCTCTCACTATTTAAACATAAAAAGAATCCATTATCACATCTCTTCCTCTTCTGAGAGTGGTACCCATGGTTTTATACAATATCCAATATATTATAAGGACATAATCATAGACAGATGTTAGTGATCCTATACTATACATATCCCCTTACACCACTCCATGAGAACCACCTTTGAAGAATCCCTCCATCAAACTATAAATGACATTAAGTTAGCTAAGAGCATAGACATTTCCCTCCAAAATTACTCAATAAAATTTCAATATATTGGGCATGATCATATCTAAAATGAGATTACAATAAGGTTTCATTAATGAATATAACCTCATATCATCCATTTATTATTTCAACTCTAACTTTAGGGACATGAAAACCCCATTAAATGGCTTTAAGAATCACTAATCATAAGTGTATCATCACATTCACACCGGTTCTCAGCCAACTCATGGAAGCTTTATCTACTCATGAACCTTAGTAATAAACTCTGATAACATCTAATCCATAAACCAAAATACATTGTTTTTTACAACAATATCATGTCTTTGAGGTCACATTACCACATAACCATTACATTCTACTGTGTAACCCAATAATAAAAATTATTTCAAAACTAACAAGTTACATCCCATGAAAACTTGGATCATAATCTCTATGAACTTGTTATTTCTCTATCACATGCATATTTATCCTAGAACCAAGCACCATGGTGCTCTCTAAAACCAAAATCAACTCACCAAACCCAAAATACATTTTTGATGCCTCGAACCCCATGTTTCATTCCAAAAATTTCACTATGACCATTTACACTATTATGGCCTTCCTGAAGAGGAATCTAGAGCAAACCAGGTAAGGCACCTAACATGTCATATTCTTAAAAAATAACATGCACTACCAAAAAATAACCACCACAAGTATTTTATATTTCAAAAAATCCAAACACATCCATGTTATTAAAACTAAAAATAAACACGCACTCATGGTCACCACTTGAGGAAAACTCACATAACGGAATACACATTTAATTGATCACCTCTTATGATTATGATCCAAATCATTTCCATTAGGAACATGTATACTACATAAACATTGTCCAAGCTAGGATATTGAATCATCCTTCCCCTCCAAGAACCAACCAATTGTCGGAATCACTATCACACAAGTTCTCTCTCTCAAAAATAGTAAGCATTCAATGTTCCTAAACCTCATACCACTAATCATGCACTCTAGTAAAAAAATCGGAAAACATCCACCCATTACTCATACACCCAATTTCAATTATAACTTGTCCAACCTCTATCATTGGTCATCCAAGAATTCCACACAACATTAAATCCCAAAACATGAGTTGTGTCAAGGAGGTTACTGGGCTTTCCAACCTATCCCCAATTTTAAAGTATCACAATAAGTTACTAGGAACCACTATAGAGACCCAATATTATCATACATAGATAATAAATCATTTCTTAGGAATATTCATTACATTACATAAACACATGACTATGGACCATAATCGTATAGCGTCTTTAGAAACATGGAAACAAATAAACTAGTGCATAGGTAAACTAAATCATCTACCACTATGATCTCCATAAATATCACCCTTTTTAGACATATCATACGTAATAAATTTATTTACAACCTAGGGTTTGGAATCAAAAAAAATGATGATTTCAGATTCTCTATAAGGGTAAAAAAGGTAGATATATAAGCATATCATGAACATAATGGTATGAGAACATGAGTATAAAATTTGAAAGTTGTTCCTTGTATCTCAATGACCATAATCTTGGGTCACGGAATAAATATTATAATCTAATAAGACATGAATCATAAGGGAATCATTAAACATGAGCCATGAAAGCATAAAATATTTACAATAAATCTATTTTTGGAACACACATAAGTATAGAAAATAATTTCTCTAATAGTCAAGGATCATTAAAAAGGATATCATAGTGGAATGGTTTCACTCGCCAAACCGTCATAGTAGTCAAGGATTTCTCCTAAGACCATCATAGCAGACAAAGTTCCCTACTAGACTAGGTTTACTCCTCATTTTAGTGTTTTTTATGACATGAGAAATAAATCATTACCCAATGCATTAGAGGGAGAAATATGTAATAACCCTGACATTTTAAATGAATTATTTTTTTAAATAAATGTGTGTTATATATTATAAAATATTATACACATAAATAATATAGAAAAACAAACAATATTTTTTCTCATTAATAAATGTCATTACATTAGTGAGCTATGAAACTGATGAAAATGTCAAACATTAAGACTAGACAAAAATATAAAATAGAAAATCTATAATTGGATAATATAGATCACCCCAACATAATAGAATCATTGCCCAAACATCCAAAATATTAGAAATGAAAAAAATATTAATAAACCAATCTACACCTTAGAAAATAAAAATATAACCATATAAAAATTATAGTGAATATTAATTGAAAGAATGAAGTGGTATTTATATGGATCAATGTGACCATTGTAAGAGGAATATGACCATTGTTCAATATACCCATTGGTCTATTTTACTATTTGGAACTATAAACATTGGTAATTTTTTGAGCACTATAATTTTTATTATAAGTAATAATGATAATAGATATTTGATAAACAAAATAGAAATGTTGTTCTTAGCCTATATTTTCATATTGATTGAAACTCATTTTTGAAAAATTGGGAGGGTGTAGCATCATAGGGGTTCACCATTAAAGAAAAACAATATAAACTTTAACATGTGATTATTTACTGAAATATCATATCAAATAAGTTCAGGTTATAGTAGATTACCACTTGGTCAATGTTAGTCGATCCACCCCATGAAACTACCACCATCACACACCTTACCATTAGAGGGTATGTGGGTGTAATAAGGGGTTATGTTTCTAGGCCTTAGTTTCTTAAAATGTAACTTTTTTTAAATAAAATTTTTGTTCTGTAAATTACTTCTTAATAATATTTTTTAATAAAATATATTTATATTTAATACCAATCTGGTAAGTTGATTGTTCGATACAAATAAAACATAATTATAATTTTTATAAAACATATACACTTTGAAAATAAACTCAGGAAATCATAATAAAAAAATTAAAATAATATTCTTTTAAAACACTCTTATTTGGGTATAAAATCTAAAATAATTATATAATGGGATATAAAAATTTTATAACTATTAGAAATTTGACTATCTCTTGAAAAAATATATTTTTCAATAAATAAGGATATTTATATATATATGTTAAAATTATTATATATAGAAAATTATTTCATAAAATAAATATTATATTTTAAATTTTTATTTCAATGTTATGTTAGGTTTAATTTTTTAGACTTTTTTGAAATACATTATTTTTTTTAGTGGATAGTAAAAATACAGTTTTGGGTTTTTAGTTTGTTTTATGAATTTATATTTATTTCATATTGATGTAATACTTAATTCACCATAATAAACGACCTAAAAGTTTTTATTTTATTTATTATATGTATTTGAATATCTTTTAATCACTTTCAAAACCTTTAAATCTATTTTTAAAGTCTAAAATGGAAAATTTGATTCTAAAAACATTATATTTTGTAAACTACACATTTTCATATCTAGATAAGTACTAGAAAATGGTGTTAGATTCTAGTAATTTTAATATCATAATCCAAGACTCAAATGTCCAAAACCATGGGTAATACAATTGTTTTTCATTTTCCAAAACCTATATTTTCAAGACCTATATTTTTAAATTATTAAACAATTCCTCCAATTTTTCTATAAGTACCCACCCATTTAACTATTCCCATTCACTTCCAATCAGTACTCCATGAAATTCTGGTCATTTTTCCTACAAAGGAGTACCCCAAGGTGACCGTAATTTTCTTACGCCCCATCTTCAAGGTTTAGGTGAAACCCTCCAAGGTAAGATACTTTTATTCATCTTCTCTTCAAATCAAGAACTAGTGTTTTGTATATATATTCTAAATGTTATGTTACTCTCTTTTATTATTATATTTTATCATAAAATTACTCCCAAATTATGTTTTATCAATGTGAGACCTTAGTTTTCTCTTATTTTACCCTTTTCTAAATCCATAATTAATTCCCATTATGCTACAAAATTCATTTCTGGAATTTCTCTTTTCTACATGAGAAATTAATATATTTTCAAAACCCAAAAAGTTTCTTTATACATGGTTATTCACATATATAATAATATAATTTATTTATTTAGTTATTTATATTTATGATACCCATATTCCTTTAATTTGGTTTAAAAATGATGTTATGGTCAAGCCTTTCAGAGCTTAATTATTCAATGCTTTTATATGAAACTAGTTCTTTATTATCCTTGGGTTATTGAAAAAAATATTTATTATGATCAATGTGTCTCACATGAAATTAATATATATGAATGATGTTCAATTATATCACTCCAAATCATTGGTTATATAGTTATTCTCTAGACATAACATGTTTTACGATACCTTGGTTAATAATATTGGTAATTTTGACTTATGACACGTTGGTTAAAAACCTTGGTGATATTATTATGAATGTCTTGTTTGAATGTTTTATCCACATTTACATGATAAGATTAATTCTATTTTAATTATGATATTCCTCATTTTCTCTTGTTCATGCCATAATATTATACCTTATGTTCTTATTGGTATGCCTCGTGATCACATTCTATATGTATCTCTAGATTATTTACTTACTGGGCTCATGCTCACCCATTTTCATTGATGTAAGTCTTCAGGATATGAAATATAGTAAATGTAACTTAGGATAAGCCCCTGAAGAATCTTTTCACCTAGATTAGACTAATGTTTTATGTTTTCATGTATTATGTTCTTAGTTTCTATGAATCTAAATATTAAAAGATCGTATGTTTGTTCCATGTACTAAAGAGTTTATGTGATAAAAAGGTGGGATTCCGTAATATAGGTCTCACCAGTATCTTAAAGAAATATTAATTTATGTGTGTTATAAGATCATAAAACATTCATAATATCATAACCAATGAGATTAAATGGGTTTCATAAACATTTATTTATATCATAACCTGTATAAAATTTACAGGTATTATAATCATTTAATCATTCCATCATAGAATAACCAAAGGAAAATGAAGTTTGTGTCATAATAATTTTATCAAGTTATAACCCAAGTAAGAGAAATGAGTTACATAAAAATAATTTCATCATAAAAATAAACCTTCTATATAAATAATATGAATGGTATACTTAGATCATATCCTTAGTATGGTCTAGGTAACATCAATGGATGTCATCTTAGATGGAAAATGATTTTTATCGATCATTTAAAATATTTACTATGGATAATATCTTTTACTATTTGGAATAAAAATTAACATAAAACATTTTGGAAATATTTTCCTTTTAAAAAAACCTTGAAAACTTAAAAATTAATATTTAAATAAAATAATGGTCATGATGATTTGATGTTTTGTTCATTATATACATGTTAAATCAAAGATTCCATTCAAATTTTCAGTAAAGGCTAAATGGTCATTGTTTGGAAAATACAATGAAGATTACATTCGAATATTTTTTAAAAATTCAAAAATGGGTAAAATTGAATTTTAAAAATAATATCATGATAATAAAACAATTTTAAAAAACATTTTAAGAAAACAAGATTTGTGAAGAAAGCTGAGTTCTAAATGAAGAGAGAAATAAAGTCAGATTTTATTAAAATCATTTTAACAATTATTTTAAATACCAAAGAGTGGAAAAATAGTAATATTACAAGTAAATATCATTAATAACTAGGTTAGAAAAAAGATTAATGAGTTTTTTGAGTGATTTATCATAATATGTTATCATTAGAAGCATAATCATAAATAATATTCATACATGATGATATTGTAACATAAAATAATTACCAATTTAGTAACTTTAAATTATATTAATCATAAATAAATAACCTAAAATTGGACTTAAAATATAATGAAAATATTTATATTTATGATATTACATTTAAAAGGGTCTTTATATACACATCATGAAATAATATAGGTTCATAACAGAATGAAAATCTCAAATAAAAAAAATTGAGACAAAACAAACCGTTACTACATCGGTAATATTTTTAATTGAAAGCCCCAATAAATAATAACATCAAAAGAAACTTTAAATTTCATTAAAGAAAGTATATTTTTGAACTAAAATGTCAAAGGGTTAGTATATACATCACACAAATTAAATGAGTGGTGAATTTGTATATGTCTCCCAGAAATAAAGGAGAGACAAGTAATTTTTTAGCCTAAGTATTGACATCATTATTACTTGTTCAAACCATCTGTATAATAAATATAAGATTATTATACATATATTAATAGAAAATATTTATATATATCATACTATATATTATTTTTTTATGAATTTTTCTTATCCATTTATTAACAATTCCATGTTAAAATTTCCTTTTGGGTAATAACTACTTTGTTTTTTTATATATTTTGATTTTTTATTTTTTGTACTATTAATTAAATAATGGTATCATAATATATAGAATTTTTACCAAGAAGTAAATATCATCTTTATTCAGTATATATGTATTTATCGTAATAAAAAAAATTAGTGATGGTAACTGAAATACACCTTTCATGGATATAGTAGGTCGTATGTATGCATAAATGTAGTTATCATTTTCATGTCAGAAGGAAATAAAAAAAATTAATGATATGTTTTAATTAAAAATAATAATGTCATATATATAACATTTTTTCTTTAAATCCAACCTTAATACCATTAATATATATTGTGAATGAACCACATCTCTTCACGAGGTGGTAGTCCATTGTACATGTGAGTGACATTATAGTATTCCCACAATATAGGGAGTATGAAGGTATGTGTGATATAATATTTCCAAAAAATAATAATATCATTAATATCATATAAAAATAATAAATCCATCATTATTTCAGCCTTGAAGGCTGGAAATATAAAAATTAATGACACCAATTCTTGATTTTATAGTCTATCATACACACAAAAAATGATTTCATAACTCATTTGATGAAATTAGAGATGCTTATACATCATTCCCATAACATAAAAAATTCTCATTATGTGGAATATAACTTGTTTATTATATCACCATGGTATAATAAGAATTTATGTTGTATACTCGGGTGATGTTATAGTATTCCGACAATATGGGTAGTAGGAAGGAATGTGTGATATAATATTTCTAGAAATAAAATAATATCATAAATATCATATAAAAATAATAAATCCATAATTACTTCTATGCTTGATATGTGGAAATGGAAAAATTAAGGACATCAATTCCTAATGCTATAGTCTTTCATACACAAGAATGATGATTTCATAACTAATTTGATGCAATTGGACATGGTTATACGTAATTTAAATAAAATAAAAACATATAATTGTATAGAATATAGCTTGTTTATTATATCATCATGGTATAATAATAATGTACGGAGGGGGAGTAAGAAATAAAACAAAAATTCTCATTGATGAACATTACCTCTTCTTTGGGTATCCTCCATAGTATTTCCCCAAAATCCTTCATAGGTTGAAAATATATCCAAAAAAGTCTTCTGCGATGGTATTAGGGAGGTTCATAATTCATTTGTTAGGTATTGTCGGATCCAAATTGGTTTTATGGTCCGAAGAAGAGAGAAGAATGTTTTTCCTTTTATTGGTGAGGTGAGTGGAATAATTATAATTTATTGAAAAATAATAATTACATTCATGGTTTTTTTAATTCACACAGCTCCAATAATGGCCTATTCAAGATACTATTAGTGATAAGTATGATATGTTTCCATTATAGTGTGTAAAAAAATATAACCTAGTGTTTTCTATTGCACATTTTTAACTTGATGTTTCATGTAATTCATTTTATCAAATAAATTTAATTTATTTGAAAAAAATAATTCCTAAAAACTCAGGGTGTTCCATTATACCCCCCTTAAAATTAATTCATTTCTCGAAAATCCTCGCTTTGATACAAAAAAAATTGTGGATACTTCTACCTCCTCATATCCTCAAGTTCACACAAATCTTCCTCAAACTAGTGGTTTCACCATAAATATTTTACCAGGTGACATGTATTGTTTCATAGAACATTCTGTGTAAGATCTAAAATCTCAATCGGTTGTTCCTCATAAGAAATATATTTATCCTGTTGTATGACCACTGATTTCAGTACATGTGATGTTTCATGAATGTACTTCCTTATAAGATAAACATGGAACATGTCATGGTCTTGAGAGAGGTTTCTTGGAAACAACAACTAATAGGCTACCATCCTGATATGATTAAGAAATTTATAGTAAAAAATATAGCTTTTCCTTAGTTTCCCATTTATCTTGAATCTAATAATATTCTTCTATATAAAAATTACTAGAAACACCTTATCACTAACTTCAAATTTTAGATCACACTGGTAATTTTTAGCATATCTTTTCTGAATTTTTTTTGAATGGATATAAATGTTGCCCTTTTTTCTTCATCTATCTCAGGTCCTAATAACATTCCTTCTCTAACTACATTCCAACACATTGTAGATCAACATTTCATTCTATAGTGGTATTCATAAGGATATATTTGAATTATTGAGTTAAATATATTGTAGTAAGAAAACTCAACTAGAGGAATGTGATTATACTAACCACCTTTTAAATCTAAATAATAAGATCTCAATATATACTCTAAGGTATTTATTATTCTCTTAGACTAACCATTTTTTAAAGGATGTTATGTAGTGATGAAACTCAACCTCATATAAAGATCGTGATTAAGACTTCACTAAAACATTGAGGTTAACCTCTGATCCCAGTCAGAAATAATGGAATGTTGTACCCCTTGAAACATTTCCACTTCATTAACGTATATCATAGAAAGATGGTCCAGAGAGAATTCTTCTCTAACAGTGATGAACTATGCTAAATCAGTAAGGATATTTACTAAAACCCATATATCATTATTACCTTTAGACATTTTTGGAGAGTCCAATGACAATATAGATGGTAATTTTTTCTCATTTACATTATGGTGGGGGTAATGGATGTAACATCCTCGTAGAATTTTTTTCATCCTTAAATTTCTAACATACCAAGAAATAAGAAATAAACTCCATGATATCTCTTTTCATTACATCTCACTATAAATACTATTTCAAATCTCCATAAATCATCATACTTCCAAAATGAATAAATAATTGTGAACTATAAGCTTCCTCAAACAACTCCATATTCTACTATGCTATGGAAAAAATGAATTCATGGTTCCTAAACCATATCATTCCATCATAATCAAAATTAAATTAAGAAACATTTATAACCCTTTTTATAGCTCTACAAATTTTTAATTTTCCACTTCAATTTTCACTTGGATAGATGGTTAAAAATCCAATTGATCAAGATATGATTCTCCTATTTCCTTTAGGATTTCCAAATCCAACAATTGAAAATACATAAATATTTAATCTTTTATAATCCTCTTCATGGATATGGGAGCATGATTCTTTCATCCCAAATCATATTCCACCTTGTTTTCTTCTCTATGAGGTAATGTATTGAGTAGTCATAATATTTAATCATATTTAACAATATTTTTTGTGCATATCAAAATTTGTATGAGTGAATATATAATTTAAATTTTTATGAATGGTATATATATAACAAATTACTCTATGAAGATACTTTCCCCATATATTTAATGAAAAAAATTTCTATATCTAACTCCAAATCATTAATGGGGTAATTTTTCCCATGAATATTCAGTTTCATGAGGTATAGGCTATAACTATCTCATTCAAAAAATAATGTTTCACAATCCCTTCTTGAAAGAATCAATATATATTTAAATATTTTCTCTGCTATTGGGTAGTGTAATTATAGTATCACTAAATAATATACTCTTCAGTTCCTTGAAATTTTCCACACATTCATCAATTTAGAGGAACTTGGATCCCTTCTTTGTAAGCTTGGTTAGAGGATAGTTAGTCATGATAAATTATATACAGAATTTCAAAAATATATAGCTAAACAAATAAAACTATGGATATGAATAATTATAGTTCTCTGTCCTAACATTTAACAGTCTTTGACTTTAATAGATCTACTAATATACCCTCTATTGAGATTATATGACCCAAAAATAAAAACTTTTTCTTCCAAAATTATCACATTGTAAATTTTTCATATAGTTTCTCCTTCCTCTGGGTCTTCAATAAAATTCTCAAGTTGACTCCATGAACATACTTTCTATTTGAATATATAAAAATATCATCTATAATGACTATCAAACACTGTTCAAGGTAATCTCTAAAGACTCTATTCATTAAACCTATGAATATAGTAGGGGAATTAGTATTGCTGAATGGAATAACAATATATTCATAGTTTTCATATCTTGTATATAATGTTGTCTTTTTATTTCCACCAACTTAGATTTCAATTGATGATATCTAAAATGAAGTTTAATCTTATAAAAGTATTAATATCCACATATTTGATCAAATAAGTCATCAATACAGGGAATATCATACTTTTTTTAATTATGATCTTGTTCAGCTCCCAACAATAAATCTAGATTCACATTGAACCATCATTCTTTTAAAAAATAGAACAGATAAACCCCAAGGTGACACACCTTTCAAAATTAATCCATTATCAAGTATTTCTCATAGATTCTTCTTCAATTCTTGCAACTCAATCAGGGATATTCTATAGGGAGTATTTAAAATTTTTGTGGCACCATTTATGAGTTCTATTGAAAACTAAACTTCATGTTTTGGTGTAAGTCTAGAAAATTATTTGTGAAATACATCAAAAAAATCCCACACAATAGGAATATCATTTATTTCATGTTTCTCCCCAACCATTTTATATAAATACCCATTATGAATGGGAATTAATTCACATTCAATGGATTTTATCTCCATAAATAGTTCTAACTTATCATCACATTGATAGATGGTCATTGCTTGGTCTGGGATATCAAATGTGACTTCCATTCCTTGAAATTTTATGTGATATTTAGGTATATAATGACAATAAATTCCTAATATAACATCAAATTCAGCTATAGGAAGAATGAAACGTTTTTAAGGAAGTAGATTCCCACCAAAATCAACATGATTGGAATCATTGAATTGAGATGTGATCATTGTACAATTAGGGGTTTCACTATTAATTCTATATCTAATTGTTTTTGTGGCATCTTGATAACCTTATAAAATTCCATAAATATGAAATAATGGGTAGATCTAGAGTCAAATAAGACACCAATTATTATAGAGTGGATAGTATTCATATTGTATCCTTATCATACCCCTCATCAAAAAAAAATTATTGCATGATATTTCCCTTTATATCATGACTTAATAGGTTGTTGGCATCGATCATCGTAATCATCCATTGTATTTGGTAATTGTTTATCATAGTTCTCATACTCTTTTCATTTGAATCACTAGATTTTGGTTGGTTCATTCTATAAATCTTTCTCTCTATTCGCATCCGTATCTAACTAATTCCTGTCAATTCGGCAATCAATCAATTGATGACCTTCCCATATACACATAAAACATTTACTAGTCCCCTTAAAAATATTTCCTCTATTATTATTCCCACACATTAAGAATAAAGTAAATCTCTTCTTCATCTCTCTATGGTTCTTATACTTTCCATTCAATTCCATTTTTATAATCTTATCAAAACCATGGGATTGACACGTAACTCCACCCACCATTTATACCAATATAATACATTGTAAAATCTCTTAATTTATACTAAAGTCACTTACTGATATATCCCATTAGACACTTGGTTATTTTCACTAAATAATCAGTAATCCTTACTTTTAGGTTTCCGGATAATAACAGATGTGTACCTCACAATTCTTGAAAAAATTTCATTCTAGGTACCAATAAATTTTTTATCCTTTTTATTTATCTCAAGGAATACCTTTCATGTCTTCATATGAATAATATATGGAAAGTTCATATTGAAAAATAATCTTTGGAGCTCATCCCAATCCAGGTATGAAATGTCATAATGTTTCCTCTTATTATTGATAAGATTAAATCATTTAACCACTTCACCATCCAAACTGTAGTAAACTGAAATGAATTTTTCATGTTCTGAACACTGGATAATGGAAGATATATTTTCATCAGTGTTGATCCACTGATTGAAAAATTATATATTAGAAAACCCACTAAAATATGGTTGAAATTACCTTATGAAGCAATAAATTTAATGTTATTTCCACTTTGTTTCATTTGTAAGCCCATCATGATTCATTGCTTGGTAATATTGTGTGAGAATAGTAAATAAGCTATATATTATAACCACCATAACATTTGGATTCTCAAGTGGAAAATTATTTCATTTTCTATCACACTCAGTAATAAAATGATTACTTCGGGTTCCATCCATTGACCGAACAAAAAAACATAGTGTAAGAAACAATATTCATAATGGGGAACCATATAATTAAGAAAAAATCACTTATTGGATTTCTAAATCATGAGACCATAATTAATATTTGCCACCATAGATTTATCCTTAGTCACTCATAGTCATAATATATTTAAACTTTTCATGATGGTTCATAAAAATTTTGTGAAATTCTATAGAATATCCCCTCAGAGTGTGTCAAACCAAGTGTGTAGCAAGGCCCATTGTCTTGCACTAGGTAATGATCAATCTAAGATCACTGCACCCTTTTCGATTTATTACCCCTAGATACCTATGTGCTAGAGACACATCAATTTTTAATATCCATACTTGTATGTAATTTCATGGAAACCACTTTCCATATCCTTTACCAAAATTCCATTTCATTTTCTAATAAATTAAATCATCATTATAATTATCCTTAGACATGTACATAGGGATCTCATTAAGGTTTTCTCATCCTAGTGTCCAATAATTAACTCAACCTACACTCTGATACCAATTATAGTGAACCAAGACTATCATACATAGTTAATAAATTATTTTTTATGAATATTCATTCATTACAGAAACACACACCCAGGGACCATGAAAATTTAGTGTCTTAGGAAGCTTGGAAACATAAAAAAATGTTCCATAGATATACAATATCATCTAAAATTATGATTTTTATAACTAAAACCCTTATTAGACATATCATATATAATACATTTCAACAAATCCTATGGAAAGTAATCATAAGAAAGGGTGACCTCAAATGCTCAGTAAGTATAAAAAATAAAGATACGTAAGTTGAGCATGGGCATAATGGTGTGCATAAATGAGCATAAAATTTGAAAACCATGTCTTGTAAATCAAAAATCATAATATTTATTCATTTAATAAGTATTTTTAGTTCCTAATACATGAATCATAATTGTATCAAATAAAATTATCCATGAGATCATATAATTTCCATACAATAATTATTTATGGCATACACATAAGCATAGAAACAAATTTCCATATTAATCAAGGATCATTTCCAAATCTATAATAGTGGGAGTTTTTCACTCCCCAAACCATCATTGAAGTTGATTTTCACTCACAATACCATCATAGTGTAAAAATTCCCTTACTAAAGTGGGTTCACTCCCCATTCCTGTAACACCCCAAGATTTCATAGTACGTTATTTCTTCAAAGTAATCTAATAACTTGCACTACACGCAACACCGAGTTCTAGCGCACCATGACTAACCTAAATAGTTGTTCAAAAGCGGTTATGAATAGTATTAACTGAATTTTGAATTTTATATAGTCCTTATATTTTTAAAATCCATATTATGAGTTTCTTAAATATAATGTAAGAACCAATTCATTTTTTTCAGATAAAAGAAGTATTTTTCAAAAAATGAAATTTGACCGCCTTTTAATGGAGAACCTTTTTTAAATCCAATATTTGAAACTTTTATATATTCAATTTGACAAAATAAAATTATCTTTTAGAATCAGGACATAAGAGTTTAGTTTTAATAAATTTTTGGTGTTTTCGGATAACTTTCATATTTTGGTGAATAGTGAAAAATACTATATTTTAACTAAAAACAACTTTTTTAATCAAAATAATTTATAGTGTTAATTTATAAATATAAACGGTTTTTAATTATATATAGATTATATTTTTTACTTTAATCTAATTCTGGTGATTTTAAGTAATTTTACTTTGAAATTGGACATAAATAAGTATCAATCTTTTGATAGTTAATATTTCGTAAAAATATGTTTTTTGGTTTCAACAACAAAAATTAATTTTAAATTAATAAATGAGATTTATAGGTTTTTAAATTGGAAAAATAGATTTTATTTTCTTATTAGGAGTATTGAAATTATCTTAGGGTGAATTTTTGGTACTTTTCTGATAACTTTCATATTTTGATGGATAGTGAAAATTACTAAATTTTAATTAAAAACAACTTTTTTAATTGAAATAATTAATAATGATAAATAATTAATTTTAGTGGTTTTAAAGTACAATTAGATTATATTTTTACAATTTAATCCAATTTTATTCATTGGACATAATTTCACATTTAAACTAGACATAAGCAAGTGTCAATCTTTTGATAGTTATTATCTCTTAAAAACATGCTTTTTGTTATGAGAACGGGAATTAATTTTAAATTAATTTCTAACTCTTCTATGTTTTGAATTTAGAAAAATGGATTCCATATTTAGAATCAGGAGGTCCAAATTGTGTAAATAGGTAAAAAAAAATTAGACATTTTGAATAATTACTTCGGTAAATATTTTATTTACCATGGTTAAAGGGTAAATCCGGTAAATAAGGGTAAAAAATAATATTATAATAAAATTAATTTACCCTAAAACATGTCCTAATCCTAATTTATGATACATTTACGACCATGGGCATTTTTTGGTCAATTTTGGGACCCCTTGGAGGCACTTGTAAGTGATAATGACACTTTATATTAATTAAGTTAAAGTAAATACAAAAATGACATAAGCATATATCTTTTAGTAAACCAATTTTCACATAGGGTTATGAATGTTATATATTAAAATATAAATATTAATTATAAATATAAAATTATTTCATAAATAACAGTATTTTATTTATAATATTTACACATTGAATAATTAAATTTATTTATGACACAATGATGATGCAGTATTTTCCTTATTAATGGATGAATCAAATAATTGGTATTATAAATGATAAAATATATATAATTTGAAAGTTTGGATTCCATAAACTAATATTATAGATTAATATGAAATTTTAGGATAGATAAAATGAATTTTTTCTGAATTAATAATGTTTTTAAGACTTTTAACAAAAATCAATTATTAAATGTGTCAAAATTGACATAAATGAGTTTTTAAAAAAACTAGTATATTATTAATTGATATAATATTCCTAAAAATCTAATGTTTGGAAAAATGACTTATATAATGATAGGGGTATCATTAATGAACCACTTTGGTTTTGATTGGATGTTTATAGTATGTTTATTAACCATATAATATAAAAATACAATGAGAAATGGTAAATGTCAGACTATTTAACTAAGAGTTAAATCTAAAAGATAAGGTTAATATATTGACCCAAACCTGTATAGAACCTATTGATTTAGTGATTTTAGACCCATACCCACCTTATAATTTAAATAATTTACTTTGTATCCATTATAAAACAGATATTATATAATTATAAAATAATATTTTTAGCTTTTCTTAAGGTTCCCCTCACTCCTTTTATAAAAAGGCACTCTCCTTTCTCCCTAATTCAATCCTTCAAAGCCTTTTTTCTCGGTCATCCCCTGCCAACATATCCTCTAAACTTCTCTCACTTCATCCTAGAGGCCTTAATTTAGTCATAAAGCAAACCTATAGAGCCCTTTTGATCAAATAAAAAGGAAGAACCTGATGAAGAGGTAAATATTTCATCACCTCTTTCAAGTTCCTTTCTTCTTCCACTTCTTTTTTCTTTGTTGTTTCCATTCTAAAATAATAACTTCAGTATAATATGATGTTATTATAAATATTTTACAAAAAAATTCATTATTCTATCCAAACATTTAATGACATGTCACCATACGTGCGTACGTACGACTTACCGACTCCACATCGTGGTGTAATTGTTATTCAATACATTATTATTTAGATGGATATAAAAATGATGTGTAACTAATTTAAATAATAAATATAATATGATAATGATTTTTTATATATGATATAACATCCAATTATATATTATTTTAATATCAAAAGAATGATATTTTCGCTTGTGCGTTCGTACGGATTACTGTCTCCACGAACGCGATGAGATTCATTCCCCATCATATCCATTCAAGACTAATTTTCATTTTATGATTAAAAATAATTTTTAAGGACTTGATATCATTATGGATATGAATAATTTACAGCCTATCCATAACAAACGTGGCTTCTGTAACAAAACATATACAATAAAACAGGTAAGTGAACACCCGAAATGACGATAATACAAAAATATTATTAACAAAGCAATATTAGAAGATCATATATGATGTCATATTTATGAATATGATTCTTTTATAATTTGATAACAATGATTTAAATATTATACAAGAGTTTAACTTACCCTAAACCAAGGAAAAGTACAAGGTAAGGTTTAATTTCACAATCTCTTTATTATCCGAGATTGTTTTTACATAAGTATCTGTTGGGACATATTTATCATCCACATTCATATTTCTTAAAAATGTATTTCAAAACATTCTTACTATTTAATATACTATGGGTTAAATTAATTTATACCCTTGTTTAACTTTTATAAGATGTTTATAAATGAGTGTTTCCATCAATTTCCAAACAAGGTCCTTTTTAAACTTTTCGACAAAATTAAGTTTACAATGTATTTTTTAACTTATATAGTGTGTGTGGCTATTTTCAGCCATTATAAAATCATCGGAGCTTCACTTACATGCTAATAAGAATATTTTCAAATTAAATTTTTTCTTTTATAATTATGTGACTTTTAAATGATTTCAAAAAAAGAGATATTTCTCTCAAATAGTTTTGATTTCATCTATGCCAACATCCTTTGATGGGTTTTCATCTTATTTGAAGTTGATTTATTGTGATAAAAAATTACATATTTTATTGAAGGTTTTGTGATATGTTTTATTGTGGATGTGTTATTTTTATACCATTCATGGTTTATGTAGAATGTATTGACATTTCATATGCTAATTTTAATATGAATGTTTATGTTATGTTTAAACCTGTTCACATGGGGAATGCATTGGACTTAGTATGTGACGGGTGGATCCCGCTATAGATACTCGATGCATCGGTAGGTATCATGAGACAAAATAGTGTCTTGGCACAAGGCCTTGACAAAATATTATTTTTAGTCTTGGAACAACGCCTTCAATATGTGGTTATGATAGTCTAGAATTATGTATTCCATCATTATGAATGCGGTTATTGATATTTCATGTGATTATTAGATTAGTAGCATATCCATGTGAATAAGTAAATTGAACTATTTCATTTTTTTCCATATTTTTCTAAAGTTCATTTTTAAAAAGGCTTTTTTTATAGTTATACATTACCTTAAAAGTTTACGCTTATTTATGAAAGTTTCTTCTATATTGTTACCCTTACTGAGAATCTAAGCTCACCCCTTTCTATGTTTTATTTTTCCCAGGATGTGAAGAAGTATTTTATGACTGAAATGAAGGGATAGTATGAGGGGATATGAGTGTGAACTATTGAGAATATGTTGTTGTAGTTTTTCACTTTATCATGTAATATAGGACTTATGAATGGATCTAGTGTTTCTAAGGCTACTAAACTAATCGGTCTTTCAACACTTAATCTTTTGTGATCATGAAAATGTTATATAATAATGCACCGACTCTGGGTAACTAGGATCGGGGTGTTACAATTCCCATCTTGTCTATCTCATGATATATAAAACATTACCCAATGCATTTGAGGGATATATAAGTCCCACACATCTAATAGTGAAAACTATATTTATGTGGGATAAAAGATCATAAAACATTCATCAAATCATAACCCATGAAATGAAATGGTTTTCATAAACATTTCATCAAATCATAACCTATTGAAAAGAGATAGATCTCATAATCATTTAATCATGTCATTATAGTATAACCCATAAGAAATTAATCGTGGTATAACCCGTGGAAGACAAATGGATTTCATAAAATTCATTCCAATATAAATATAAAACATTCATAGAAATAATAAAAATGGTATCCATGGATCATATCCACTTTATGTCATAGGTAACATCAATATATATTATCTTAGATGGAAAATGTTTTTGATCGGTCATCTATAACATTTATTAAGAAAAATATTTCATTTCCTCTTTGAAAAAATTATAAAACATAAAAAATCATGAAAATATTTTTAAATGAAGGTAACATTTAAAATATTATAATTTAATCTTTATATTAAATAGTGGTTATGATTATGGGAAGTTTTATTTATTCCATACATGTTAAAATAATTATTCCTTTCATAATTTCAGTAAAAGGCAAATGGGAATTGTTTGGAAAATGATATGAATATTCATTTCAAAAAATATTATAAAAATTCATACATTGGTATGAATATATTTTAGAATTAATAGGATAATAATAAAATATTTTTTAATACATTTTTAGAAAACATGGTTTTGTAACAAAACGAATTTTAAACCGAACGGAGAAACAAAATTATATTTTCTTAAAAACATTTTCTAAAATAATTTAAGTATCAAAGAGTGGGAAAATAGTGATATTAAAAGTAAATATCCCGAGTAACCAAAGGATAAAAAAATTCATGAGTTTATTATGATATGGATCAAAATATTTTATCATAAAAAATATAATCCTAAACAATCCTAACAAACGATGATATTGTAACATAAAATCATTACCACTTTGGAAACATTGAGTTTTAATCCCAATTAGGGGATAAAATAAAATGGAGCTTAAAATAGTTAGAATAAATAAATTATTTATATTATATTTAAAATGAGCTCTATATACACCTATTTAATGAATATATATTCATAACATAACATACCTCTCAATGAAGGAAAATTGAGGCAAAAATCCCTTACCACTTTAGTAATATTTTGAATCGTAATCTCCAATAAATAATAATAAAAAATGAAACATTAAATATCCTAAAAGGAATTACATTCAAGTTATAACATGTAAAATTTTCATTATATACACCATTCAAACGAAATGAGTTTTGAATTTTCATGTCTCTCGTAAATAAAAGTGACTAGAAATATCTTACCTTGTCACGAACCGAATCTGGTCTACATCAAAACCGGCACAAAACCCAGCCTGTGGCAAGGCCCAAATGGTATTACCAATCCCCATGGGCTGGAACAAGAGACCGGGTATCATAAAATGAAATTTGGGATTGATTTACCCGATTTTATAAACATAAAAGAACAAACAAATCTAATATAAAAAATCTGGATTTTTCAAATGAAACCATCTTATAAAAAATATTGAATTGAATTAAATAATTGAAAACAATACTCAATGACTAAAAAAGGAATAAAACACAAATTAAAGCCCACAAACCATCCTCATGGAATGATGCACCACCCTCAAGACATCTCCACAAGACAGCACCACGAAGGACCGCTAGAAACCTGAACCATTGGCATAAAAGTTGTACCCAAACCTATGATAAAAAAATAACCAATTCTACTTGCACCAAAAGGTGTAAGTAGGGTGTAAGAAAAATCCCATTATGATTCCACCACTAATATATTACATGAGATAATAATTTAAAGACAAAAATTTTGCATGTTTTCATAAACATGAAATGTTATAAGAATTTTAAAAAAGATGCAACTTTAAATAAAAACAGTTTTCAAGTGGGCTACATTAAGGAATCAACTCTTTTAAATAGAATTCAAAAGATACTGAATTTTTTATACAAACATACCATATTCAAATGGTATTAATAAATTACCTAATGAGCATAATCAATAGGAAAATAACCCCTATGTAGTAGCTCGTTGTGGGTCTTTGGTACCTCGTATCTCGATGAAAGTAACCATCACAATATTTGTTCTCAAACACACGAGCCACTAGTCAAGAGCATACCCAAAACCTAGTGTTTACCCAAAATCGTCATCATAATCATCATCATATTTTATTTAGTTTTTTCATTATCAAACATGCTATGTAAAAATTGGGAAAACCCCATGGGATCACTAGCGTACTAGTACACGTCCTCCCACCTAGATACCCAAGTTTTCCTCTTGTGCAAAAATAAGTTCAAAAAGCCATGATATATAATTTTCACATGAAAATTCCCTTTCCACATCACACACCCACCAAATATCCACACACACAAGTCACAAAATAATCTTTTCTTAAACAAAATTTATTTTTCACATCACACTCACACAAAACAGCCCACAAACATGTTTCGTGCCTTTCTGGCAATTTGATCAAACATTTTAGAAATTTATAAAACATTATAAAAAATATTGAAATCGTAAATCACCACATTACCTTTCAAAAACCCATCTTAGTTGAACACACTCACGAAAATATAACATGTACATCCTTTTCCCACTTTCTTTACCTCAATAAATCATTTACAATTTTCATAAAACAATCTCAAGGTGTATAACCATATTTCTCACAGAAAACCCATTTCAAAACCTTCTTTCAAGGTAAAAATCAATCCAATACAAATAGAAAACAAAATTTTAATCCCTATAAATATTTATTAAACTACTCTCAAGTGTTATAAAATTACCTCAAAAAATACCACAAAAGATACACAGGAAAAACACTCATTTTGAAAAAAATAAAACTTAGAAACTAAAAACATAATCAATACTACCAAAAATGGTTTTCGAACCGAACGTAATGTAATAAGAACATGATAAAAATAAAATTAATCAAATCTAACTCGTCTTAGGATGCTTAAACATGGAACCACCTACCATTTGTGCCAAAAACTCCAAACTATTGTGTGAAACATTAATCACACCACCACCACACCACAAGGAAGTAAAATCAAGACCTAATATACAAGAGTTAAGAAAAAAGAAAAAAAATAAAACCATAGGTATGATACATAGCTAATGTACAATTTATAACCTTAATAAAAGTGGAAGAAACCCAAAGAAAATGGGAGGAACATGAGAGGAAACTCACTTAATTGAGATATCTTGAATATAACTTCCCAAATTTACCAGTAGATGAATTTCAAAACAAGACAAAAAAATAAAGTTAAGTTTGAATAAGGCTGATTAGGTCATGTGAGAACAGAAATTGAGGGAAAATAGTAAAAATTAAATGTTTTATGAAACAAACAATTTACCTATTCAAATTTGGACTATTTGAGAAATCTGGAGACGTTTTTTCCTAATTCGCAATGAATATGAGATCCAAAAAGGGGGAGGAGAGAATGGGAGCGCGCATTAGATAAGTGGTCTTAGGTGAGAGTTGTAATCACTGAAAAACCATAAAAATGTAATGATATTTTATATAATTAAACAAAACTTAAAGAAGGAAATTGGATTTCAGGATGGCCCAACACCTTAATAAAAAATCAAAATCCATCATTATTATGGATTCCTATAGGGTTCAAATAGAAATTTCAGTTTTAATATACTAGTTGATTCCAATTAGGATGTGGAATGAATTTAAAATGGTGAAAAATGAAGGATTTATAAAAGAAACAAAATTTATTTTTAAATCTGGAAATGGGCTCACGGTTTGGCCTAAATTTGAAAACCCACCATTTCCACCAAAATGAATAAGAAACCCCTAAAAAGAAAGAATATAAATTAAATGAAAAATAACTTTAAAATAATTCATGGGTGTGAAAATTATCCCCACAATAAATATTTACACCCCTAGAAAGACACAGCATGTCCAAAAGCAAAAAACCAAACCCAACTGATAGACCAAAATGTTCTCTTTTTCCAAACTTCATCCCCAAAGGCCAAAACACCCCTAGCGATCAATTACAGGAGTAATAGTCTCACAAAAAAAACATACACCTATTTACTAAAATAATCAATCACATACATACTTTATCCCAAAATAAAACTCCTCAAACACAATCCAAACAACACTCAAGCAATTTACCCAAATGAACAATAACAACGTACAAGTTTACACTAACTTTTGTTTAACCGAACCATTGGGAGCTTTCCAATCCCAACCTTATCAGAAGGAAGATATAGATATTTAGATAGCTTCGAAAGAGACTACCTATTGCCCAGCCAGGACCAAGGACCAATCTGAATTTCTATTACGGGGAGACATAAATGGGCTCCCCACCATAAGAGATAACATATTTTTTTTCCAAAGACAGAATCATGACACTAATAGGGGGAGGCCCGAACGAAATCCCTGGTATAAGGGTTATAACTCCATTAGATATTTCCAAAATAACATAAATAAAACTCATAGAGGGTCTCCCCACCATAAGAATAGTCCTTCTTAACTGACCAGCCTGGGCCGACAAAGAAAGACCCCCAAATTTAATTAATTGGTACAACCACACGGTTAGTCTGTATGGTTTTGGAAATAGTGTGCTAACCATGGGGATCATTCTATATATATTGTTTTAGGGGGAAAGGTTACTACTAACCCTGTGCTAAACCTAACAAGAAAAATTTGAAACCTTTCTCCAAATACTCAATGGAAACCAATGGGGGTAGGAATGACTTTGGGCGATAACATGGACACGAGGTCATCCCACCTCTTTCCATAAAACGGAAACAACTTAAGAAAGATGAAGACACAAAAGTTTTAAACTAATTCCATCTTTCATACTATGGAGAGTACATTGTACAAGGGTTTTAACAACCCTAGTATTTCCCCTGACTATGCGCCAGATTCTTTCTGGGACCTATGGCTGGAGCTCAAATGATTTAAGCATCTTCGGCCTCACAGTTAGGCATTGGAAACCCCTAATAGAATTTCATCTTTCGGTTCTACAAAAAACTACAATGCAATCCTAGATGGGTTCACCAAGACATAACACACTCCAAAATACACTTTACCAAAACCTATCATTTTACTGAAACAAGGGCTTAGAAGCAGCACACACATCACCCCTTGTTTCTTTGGATGAGAAAGAGAAAGATGAAAGGATATATAAAAAACCTTCCTCTAAAGAATTTTTTTTCAAGATTTCTAGAAAGAAGACACAATTCTAACAAAAAAAAGACTCATAAAATATTATACAACTTCATCTTTATAGTCAAACGATAACATGAAATCACAAGGCATCACTGAACAAAACCATTGTGATGATAGAAAAAATACAAGGAGAGGGACCTTATGAAACGTCCCCAAAAATCACACAATTCTATAAAGTGGTCGTAATAGCCTCTCATGACCAGATTTCCAACACTATTGGTTTAACATGAACCCCTACTTAGAAGAGACTACGAAGGATATAGAGGCCCTCCTAGACACTATCTACACTAACAACCCCAGACTAATTCCACCTTCGATGAATCAGGTAACTTAATAAACTAAGGTCTCATTCAAGATTCCACAAGAACTCTACAACTACAATAGGATCCACAAAATGAAGAAAGAAAATAGTATAAACTCAATCTTCAAATATTGAGAAAATATTCCTTATATTGATCAACTGTAGGATCTTCCAACAGTGAAACAATTTGGGATACACTCCAGTCGTGCATTAACCCTTAGTGGGGGAGTACCTTACCAAACGAGCAAACCTAAGGACCTAGCCAAGCTATTATATTGGTCAAAACATTCCAAAAACCAGAACCAAATAGATGAGGGAAACCACCATAAAGGAATCCAAAAATATTTCTCACAAAGAGACCACTAACCAGTCCTTCAACCCAACTTACCAATGAAACACAAACCCAAAACACCATTCAAACAAGAGGGGTTCTTGGACTCCAAAAATCCCACAAAAAACATTTCCAAATACACATAAGACACACCATCCCAAATTAGTCATCATGACATTATATTTTTCTTTAAAATCATCTCTTTGAAAATAAACGGTTCAGCGGTTAGCATATCCACCAATGGTACCCCATGGGCCTCACACATGCTTGTTTCCGTGCCACACCAGGAACCCTCCACATATCCATCCTGGCACTCATCCAGTCATTCCAATAACCATCCATCATCCCATATAACACCATGCATGTGGTCTCTCACAGAAATACCAAATGTTAAAACAAATTCCAATTTTCAAAAAGAAAACAGTCAACCAATACCATATTTTCATAAAGACCACTGACCATGAAATAAAACCCTATTTATCACTTAAAAAAAATTCACAAAGGCACAATAATTCAAATTAATACTCTCTTTCAATCTATTTACATAAATTTCAAAACAACTCAACCACTTTCAAAACACTTATAGTTTTATTATAAACACCTTTTGATCAGCACCCATTCAATGGAAAACTCATCTCTTCTTATTTAAAACAAGGTTCCAATGATTCATAATACTTTTCAAAATATCACCAATCATTCAGTAAAAACACACTTTCAATTCATGTAAATTATTTCCAAAACATTTCAGCCCATTACGAAACACATCTAATTTCATAACAAACTACATCTCATAAATCCCTATTATGTTGGGAACTCAACTCTTCTCATTTCAATACAAGATTCCAAAATTTCATAAAATTTTTAAAAGGATCTATAGTTACCAAATCAAAGTCCATTTCCAAACTCCATACATGACCTCCAAAACATTCCATCCCATTAAAAACCCTTTATTGTTTAAAAAAACTCTATTGGGAACATTTTTTTAAAACCAACTTTATTATAGTTCCTATGTTTAAAAGAGGTGTAAACACATCATTTTCCATTTTAAAAAATCTGAAAATTCATTTCTACCATTTCACTTATCAAAAAATTTCCTATTTCTTAGAAAATAATTTCACAAAAAAATTACACTTCTTAAAACAAAGTCATTTCTACATTAAAACCAAACTTCAAAGATTCTAAAACTAAAGGTCACAAGACAATATGAGAGGAAACTAGTTTCGGTGGGTGACTTGGACATATGGTTAGTGGACATATTCCAATCACTTCACCATCATGAAGAGTGTTCTATGAAAATATACCCATCTCCATATGGCTTTCCAGGCCAAGAGAGCTCATTGAGACCATTAGCCCAACTCTCTTTTCATTTCTCCAAATCATCATAAAAACAAGAAAACCAAAGGACACAGATAAATCACAACTTCCCTTAGAGACTTGAATCCCATCATGAGGTGTGCTTTCAAGGAAAACTACCCATAACTGGTATTTCAAGTCCCGACAGTCCTAGTTATATAATATCCTAACTCTTCCCCAAATAACATGACCCCAAGAGTGAACCAAAACCTCCTCTGATACCATTTTTCATCAACCGAATCTGATTGCCATCAAAACTGACACCAAACCCATCCCTTGACAAGGCCTAGGGGGCGTTCGTTATCCCCACAGGATGTCATAAGTTCCCATATATCATAAAATGAAATTGGATAATGATTTACCTGAGTTTATTAACATAAAACAACAAAAAATACAATATAACAAATCAATATTTTTCAAATGAAACCATCTTATAAAAAAATTTAAATTGAATTAAACAATTGAAAACAATACTCAAAGACTAGAAAAAGTAAAAAACCCAAAGTATATCCCAGGAACCATAATCATGGAATGTGGAACCACCCATAATACATCTCTACAAGACAGCTCAACGAAGGGCCGCTGGAAACCCAATTTATTGGCACAAAATTTGTACCCAAACCTGCGACAAAAAATAACCATGTCTACATATACCCAAATTTGTAAGTAGGGTGTGAGCCAAATACCAGTAGGATAACACCACTAATAGATTCCATATGATAAACATTCAAATATTAAAATCTTCCAAGTTATTATAAATATGAAATGCTAATAATAATTTTTAAGAGATGTAACTTTCAATAAAGGCAGTTTTCATGTCGGATACTTTAAAGAATCACAAATTTTAAATAGAATGCCAAAACTACTGAATTTTCCAGAAAAATATAGCATATTCTGATGTAAATCATAAAGTATCAAATGATAAAAAGAAACGATAAAATAACCCATAGTCACTAGCTCGTTGTGGGTCCCAGGTACCTCGTCTCTCGGTGAAAGTAACGATCATAATATTTGTTCTCATGCACAAGATCCACTAGTAGGGAGCATACACATAACCTAGTGGTTCCCCAAAATCATCATCAAAATCATCATCATAGTTTAGTTATTGTTTTCATCATCAAACTTGCTACGTGAAACTGGGGCCAAACCCCACGGGATCACTAGCATACTAGTACACATCCACCCACCTAGATATCTGGGTTTCCCTCTTGTGCTCAAACAAGTTCAACAATCCATGAAATATAATTTTCACATGAAAATACCACTTCCATGTCACACATCCACCAAAAACACCACACAAATGTGACATAATACTTCTTTCACAAAGAAAATTCATTTTTCACATCATACTCACACAAAACATCCCACAAACCTTTTTCACGCCTTTCTTGAAATTTGATGAAACATTTAAGAAATTTTATAAAATATTCTAAAACTGTTTGAAATCTTAAATCACTAATTTACCTTTCAAAATCCCATCTTAGGTGAACACACTCACCAAAATAGTACATGTAAAATCTTTTCCCACATTGTTTAACTCAAAAAATAATTTACAATTTTCATAAAATAATCTCAAGGGGTATAACCATGTTTTACACACAAAACCCATTTCAAAACCCTCTTTCCAGGAAAAAATCACACAAATACCAATAAAAAATAGAATTTTAATCCCAATAAACATTTATTAAATCACTCTCAAGTGCTATAAAATTACCTTGAAAAATACCACAAATTATACACATAAAATACACATATTTTCAAACAAATATTCTACTTTGAAAATAAATGCATAATCAATACTAAAAAATGGTTTCTTCACCAAAAGAATGTAAGAATAAATTTCTAAAAATATAAATGAATCAAATCTAACTCATCCTAGGATGTTTACACATGGAACCACTTACTACTTCTTCCAAATACATTAAACCATTGTGCGATGAATCAATTGCATCACCGCTGCACCACAAAGAAGTTAAATCAAGACCTAATCCAGAGGATTTAATCAAAAAGACTCAAAATAATACCCTAGGTATAAAACCTAGCTTCTGGAAAATCTAGAACCTCTAGAAAAGTGGACAAAACCCTAAGAATATGTGATGAACATGAGAGAAAACTCACTTAATTGAGATATCATGAATAAAACTCCCCAAATACACCAGTAGATGAATTTCAAAATATCCAAAAAATAAATTGAGGTTATAATAGGGCTTCGTAGGTTATGTGATAACTAGAATGGAGTAAAAAGAGTAAAAATTAAATGATTTATGAAAGAAACAATTTACCTCTTCAAATCTGGATGATTTGAGAAATTTACATAAGTTTCTCCCTAATTCGCAATGAATATGATCTCCAAAGAGGAGGAGGAGAGAATGGGAGCATGGCTTGGGTACGTGGTCTCTTGTGAGAGTTGGAATCACGGAAAACCCATATAAATTAAATGATATATTAAAGAATTAAAACAAATAAAATAGAAAAATGGTATTTTGGGCTGGCCCAACATCTTAATAAAAAACCTCAATCCATCATTATTATGTATTCTTATGTGGTCCAAATTAATATGGTGGTTTTAATATACTAGGGGATGCCAATTGGGATGTTGAATGGATGTAAAATGTTGAAAAATGAATGAGTTTAAAAAAAATTATTTTTAAATCAGGAAATGGGCTCACAGTTTGGACCAAATTTTGAAAACCCCCCATTTCCACCAAAATGCTTGGGAAACTCCTAAAACATCATGAATGGAAATTAAATGAAAAATACCTTTAAAAAAAGCCATAGATGTGACATACCTTAAGTCTTGACTTCCACCGTACATGTTAAAACCTCTTGTATAATAAATATATGTCAATTATAAATCTTTTAAATGAAGATATTTATAAATATCATAGCATATATTATTTTCTTATACCCTTTAACTGCCTATTTATTAACAATTCCATGTTAAAGTTACATTTTGAGTAATGATTGATTTGTTTTTTGTATATGTTTTAAATTGTTATTTTTTCCTCTAACATCAATAATTGTATCATGATCTCCAAAATGTATAAAATTACTTAAATAAAATATATATTTAGTCTATATGTATTTAGAGTAATTCATAAAATTTAGTGATAGAAATAGAAATACATTGTTCATAGAGATGGTTGGTTGTACATACACATGAATATTGTTTCAATTTTTATGTCATATTGAAATAAAGAAACATAAATGATATATTATCACTAAAGAATAGTTTTTATAACATTTATATCACATATTTTAATTAAATTGATCTTTAATACCTTCCATGTATGGCGTGAATGGGTCACATCACTTCGTGGGGCTATTGTCAGTTGTACACATAAGCGAATTTATCATATTCCCGCAACATAGAGAGTATGAATTTATTTGTGGTATAATAATTAAAAAAGTATAATAATAACATAAATATTATATATAAATAATAAATCCATAATTATTTCCATTTATGAGAGGTGTCAATGTAAAAACGAATTACATTGGTTCCTGAGGCTGTAGTTCGGCGTACACATGAAAAATAATTTTGTAACCCATTTGATGGAAGTAGAGATATATGTACATAAAACTATAAAATAACTAAATCTATGTATATATAAGATAATATGGTTATTGTATCATTATGGTATAATAATAATTGATGGAGGTTTAGGAATAAATAAGACAAAAAAGCTCATTGATGAGTGTCACCTCTTCTGTAGGGAACATGAGCCTTATCCCAGTTGGTGAGGTATCCTTACGTGAATCCACGAGACCCAGGTTCGAAACTAGGCGGATGTATATTTCAAGGTTACTATAGCAGTATTATAGCAGGTACTGTAGGAGGTATTGTTTGGTATTGTAGCAGTAGGAACTATTCACCTTAGGCCACCAGTTTGGGTTTGGAGTCTTTAAGGCCTTCAACCCATCCATGACTTCAAGTCAGTAGGGATTTAGGGCCACATTTAAGGCCTTCAGGCCAGGTCAAGTCCTTCCAGCCACATGCAGTTTCCCCAGACCAACTCTACAAAAAAAGGAGTAGTCTCGGTGGAGGATTCAAAGTAGGTGCAATCACCAAAGCAGAACCAATGGATTTAAAATAATGATTGGGTATGTCTATGGCATAGGGACCAGCTTATTATTACATAGAAAGCTTAACCAGATGGCCATATGAAGGTGGAGATCCACCATCATGATGTAGATGCTAGGGAGTTGCATTTCCTTATAGTTATAGTCTGGATAAAATCCCTAAGACCTTCGGGTCATGTAATGTCTCTTAATCTTATTCTCTATTTAATCACTAAGCCTACCAGCCTTACAAGGGTTCCCCCTCATCCCTTGAAGGGGGGGTTATCAAAAATCCATAAACATGAAGTCCTTCTGGCCATTCGGGACTCTTTTTAAGGTATCCTCCTTGGGTTTGCACCAAAAGCCTTCATATATTGGATTTCTATTTGAAATAATGATTCAAGGATGAGAGGAGGTAATTTAGGAAGTTAATTGTGAAAATATTTTAAAAACAAGTGGTTTGAAAGTGTTAAGAATATAGGATAAGAGGGGGCCTTTTATAATTTATATAAGTGGAACACTTTTAATTTATTTGAATGAAATAATTTCACTGACATTTTTTGATGTCACAAGGATCCAATAATGTAAATTTCTCATTAATATATGTTATAAGTCGAAATATTTCCATAAAATGGTTTTTGGAAAAAAAAATATCTACTTTCAACACATAACTTTTTATTTTTATTCCTCAGTAAAACTATTTTTACTTTAACCACATTAAATAACATTTATAGTTTTTACAATTGATTTGGGTAAAAATTTAATTTGAACTTATTTGATAATATAAATTATGATAATTCTTAATATGGAATCGTTTTTCCAAATTCTATTTATAGTAGTTGAAATTTTTTATTTAAAAAAAAATCTTTGAGTCACGATGAGGAAGTAGGTTTTTAAAAAGAAAATTATTAAAAAATTACAAATGTTTTATATCATAATTCAATATGAAATTTATACTAATGATATAAATTGGATTCATAGATGTATAATTTAAATTATTTTACCTCAAAGATTTTAAAATATAATTTAAATTTATAAATAAATGAAATGAAAAAATGTATTTCAATTAAAATTCTGTATTTTTCACTATTCATTAAAAATGAAACTTTTCAAAAAAATCATAAAAAATCTCCACAAGATATTTTTTACATGATGATTTAAAAAATGAAAATTGTTTTTTAATTTTATTTTATAATATTGTGAAAAATTATTATTATTATTTTGAAAAAATATTATTTTAGAAACATATATGATTTACTGAAAATTAAGTAATTTTTTATCAATATGATTTCATTATAAAAAAATAATTATATAAAATATTTATAAAGTATTTATATATATTCATATATATATATATATTTATTTATTTAATGACTGTTATAATGGTAATGTTTAAATAACTATATTAATAATATATCACGGTTTTATTAAAACTTAGTGTCGTGTGTAATGCAAGCTAACCTAGTGATGCATGTAGTGCAAACATAACTTGAACTTTCATGTAATGAAGGCAATCAAATAAATTTTATTTATTCAAAGAAAACTAATTCATAAAATCTTGGTGTGTTAGACCAACCACCAAAGACTATGCCAACTCATAAAAGCCCACAAATTATGAGGCATCAAACTGACTCCCGTCCAAATGTCATGTGATATCAACATGTAAAAAACATCTTGAGGGCCTCATATATAAACGGCGTCACAAGCCAAACCAATATCCCATAACTAGGGTACCCAAACTCCTTGATTATCTTCACATTATACAACTCCCTAGAGGACCAAGTAGCATATCATCACACATATAAAATTATATGAATCTGGAAAAAACCACCATCAATTAGGGTATCCATTCTCTCCAATAATCTTCACATCAGACCACTCACTGGATGACCCATACATACTACCAACCTCACAAAAAAATCATGCATAAGGGTCCAACTATTACACAGTTTTACCACACTAACTACCCATTATCACTACACCTACAATGTATGAGGACCACACCAACATCCTCATTATTTAGCATCTCTCCGTAGATCAATATAACATGATAACTAAAGGAAATGCATAAAATCACACAGTATAAGTCCTATAATTAGTTTATCCTACAAACCTAAAATGATGCAAGAGATTGTTCTTTCCCCTATAATCCAAGTGTCAAAACCAAATCACATGCCTCTTTTTGTTAGTCCAAGATCCATAAATCCATCATAAACCATAAAATCCAAACAATATGTGCATCGATCCAAGAGAAAATAATATACAACTATAATATCACAGGACAAGTACATCAATCCCATATCTAATAACCTATAATCCCCACTGGAATAGGTGTTTGTGATTCACAATCCTGATATCCGTCACATTATCAGACCCATTACTATATCTTCTATTTACAGAACCCAAATAGTAAAATAATATGAAAGTATATTAGTTTATACCACTTTGTAATGCCTCATCCCAAATTCCACTAAACTGTTTACCCAATATGGGGTACCACTTGACCTCAAGTGCACCTTTTTATACACTAGATGTTGATAACTAGAAACAATGTTCTAATGTGGAACTATGATGAGGATATACCCCCATATCAGAGTTCAAAACCACGAGTGAATAAAAAAATATCAAACACATCAAGGTTAGTGGAAAGAATAAATACACTGAAATAAGATAATGTTGTAATTAATTGAAATATAGTAAAGGCCCTATTAGATATGTCATATATACAACCTACATTCAACTAGTCTAGTTATAAAAAATACCAAAAATAAAATAAAATACAAAAAACACTCTACAATACCTGAAAAGGAAATCCATCCAGTTAGCCGAAACTATCAGTGATATCTTGCTCAAATATTTGAAACTCAACATTGGCCTCAACCCAAACCTATGCCTACAGGAAACATTTGATAGCTTCTTGGGTACCCAGATGTAGTAGAGTCCCGAGAAGGGTGTGAGTACAACTCAGTCGGTCACTACCAATAGTGTATAAAGAAAATAAAACTCTCAATAACAGTATATGCAGAGGAATGAATGAACTGTAAACAAATAGGAAAACAAAATCATTTTCATTTTGTAACAATATTCAAAGTATCCGCATTTTTTCTGGATTCTAAGCGATACACATACCAATCAAAAATTCTTCATCGCATTCTGATCATCTAAACTATTTAATATAAGCATCATATGTTGAAAACAATGAAAATTATTCCACATCTTCAGCTAGGATGTGGAAAATCATGTCTGGCCGTCCTAAGCATTTATTATTGGTTTCATAGGCCTGAAAATAAAGAGAATTAGTCCAAATATCCAACTGGGATTCAGAACTCCATGTCCAGCCATAGAATCCATTATGTTTAATGACATGCCTATCATTCCAAACCATTATATAGAACACCAAGTTCATATTCATAGAGTCAGGAGCATCTGTCCATTATTCAAAACATCAGTGCATCGGGATGCTTAGATTACTAGTCTATCTCGACCAAGGAAATGTAGAATCAATATAACATCCCACTAAACAAATTTCAAATTAGAGGTTCCTAGATAATCAGTCCAACACCTAATCCATGGATGAGGAATACCATGTCCAACATTAGAAATAGAAAAATTATCAATCAATTCTATTATTCAAGGTTAAACATACTTAACCATATTAATGTATTAGTATCACTATTTCACCCTCACTTGTTTATCAATATTCAATACCCTTTATCAATTCATCATATAGCAAGGTCCCAATGGTCCTTTAAAACAATAATATTCCTAAAAAACCCATCCCTTTTCACATGTCAGAAAAATACAGAAACCAAACATCCTCATTTAAATTTTTTCAAACAACCTATTGTAAACATTGGTATTTATCATTAAAAACCAACCAAGGTCCATAGCCTAAATTTCCTATCAAAAACATTACAATATCCATCATGTAATGTTCACCTAAGAGAGAACCACACACTCATTTCAATAAACATATGAACCCAATTAATCCCCTTTAAAATCACCATGAGATTAACACCCCATTTCAAAAAACCTCCATTTTAAAAATATAGTTTTCCAAAATTAAAAATTATAACTAAATAAATATCCAAATAACACCATTTAATCATTTAAAAATGCCTCGTATGATTTTTACAAATCATTACATATAACAGATTCCATTTTTCAAAGTCATCATTCCCCATGGGTAGCCATAGGTCTGGTCTCACAACACCACAGATCCAACGGGATTCATAGAAGGTTTAAGTGAATAAAATAAATACCTAATACATAAAAATCAACCAATGGGAAATCCCACCATAAATTTGATATAAGTAACAAACCTCGTTAACATGAAAAACAATTATCATGATTATGGGTAATGCTCTTCAACTACCTACCTCCTCAGAGACGCTTTCTATAACATTTCCAAAGTATGAAGACCTTGTCAAGGTCCATCAAAATCTTGTCCAACCTATTTAGAATCCAATAGAGATAACCAAAACCATCCAATATCCATCCTTAGACTAACAATCAGCAATTAATTAATTAAAAAAATTATAATTAATTGATGAATTAAAACTAAAATCATAATATTTCAATAAAAAATCATTGGATACTTACTACTAATTGAAACTCAAAAAGAGATACAGAAGGTCCAAAAAGGACTCCCAACACAATTCATGGGAAAGTTTCTAATAGGGGATACCATTTCAACTATTAAATAAATTAATTCATTGGGAAAAACCTAATAAAATCCATTGTGATCACATACCTTAATGAAACCCCATGTAACAACATGTGTTATCTATCTCAGAATCTCATCAACCCAAGATGACCAAAATCTCTATCATCCTTGGTCGATTCCACCATGATCTAGTGAAATCAAAATCAAATCCTTGAACTCACATGTTAAAAATAGATAATAACCATGGAAAGTGGGAAAGGGAAGGGGGGGAAGATAAATCTCACCTCAAAGGCTGAACAAACACCATGAATATACCATAAATAAAATTCTTTAAGGATAATGAAGTGGATTTGGAGCCACTTATTTTGTGCAACCCGAATAGGGGGAAGGGGGAGTGGATTCAAATTTTGAGGGGGGGTATTTGGGTTATTTATCCATTGTAATGAAATTTTTCTACATTGAAAATTTGGTCACATGGTTTTCCAAACCATGTTCCAACCATGCAGTTGGAAGTTTCCAAGACAAAACTCCCATATTATTTGGCCACATGGTTTTCCAAACCATGCACTAACTATAGACACCCCACTAGACAACATATGTAATTAGGTGCATGATTTTCTTGAAACTGTGCATAGATGATGCACCCTATATTAGACCCTCCTCATCATCTCACAATTTCCCCATGATCCCCAAATTTTTTTCCCTTTAACCATATGATAAACGTTCAACACAACTATTCTCAGTTCAAAATGAATTGAAAACATTCTAAGCATTAAGGTGTCACACGGTTTCTCCTAAACCCCACACACTTTCCAGAAAACACCAAAACTTCTAAAACATAACCAAAATACTATGATACATATCCAAACAACCAATCTATCTATAGATCCTCATTACTCATATAAAAATAACACATTAAAGAATTTCAAATATCGGAATTCCATATCATTCCTTGATTCAAAATTCGACCTTTCTGGTAATTAAAATTAAAATTCCTTCAGAAAATTTCAACTCACACGAACAAGAGATCATAAACTATAATTAGAAATACAAGTAGTAATTGATTAATAATATAATAAATTAATATTTGTTATTAATAAGTTATTATTACTAGTTATATTATTAATAACTAAATATATTGATTATATTATTAATTATAAATTATACTATTAATTGGTTATTATTAGTATTTTTTAATTATTTATCAATTAGATATAATTATTATTTATATTATTAATTACTAATTATATAATTTATATTATTAATTAATAATTATATCTATTATATAGTTAATTACTAAATATATTGATAAGTATTAAAAATATTTTTAATTATAATATTTAACTTTATTCAATTTATATATTTATTATTTTTATTTTTATTAAACAAATAATTAATTGTTAAATAATTTTATAATTTATTATAATAATTAATCCTAATTATCAATTTCATTTTCCATTATCTAAATTATTAATAATTATTAGTAATCATATATTATTTTAAATATTATTAATTTACAATTTCCTAACTCTTATTTTTCTTCATTAACATTAATCATTAATTATAATTCTTATTAATATTATGAACAAATTATTTGTTATCATTAGATATTATTGTATTATTATTAATTGACTTTACACTAATTTTAATTTTAATTATTATTATTATTGTAATTGTTATTCTTATTACAAATATTATTATCATGTTACGTTCCATTGTTTATAATATATTGTTTTTCAATTGTTGAAAATTTTTAACAAGAATACCACATAGAAAATACTCAAAGTATTCTAATCAACATTGCCCTTACAAAAGGTAGGTCCTCCTAGGATTTTCGGTTATGTTTTTTCATTATATTAATGCATGTAATTCCAAAAATTATAATTTTATATTCATTATTTTTTATGTTTTTTTATATGTACATATATATATATGAAATAAATAAATAATATAAAATAAATTTAGTGTCTTTTGTGAACATTGTCTAGTAAATATGTTTTAAGAATTGAAGGATTGTGTGAACGTTTTTCATATATGTATTTTCACTCTTTTTATGGTTATTACATGAATAAGGTTCATATAGGTTATATAAGTATTATATGGGTTATACGAAAATCATTAAATAAATCATATTGGTCTACCTTTCCATGAATGGGGTTCACAAAATAAAAGTCCCATTTCAAGAAATATTTATGTCCCAACTATTTTCCACATAAAACAAAATAAGAAAAAAAATTTCCACACTACCATTATTAATGAAAAAAATTGACTCTTGATATAACACTTTTCATTCCACCATGTTCATGAATAAATTCTAATTCTAGTCCAGTGATGTGAAACATTCAACACTGTGAGGATACATGTGCTCTATAAATATGTCATAAATAGATAAAGGACTTGAAAGCATTGTTTTTTGGAAAAAGTATCCTCTTAGTTTATGGTGTAACCATAGGGTTATATTTTGAAAAACCAACCCCAGTTGACTTGATACTTTACCTATGATAGCATGAACAATGGTTATAGTGCATTCTTGGTCTCTAAAGGATGGATACAAAAACATGGATATCAACACACATAACACGGGGAATAATTTCACTCTATAAACACAAGATGTATCATGTATAAATGATAAATATAAACTACAGTACATCATATAAGAAAACTATGATAACAATGAGACTTAATAAAAAAATACAGTTGGAAAATATGAGAAACAAAACAAGTCTAACACCATAACCTTGTTTTGATGATAATATCTAACCACAATGTCCCTAATGTCTATGAAGAAATAAAAACCAAGATAAGATATCATGTTACAAAACACCCTTCATATTTCTTTTATCTTATAAAACCATGTTTGTATATTCCCCATGAAATATGTTGGGTTTAAAGATGAATCCCAATAGGATACCACTATGAATCTATTAATTTTTGACCATTGTGTAACCATCAATTATTTCTTTAAAACAAAACATGTTTCATAGAAAGTTTTATTTGAAAAAAATATTACATAAAACATCATTTCGTTTACTTTTAAACATTACATATTCAAATAAAATTATAATATGTAAAAAAATCCAAGAATGATAAATATTGGGGAATAATGAAACCATAAATGAGATAAATATGTTGGCATCAATTCACGATACATGAATAAAACCAAGTAGAAAGAACTAATGGGATATAGTTTATGGAAATATATTACTATGATATGTATGTAATATTATCCATGAATAATGTGAATCCTAATGATACTAGGTCCTACCATATTATTTTTTTATTATATCCATAACCCCTAGTGTTGAAAAACTCATTATGATTTCAATTTTTCCAAAACCTAATAAATCCAATGTTTATATGTTCTATGTTTTCTCAAAAAAAACAATTTAAACATTCATGTAATTAAAAAAACATTTCCAAAAGTTAATAATTATAACTCACATTCTTAAAACCTCATTTTCATGTAAAAACTATCTTTTTTAATTTCATCGAACAACTAAATTTCATAAAATGTTGTTTAAATGAAATCCCCTTTAAAATTATTTTTCAAGACCCTAAAGATATATTTACAAAATATAGTCTTCATATATATTAAATCATTTATTTTAAAAAGGTTAAACTAAGGGAAAGATAATTAAAATCTAGTATATCTTGAGATAGAACAATTATATAGAGACAATTACATCACCCATGGTGGTAACCTAGTCACAAATGTGTACATTGATAGGAAAAGAATTTATATCATAATCAAAAACCAAAATACTTAATAATCATCATTTATTCCCCACCCAACACCCTATATCTAGTTTTCACTCCTTATTAGGGGTCCAACTAATCAAGGGGAATATTGAATTATAGTTGATCACGACAAAAAGGGGTTGAATCGAGAATATATTCACACATAACATGAATAGATACAAAAAAATAATTAAATAATCACTAATAAAACAATGGAGTACCCTTAAAGATCTCAAATTAAGGAATGGGATAAGATAAAGAGATGTTATAATGAGATTTGAGTTAAGAACTACAAAGGTTATTGAGGTAATTTTTAAATTTTTAGAAAATCATTAAGATCGCATTGTTATATAGAAATGCTAAAAAAAAATTTCAAAACCATATGGCTACTTCTTCACCTTTAAAATAAAAGTGCATGGTTTCCTAGTAATATCCTTAATGTTGGAAAAATTATATTCAATATGTGATGTAATACCCTGATTCCAAAAATTGATTCTTTGTTTTTAACTGTCTAAGGGTGATAAGGGGGTGTTTGGGGTATTTTTTCCCCATTAATCCCATATATTGATTAGGTAATGGTATAAAGACGTTTTTTAATTTTTAAATTATTATATAGTTAAAAAAATTCTGGTGAAATAATGTTTTTTGGTGGTATCAGGTTATTCTGTCATTAGAATGGTTTTTAGTTGTATAAAGTTATTCTGGTGATATCTAGTTATTCCAAAGTAGAAAAAAGATTCATCTATAGAATGTTACTCCTATTATAAAATATTTTCCTTTAATAAGTTTGTTTTTTCAGTAGTATAAATCTATTCAGGTGTTAGAATTTTTTTGTTGGTATGAAGTTGTTCCAGTGATCATAGGTTATTCTCGTAGTGTAAGGTTTTTCAATATGTAACAAGTTTTTCTAGTGGTATTATGTTTTTATAGTGGTTGAATGCTTTTCAATTAGTATAATGTCTTTATAGAGGTATCATATTATTCTATTGGTAGAATGTTTTCTTCAAGAAGCTAATTTCACTAATGGTTTCATATTGGCCTAATAGTAGTATATTTGGTCTAACAATTGTAGAATTGTTCTTACAATAGGAGAATTATTTTAATAGTAGTATATTTCTTTCAAAGGGCCGAAGATTTGTTATAATGGAAGAAAATTTATTCTAAAAATATTATATATTATTTAACTATAACATATTTATTATAATGTATACAAGTTGGTCTAATAGTATAAAAATATCAAATAGAAATAGATTCAAGCATTTCTTTCAAAATTTCTAGTTTTTTCAAAAATGTATTAAATATGAATTTTTATCATTATAATGGGTTTTTAAAATTAAATAATGGAGACTAATGGGAATTTAAAATATGATATTTATATCTTTGATTTCATTAATGACCTATGTTTTTAGAAAGGTACATACTATATGTTTTAAATTAAATAAAATTAAATGAAAATTAAACCATCTTAATTGTTAGGGGAACTGTATGATGTATCTTAAAGGAATGAGAAATCCTCCATTAATTTTATTCCTTGTTTTATTTGAGTATAATATAAATGGAAACCTATTATTTAAACATGAATATTCATCTACATCCATGGGAACCTACCTTTTTATATATTCTGGGCATGTTAACAATTGGTTCACACAGAATTTTCCATAGTAGTGAGTTGCATTTGAGTTGGGGGCTTGTTTCTCTTTTGTTTTTATTTTTCTATGAAAATTTATAATGGTTTTTTAATTCCATATAATTGGGAAATATAGGTAGATATAAAATATTTGTTTCCACTCTATTTTTGGTGGATTATTTTTGGAAACTTCCTTTCTTGGTACCAGATTCGTTGTTTAATCAGTTTTATCTACAATAAAAAATTTATCATGTTTTTCTCCTTATGGGATAATAAAATTAACCTTAATAATGATTGAAATAGAGATATTTAACCTTGTTTTATGTTTATATTGATCATATATTTCTTCCATCGTGATAATGGTATGCTTCATGTTTCCCTATATAATGTTATGTCTTTTTTATGCTTTATTTTATCATGTTTTTTTGTTATTAGAAATATAAATAAAGAACACAATGATGTTAATTTTTTTTGACAAAGACTTCATGAGTCATGTTTAAATTGAAATTTTTATCCATTTTGTTTGATACACTTGTATGTTTTTTTAGGAATCATTTTTAATAATTCATTTATTTTAATATGTAATTTTATAGGTTGCATGTTATTGTTCCCATGATAAATGAATTTGAAAAACTAAATAAGAAAATTAAACTATTGTATAGTAAAGATAAATTTTAGGGTTCAAGAATGGATATTGGTTTGTAAAGGATATATTTCTTTCTTTTAGGACCTAGAATCCCTACAAATTTTATTTATTACTTCATTATGTGATTAATTTGGATGTGATCATTGTGATTCAATTTGATGTGATCTAGTAGGGGATAATTGGTAATGAGATTGGGTAGGGATGTATGGGCTTGTGGAAGTAGTTTGACCATGATATGGAGGGACGCATGGTGATATGAATGGTGGTTTTATATATGTGACTCAGATTGATAGAGCAAGTTGGAGATGGTCTTTCACATTGTTGTAATGAATCAATATTATTTTAATTAATCAATCTATTTTAATGGATAGATAGTTGGGTTGCTTGTTTCTTCATTCCTTTCCCATATACATGAGGTAGATAATTTTTCATTATTTATTCATCTCTATATATTAACTTAAGACACTTATTAAAGGATGAAAAAAATAACCCATGGGGTTGAAGCTTGAATGGAATGCCATGTGATAACTAATGAAGAACCATTGGATCTATTGGATTGTACCTAGATGGAATGAACTTGGATAGTAATTAATGTAATATGATATTTTTAAGGGAAATTTTTAAATAAATGAAATTTCAATAGAATATCATGTGCTAAAAGGATATCTAGTTTTCAATGTTGGTATTTGGGTGTTAGAGAGATTATAGTTGTAGTTGATACAATGACTATATAGATTCTCATAGTGTGATGTGAGTTATAAATATCATGTTTGTTATAAATTTTCATATGAAATCCCACTCATATCTATAGGGATACTAACACTTAATGGACTCTAGGGGGTGTTTCCTCTAATATCTAAGTGGGATTGTATTGGATGGATGACTACCCCTTCTTGCCTAACTATCTTCTACTAGTAGTATAATGATATGGTATGCGCAGTGGTTATCTATCCCTTTATGTGTGTATAGTGGGTTGAAAAGGATTTTGGATCTTTCACAAACATTTTTCTTCAAATATAGTATATTATAGATTATTATAGGTATGTCAAGTATCGAGTGATGGCTTGAGGTACAATACTCGACATAAGTGATGTGGTGGCTCCTATAAACAACAAAGCTAATATATGGAGATGTTTCATGGGATGATGAGATGATTTTACATTCAATTTGAAGGATGTGATACTTAAACCTAGGTTCCTTCGAGATAGCCTACCTTTAGAACTAGATAGCCTATGACGTGCGACATTGGGGTTGAGGAGAAAAACATTATTGAAATTGTAGTGAGGAAACTTCTTGATATATATTGGATACAATGTGATTAACTGTGTGTGATACTTGTGGAGAGATCCATGGTGTGGCTGATAACTTAGTATACCTATTTAAGTTATGTGTTAGCTTCAATTAATGTCCACCAGGAATTATTTTTCATTCTATATAATTTATTATAGTGGGTCTGGGGGGATCCTAATGAGTAATCCAATTATTCCCACACTTTTTATATATAAGGTATTTTTAGGATAGTAGGAGTTAGCTGGTGATTGGAAAGGACATTAAAACCCCTTGTGTTGATTTGGAGATGTATGGGAATTCATGGTCACAATCATGTTTTTTCACCTATTTCATGTGTTTTCCTCTATATCTTTTTCATTCTATATGACAATACATGCATGTATTTAGGATCTTTTATTTTTTTCCCTTGATAAAGTGTTGTATGGTAGTCTTATCTTATCTTTAATTCCTCATGTTCTTCTTAGAGCTTAATGACTCTTACATATGTGAATTTTATACCATCAATACTTCTTATTAACCCATGGTCGATTGAAGGTGGGTATATGGCATCATTATCTCACACATATCGTAGTCATACCTTGTGGGGTACCTTTATAGGGGAGGATATTTTGACCAGTGCAACTACCTTTGGATACAAACCCAATGACCTTGACAGTTTTCCTAGAAATTTAATGTGGTTAGAAAGACCATGCTAAAATTATAGAAAATTATACTGAAACCAATAGATCAAAATAACATAGTTACTATACGGTTACTAATTAACATAGAATAACCATATTCCATTATTATTTATCTAAAAATTATATAATCCAAACCTCAAACATTCAAAAACCGTTAAAATATAATTAGTTGTAAAAATAACTCAAAATAAAACATACTTGTGACCTATAGGGCATAAAAATTATCATCAGTGGGGAAATTTATGTCAATAGAAAGTAATTATAATTCTAAACTCAGAAATATATGAGTTCATTTTTGTATCATATGTTCTTTTCACTCCCATATATCATGGTTATCCCATCTGTAATAATTCATTACATGGACTATGGGAATCATTTAACCATGTAGTACCTTATCTTGATAATACATTATTTGAAGTATATGTAAAACCATTAAAATATTGGGCTCAAGATTAATATCTTCCCATTTTACTACTTTATAAGATTCTGTATGATACCTCCTATGTTGGGAAACATAAAACATGTAACGAATCAATGTTAAACAAGACAGTAAGTCCAACTAATATTCCACCTTTCTTAGAGATTCAATGATATAAAGAGGGAAAATAAACCTCAGTTATATATTACCTTGTCTCCCCAAACTATGATGTCCTAAATATAGTGAAATAGAAAGTATAACCTGATCACCAACCACAAACTCCAACTTGAGATGAAGACAATCCACATAGTATTTTTTGAGACTTTGAGCTATAACTAACCATTTTCAGATAAAATTTACCTTTTCTATCATCTCTTGATCAAGACTTTCACCAACCAAAGACCACTCTCCTAACTCTATTAATCACATAGGATATCTACATGACCTCCCATTTAATGCATAAAAAGTTAAAATTTTATTTGAATCTGGATAACTATTTCTATAGGATAAATCTACCATGGGATAATGCTCTTCCCAGGAACAACCAAGATCTAGCATGCACGACTAAATATTACCCTCATAATTTGAATGCATTGCTCTATATTTCCATCCATATGAGGGTGACATATTGTTCTTAACTTTAATTGGGTACACACTTCCTCTTGAAAAAAAATCCAAAACAGGGTTGTAAACTACAGATCTCCATGGAAAAAATAATATACGTCACCCCATACTAATATAAAATATTCCAAACATACAGGTTCCCAATATCATCCACCTTCATCTTCTAATTAATATAAAAAATGAGTAGACTTAATGACTCAAAAAATTATCACCCAAATCAAATTCTTCCTGATAGGACTCTATATTAAATTGATAATGAAGTATATGGAAAGTGCATCCCACTTCCATTCTGATGTGGGTAATTTTTGAAATAAACCAACAAGTCTCTCGTTCCACCGCATTAATTTTATCATAAGTAAGGAATCATGATACAAATTCGGAAATCCACTTCCTCATCCTTGACTATCAATAATAATATCTTGAATCATGATAAATACTTTTAGTCCCATTATAAATTTCCTACATATTTTACCCTCTAAATTACATGTCTTAATGAAAATATTGAACAATAATACATTCCCATGATTTTTTAGTTTTAGTGTTTTATAGAATTAAGAAAAAAAATGTACTAACCAAACCATTTTTGGTTTTATTAATTGGGACATTTTCCCATTAAATATGAAACTAATTTATTCATATTGAGTCTTTAACATATCACTAAAATTCCACAAATCAAAAACCATTCTACAAATTTTAAAATTTTATTATATTCATAACATTGGGAAATTGAAACATAAAAAAGGGGTTAGCTCAAATCCTCAGTAAAGGATTTATTCTCAACATGACATAAATAGTTGGATCATAAGAAAATTCAAAAACCTAAGAAGGAGAGAAATATATGATTAAATGAACTTATAAGAATATTTTTTTCCATGAGTTATGATAAAATGAAATGTAACATCAAATAAACAATAAATAGAATCAAAAAGTATAAAAAAATGACATTATTAACAAGATCCATAGAAAAAATCATAAGAATATAACATAAAATTACGGCATAAGAATATGTATAGTTATCCATAACATTTTAAACATAGATAAACCCATCCATTTGATGCTCATTCTTGTTTATGTATCTAATCTACATCGTATTGACACTCAATATTATAAACAATCCTATTTTGAATCATTTTCATACTCAGAATTCAAAACATAGATAATTTTCACTATCTTCATTTTCAAAATTTTAAACATGCCTAATGTACAGTATGTCCACACTCAATATTATAACCATATCTAATTAAAATCTTGTTCTTAGTAAATAATGTTAAGATAGACAGTCGGTATCATGTCTATACTCAACATCATTATGTTATAATTTATAAAACCTTAACCAATTCATTATATGGAGATATTGGAAACCACGCATCATCATCTATACTATGTGTTCCATAATAAATAAATCATCATCATTTCATAAATAACCATTGGAAATAAATTGGGATTCATGTCCTTTTAAAATAGAATCATATAAGTAAGAAATTAATAATTCCTTCAATAATTATAATATAGTATACCCATGGAAAATTAATGGGTATAGAAAGAAATCAATTAATTTTCAAGGTAAATACCATTTAATGAAGATAATAAAACATATAATATTTACACCATATATATAAAGGGTACATGTTCATGTCAATAATTTTCCCAATTTATTAATGTATATAATCTAGGTGAACACCGTTTAGTCAAAGTAATAGAAAAATTGGTACCCGTAATGTGAAGTCATTGGTAGAATAATGTTTAAGATAAAACATTATAACTCAAATAATGGATATTTAAACTATCAATATCCCTTATAATAAACATAATGTATGAATCATGAAATATATGAAAATTGGATTATGTAATAAACATGTATAAAATTATATTATTCGATAAAATAAAATTAAATGTAAAAATTTACTCAACTTATATGAAATAATTTCAATTAAAATGTTGTAAAATAATTAATGAAAATTTTGTTACCAAAAATTTGTATAACTTGGTTAACACTTGAGTGATACCTCAGTTGAATAAAAGAACTTAATTTGGAATCATATAACCCAATAGTTAAAAGGGAATTATTTATTTAAAATTCATGGTATAGTAAATCATTAACACCCTACAATGGAAACATGGTGCATAACTTGTAATATGCCTCATTGAATTAGAATTAAGACCAAGAAAACACATATGCCATTATAAACCTTCATATAAATACTCCATAAAAGATAAAATTAAAAATGTAACATTAAATACTATTAATAAATGAGGTAAAAAAAATATAAAATATTAAATAGGATATAAATATACCATTCCGAATAAAATAAGGTGTATAATATGAAATATTTCATAAGGAGTGAAAATTTGGGATAAGAAACCCTTATCATTAAAAATGTTTAATCAATATGAACTCTATACTATGATATAATGAAGTTAAAAATCACAAAAAATTAACTAATAAACTTAATAAACACAAACTACTAATTTATAATTATTTTATAACAATATAATACTGATATATTAACCAATTATAGTTTATTTTCATTATTAGGTGTTAGAAGTTTCTATTGTTTTTTCATAAAAACTTCATGTAGATGGGATAAATTTTTACTAATTGGATTCAAGTTAATATTTAATAGATAATATAAAATATAATACTATTTTTTTAAATAATTAATTGAGTCTCATTTTCATTAGTTAGAATTCAAGAATACTACTTGTGAAAAGTAAAATAACGATGAATTAGTTTTCGATGTATTTAACGGTCATAAGGCGATTGTTTGATAATTTTTTTAAATGTTAAAAACACCATTCTAGATTAATTAATAAATAATTAAATATATCATTATTAAATTATTTTCCAAATTAATGACATCCCATAATCATTTATGACATAATCTTTATAAACTCATTTATATAGGTGGTTGAACCAATCAAATAGTTAACAAGTTATAATGATTTAATGAGTAATGATATGGATTTGGATATTGATAATGGGACATATAAATAGCCATAAACATGTAATAAACATCATATATCATCATTATATCCATTTATGAAACCATCAATTATGAGTGGTGATGAAAAATGAAATTTATAGTACGTGGAGTCGATATTCCCAATGTATGCATGATTAACGATCCCATTTCTCAATGAATGGATAAAATGATGATATATTTAAAATGAACACTTAATAATTAAAAATGTAACATATAAAAAATATCTATTCATAAAATCCATCTGTGATACCAGTTTTTAGAATTGGTGATGAGAACAAACCATATCAAAACGTGGAGGTGGTATTTTGCATATATGAAATATCGATATAGAAGTATAAAATTATTTGAGTATCAAGGAGATGTTTCAATGAGATGTTAAACATGATGTTGTGGAATTTTTTCCATTTTGTAAGTTCAAAGAAGGTAATTTTTTATATATCCATTACATTTACAATAATGTAATGTTACTATTGAAAGGTAAATGGAACCAAATTGAGAAAAGTGTATAGAAAGTGTGATTGGGTTGGGATTCTCCTCATCCACTCAATTTTTTTAAAACCTACCTTTCTAGGATTTTAATTTTAATTTTTTATCTTTTACCCAAATTTACTTTTACCTTAGTGATTGATTCTTAACAATATAAATTAGTATTGATGAAAAAAAATTATTATTTGACCATTTACCTATTTCAAACCATTCGGGTTCTAAACCTAAAATCCTTTTTACAAAATAAAAAATTTAAGGGTTGGATTTGTTAATTTTAAAATAAATCTATATAACGGTAAAAAATAGTTTTTTAGAAAAAGATAATTTTTATATATAAAAATTTATGTACAAGATAATAATATCATAAAAATTTATTTTTATGACAAAAAATGATCTATTAAAAAACCTAAGTGTATTTAAAAGAAATCATAAAAATGTAATTCACCTTAATATTACTTTTTTAGAAGTAAATACCAAATCAACTTATGTTATTGGAACATTTTAATTTAGTTTTAAAAATTGGACATATTATTTATAATTTTAAGAAATATTATATAATTCACAAGGATTTTACTTTAATATATATTTAAATACATAAATGTTTTTAAATTTTCAAGGATATCCTTATACAGTTATAATATCATAAAAATTATAATTTTCTTCAAAACCATATTTTTCAAATAAAAATCAACCTTTACAATAAAACTAAAAAATTTAAACTATGTAAATGCTGGTGAGATGAATTCAAAAATGAATTTTATGTAATCAAATTTATATTTTATAATTATAAATTTTAACTTTTAGAACAGAATACATTATTTAAAGAAAACAAATTTTATTGAAAATACCCTTTTTTTAATAATACTTCATTATAATTATTTAACTTTTCAAGGTGATATCATTTAATAGTTTACCATATTGATATTTATTATAGATTTATTAATAATTTTATTATAATATTTTGTGGTTTATTTACATTGGGTTTAGTGTGTTGCAAATGATATTGAACATAAGATCAGTTTTATAACATTTAGAAATTTGGGTCATTACATTCTCCCCATTAAATAAATTTAGTCCTCATTATTTTATATTTTAATCTTTGCAAAAGTGGGTGGGGTATTCTTAAAATATTCATAATTATGGGTATAACAAAAAATATGACATCTACCTTACTCTAATTGGATATATCAAGTAACATATATTTATTTAAACAACATTATCTAGACATACAATGATACACCCAATGATGTACATAATTGAGTAATATATTCCCCATAACATAATTTTCCAAAAACCATTTGAATCTCCAAAAAAATAATATATTGAAAAACTATATATCCTTCCACAAATTAATAAAATATTTTAGTCTAAAATGTGATAAAATCACAAACTAGTTTATAATAACCATAATCTCAAAAAAATGAGAACAAAATTCTCCAAAATTATCATATAACAGTTATCAATCTCAATGTATTCAACACTATCTTACAAATGTTTTTAAAATAAAAAACCCTTTATTATCTCAACCTCAAATGTATTTAATACTAAAGAGTTATCCATACCTCAATTATAAGTTCATCAATAGTTATAACCAAAAATATATTCTTGTAAAAAATCATTTTTAAATGTTATTGATACCATTAAATATATGCTTCCAGACCTTCAAAGAAAAACTAATGAACAAAAATCCTTTTATGTTTCCAGTATTCTTTCTAAAAATTAGTATATAGAAATATATCATTGATATATATTACTCACTAATGGAAATATATTACATTATAATGAATTAATTTCTGTTAAGATATCTACCTAACTATCTTATATAAGATTAGGAAAGTCACATTATCCATTATAATACTCATATACAATTATTCTGAAACATTTAAATATACCCCTTATTATTTTTCAAAACGTATTGGTTTACTAGATACATGAATTTCTCGACATCATTCCCTTGATCATGTTTTCTGTATATACTAAAGCCAACAAGGTTTTGATAATATCCAAAATATGATTATGAAAACCTCAATATAAGGATGTATTCTCCCATAAAACCTTCATATCTAACATGTGATACTTCTGATCCAACCTATAACTCTATTTATTCAATACATGGTCATTCATGGTCATTTATATTTGGTTATTTAAAAAATTATATGGAATAATTATCATATTATTGATAATGATTCATTATGGATAATGTGATTGACAAAAGCATATTCCCCTAGAGTGTCAAACTAGGTGTGATTGACAAAAGCATATTCCCCTATATGCACCAACTGTAGTGCATCAGTTGTTTAAACTTCACTGATTGATTTAAAACGTGATTTATGTTGCTTTCCATATTGAAAAGGTTCACAAACGTTTGAAGAATCAAATCTAAGCTCTAGTAGATCCTTAACTAAACATTTCATAGAGAGTTTTCAAAAGTTACTAATGTTACAATGTCCTAACCTTCTATGCCACAACAAAGAATGATCTTCTATTGAACTAAGGCAAGGTAAGTCTTGGCTTCTAAGGTCTTTTATGTTTAGTGTGGAAACAGTCTCTTTCCTATGGGCAGAAAGAATAAATTATTCCTTTGAATTGTGTACTATGGAGTTATCATTCCTAAAATTCACAAGGTATCCATCATTACATAATTGAGCTATACTGATGTGGTTGTTCTTAAGACCCTTAACAAATAAAACATTTGAAATCAATGTTTTTCCATGATTAACGATGTTACCTATACCAATAATTTCTCTCTGAGCCTTATCTCCTAAAGATAATTTTCCTCATTTCGTCTTGATAATATTTTCGAAATATCTTTTGTTACTAGTCAAATGCCGAGAACATCCACTATACATGTACCAAGTATTTTTGTTGGTACTTTCCCGATTTTCCTGAAAATAATAAAAAGTTAGGTTTTCGGAATCCAAAATTGCTTGAATCAGGAAATTTTAGAAAGAAAAATTTTGGGTACCCACATCTTCTTAGAAAAATAAGCCTTATAAAATCCTAAATATTGGGTTTTGTTAAATGAACAATTCCTTGTCCTGTGACCACCACATTGAAACTTTTAGGAACAAAGTAGTTGTTACTAAAAATTTGTTTAGAACTTGTGTAACCGAAACCAGAAGTATTCCTTCGAGGTTAGATTTGTGAATACATTTTATCAAAATTTTCCTTACCTAGGGTAAATTTTGACAAACACTTCCTCAAAAAAATATTTCAGATTTGAGTTTTATAACAAGATTCATGTCTTCAAAAACATTCGAACTTGATCTAGGCTCTAAAACATCTTTCTTAGAAATTACATTTTCAAGATCTTTTGAATGTTTTTTCTTTTCAGAACATACATCATCAAGATTTTTTGAAATACTTTCAAAGTCAGCATTTGTTTATCAATATCTTTAGAAAGATCTAATATTTACTTAGTAAGAATAATATTCCGATAATTTTCCTTATAGAGTCTTTTCATGAGTTTTGAATTCTCAATCTCCCGAAGTTCAGAAAACCTAGAAACATCTTCATAGGTAGGTAAAGTATTTTCTTCATCAGAAGAAGTTTCTTCATCAGAAGAGTTATAATATTTACTATCATTAGAATTTAATGAAATATTGGTCAATGATTCAGCATTGTGTACCTTATCCATCAAGAAATGATTATCAATAGGTATTCTAGCTATAAGACCAAGATTCTTCTGTCCATAAGATTCATAATATGAAAATTCTTTTGAAGAGTCACCACCACTGGAACTCCAGGTGTCGTTAGCTTTCAGAACTTTTTTAGATTTGGACTTGTAATACTTCTTTCTATTTCTTTCAAAATGCCTCCCTTTTCTTTATTTCTTTTTGAGAATAGGTCAATCAGGTATTATGTGTATGGCTCTCTTGGATTCATAGCATGTGACCTCTGAATCGTTCTTATCTTTCCTTTCCTTCTTCTTATACTTGGATTGTAAATTTCACTGTCCAGCTATCTTGTTCATCCTTCGAGCAAGATTAGCTTACTCATTTTCTGAGATTTCACTATCACTAGATTTGGATTGGATAATAACTTTCTTAGACTTGGATCTTGTAACTCTATAAGGAGTCTTAACTTTCATGTGATATGAAGTTGTAGTAAAAGCAACACTACAATTCCCATTCTTCTTCTTTATATTTTCAGCATCTCTGTTCATTATAGTCTCATGCTGAAGAAGAGTTCCAAACAGCTCATCAATGGTAATCTAAGTAACCTTTCTATTCTCATCAATAGAAGTCCTTTTAAATTCCCACTCATTCGGCATGATTTCTATGATCATTTCAACAAGAGATTCATCATCTAGACCTTTCTCTCCCATTTATTTCAAGCTATTCACTATAGTCATGAATCTCTATTGTACTTTTGCATATTGGTTCACCACAAGGAAAACTAAAACCATGATACTCATCTCTATGCATAGCTCTTCTAGTCTCAATTACATTGGATGTACCAAAATGAGTAACTTCATGTTTCTTCTATATACACTTAGCTGTTTCACAAGAAGAAATTTGGCTATATATGTTCCTAGTCATTGAATAAAGTAAAGTATTTTGTACCTTATAGTTGAGTTGGTATTCATGATTTTCTTGATTAGTAAAAGAATTTAATTCCTTTCTAGGAATTTTGTATCCTCCGGTAATCATGAAAAAGTTATATACTCCAGTGTTAATAATGAAAGCCTTCATGCGATCTCTCCAATATTAATAATCATTACCATCAAAAAATGGTGTTCTGGTTGGATTTAGGTTGTCGGTAGAACCAACATTGATTCTTTCCATCCTTAAGAAAAACATTTGCACACAAACTTGTTAGAGGTATAAGTTTTTAAGAAAAAGTAAATATTCTAAGCAAGGAAAAATTGTATCTCTAAGAAAAAAAGTGAATCCGAACTATGATTCTGAAAAGTATGATTCCAGAAATATGAATCCGAAAATATAAGATGAAAGATGAAAACTTCTGAATCTAATCATGAGATTAATTCCGATGGTAAACCTCTCTCTGATACAAATTGTTAGGATGGTATATCTGAGTATGATATACACTATTATACCATACATAATATCAAATAAATAAGAATGAGATTCTCATATACAATAGGGGGTGAATTGTACCTTTTAAAAATTCCCTAGGGGGATTTTTGGATGGTGATATTTTACAAGGTTAAACAAGATAATTCAAAAGACCCCTGTATGTTTACAATGATGAATATTCTACCTTAAAGCATATAGAATCTAACTAAACCAGAGTACAAGTAAGGAAGTATAAGAAAGTTATACTTTCCTCAACAATACAAAATGCAGTGGAAAAACAAGTAGTAAAACTAAAAGCAACAAACAATAACTCTTTTAACCCAAAGAAAAGGGTATCCAACAACCTTGGATAAAGGTCCCTTGATTTAAACTTTCAATAAGTCTTTCTTAATCACACCAAGGTTAGACCTCGATACGAATATCGGCGTCTATCGTGTTATCCCCGCAAGCCCTCAACTATCAAGTAGTCGGCACCTCTGTCTTCCTCAACAAGGAAGCCATCAACATCAAGGTATTGGAACCTCTGTCTTCTTATCCCTGGAAGCCCATGATTATAATCAGCAACAATCAGAGTCTCACAAAGCAAGTCTGCACAAGGCAATGTTTGAACAAGTCGTTCAACTTTCTGCATGAATCTTTGAGAGTTAATAAGAGCCTCTCTCTAGAAATCACTTCAACAACATGTAAGAACAAGTTGTGTCAAAGTTGTAGCTTCTTTTCGAATGATCTTATATTTATAGGTGAAGCTTCAATGATTGGATCCCTCCTCCAATGGTCATATTTCTACTTGAATTTCGGAGGGACCTGTACATGTGTCACTCAACCAACGGTTAGTCAATAACTGAAAGCATGACGCAATTTTGTAATGAAACAAGTGTAAGCATAAGTAAAATTGAACATCAGAATGTAAGTAAATAAAAGTTCAGAGTCTAACCAAAATGGAATTTGGAGTCTATAATGAAGAGATATCTGGATTCTGTTTTGTAGAAATTCAGAACCTGAATTCTGTAGAAATCGAGAGTCTTAATTTCTAAGGAAATTCGGAGTCTGGTTTTACTAGAATTCAGAACCAGAACTTACAAAGTTCAGAGTCAGTGTTCCTGGGAATTAGGAATCAGAACTGATAATAGTTCGGAGTCTGAATTCAGAGAACTCAAAGTCAAAACATAGATAAGTTCGTAATCAGAATTAGGAGTCGAGCTACAAGAGAGTTAGTATCCATAGTTCATAGTGGAACTTAATGAATGTTTATACATGGAATTCAGAGTGGAACTTCATGAGAGTTCGTATCCATAATTTGGAATGGAACTTCATTAGAGTTCGTATCCAGAATTCAGAATGGAACTTCATGAGAGTTCGTATCCAGAATTCATAATGGAACTTCATTAGAGTTCGTATCCAGATTTCAGAATGCAGCTTCATTAGTGTTCATATCTAGAATTCGGAATGGAACTTCAATAGAGTTCGTATCCAGAATTCGGATCCTAAAACAGAATGCTTCATATCTATGTATTATTTGATTCCATGGTTTTATATATGAATCCGATTTTTATACTTAAGAAAAATATTGATATGAGCAATGAAAATATGGTAGGGGTAAATTCCTTTGGAAAGTAAATTTTCCTCATAGAAGTAAAATATAGATTTTCTTAATTATAAGGTGTTTGCGATTTTCAAAACAAGAAGGAATGGAAAATTCATAAGGAAAACCTTATTGACACAACAGTTTTAACTTCAACACAACTCTGACTTTGTATCCTCAGGGGTAACACAACAAATCGGGTTTGGTAATATCTTCTTCATCAAGAATGGATATATAACCTAATGAAATTTTTCTAATATACCATAAATTAAAAAAAACTATTTCTAGATATATAGTTAACCGAAAACATATTCCCAATATAGGGTTTTATCGGGCTGGGAGGTGTTGAAGGGTGAACACATAATAAAAAGGTGAATCCCTTAAAAAACATTTTGAAAAAGGAACCTATAAGGAAGGCACCTTCTTCAAAGGGCTTATATGGAAGGCTCTTTCTAATTAACCACCTTCCCAACCCATCTTATTTTTTATTTTATTTCTATATTTATGTTTTTTAAATATATATATACATAAACAATTAAATAGTATTTAATTGTTTTTAAATAATTTGATGGATAATATAATTAGTAATAAAAATATAATTATTAATAATTTATATCATTGAATATAAATAATGTAATCAATAATATATTTAATTTGATAACATGTGTTAGTCACTGAAAACTAAGAAAACACACTCAAATTGTTTTAATAATTTATGAAAATGATTTATTATTTTCAATTACATTTTAGTTATTTTTTATATGTCTAATCCATGTTTTAAGTTTCATTTATATTGTATTTATAGTTTATGTTTTATAGGCCTCCAAAGTCACCAATTTAAAACATAATAATGTTTCAAGCAGGTGACTTTAAATTCTTATGAAATATAAAGTATAAATGCAATTTAAATAAAATTTGAAACATTCAATAAAAATATAAAAAATTATTGAAAAGGAAAATAATTTCTTTAAATGAATTGATGAAAAATAATTTTAATCGGAAAAAAATATTTATTGTTTCAAAACATAATATTTTTAGTTCTAAATTATTTTTGTACCAAATTTTTTTTGTATAATTGGTTTTAAATTTTATTTTTACATTCCTTTTATTTTCAATAATTTTATTTATATGGTCAATGTTTTAAATTTCATTTATATTTTATTTATTCTATTTTTTATGCACAAAACTTTTTTAAAGTGTAAATATTATGTTTTTAATCAATAATATTTGGGTCATGTAAATTATTATTTTTGTTATATTTATGATTTTTTATTTTCAATTACTTTTGTAGGTTTAATCTATGTTTTCAGTTTCATTAAGATTGCGCATATAAGTTATATTTTATACACTTCTAAAGTAACCTACATTAAACATAATAGTCATTGATATGTTTCTAGTAGGAAACTTTTAAATCTTATAACAAATAAACTATAAGTATAATAAAAAAGATTTTTAAAACATCGACTAAACACACAAAAAATAACTAAAATTGATTTTCCTCGAAATAATATACAAACAATAATATAGACTATAAAAAAAATATTGTTTAAAAATATAACATTTAGACTTTAAAAGAAGTGAAAAACTCTAAAAGCTTATAAAATATTATTTATAATTAGATTCTAAATTAAATTTAAGAGATAAACATAAAACATATAAAATAAATTAAAATAAAAATAATTTCATAAAAACAATATATATAAAATATTAAGTATTAATAATAATATATGACTTAATAATAATAATATAATTAATTAATAAATAAAAACAATTAATATTTTCTACTTATTAATAACAGTAAATACAAATAATATATTATTTTTAAAAAGTCATAATAATTAATATATTACATAATAATAATACTTAATAATAATAAAATTATGTATATGATCATCATAATTATTATTAATAGTATAATTAGTCGTAAATATAATAAACACAAAGTAATTTTAATGAAATGGGATATTATTATTTAATAATATTTATTAATGTTATTATGATTATTATAATTATTATTATTAACTAAACTAATAATAAATTTATGAATACGATTGGATTATTAATTATTGAAAATTATTTTTAAATATCAAATTAAATATTTTATTAATTACATTATTTATATTCAATATTATAAATTATTAATAATTATATTTTTATTATTAATTATAATATATGTCGAGTTATTTAAAAACAAATAAATATTGTTTAATTGTTTAATTTTTTTGTTTATATATATATATATATGAAAAACAAAAATATAAAAAAACAAAAAAAAATTGGTGGGGAAGGTGCTTAATTAGAAAGAGCTTTCCATAAAATCCCATCGAAGAAGACACCTCCTGCTAGATGTATTTTTCGAATAGTTTTCAAGGGAGGCAACTTATTATTATGCGCTCACCCTTCAGCACTTCACTAGGTAGAACCCTGTATTAGGAATATGTTTTTGGTTAATTGTATATCTGCAAATAGTTTATTTATTTATGGTATATCATCAAAAATATAGTTTTTAAGTGTTTTTAGAGAAAAAAAATTAAAATATGTGTAGATAAAAAAATTAAAAATGAGTTTGAAAGGAACTAGACCATCCGCTGACTTTCAATCCCCTGCCTCCTTTTCCATGGATCAGTGACATGCCTAAGGCGGCTGGGGGTGGTCAGCCACCTTTCACCTAAAGAGAAAGTGAAAGGGGGTCGTGCGCCTTTTACCTACGGTACAAGCGAATGGCCTCCACCCTGTCACCTTTTTCTTAACTCCCTATAAAAGGAAATCCATCACACATTCTCCTCACATCAAAATCCACCCTTCTTTATAAATTTCAGCCTCTCTCTATCTATAAGAAGTGTTCTTCATGTGCGGTGGATATGGTGTCCTAAAAGAAGTCTCATGTTTTTTGTTAAGCATCAATTAGAGGTATTTTTTCTTATTTAATTTATAGTTATTTATTTATCTAATTGAATTATTTTCGGTTAGTATGAAATATGTTATTTATTATGTATTTTAGTTAGTTATATTTAGTTTATAAATAATAGTTTTTATTTGTAATGATTAACTATAGAATAACTAATGAATAAATTAGGATTAAAAAATGATTACATATAATGATTTTATAATTATAATTAACTAATGAATATCATATTATTAAATTTTTATTATGAAATAATTAATTAAGGATTAATTATTGTTTAACTAATGATTATAGAATGTTTAAATAATGATTTAGTAATGATTAGATTATGATTAAGTATTGATTAAATTATAATCAAATTATTATAATGTAATGATTAAAGACTAATTAATGAATGAATAAAGAAGTAATGATTAACTATTGGTTAAGTGGTGATTAACTATTGATTAATTAATGATTAAATAAATATTATGTAATGATTAAATAATAATTGTGGGATTATTAAATAATAATTAATTAATTATTAAAAAATGCTTAAGTAATGATTAAATAATGATTAAGGTATGATTAAATAATAATTAATCAATGATTAAATATGATTGAGGGATGATTAAATAATTATTAAGGGATGATTAAAGAATGATTAAGGAATGATTAACCAATGTTTAATTAATATCTAACCAAATTTTATCTATTGGTTAAGAAATGACTAACTAATGGTTAAATAATGGTCATGTAATGATTAGTGCCCTCTTTTAGGATATAATAAAACATTATAAAAAAATATTAGCATAAAGATTATGTGGTTATATAATAAATAAAATCTTTTTCTTAATTAAAACAAGTGGATATGGATCTTTCATAGATGTATCTAGGATTACAAACTCATAAAAAGTGTCTCGGGCCTGACTTGAGGTAACCTAATACATGACAAAGGCCCTTGTTATACACCTAGCTTTATACTCATGGGGGATATACATTAGATGATTCATATTTTCTTTATAAACTAATGAAATACCATTAGGTTGATTAAAAATTATACTAAGAAACATTAGAATCATTTTTTAGGATATAATCATATTTTCAAAAAAATTAGTATTATAAACATTATATATTCAACCCTCGTAGTCAATAGTATTCATAGAATATTTTTGAAAACTCTGTAAAAAGAATAAAAAACAACAAATAAGTTTATTTATCATTAATAAAATGAAAATTATGATCATATAAAGTGAAATTGAGAATAAAAAGCACATTAAATAACACATGAATTCTTTACAACATACAAGAAATACCATGAATTATTTTAATAGAAATGTTTTGGATGAGATGATCCTTACATTGTAAGTGTGGTAAAATCCTGCTTATTTTTAATTAGTAGCTTAATAACATCTTCTAAAGTTGTGTATTTAACTTATGAATTTTCAAAAGTTTTCATCCTTCTCATGAAATATATGATAACATCTAAGAAATGTCATTAGAGGGCAAAAAAAATTTAAATTCATAAGTTAAGTACACTCCTTTGGAAGATGTCATTAATGTACCAATTGAAAATAAATAGGATTTTACCTCACTTTTGATGTCTAGATCATCTCAACCAAACCATATTCTATTGAAAAATATCATTTTATTTATTATATGTTATAAAACATTCATGTGCTATTTAATGTGTTTTTTCTTTCAACATTTCACTTTATATGATCAGGATTTTAATTTTATCAATGATAAATAAACCAATTTGGTGATTACTCTTCTTTTTACCTAGGCTTCCAAAACATTATGTGATATATATTCTAATAAACATTTATATAATGAAACATTAGTATCATATTTTAGTGTATAAAATGATGTTCTAAAATTTTAGTATAACAAATATTATATGGTCAACCATATTTATCAATATTAGTTAGATTATCACAATATTGATCAAAAAACATTTTTGACATAGAGAACCAATATTTCCTATGCGTTCTATGTTAGGGAGGTTATTAAAACTGAGCAAGGAGATTATTATAGTAAAAAACCAACATCAGTGGTTAGTACAACTGATTAGATAACCCTATGTGAACTTAAAGAAATAATTTGGGGTTCCTTAAATCTAGGAACCAATCAAGAGATATTGTTTATGAGCTATAGCCATTTTCAATTCCTGGTAAAACTATGGCATCTTTCTTGTCCATTAGTGTCAAATGCATTGTGGGTCAAATTAATAATTTTATTTTCCCAATACTCATATGGTACCATGATGGATTTATATGTCGATATTTCTACTATACAACAACAATATCTAATTGTACGAAGACGTAGACTTACAAGAGTGGTTGAAGAAGGTCCTCCACTAGAAATTGAGGTTATTCCATATTATGTAGAAGAAGATAGCCTATATGATCTTCTAGATATACAAGTAAATCTAACTTCCTATGAGGATTTTGATAATGATGGAATACATGGTGACAATAATGCTGATAAGAAGAGAGAAATAGAAGTTGGGGAGGAAGTTTCTTGAAATTCATTAGTATTACAATAGCCTTGACCCATAATAAATTATCCACCACTCATCGCATCATTGTCAGAAGTAATGACACATGTTCCTGAATTCAAATGCAATGTTCTCACACCCACAACTGAGTTTCATAGATTTCTACCAAATTGGTTTAGTGATCTGGAAAACCTTAATATGTTGGAAGGTATTTTCCAAGTAAATATGAATTAAAAAACATACTAAATATATTTCACATTGAGAGTAACTATAGATATATATTACTTGAATCAGGCCGTAAAAATACATCATCGGTGTGACATGTTTGGGAATGATTGTAGATTCTTCTTGAGGGTGATTATAAATATTTCATTTATAGGTTGGATAATCTCAAAGATTAAGGCAGCTCATACATGCGTTCATCCAAACCTAACCCTAGATCATACATCATTGGATGCTAAATTTGTTCCATTCATAATCTTAGAGATGATTAGGACATGCCAAGATAATCTAATATCCCTTGTGAAAGATAGGATACAAAAAAAATTAGTAACAATATTTCCAATAATAGGCCATGGATAGAGAAACATAAGGAAATTGTGAAGGTCTATGGTGATTGGGAAGATTTGTATCAGATGTTACTGTAATATTTATCCATAATGAGAGACAACAACCAAGTTGACTTAAAAATTCATATGAATATACATGTGTCTCAAGATAACCTACTCGATCCATCTCATATTCAATTTCATTTTTTGTTATGGTAATTCCTCTCATGTATCTCCACATTATGTTTCATAAAACAGTTCATACTGATTGATGGAATGCTTCTATATAAAATATAAAAGAGAGTATTGTTCATTGTGAAAACCCAAGATGGAAACATTTCACCTCTTATTCTTTCCATTTCCATTTTGTGGAAAGAAAGCTATGAATCATGGAGTTGGTTTTTGGTATGTATCAGCAACCATTTCACCTGTATTTGGGGTGTCTATTTGATATTTGGTTGGCATCGGGCAATCAATGTGGCAATCAATGTGGACCCTAATACTTGGAGACCCCAAATTCACATCATCAATATTTTATCAGACACATTTCTAGAAATGTATGGAAAATATTCTATAATGAACCTATGAAGAGGACAATAATGAGGCTTGGTATGAAATTTCATTGTTATTTTTTACTATTTAAATATAAAGATAAAATCAATTTGTGTTAAATATGATCAATTATGTATAGTATATGATCCGGATCAATAGAGTTTTGAAGAACATTTTGAACAAATCTTCAAGGCTAATTAATCTGTGTATGATTATGTGATGAATATTCTAAAATAAAAATTTACAATGGAATATGATAGGGGAAGATGTACAGAAACATGAAAAAAAACACTATGGAGTGCATCAATGGTGCCTTCAAGGGTATTTTTAAGTTACCTATATCTTTGTTAGTTCAGGAGACATTTTGACGGTGTGTGAAGTAATTCATTGATATATAAAAACTAGCCTCGTACGGGATTCATCAGGGGATAAGGTATGGAATGAACTTTTAATGGGATATTTAAAGGAACATTGAAGAATCTTCTAGTTATCATGTCTATCTTTTCTACTGATAAGACTGTCGATTTGAAGATGAAGATCATTTAGACCCCATTATAAATAGCATTCGTGAAAAAATGTTGGTATTTTTGGAAGCGAGGAAATGTCAATGTGAAAACATCCAAACCTTACGGTTTCTATGCACACATTCCATTATAGCATGTGCCTCTCTGAACATATCATGGAAGTAATATGTTGATCCATTGTACTAGATGGACTCTATTTATAACTGTTATGTTGTACCATTGACGCCTATTGGGGAGTTTCAATATTTCCAAATGCATGAAGACCTATCAATAGTAATACCTGACATCAAAAGGATTCATAATCAAGGTAGAACAAAGTCCAGTATGATATGGAATGATATGGAATTTCCTTAAGAACAAGGTAAAAGTTTGAGATGTGGCATATGTCATCAAAAAATTTATAATCAGAAATGATTCCCTAACATTTTTTGATCGATTTTACACTCTCAACCACAATGATGTATTGTCTCCAATGTGATCTTCTCATATTATTTATTATATGGTGTTAATATATGATCCTTCATTTTTTATAATTGTTTGACATCTCCAAATTCTATTATTATCAAATAACAATAATTATTTTATATTCACATTAAAAGGAATATGAAAAGAACATTTGAGGTGAAACTAATGAACATTATATGAATAATGATTGATTAAGTATGGATTACGTATTCACTAAAAAATAATTAACAAATTAATAACTTAGGGTGTTATTTATATGATTCATATTTTTTTTATAAACTAATAAAATACCTATGAAGAGAAAACATAAAATCAGTATACTAATCAATGATAAAATGAAAATTGTGATCATATAAAGTGAAATAGGCAAGGAAAAAGACATTAAATAACACATTAATGCCTTATAAAAATAAGAAATTCTATAATGATATATTTACATTATACACTTATGGATTATTTAATTTTCTAAGATACAGGTGAAGGATGTTATACTACTCACTAAGAAGGATATGCTTGTTTCCTAGGGTGTACTACACGGTGGTGAGGTTCAACGGATCAGGGTGTGTCGAACACACTATTTTCATCACACACTACCTCCACCTGCCATTATACCATACCTATGCCATGTTGGATTCTACGACATTACAGTATCTGATTTCCCATTTGTTGACCATCACCTGCTTGCTTCCATCCTAGAGAGGTGGAGATAAGAACACACACATTCCATCTACCTGAGGGAGAGATGACCATCACCCTCAAGGATGTGGTAGTCCTTCTTAGTATTCCTATCCTGGGGGAATCTTCTATTAAACCCACCCATGCATACTATCCCGACCATGTTTAGTGATCATTAGGTGTCAACATTTTAGAAGACCCTACTACTACAGATGGCGGGTTGATATCTATGGGATGCATTGAGAGGCACTTTGCACATTTACTCGATGACATTGTCAACCAGACTCTCATGTGTCATTCCATTTCATATATATTATGGGTCATTGGAGGGACCATGTTCACTAATCACTCTTGGAATCAAGTGAACATTATGTATCTAGGGCTACTAGAGGACTTTTATTGGGATGGTATGTACAATTGGGGATCTTCCTACACGGATTACACATACAGATCATTATGTAAGGAATGCCATGCAGACCACACAGATCTTAGGGGACGTGTCATCCTTCTTCAGAAGTGGAAATGGGAGTGCATCCCATCACTCTATCCTGATCTAGTTGGTCATCTATATCCTATAGGGGTGATGCATGATGCTCTCTATAGACACCAGAATGATCACTCATCTCAATTGTTTTCTAAAGCTAGTAGGAGTTATTGAATTTAATTTCTTATCGTTTATCACATTCAATGTTGTATTTTACAAGTGGAATCATAAACACAAATTCATCAGCATTCTGAAATACCATTTGGGTGAATACTATCCCAAGTTGGACATTCTCCTACCTGATGAGGTCAGTATGTACAATCTATCATGGTCTAAAAAATGTAATAGTAGCATCAATTTTGGTTTTTGTAATGAGAATATTGAAAAATCTCATATGTCATTTCATATTTCATGGATTCAATTCTTGGATTTATTAGACCAGCTGCCGACATGCAGCACTACAGGACTTCATGATTCTATGGATATAGTGCCACTCATTCACTTTCATATTATAAATTGGCACTAGCCTGATAGATTCATGCACCAGTTTAGGTGTTTTTATCCCATTCTATTTCGTCCGAGACAGACATAGGAGCTTCATGACATGAAGCTGATAGGGAGGTAGGATGAGGATGTGGACCAGCAACATTCTAATTTTCTCATCCTCTAGGGAAGACGAGCAACACTTTGTATCCAAGGTGTACCTATGATGGGAACCTATCTATCAGAGTAGGTCAAGTATGATCTATGGTATATACTAGAGTCTATACTCTGTCTCACTAAACATAGTATAGGGATTAATGATATGGTAAGTCAATAAATTTACATTAGTTTGTTTATTATTATATATTGTAATTCATTTTGAATATCTTTACAGCATACTAGAGTATAAAAGATTATATGCTTGTCAGATCAAGAGGAGAGGGTTGCTAGCCTGGCAGAGATCCATGACGTAGCACTGGGGATGATGACATCTCATCAAAAGATTCATGAGAGAATATTCTATCATTCACCATATTGAGTGGTGGTTTCTATATAGCGACCTCCTCTGGCTGTTTTTATTGTTGAGGAGACATAACGATGACGTAGACTACGTCGTGTTTCACATGATCTGAAACGACCCAAATTTTTATCAATGGAATTTCTCCCTTCTTATAGTAATGTCATATAGTATAAATCACATAAAACCACTTACATTTCATAATAAAATCATTATAAATGATGAATTAATTAAATAAGAAGTTTATCTAGAATTTAAAGAACCTATAGTGATGAAATATTAACATGACATTAGGAATAGTAATATGACCGTTATGAATAGTAAATTGGCCAAATGAATAGTGACCTCACCCATTAAAGTATAAATAAAATTTATTCCTCTTATAAGTGAAAATATGATATAATTATATCATAGCATAAGTAAATAAATATTCTAAAAATTATTAATTAAATGTTGGTATTTTTCTAAGTCATAATTATTGAATTACAATTTTATAATTAATTTAATAATTTAAAAGAAAAGATATTTTCATAAAATTTATTCATAAATTAATATTTTTATGTCTTATTAATTGAATATAATTTTATGCGACCTTATGTAAATTTTTAATGTGTTATAAAATTAGTAATAATTTTAACATTGATATTTTTCAAGTAACTAATGATTTTAATTAAAAATTAAATTATTCATATTTAGAAATTTATTTTTATAAAATGGAGTTAATTTTTTTATTCTAAACATAAAAAAAATTTAGGGTAAATTTTTAGGATTTTTCTAAAATGCTTGAATTTTTATGAATAGTAAAATGTGATAACGTACAATAAAAGATAAATAAATGAATTATAGAGTTATAGAAGATGTTATGTTGATGTAATAACAATTGTTTTGAACTCACATTCTATATTTACTATATTTTTTTATTTAATCAACACTATTTCTTATCTTGCGGATAAATAATAAACTAATGATTAAAATATTAAGAAAACACCCCTCTCTTCTACTATAAATACCACCCCTCGCACCCTATTCTCCTCACAATTCTCAAGCTTTGATCCTTACATAAATTCTGCCCAATACTCTTATTTATCCCCTCCCACAGTTGTAGAAGTTCTTCCTCTCATCAAAATACTGAAACCCTTTCTCTAAAGAGTTTCTCAAGGAGGAGAGATTTGAGAGGTAAAATACTCTTCCTTTTTCTTTTAAATTCCTTTCCAATTTCATTTATATTTATATTTTATCCTCACCCCCCTTCATCCAAATGGAATTAAAACTCCAATGTGTTTCTTATACTTTAATTATATCTTTTTCATTAAATCAATATCATTAAACTCCTCCCCAACTCTCATTTTTTTTCTAAAAATGAAATTATTGCATGTTATGTGGTAATTTACCGACATCTGGGGTTATGAACATTCATTTTCCATTAATTCCTTCAAGGATATTAATAAAAAAAAATTTAATGGTTGAAAAAATATTTTAATTTTTAGGTTATAACCACATTTATGTTTTGTAACTATCATATATACATAATAATAAATGATAAAACAAAACAAGTTTGTTGTGATAAAAAAACTGCCAAAATTAACCTAAAATGATCATCATTAACTTTTATCTAATTAATCATCCTCATTGTGAATAAAAAAATAATCATAAGATCATTTAATCTTATATATGATCACTAATAAAATATAATAATAATTCTGTATCTTTATCCTCATTTAAAAAAAACATTCATTCATGAATACAAGTAAACTGATCATGAAAACTAAGAAAACGAAAGCTCCTAACAAACGAAATTAAACTCCATAACTCATCAAAAGGCCCATAAAATAAATTAATAAAATCATAATAAATAAAATTATTGTGTCTATGGTTTTTGATTGGTTAATAAATCTAATGTGATTATACATGATATTAAGGTGAATAAATCATTCAAACATAAGGTAAGAGGAATTCTCGAACCCAACTCTCTTTCTTTTGGTTTTCCCACTTTCACCCTATTTTCAGTATGTATATTCCTTAAATATCATTTCTTCATAATTATCTTACCTTTTTTGGGATATACATTTTCTCTAATTTAGGTTTTGAAAAATATAATGTTTTCCAAAAGAACTCTTCTTTCAAACAAATCACCCTTTTACATCTCACTCAAGGTTGATGATTTTTATGGTAAGTATGAAATTCCCTCTTTAATTTGAGAAACCAAAGTTTATGAATATATGATTTATGAAATGAAACACATTCCTTCCCAAGGTTTTTTTTCTAAGATTCATATATTTTCTATGTGGCATGTGGGATAATGTAAATATTATGATGTGACAAGTGCACCCAAAATTATATAGCAAAATATAAATGTTATGATGTGACAGGTGTGCCCAGAATTATATAGTGCTCCAATAAATTGGGTAATGTGATGAGTATAATGAGTTAAAGTAAAATATACATGAACATGATTCTATATTTTTGACAACTACGTGTGGTAGTAAACCACTAATACATGATGTTTCATTTTTATGCATTTCCACATTCCATGCCTTTATCTAATGAGTCCTCTCATGATTGTGATAATGATGTTATTATTACAACCACACCATGTTATATTGTCTCGTGTTCTTATCCTCTTAATGGGATTTTATCTCACCCCTTATTGGTGTATATCATAAGGTTACTAAATGTACTAAATAGAACACAATGGACAATAAAAAGTTATAGAATAATGATTAGAATAAATGTTGTTGTTTTATGATGTAAAATTTATGTATGGTACTAGTTTTCAAAATATAATAAACCTTTGGGTCCTTATTGTTTAATTTTTTTATGTCTTTTATCATCAAAAAAAATTAATAGTAATTTAAGAAAAAGTATGGTTGCTATAGTTGGTATAATATGACAGTTTAGTTAATTTGGGAATTAGGATTAGAGAACCTAAGTGAAAATCCTTAGTGTGATACTATTAATATATAATCACACAAGAGGAATTTCCAAAAATATGGATCCCAAAATATATGCATTTAGGATTAATTTCACCAATAACTGAATTATATATTCATGAACTGTTGACTTATGTTTTTTCTAACATTTTCTATTTTAGAAAATGGTGGAAACCAAGAGAAAATCCGCCAACAACCCATGTGAGGGATAACACAACGATTTCATGAACGAAATCCCCAATGGTTTAGGAGGTGGAGTTCAAAATTTTATGGTGATTTTTACCCCGTTTTCTTGGGTATGAATAATAAACTGAATAGTGTATAATGTCATCCTTCACCAAAGAGGGAGAAATTGTCTATCAAGTGTTTTATTAGGTAACAACCACTGATGTTTAGGGGATCTTTTGATCCACTAGTTGTAGAATAGTGGGTTAACTAAATGGAGAAGAAATTTTATGTGCTTCACTATTCTAATATAGAGAAGTCGACTCTTTTAGTTTACCATCTATATGGAGAGTCCATCCAATGGTGGGATTCATTTAAAAACACCAAAAAATGAGGGACAAAATTGAAGATGTGGAGTGGGAATACTTTAAGATAGCGTTTCTTAATAAGTATTTACCACAAACTCTTATAAAAAATATGTATAGAGAATTCATATAGATGAAGAAAAAGGAAGGATAATATTTTATGGTCTACAAAGAAAATTTCACAAGGATTTCAAGGTATTCGTCGGGTTTTTTTATCCGTATTGATAGAAAAATTAATAGATTCTTTAGTAGATTAAAACTACACCTTTGAAATTATCTTACAATTCAAGAATTTTGGAGTTAGGAATAAGTTTTTCAGTTTGATATCAATGTGGAGATTGATTTTGGAGAATGATCCCACACCTATGGTGATAAGAAACAAAAGATATAGTTTCATTCCATAGGATATAATGATAAAGGTGAAAACAAAACTCAACCACCCACATGTCAAAAATGTGGGAAGAAGCATCATGGGAATTTCCTCAAAGGGATTGGGAAATTCTTAAAGTGTGGGAAATATTCCACCAAACTCATGACTATTGAAAATTCATTATGAAGCAGAAAAAAATGGTGGAGGAAATGAGAGCACCATCCATGGTTCAATGCTACAACTGTAAGGAGCAAGGGCACTATGTAAGCCAGTTCACTAAACCTCGAGTCCTCGAGGGTAATTAGGATCATCAACCACCAAATCCAAAGAATAATGGGAATGATAACTATATCACTACTACTGAAGTGGATCAATAAAATGAAGTTGTATAAGTTACTCTTCCTATTCACTCAATAATAGAAAAAATATTATTTGATTCTGGTTCTACATGTTCCTTTATATCATTCAAGTTTTCTTGAACTATTGAATCGAAGCCTCGAAACCTTTATGTAGACATATCTATAAAAACAAAAAGTGTTTCAATAATTGAAACCCAAGTTCTAGACTCTTAACATATTGGTGTATGTGGGAAGATTCTTCAATCAAATATCATAATACATCTCTTGGTGGAATTAAATTCTATAATGGGGAAGGATTGGCTCTCATAATATATAGAATACATCAAATATATGGAAAAGGAAATATCTTTTCATATTTTGAACCATCCCATGAACCTCTAAAAATTTAAGGAAGATCGTGAATCTCCTTTGAAAAATCATTCAATGTTGTTGGTGTTGATTCCCTGTGAAGAAGCATACCTTGATCAAATGGTTGAGTTAAATAAAAATGTCTCCCTAGTGAAAATTCATATCATGAGGGAATACAGGGATGTATTTCTCGAAGAGTTACCCAAAATTACCCTAGATCGTGAGGTATATATCTCAATAAAACTAATACCAAGAGCTACTCCTATATCAAAGTGTCTCTATAGGATATATCGTATCAAACTAGAGGAGTTAAAGACACAGCTACATCGGAATTTGGACAATGTATTCATACACCACAGAGCATCACCATGGGGTCCGCAAGTGCTATTTATCAAAAATAATGATGGGTCAATGTGGATATGTATCGATTATTAGGAACTCAAAAAGATCACCATAAAGAACAAGTATTCCCTTACAATAATTGACGACTTGTTCGATCAGTTGAGATGATCTCATTACTTCTCAAAGGTAAATCTCGGTTCTGGATAACATCAGCTAAAGGTGAAGAAGGAAGATATTCATAAGACTACCTTTCATAAAAGGTATAGTCATTTTGAGTTTTTTTAATTCCCTTATATCTAACTAATTCCCCTACGATCATCATGGATTTGATGAATATAGTCTTTAGACATTACCTCGAAAATTTGTGGCAGTTTTTATCCATGATATTATCATCTACTTAAAGAGAAAGGAGGAACATAAATAACTCATAAGGATTGTATTAGAGACATTAAGGAAGGAAATTTTTTATTCCATGTTCAGAAAGTGCGAATTTTGGATACAGAAAGTCACGTTCTTGTGACATGTGATCACAAGTGAGTGAATTTCATTGGACCCTTCAAAACAAATTCAATTGAGGAATAGACCAGACCCTCTAGTGTCATGGAAATCTGTACTTTTATTATTTTAGCAAGGTACTACAACATTTTTTGATAAATTTCTCGTGATTTTCAAGCCCAATGACTAACATAACACAGAAAGCGGTAAAGTATTTATGGATGGAATAATGTGAGGAAACCTTCAAAGATATAACGAAAAGGCTAATCACTGCAATTATATTCACATTACCAAAAAGTGGAGAAATTTTTGTGATATATATTGATGATTTGAAGAAAGATATTGGGTTGTGTACTAATGAAAAAAGATAAGGTGGTAGCCCAATCCTCATGTCAGTTGAAGATCTATGGGAAAAACAACCCAACGCATGACCTAGAGATAGCATATCTGATTTTTTCATTGAAAATATAGTATAACTACCTCTGTGGTGAGAATTGTGACATATATACAAATCACAATATCCTAAAGTATATATTCACACAAAATGATCTCATCATGCTTTAAAGGAGATGGTTAGATCTAATCAAAGACTGTGATTTCCCTATTCACTATTACCCTCCCCATGTAAACAAGCTACCTTATGCTCTAGGCAGAAAATAACCTAATACTCTATTAATTATGAAGATTGATAAAGACCTTGTCTTCATGGATATGAAATGGATGGATATGTTAATAATAAGGGAAGTTAATACATCCTACCTTTACTAAATGTTTTCCCAACCATCTATCCAAGAGAAAATTTAGGAGGCACAAAAGGGATGATCTAGTGTTGAAAAATATGGTGAATATAGTAACAGAATGGAATCTTTAAGAGTTTCATATAGATGATGATGGTGTGATTTGGTTTGTAATGAGGCTTTGTGTGCTTTAATCACCTAGGATAAAGAAGGATCTATTGTAAAATGCGCATAGCTCAACATTCTATATCCATCTGGGTATCACCAATTTGTACCATGAAATATGAGAAAACTTCTTGTGGGTTAACATGAAGAAAGAGATTGTGGAATATATCTCAAGGTGTTTGACATGTCATAAATTTAAAATAGAGAAACAAAAGTTGAAAGGGATGATGAATTAATTATCTATAACCATGTGGAAATTGGAGAATATCTCTATAGACTTTTTCATTGGTCTCCTGAAGATGTCCAAAGGAAATAATGCGATATGGGTTGTGGCGTAACAACTCACCAAGAATACCAACTTTATTTCTATTTGGTAAGATCTCTCGCTTCAATAACTTGAAAATATATATGTGAACAAAGTGGTGAGACTACATGGGGGTTAACTCTCGAATGTATTTGATTGTGATCCAAGTTTCACATCTAAATTCTAGAGGAGACTTCAACATTAATTTAGTATTGAATTAAATTTCATCATTCCCTATCACCCCCAAACGGATGGACAATATAAAAGGACTAGTCAGATGCACGAAGATATTATAAGATCCTAATCATTAGAATTCAAAAGAGGATGGGGTCAGCATCTTCCATTGGTTGAGATCTCATACAATAATACCATCCACTCAAGTATTCATATGGCTCTATATGAAGCTCTATATGAAAATCGATTTATAACTCCACCCTATTGGAATAAATTTGGAAAAAGAAATCTACATGGGCTTGATCTTGTGCAAGAGATGATAAAGAAGGTCCAATAAATCCAAAAAAATATCAAAGTTGCTCAGAGTTAGTAAAATAGTTATTCTAACAACCATTGAAGGGACTTGAAGTTTGAAGTTAGAGATAAAGTATTCATTCTAATACACCATGGAGGAGATTCATGTGGGTTGGAAATAAAGGGAAGCCATGTCCAAGGAACATCGACCCCTTTGAGATCCTTGATCATAAAGGATCAATTGATTATTGGCTTGCACTTCCATCAAATATGGAACAATTTTATGATGTGTTCTACATATTATTCCTGAGAATGTACATACTATATCCCTTATATGTTCTAATCTTAGAGGTAGTACAACTAGAGGATGATCTCCTATATGAGGAATAACCAGTAAAAATTCTAGACTGGAAAGATAAGGTTCTAAATAACAAGACAACCCAACTTTTCAAAGTTCTTTGGAGGAACCATAAGTATGATAAAGCAACTTTTCAACCATAGGAGGCGATGAAAGAGAATTATCCTCACTTTTTTATGTAAAATAAAATTTTGAGAATTAAATTTTAAAAGGGGGGAAGAATGTAATGACCCAAACTTTTATCAATGGAATTTATCCTTTCTTATAGTAATTTCATATTGTATAAAGCACATAATATCACTTAGAGACCATAATAAAAGCTTTATAAATAATGAATTAATGAAATAACAAGAGTTTCTAGAATCTATGGAACCCATACTAATGAAATAGTAACAAGACCTTAGGAATAGTAATATAAACCTTAAGTATAGTAAACTCGCCAAATGAATATTAACCTCACTCATTAAAGTATAAATACAATTTAGGCATATTATAAGTGAAAATACGATATAATTATATCATGGTATAAGTAAGTAAATATTTTAAATATTATTAATTAATTTTTGGTATTTTTATAAGTCATAATTATTTAATTATAATTTTATAATTAATTTAATAATATAAAATAAAATTTATTTTTATAAAATGTATTCATAGATTAACATTTTTTATGTCTTATAAATTTAATGTAATTTTATGAGACCTAAATTAATTTTTTAAATTTTTATAAAATCAGTTATAATTTTGAAATCTGTATTTTCCAAGTAAATGATAATTTTAATTAAAAATTAAATTACTCATATTTAGAAAATTATCTTCATAAAATGGTGTTAATTTTTTTATTCTACACATCAAAAAATGGTTATGGTAAATTTTTGGTATTTTTCTAAAATACTTAATTTTTTATGAAGTGTAAAATACGATAATCTACAATAAAAGCTAACTACATGAATTATAGAGTCATGGATGATTTTATAATGATATATGCACCATTGGTTCTAAATCAAATTCTTTAGTTACTATATTTAGTCGTGGAATAATCATTATTTTTTTCATGTGGATAAATAATAAACTGATGATTTAAATATTGAGAAAGCACCCCTCTCCTGCACTATAAATACCGCCCCTTTCCCCCTCTTCACCTCACACTTATCAAGCTTTGATCCTTGCCGAATTTATATAAAATAATCTTCCCTAAACCCTACCTGTAACAGCCCGAGATTTTATGAAAACTATTCTTTTTAATTTTATTAATGTCTTGTGTTGTACGCTACACCAAAAGGAGCTTGCACAACACACATCCTTGACTTGCCTTGCATTACACGCAATCGCGACCTTCCTCGATAGCGTGTGTAATACGCAATACTGAGTTTCATTAAACAACGATATGCTATTAAAATATTATTAAAACTAGCCGTTATGAATAGTAATAACCACTTTTTAAAATTCTATAAATCTTATTTTTCAAAATGAACTTCATTTTTGGATTCAGAATATCGAAATTAGCTTAGGTTGAAATTTTGGTGATTTTCGGATAACTTTCATATTTTGATGAATAGTGAAAATTACTAAATTATAATTAAAAACAACTTTTTTAATCGAAATAATTAATAGTGATAAATAATTAATTTGAGTGGTTTTAAAGTGTATTTAGAATATATTTTTACAATTTAATACAATGTTGGTCATTGGATGTAATTTCACATTTAAACTAGACATAAACAAGTGTCAATCTTTTGATAGATATTGTTTCTTAAAAAACACGCTATTTGTTTTAACAGCGGGATTTAATTATAAAATTAATTAATGCAACTTTTATGTTATGAATTTGGTAAAATAGACTTCATTTTTGAATTCGGAATATGAAATATAGCTTGGGATGAAATTTTGGCATTGTTCTGAAAAACATCAATTTTTGATGAATAGTGAAACTACTAAGTGGTAGGTTAAAAACTGAATTTTGCATAAAACTTAATTTTACCGCTTCTGTGAATGGAATTTCGAAAATCCGAGAGACACAGTTAATATCAAGGACTAAAATGTGGTTCAATGAGATGAAAATAATTTTTTGGTGAATAGTAACTTTTTACTTTTTTAACCACGGTTAATAGTAAATAGGGTAACTAAGGGTAAATATGATATTAATATTACCCTAACACATGTCCTAATTCTATTGGACAAGTTTAATTCGACCAAAAACAAACTTAGGAATAAAATATGACCATTTAGGCCCACTTGGATTAGATTAGGACATTTATTATTAATTTATTTAAAGAAGGGTTAAAATAGTTAAAATCAAAGTTTAATAAGTAAATAATTTTTAATATGGGGTTATACATAAGATAAATTCGATTGTAAATATTCATTAGAAATCTAAAAATATTTCCTACATGATGGTATTTTATTTGTAATTTTTAGACATCAAATAATTTAATTTATTTATGACACAAAGATGATGCAGTAATTATCTTATTAATGAAATATTCACATAATTGATAATATAAATACCAAAATAAATGTAATTTAAGACTTTTTATGAATTCCACTAATTTTCTAGGTTACTATGATATATTAGTGTTGATTTAATCAACTTGGTTCCAACATATAATTCTGATATGACTTTCACAAAAATCATATATCAAATAGTGTCAAAATTGACACAAAATAGTTTTTAAATCAAATATTATATTATTAATTGTTATTTTATTCCTAAAAATCTAAGGTTCAGCCAAATGACTTAGATAAGGATATATATATTAATAATAAACAATTTGGGGTTCTTTTGGCATGTTATAGTAAGTGTATTAACCATATAGTGAAAGAAAACAAAAAGACACGGTAAAAGTTAAATTAATTAACTTAGAGTTAAATCTAATTGATAAGGTTAAAATAATACCCCAAACTTGTCTAAATCCTATTGGTTGATAGGATTTCGACCCATCACCACTTCAGCTTCGAAATAAGACCCTTTGGAACCATTATAAACCGATTTTGACATTAATATAAAATAATATTTTGAGATATTCCTAAGGTGCCCCTCTCCTCCCTTATAAAAGGGCACCTCCTCCCCCTCCTCCTCACACCAATTTGAGCACTCAAGCTCGGCCAACCCCTGCCATTTTCTCCTCTCCACTTCCCTAGAATAATCCTAGAGGTCCTGGTCTTCTCCAAAGACCAATCTTAGTTCCTTAAGTGGAGGATTCAAAGAGGCGTTCCAAAGAAGAGGTAATATCCATTACCGATCTTTTCAATTTCTTTCTTCTTCAACTTCTTCTTCTTTAGTTGTTTCATGATAAAGTAATAACATCAGTATTACATACATACTGATATGTTATTATAAATATGAAACAACCCTAATTCACCTTCTATCCATCCTACGGAAAAATTAAATCACCGCGCGTGCGTACGTACGGAATACCGTCTCCACGCCGTGGTGTAATCTATTTTCCACCATCACCTTACAAGGATGGGTATAATGGTGTAATGAGTAACTATATATGATTATTAGGAAGTAATATTGATACTTAAATAATATATATATACTCCAATACAATTCCACGATCATAGGAACGATATCATCACTCGTGCGTACGTACGGAATACCGTCTCCACGATGTGATGCGACTCGTTCTACATGATCTTCATTTCATAATGATTATATAAATGAATTGAATGAATGAATATGGTATATACTACACTAATACCATTCTGGAAATGAATTATCTATAACCTAAAGATAAGAATAAGAATTTATTCGACAAAACACGCATAAGAACAAAAAGTTATAAAGACCCGAGTAACAAGTAACAATGAAATATTACTAACAAGAAGCTAATAATATGACCATATATGATCTCATATCAATATGTATGATTCTGGAATAAGTCAATAACATTATTTAAACCATTATACAGGAGCTTCGGACACGAACAAAGCAAATCGGACCTAAGGTAAGGGAAATATCACAATCTCATTTTTATCCGAGATTGTTTATTCGTAAGTATTTACTGGGGTGTATTTTATCATCCACATCCATGCTCCCTCAATATGTAATATTTTTTCCATCCACTTAAAATAGTTTAAATCCAATTTTACCCATCGGTGAGTTTTTAGTAAAGAATATGAAAGGAATCTTTTGTCGTTTTTTTTATACGAGGTACTTTTTGACTTTTCCGACAAAAGTACGAAGAATGTTTTTTTTAACTTATACGACACGAACGGATTTTTACGGTTTTATAAAGCCTTATTTTCATGAACCTTCCTCCAAAATATTTCATGACTATTTTCAATAAAATCTTTTTCTTTTAAAATTGCATGATGTTTTGTGAAAAGAAATTGATTTTGAAGAAAAAAGGATATTTTCCTCAAGAATTCAATTCAAGTGTTTTATCAAAATTATTTTTCATCTAAGATAATAAAGGGTTCTATTTCTATCCATATTTTTACATTGATTTGACTATGTTGTGATGGAATTATATTTATGAATTCCTTTATCTTATATGAATGGTTTTATGATGTCATGTTGTTTAAGAATCCCATTTTTATTACATGGGTTATGCAATGATGTATGATTTATGATTTTGTGGCACACATAAGAAAGGATTCATTAAGAGATGGGTGGGGCCTATATCTCCCTCCAATGCATTGGGTAAAGATTTTATATCTCATGAGATAGACATGGCTGGAACGGAAGGCTATTTCGGTTCAGTGATACAGGACTGAAATGAGGAGTGAACTCGGTTCAGAAAGGGACTTTGTCCACTAAGATAATCTTGGCAATGAGTCATGACTAACAAGAAATGATTTTCCATGATTATGTGTGCATGCCACAATGTTTCAAGTTTTATGTTATGATTATGGGGATCTCATTTTCACTTCTATGATTTATTCCATGTTAAGATATTATGATCTCTTTTGCAGGTTTTGATTTTCATAAAGATATGATATGATTTTTATTTCCTTTATTTGCCCTTGCTGAGCATTTGAGCTCACCATTTTATGTTTTCTTTTCCCCAGGATATAAAGAAAGGTTTTTAGGTAAAAAAAAAGGGAAGATCTTTATGGGAGATATTGAAGATCTTTCACCACGATTAGAAGATTACGTTCCGAGTTTCCAAAGACACTAAACTATTACGATCCTTGTGTGTGTGTTTTTGTTATGTACTAAGTATTCCGCAAAAGTAAGGTAATGTCCATGTACGTCAAGATACGGGTCTCTACAGTTGGTATCAGAGGAAAGGTTTAGTCAACCTTTGGAAACTAGGATTTGAGAACGTTAGTGAGATCCCTAGAGATATTTCTAAGGTATGTCTAGGGATGTCCCTAAGGATAAGTATACGTATAGGATATAGTTCTAGAACTACGGTAACGATCTTAGAATTTAACCTAAGATGTTAGATATTGAGGGTGCTCCCCCTTTACTATGTTGTCTTCCCTAGCATGATTTCGCCTCTCACAAAATTCTTTTTGTGTTTTAGTTAATGGAGGGAACCAAAAGGAATTCGGTTAACATTGAATCCAATGGACAAATTTGTGACTATGAGCAACAAAATTGTGTGATGCCTAGAGATAAAGATATTGTGATTATGCCGAATCAGTCATCGCGATATATGATTAACAAGGTGAAATTTAGTGGTATGACTAATTCATCAAAGAAGAGTAAGATAAACTATTATGCATGTTCTCATGTTGAGGAGCATAAAGAATGGAAGATTGAGATTTCTAAAGAAGGGAAGAAGAACCTTGAGGAATGCCTCAAATGGAGGGACCGATGTTATCTGTGTGGAGAAAAGGGTCATAGAGTGACAGATTGTTATGGAGTTCAATGTCTTATTTGTGGAGAACATGGGCATTACCCAACTCAATGCCCTGACCTAAAAAGATACTTCTAAATCAAGGAAGGACTTATTCCAGGACAGTCATTGAAGTGGATGGACTGAAGTGTTTATGTATTGGTATTCAAGAATAATGTTGTTGAGGTACTTTTATGGTGTATTGGAATATTTATGTATTGCTCTAATGTGGTATTCGAAGTGATTGAGGTATTTTTGGAAAAAAGATGATATGCGCATAATGAAGGGAAAATGAGAAAATGAAATATTTGACAGTATTCATGAGCTCATGATTGATATAAGGACTAAGTGATATCATGGTTTGAGTATATAGAATTTTGAGGATTTTGGTATGTGGAAAGAGTTAACTTTTAATAGAATTCATGTTTTCAATAATGTTCAATGGGTATTCAAGAGAGTACAAGATTAAGGCCTTTGAATGTTTGGAATGTGACCAACAAGATATATCTTATGATATATGGGGATCAACGATGGTACTAAATCTCTGGTAATCGTTTTCACTATGTTATGAGAATGGACTGCAGTATTATGGATAAGCCTAAAGATTGGAATGGATTATGTTGGACATAAGTTAGTATTGTTTAAGGATAGAAGTTTTTTCGATATTATTGATGGGATGTTATAGTAATATATTTTTATAAAAAGGACAACCTGCAGGATGGGCGACAGCCCATCGCTTCGGACAAGGCTGTAGGAATCGAACCCACAACCGAAGTGCGACTAGCCTTTATCGCCTACCACTGGCCTACAGGAAGTCCCTGTTTAGTAGAAACTAGTTTTATTATATTAAGCAGTATGATATATAAAGTATAAGTCCATTTTAGGAACCATATGTGATTAATCTCACTATAGATCGACTTATGTATATAATTTTTGCTAAACTTTTGTTTGAGACAGATGGAATGACCCGTCATTCTATCACATGATCTGCTAACACTTCACGAATAACAAATTCAACTTCATTTATTTAAGAGATGAAGTGGAAATTGTTAAAGGCACGAAAAACAGTGAGATTGTACCAAAATAAAGTAAGTATTTATTCTAATTCAAATTTTCAACTTTAGGGAAATGATCTTGAAAACCAAAAATGTTGTCCTAGTGATCTTATACCTGATGAATCAGATGGTACCTTATATCATCACAAATCTATGGATTTTTGATTACTGGCTTTTCCATAGCCATGTTCTCTACCACTCTCCATCAGAACATGATGGTTAGATTTCTCTTCCATATCCATATTTCCACCTATGTGGAAACCCAGTGATTGGTTTATTTGGGTAACCGTTACGTTTAATACTTTTGTTTTTAAAGATTGGTTTTGGTATTCTTTTTTACGATGTGGGTTTCTATTAAAGAAACTTTCGAATAGTAAACTATTTATAACCCCGACGAATTTCGAGGGCGAAATTCATTTTAAGGGGGGTAGAATGTAACAGCCCGAGATTTTATGAAAACTATTCTTTTTAATTTTATTAATGTCTTGTGTTGTACGATACACCAAAAGGAGCTTGCACAACACACATCCTTGACTTGCCTTGCATTACACGCAATCGCGACCTTCCTCGATAGCGTGTGTAATACGCAATACTGAGTTTCATTAAACAACGATATGCTATTAAAATATTATTAAAACTAGCCGTTATGAATAGTAATAACCAATTTTTAAAATTCTATAAATCTTATTTTTCAAAATGAACTTCATTTTTGGATTCGGAATATCGAAATTAGCTTAGGTTGAAATTTTGGTTATTTTCGGATAACTTTCATATTTTGATGAATAGTGAAAATTACTAAATTATAATTAAAAACAACTTTTTTAATCGAAATAATTAATAGTGATAAATCATTAATTTGAGTGGTTTTAAAGTATATTTAGAATATATTTTTACAATTTAATACAATGTTGGTCATTGGATGTAATTTCACATTTAAACTAGACATAAACAAGTGTCAATCTTTTGATAGATATTGTTTCTTAAAAAACACGCTATTTGTTTTAACAGCGGGATTTAATTATAAAATTAATTAATGCAACTTTTATGTTATGAATTTGGTAAAATAGACTTCATTTTTGAATTCGGAATATGAAATATAGCTTGGGATGAAATTTTGGCATTGTTCTAAAAAACATCAATTTTTTATGAATAGTGAAACTACCAAGTGGTAGGTTAAAAACTGAATTTTGCATAAAACTTAATTTTACCGCTTCTGTGAATGGAATTTCGAAAATCCGAGAGACATGGTTAATATCAAGGACTAAAATGTGGTTCAATGAGATGAAAATAATTTTTTGGTGAATAGTAACTTTTTACTTTTTTTACCACGGTTAATAGTAAATAGTGTAACTAAGGGTAAATATGATATTAATATTACCCTAACACATGTCCTAATTCTATTGGACAAATTTAATTCGACCAAAAACAAACTTAGGAATACAATATGACCATTTAGGCCCACTTGGATTAGATTAGGACATTTATTATTAATTTATTTAAAGAAGGGTTAAAATAGTTAAAATCAAAGTTTAATAAGTAAATCATTTTTAATATGGGGTTATACATAAGATAGATTCAATTGTAAATATTCATTAGAAAGATAAAAAGATTTCCTACATGATGGTATTTTATTTGTAATTTTTAGACATCAAATAATTTAATTTATTTATGACACAAAGATGATGCAGTAATTATCTTATTAATGAAATATTCACATAATTGATACTATAAATACCAAAATAAATGTAATTTAAGACTTTTTATGAATTACACTAATTTTCTAGGTTACTATGATATATTAGTGTTGATTTAATCAACTTGGTTTGAACATATAATTCTGATATGACTTTCACAAAAATCATATATCAAATAGTGTCAAAATTGACACAAAATAGTTTTTAAATCAAATATTATATTATTAATTGTTATTTTATTCCTAAAAATCTAAGGGTCGGCCAAATGACTTAGATAAGGATATATATATTAATAATAAACAATTTGGGGTTCGTTTGGCATGTTATAGTAAGTGTATTAACCATATAGTGAAAGAAAACAAAAAGACACGGTAAAAGTTAAATTAATTAACTTAGAGTTAAATCTAATTGATAAGGTTAAAATAATACCCCAAACTTGTCTAAATCCTATTGGTTGATAGGATTTCGACCCATCACCACTTCAGATTTGAAATAAGACCCTTTGGAACCATTATAAACCGATTTTGACTTTAATATAAAATAATATTTTGAGATATTCCTAAGGTGCCCCTCTCCTCCCTTATAAAAGGGCACCTCCTCCCCCTCCTCCTCACACCAATTTGAGCACTCAAGCTCGGCCAACCCCTGCCATTTTCTCCCCCCCCCCACTTCCCTAGAATAATCCTAGAGGTCCTGGTCTTCTCCATAGACCAAAATTAGTTCCTTAAGTGGAGGATTCAAAGAGGCGTTCCAAAGAAGAGGTAATATCCATTACCGATCTTTTCAATTTCTTTCTTCTTCAACTTCTTCTTCTTTAGTTGTTTCATGATAAAGTAATAACATCAGTATTACATACATACTGATATGTTATTATAAATATGAAACAACCCTAATTCACCTTCTATCCATCCTACGGAAAAATGAAATCACCGCGCGTGCGTACGTACGGAATACCGTCTCCACGCCGTGGTGTAATCTATTTTCCACCATCACCTTACAAGGATGGGTATAATGGTGTAATGAGTAACTATATATGATTATTATGAAGTAATATTGATACTGAAATAATATATATATACTCCAATACAATTCCACGATCATAGGAACGATATCATCACTCGTGCGTACGTACGGAATACCGTCTCCACGATGTGATGCGACTCGTTCTACATGATCTTCATTTCATAATGATTATATAAATGAATTGAATGAATGAATATGGTATATACTACACTAATACCATTCTGTAAATGAATTATCTATAACCTAAAGATAAGAATAAGAATTTATTCGACAAAACACGCATAAGAACAAAAAGTTATAAAGACCCGAGTAACAAGTAACAATGAAATATTACTAACAAGAAGCTAATAATATGACCATATATGATCTCATATCAATATTTATGATTCTGGAATAAGTCAATAACATTATTTAAACCATTATACAGGAGCTTCGGACACGAAGAAAGCAAATCGGACCTAAGGTAAGGGAAATATCACAATCTCATTTTTATCCGAGATTGTTTATTCGTAAGTATTTACTGGGGTGTATTTTATCATCCACATCCATGTTCCCTCAATATGTAATATTTTTTCCATCCACTTAAAATATTTTAAATCAAATTTTACCCATCGGTGAGTTTTTAGTAAATAATATGAAAGGAATATTTTGTCGTTTTTTTTATACGAGGTGCTTTTTGACTTTTCCGACAAAAGTACGAAGAATGTTTTTTTTAACTTATACGGCACGAACGGATTTTTACGGTTTTATAAAGCCTTATTTTCATGAACCTTCCTCCAAAATATTTCATGACTATTTTCAATAAAATCATTTTCTTTTAAAATTGCATGATGTTTTGTGAAAAGAAATTGATTTTGAAGAAAAAAGGATATTTTCCTCAAGAATTCAATTCAAGTGTTTTATCAAAATTATTTTTCATCTAAGATAATAAAGGGTTCTGTTTCTATCCATATTTTTACATTGATTTGACTATGTTGTGATGGAATTATATTTATGAATTCCTTTATCTTATATGAATGGTTTTATGATGTCATGTTGTTTAAGAATCCCATTTTTATTACATGGGTTATGCAATGATGTATGATTTATGATTTTGTGGCACACATAAGAAAGGATTCATTAAGAGATTGGTGGGACCTATATCTCCCTCCAATGCATTGGGTAAAGATTTTATATCTCATGAGATAGACATGGATGGAACGGAAGGTTATTTCGGTTCAGTGATACAGGACTGAAACGAGGAGTGAACTCGGTTCAGAAAGGGACTTTGTCCACTAAGATAGTCTTGGCAATGAGTCATGACTAACAAGAAATGATTTTCCATGATTATGTGTGCATGCCACAAAGTTTCAAGTTTTATGTTATGATTATGGGGATCTCATTTTCACTTCTATGATTTATTCCATGTTAAGATATTATGATCTCTTTTACAGGTTTTGATTTTCATGAAGATATGATATGATTTTTATTTCCTTTATTTGCCCTTGCTGAGCATTTGAGCTCACCATTTTATGTTTTCTTTTCCCCAGGATATAAAGAAAGGTTTTTAGGTAAAAAAAAGGGAAGATCTTTATGGGAGATATTGAAGATCTTTCACCACGATTAGAAGATTACGTTCCGAGTTTCCAAAGACACTAAACTATTACGATCCTTGTGTGTGTGTTTTTGTTATGTACTAAGTATTCCGCAAAAGTAATGTAATGTCCATGTACGTCAAGATACGGGTCTCTACACTACCACACTTCCATAAGCTCTTTATATAATCAAAATAACAAAACCCTTTCCCTAAGGAGGTTCTCAAGGAGGAGATATTTATGAGGTAAAATACTCTTCCTTTTTCATTTAAATTCCATTCCAATTTCATTTCTATTATTATTTTCTCCTCACCTCGCCTCATCCAAATGTCATGATAACTCTAGTGCATTCCATATATAGAAATAATATCATTTTAATTGAATTGAAATCATTAAAATTCTCCCCCTCTCTTAATTTTCTAAAAATGAAATCGTCACCTGTGATGTGTCAATTTACCGACATTGTGGGTAATGAACTCTAATTTTTCTTTAATGAATTCATGGATATTAATAAAACCATTAAATGGTTGAAAATATATTATAAATTGTATCTTATAACCACCTTTATGTTCTTGAACTATCATATATACCTAATACTAAATGATAAAACAAAATGAATTCATTGTGACAGAAAAACTGCCAAAATTAACCTAAAATGATCATCATTAACATTTATCTAATGAATCATCCTCATAGTATATAAAAAATAATTATAAGATCATTTATTTTTCATTAGGATCACTAAAAACTTATAATAAAAAATTTGTATCTTTATCCTTATTTAAAACAAACTCATATTCATGAATACAAGTGAACCGATTGTAAAAAATAAGAAAACGAATGCTCCTGAAAAAATGAAATTAAACTCTATAACTCATAAAAATGTCCACAAAGGAACTTAATAAAACCATAATGTATAAAATTCATGTATTTATTGTTCTTCATTTTTTAATTAATCTAATTTTATTATACAAGATATTAAAGTGAAGAGAGTATTCATACATAAGGTATGGGGAATTCTCAAAGCCAATTATATTTCTTTGGGTTATCCCTCTTTCACCCCGTTATCAGTATTGATATTCATTAAATATAATTTCCTCATACTTATCTTACATTTTTTGGGATATACATGTTCTCTAATATATTTTATGACAAAAACAATGTTTTCCAAAATAACTCATCTTTCAAAAAACTCGCGCTTTTACTTCTCACTCAAGGTTGATGATTCTTATGTCCAGTATGTAATTCCCTCTTTAATTTGGGAACCCAAAGATTATGAATGTATGATTTATGAAATGAAACTCATTCCTATCCATGGGTTTTAATTTTTCCAAGATTGATATATGTTCTATGAGGCATTCATGATAATGTAAATATTATGATGTGATGGGTACACCCAGAATTATATAGCAATGCAATGCACTGGTTAATGTGATCAATATCATGAGTTAAATTTAAATATGTGTGAACATGATGCTAGATTTGTTCACAAATTTTCTTTTTATTCACCCACTAAGACCTGATGTTTCATTTTTATGCATTTCCACATTCCATGTCTTTATCTAATGTTTCCCCTCATGATAATGATGATGATGTTATGATTACACTCACCCCATGTTATATTATATCATGTTATTATACTCTTACTGGGGTTTTAGATCACCCGTTTTTTATGTATATCCTAAAGTGACTACATGTATGAAGAAGAACACAAGAGATAATAAGAATATTGAGAAGAATGATTTAAATAAATGTTTATGTTTTATGGTGTAAAAGTTATGTCCAGTCCTTGTTTTCCTAATATATTAAACCTTTGGATCCTCATTGATTAATTTTTTTATGTTTTTTATCATTAAATTGATATAATATTAATGTAAGAAAAATCAGGGTTGCTATATGATCCCCCACATATCCCAAAGCCATAGGTCGTCCCTCTAGCAGTCCAGCCTTAGCTGATTGAGGATGTGAACAGGATGTATGGAATCTATCTTTCTTGATAGGATATTTGTAGTTTTCTCCATCTTAGGGTCCAGATCCTTCATAGCCTATATGGTTCCCAACTTTGATGATGGTGGTTCCTTATAATACCCTAATGGGAGAAGGATCAGGATCATAGTACAAAATCCAATTTATACCTCCTCCCACTTACACATAGGTGGAGAATGCGACAGTCAATGTTCCAGTACTCGAGGTTCATCCCTCTCTAGGTCATCAGACTTCACCCCGGTATGGAGTTCGGTGATCTCAATATAGAATTCAGATTATCACACCAATATGTGGGATAGAAACTCCCAATATACATTGATTATACTCATTCATTAATTTTGAAGTGTTGGTTTAGGTACTTAATAACCTTTATTAATGACTTTATTTGGTATTTTTATGTGTTTATGATGAGGCACAAGTATGAAAATATTTAAAAGTTTAAATATTTTAAGAATTAATTACGTAATCAATTGGGAAAAGGTATTAAGATTCACTATTCAAATTGAGTTATTCAATACATGAGCTCGGAATTCACTAATCATATGAGAGATTGTGGAATTCACTAATCATAGTCAATTGGGGGTGTGAAGCACTCAAAGGAAAATTAGTTTCTTATAAACATAACCCTAAATTAGTGAAATGATTATTTTTTGGCTATCTAGAGGAAAATATGGGATGTTATTTATATAATCAAATAGAACACAATTTGTTTCTGTCTGAAAGAAGTATATTCCTTGAGAATGAATATATTAATTGAGGATATAGTGGGATGAAAGTTGATCTCGGATAAGTTAAAGACCAATAAAAAGGATGTTTTCCTGAAATAGAAGTTGAGTCAGTTCCATAACAAGTTGTAGAAGAAGGACTAACTCAATATACACAACAAATTCAATTCTCTAGTAGTATTCATCTAGATATTTTGGTATATGAATTTATTATTGAAAATGAAATGGATTAATGATCATACATGAAAAACCTACTACCTATTGATATTACATTAAGAGTTATAATTATAAGTAATGGTTAAAACCTATATAATCCAAAATGGACTCTATGTGCATAAAAAAAATTTGGGACTTTCTTGATACACATGAAGGGTTGAGACCCACAGGGTTTAAGTGGGGTTTTCAAAAAAAACAATAATATGGATAGTAGGGTGTCTACTTATAAATAATATCTAGGGAAAAATGTTACAAATAAAATAATGCTATTGACTATGAAGAAATATTTCCATCTATTGCGATGATAAAGCCTATTCAAATATTTTTTATAATGATGTAGATCTATTATACTTATTATAACATCATCTTTATAATAAAAATATATATAATACTACCAAAAATCAAGAGGTTCAACATCTTTGGGAATTGGGTACATGATATAAACAATAACATATTCGTTTATTTCAAGTCCATACTTTATCCTAAACCTCACCTTACTCTACTACATGGAATATCTTGGAGACATATATAAAAGAAAGGATGAGGAATAAATCCTTTTAAGATTTCATAAGATAAAATTGGATAATATATCATGTGAGTCAATAATCATAGAATGAAGAAAAAAATTATTATAAAGAATCACTTAAAAATATGGAATAAGAGTCAAATATCATAATAGCATGGTAAACATAAGAGAGCATAAAGTGTGGCATAAAAAAAGACATTTCATCAAAAAAAATATATTTATAATGAATAATAATATTATAGTTATTTAATAATGACCGAAAAAGTAGTATTTAACTAAATGAAATGAAGAATAAAACCATGTATAAGTTATTTCTAATAATATACCTATAAATCATAATATACAAACAAATATATTTAAAAACATTTATAAATAAAAAAATGTTGAAAGGGGGTATGGGAATGTTGCTTTTTAACAAATAAAAAAATATTTTTAACCTATATATTTTTTAAAAAATTATAAAACACATAAAAAACTCATAAAATTTCCCTTAGAATGGTGATGGTGTCCATCTTGCGTGTAGTCCAACATGAAATTCAGAACGTAGTTTTCATTAGAATCGCCCTTTTCTACTAAAGGGAACCCCTATGGGCATTCTCTCTATGGCCATTGTTCATCCGTGGAACTATAGATTATATTAAACCCGCATCCTCTACTCCCTAGTCTGTTTAATCCAAATATACTCTATATATTGTTTTTTATCATCCACTTAGTTTTTCATCCTTCCCCATCACCCAATTATTATACCTTATTTCTATGGTAGTACTGATTAAAAACTCCATCAAAATTGAGAGTTTCATGGTGGTAAAAACTAGATGTTGGATTCACCCTACCTATAGTCGAATGGAATTTTTCTCCACTTATTTTGATTATGTACATTTACCATGTGATGTTGATGATCCATTGAATACTAAATTGGAAGAGTTGGTAGGATTGTATGTACCACCAATGTAATATTCACTTTACTAAGTGTAAGTGTCCAGGTTTTGGAGGTACAAAAACAGGTTTCCATCTTCTTGGAAGGCTAACTTTAATCACCCCTTTGAGAAATCTGTCTCCGCCTGTCGAGCTTATATCAGGTGCCTCTGGGCATCGTTTTCATGGGAATTATATGATGTCAGTTGTCTAGTGAAATATCTCCCACAATATATGGGAATCCTAGCATGGGATCAAAAAATTGCCTATATCGTACATAAAACCATGAGAAGCCTCTTGTTCAATATAAATTTTCAATTTCCAGAGTTATGCACCTTTTGGGTCACTAAGTAGTAACCCATTGTTAGTGGTGAGGGTCACTTTTGAGATAGTCGATGTTAGGTCGTTCTTTTTTTCATTCCAAATGATAGTTCGGTTTGGAAACTTGTTATACCAAATGGATAGTAGGAAGCTGATTCCAATGGTGGTGTTGATTGGTTAAAACCTGAAAGTGGACTTGATGGAAGGAGCCAGTCTTAGAGTGTCTCTGGTGTTGTGTGATGAAACCATAGATATGGATATGTTCTTTTTTAGAGACATCAAATAATGATAAAATATATAGAGTAAGAGGGATGATAAGTGGTAGAAAGGGGTGAGTGACATGGCCAGAAGGCTCTAAGAGAATGGTGTTTGGTTGTGAAAACGATGCAGAATGATTGAGGGAGAAATCCAGACTAGGAATAAAAATATCATAGAAATTCATACTACTCAACTTGAAGGTTTATTTATTTATTTATTTATTCTATTTCCATGGATCATTGAGAAATAATTTGTCCTACCCTAGTGTACAATAAGTCAAACTTGTTTTTTGATATTTTTGAAAGATATAATTTGTTTTTGTATTATATACTAAGTTGAAAGTCCTGGATTAACATCATCTTTGGTTAGGAACCAGAACCAAACCCATAGGTTGGCCATTGGATGTCTGCCACACAATCTGATTTTATTTGGATAGTAAAAAAATGGTAAAAAAATAAATATCCTAGTCAAAAAAAAACTGGCTCATTTATTTCCCTCCAAAATAAGGATGAAAAAAATATTTTTATGTTGGGGGAATCTATACCGGTGAGGTTAACTTGAAGATACTCCATCAGAGGTGACTATACTAGTGTGGAGAACTACATGATTACAGGGGCATGTTCCAGAAACTATGTGTTTATAGGGACTATTTGCAATGGGAATTTTCTGGAGTTGTCTACATAGGGATTTTTGAAGGTGCATTTTTTAGGGTGAATTTTGAGGGAGTATTTGGTGAAGGAATTTTCAGGAAGAATTTCCTAGATCATATCCATATTTATGAGTTGTTTTCATCAAGTTTTGTAATTCTAGAAGTCCCTTTCTCTATTAGAAAAAAAATCATGATATCATATCTAAAGTTATGTGTTTAAATTTTTAATTGATTCAAAAAAAGTGGTCTCAATTTTAAAAATGATTTAGAGTGTAAATATGTTATACTATGTGGCTATAAAAATATAAAATATAAAGAAAATAAAAATTTGAAGTTCGTATTTCCATTGGGAATTTTTACTGTAAGTTCCCTTATTAAATCCAAATGAGATTTCTACTCTAGTGAAAATTACGAATTGATTTCAATAACAACTTGTAAAAAAATTAACTGTTAATTTTCAATATAATTTTTACTTCAAAATTATCCAATTAAAACCTAGATGAAATATATACTACATAATGTCATGATGAATTCACAATTTAAATTACAATTTTTAATTTCAAAAAGATTCAGAAGATGTGAACTAAAATTTTTAATTGATTTAAACTGAAAATATCATATATTTTTTTACTGACAGAAAATAAAATTGAAAGTATATATAAATTTTATCTTGGATTTTTCCTTCAAAAAATCGGTGGAAATTCCAAATAAAAATTTCCAGTGGGAATTTCCCAGTGGGAATTTCTAATAGGAACTTCCCAAGAAGAAATTTTTAGTGGGAATTTCCCAGTGGGAATTTCTAGTCGGAATTTTCCAGTGGGATTTCCAGTGGGAATTTATAATGGGAATTTCTAATTCTAATTTTAAATGGATTCAAAATAAATAACCCCATCAAAAAAATTACAAAAAAATATCATCTGACACTTTGAGAAGAAAAATTGTATAGCTCCGAATGACAGTGACCTAAATCTGGATGCTCAACACGATGAAAATGATAGAAATTTATTTTATTTAAATACTGTCCAAAAATTTCCTGATTGTTATGTGAGGGATCATAATAGTGATGCCATTAAAAACTCAAGGGGCATGGTAGAAATTGTCATTGATAGAGATGAATTCCAGAATTCAGAAGAAGGCACCCCATGTGAAAACATTTCTAAACAAGAGAGTACATGGAGAAAAATAATTAGGATTTTTTTAAATCAGATTCTAAATCCTATTCATTTTATGTTGCTTATAGAGGCATTATTGGTTTCAGGGTATATAAGCAGCATGTTAACAAAAAAAGTCAAAATCTTAATAACATAAACATTTTATACATGTAGCAAAGAAAGATGTTGAAGGCCAGAAAAACATAATGTCAATGTTAAAATCCACATGCATAGACAAGGACTAATTTTCTAGCACAAATGGAGGTTGTCTACATCTCTAAGAACATGTATGAGTGTATAAAATTTATTGAGGAGCATAACCATACTTTACATTCTCCTAACACCGTGAATTTCATGTGGTAAAAAGATGCATCAGTGATACACAAGGTGCCGAGTTGGATGTAATGATAAAGCTTGTCTGAATCCCTATGATTCATATTCACTTGTAATAGTTATTGAAATTGGCCTTACAAGTCTTAGATATACATGAGTTAACCAACTGAATTATCTATGGTCTAAAAGACAAAGATATTTAAATCAATGTGATGTTTATGGAATGTTACAATGCCTAGAGAAACAATCAAGGGAAAACCCATCATTCTTATACTCGGTGAAACAAAACATGTGGGGCCAAATTAACCCCATTTTTTAGGTTGATATGAAAATGAAGGTGGATTATGAGAGTTTTAGATATGTCATTGTGTTTGTAACTACCATCAACACAAATAAGGATTATTGGCCTTTGAGATTTTTTGTAGGTGTCAACCATCATAAAGAGATTGTAATTTTTGGTGCATAATTGTTATATAGTGAGACTATATACTCATTTAGTTGGATGTTTCCAAGATTTGATGATTTCCATGGGGAATCCTGAGAGAAGTTTTACATATCAAGATGCAGCTATGTATAAATCCATCTGTTTGACACTACCTAAAACAAGACACGACCTATGAACTTGGAACTTAATGAAAAATGGAATGAAACACTTGGGACACATAATAAATGGTTAATCCAAAATGTTGCAAAATTTAAAAAAAATGCAGGTATGGGGTTACAGATATTTCAAAATTTGAAACAATATGAAAAAAAATCCGACTAGATTATAGTGATATAAATTAGAAATGGATAGAATATATGTTCAAAGACAAATAAAAATGGGATAGTTATTTTCAAAGATTTAATTCACATTAGTAATTCGAATCAGATGGTTAAGTGAGAGTTTCAATGGTGTATTAATGGATTACATGAATTGTAAACTAAGTGTCTTGGAATTCATCCAACAATTTGAGCGTGTGTTGGAGAAGAATCAGTATCAAGAAATTAAAGGTGAATTTGATAGAAGAGAAAAGTTTTCGTGAAATCATTTTCTATATCAGATGATTATAGTTCAAGAAGGTCATTTGTATACTCAAAAAATATTTGATCTTTTTCAGCATGACCACCACCTATGTGGCACTTGTTTCCTTATGTATTATAATAAAACTATTTCCCCAAAAATGTATTTTTTGCAATGAAAGGTTCCTCAAATGAGTTTACAGTTGAAGTGTACCAATAGTCACCTATGAGAATAGGTTTTACTTATTAGAAATTTGAGAGTTATAGCGATTTGTGTTCTCATGCACTCAAAATATATAAAAGGTTGGGTGTGCAGTGCTTTTTAGACATGTATATCCATAAGAGATGGACAAGACATGCTTGTGAAATACAGTTGGAATACATTACAGTTAATCATATCGAATAAGATTTGTTTACAAGAAAGGATAAATGTTACCAACAGTTGGCACGAATGGAAATAAATCTTATAATGGAATCCTGTGAGTTTTAACAAGGATATATAATTGGAATGTCAAATCTGAACAATTTTACTATGGAATTGTATGATGCTATAAATAATGTACCCTAAAAATTAATTCAAAAATCATCCAACATGCAACATCAACAACACTCTAAAACATCATTAAATAAGCAATATAATATAAAATGATGTGATAGGAAAAAAAATTTTCTAGATCAGGAAAAAATGGATGAAAATAGGTGCAATATCATAAATCAAGATATCGCAAAACTTGTACTGCATTATTATTATTTTCTTTTTTTACTGAATGAATACAATTTGGGTTTTCATGAATAAATAATATAATAATTTTATTTCATGGGAGAGATAAATAACCATCGAATAGTGGCTACAATGGAGACACTATCACATATCTCAATGTATGTAAATCCTATACAATAGGTTGAAAATATTGATATTGAAACCCACATTATAGAACATTATATAATGTGATATTTAATACATTAAACAAGAGTTCTATTATTATTTGCTTATGTTATTGCACTAATGAATTCAATGATATCATGAATAAATAATTTTATAATATTGTCATAGGGAAATCCTATAGAACCATCGAATATTGGCTACCATGTTCATCATATCATAAATCTCAATTTATGTACATAATGTACCATTTGTTAAAAACCAAAAAATTTAAACACACTTCATAGTAATTGATATATTCTCATATTATAAATCTTATGAAACACTTTTTTTATTTATATTTTTAGTTATTAATATATAATTATTGATGAAACTAGGAGGAACCAATGAGAAATTTTCCTCCAATGACGCAGCAAAATTCAGCAACTACTGCAAATTGGAATAACAACGTCAATATGAGGAATGAGAACTCATTGGAAGTATTTTAGAGTTTAGTGGGTAAATAAATTCAACTGAAGATTTCATCACAATATGAAACTCCTTTTGAAGATAGGATTTTATAATTATATTCATGGCTGAAGATAGGTAAATTTTAAATGGAAACCTATACATAATCAAAGTGTAAATTTTCTCCTCCCAATTTACAGTGGAAATTTCCATTCTGAATCCCTAGTTGTAATTTCTATGCACAGAAAGTTTCCATCCAATGAACTGATTGAAGAGACTATAAATAGAAATTACAATGTTAAACGTGTCATTCTATCACATAATAAATTAATATCATCTTTATCAAAATGTTCATCAACATCAGAAAATAATCATTTCCACCCACTATGCACCAACCAGCCAATTGATGTAAACCAAAGTACAGATTTCTACTGAGTTTACCATGTGGGTTTCCACTGAAAATTTATAATGGGAATGTAGTTTTGGAATTTCTATACATAGCAAGATTCCATTCAATTAAGTGACAGTGAAGAGTATCAAGATAAATTACAGTGTAACACCTATCATAATATGTCAAAATATAACTATATCACCTTATAAAAAAGTACATCCAGATCGTAAAAAAATATATCTACAACCTATATATGACCCACTAAATTCACGTAAACTAATCATGAAATTTATAATATGATTTTAAAGTGGGGATTTCTAGTGTAAATTTACAATTGGAATTCCCAATTGGAATTCCTATACATAGCGGGTTTCCAAATTATTAAAAGAAAAGACAATGTAGACTACAAACAAAAATTATATTGTAATAGCTACATAAAATCATAGTAGTTATATTTTTAAAACACCAACCAAATATCTGTTTCAAAGAATAACTAACCCCCAAATCCCATTCCCACCGAAATCCCACACCCACCAAAACCATCACCAAACCATCACAATAAGTGACAGTAGTTAAGTTTGTAATACAACAACCAAATATTTGATTCATTGGATAAATCATTTAACTTTCTTAAAATGTCTTTGGAAGTAACCAAATAATTTCTACTCTCATCATAAACCTCTGACATTGTCCTTCCCGGATCATTTAATAAATAATGTACCATAAACAACCACCTGTCAGCAACTTCCTTTTCAATAAAACTCTCTTCCATTGCAACTTCTGTAGCCAAACACTCCATTAAATAACAAATAATGCAACCAAAATCCAAAATATCATCTCCCTATTACAGGGTCTTCTCAGTTGTCATTTACCATTTCCTTTACTTCACTTATTCTTCATGAACTCCACAGAACATGTCTTCCAAATATGATTTCTGCAAAATCAATCAATGAGCAGACCATCTTTCAATATATTACAAATTTTTATGAACATTCTATAACATCTTACTACCCAAACTGCATATTTTTTAAATGGATCACTTAATATGGTTTCTCTAATAGGTTCTATTGAGTTGTAATATCTAAACACCCAATTTTTCAAATCCCTAACTAAGAAAGTCCAATGAATGTTATCTCACTTTAGTAGACATATTAAAAAATGGAGTTTTGTATATTCTTAACTACTACCCACATTAAAAATATCTCTTTTATGTTCTCATTTGATGAATAAAAAACTACTATGATGGAAATAATAAAAGAAAATATAATAATGTACTCAAGATTTACATGAAAAATGCAATGAAGAAAAAGAAAGACTAGAAAAATATAAGCAAAAGTATGTTAAAAACAAACAACAATATTACAGTAAAGGTACTCATCATGAAGGAATAACTTATCAATTCTGAAATCCCATCCATACTACGAAGATGAAATTTTTCAGGAATAGTCACCATATATGAATCAATAACCTGTCTAAAGAAATATAACTCAATAAAAAATAATTAAAAACAAAGGTGATTAAAAAAGTGATATATGAAATTCCCTACTAGAAGTGAACCTCTTGTTTAAAAAATCAATAATATTTTTTCACATTTATATTATATGATTTTCCAGAAGATTCCCATAATACACCATTGTTTTCTTGTAAATTCATTTCAATTTTCAGTAAATAGTCAAATATAATACAATATATTCTAAATAAAGTAATTAAATAATAGTAACTCTCCCTTTAGAATCAACAATAATTTTTATAAACCTTATATCATGTGTTGTCACTATATTATACTATATGGCCCACCGAGGAATTACCTGGGACAACTTGGGGGTTATTGGAAGTCTCCTATTGTTAGTAACCTATGGATATATATATAGATAATAATTATAGGTTTATTTTCCCAAGTCATCATAACTCTAACCAATGAGGTCTGAATCATTGAATTAGAAAACATTGCAGTGGACTACACAACATGTTTTGGTTCATCAATATGCAATTATTCATTTTCATCCTCCTCCACCTCACTTACGTATACATTACCTAATTCATTCATCTCATCTACAAGAATTTCCACTTTTCTACCCTCAATAGAAGCGACTGAAGATGTGTTGTTTTAAACATCAAACTATTAAATCCCAACCTCCTCTTAAAAAGTTCCTTTACCATCACAAATAACTAATTTCATCTCTTCCTCCTTCATCTTTATCCTTTCTCCCAAAATAATAATCTTTTTATTCTTCATTTTTAATTTCACCTCATGTTTTTTATCCTTCTTGTTTATCTTTAAATTCTCTATGTACAATCTCAGACTCTCTTCATTTGAAACATTCAGTGCTTCTTCTTTCATACATAAATGAAGTTTTTTTCTTCAATAACCTGTTAAACTGATTATTTAGCCTCACAAGGTATTAACTGCAACTGATAGCTCTTTCTTAGTGTCCTTGTAGTCTATAATAGATAGTGAAAACATAAATGTAGATGTTATAAATTAATATGAAAATAATGGAATGGTCAGAAATATAATAAAAAATTAGTGCTTTGGTACTTTCATGTAGACAATCAACAACATCTTGTAAAATCCACCATATATATAACTGTGTACCCTCTCTTTTAGGAACAACATTCCCAAATATGTCATTATACCAATACTATAACATTTAATATAATAAAAAACTGGTCAACCAACTTGGAAAAACTAATCAGTTAAATAAAGTTGAAGACCTTAACAATAAACTGACAACACAACTAACAACTTTAAAAGGAGTTGTGTACTTTTTTTAAGTGGTGTAATAAGATGCTAATGAATACCCGCAGCCCAATCAGAACTCTTTTCTTTTGATACATCTTTAAAATCGGTCACAAAATTATAACCAACATATGAACTAGAAATAGAGAAAATAACATCTCACAAGAAAAAATACAAAGAATACATGCTACATTAGACAATTCTTGCTCCTCACTAGCTTCCGTGATCTCAAGAATAGCTCTTTGTAACACACCATAGGAAAATATCCATCCAGCATTGGAAAACCTCCTCCTCCAAAGTGGTGAACTATTTGGTCTTATTGTATATGCAACTAAAAAAGGTAAGTTTCTATCATCAATCCCAAAAATATGGTAAATGGCATCCACTCTTAACTCTATCATCCTACCAACTATGTCAAACATTCTGAAATCAAAAATATACCTCTGAAGTAAAAAATAAAATATAACCATCAATTTTTTACATATAAATAATGGCACCATGTTATAATAAACTCTTTTAGAAACTTCCGAAATAGAATCCTTTGAAGATATTTCATCTGATTCTCATTAATCTTAGGCTTAATGTCGTTAAAAAAAATTAACAATCGAGTCATCAAAGACCGATAGTGGCGGCTAGCTGATGTAGGCACTTCTTCTACATTAAAAAACCAATATCCCTAAAAAATTATCATTAATCATATTTGAATTTTAACATAAGTCAAAAGGGTGAAAACATAAATTGTTCATCGAAAATTTATTTCAATAATAGAGGGAATTTACACACTTATTCGGAATTTCCAGTGACATGTTACCATGGAAATTTCTAGTGAGAAATTATAGTGTGAATTTCTAGTAACAATTTTCATTGTAAAATTATAGTGATAATTTCTAGAGGTAATTTCTAGTGAGAATTTTCAGTGGAAAAATTTCCAGTGGAAATTTCATGTGTCTATTTTTACTGGTAACTTCAACTGGGAAGTCAACAACAAAATTACAGTCACCAAAAAATTAAAAATAATTTAATTGTAAATTTTTCAGTACTTATTAAATATACATAAATTTCACTGTGAATTTCAAGTGGGTAATACAGGTATGAATTTTCATTGGGAATTTTCAATGGGAATTGTCACTAAAAGTTGCAACTGGGAATTCCCAGCTGTAATTTCCAATGGGAATTTCTAATTGTAATATCCATTGGGAATTTCCATGGAATAAGTCAGAATTCTAGCTATAATATTTGTACACATTCTATAAATTTTTTTGTAGTTACAAATTTTAATTTCATAGGAATTTATAGTGGTAAATCCCAATGGGAATTCTCAATGGTAAATTCCATTGGAAATTCCTAGTGGGAATTTTCTATTTGAAATGTCCAATCAGAGTTTCCATGGAAGAATTCATAATTCTAGCTATTTAATTTGAACACATTATATTATAAAATTCCAAATTATAATTGCATAGTAATTTCTAGTGGAAATTTTCACAGGGAAATTCCACTAGTAATTCCCAGTGGTAATTTCTACTAGGAATTTCCAGTTGGAATACCTGGTAGGATTTTCCAATTGGAATTTCCAGTGGTAATTTCCACGTCAGAATTTGGAATTATAGATATAAAATTTGACCACATTCTATAAAAAAAAATTTAGTTACAAATTGTATTTTTAATGTAATTTATAGTGGTAATTTCCAGTGGTAATTTCTAGTGGTAAATTCCTTTAGGAATTCCTAGTGGGAATTTCTAGCTGGAATATCTAGTGGAAATTTCTAAGGTTGAAGTCAAAATTCTAGTTGAAAAATTTCAACACATTCTATAAATTTTTCTTTAGATCCAAATTATAATTACATAAGAATCTGAATTTCTAGTTGGAAATTCTACAATGAATTGACACTAATAATTTCCAGTGGGTATTTCTTGTAAAAAATTCCAGTGGTAATTTCCAATGGGAATTACTATTGGGAATTGCTAGTGCAAATTTCTAGTTATAATTTCCGTTGCGAAATTCAATGGGGAATTCAACACAAAATAACTAGGAATTTTTTCTTGAATATTACAAGTGACATAATTAAAAAAAATTTAGTAGTAAAAATTTTAAATTTATTTGCACTGAGAATTTCCAGTGGAAATTGATTATGTGAATTGTTGGTGGGAATTCCTACTGCAAATTTCCAGTTCAAATCTCCATTGAGAAATTCAACTAAGAATTCAACAACAAATCACTGATAATTGTCACTTGAAACATAAAATTTATAGAATTATAAATTGTTCAGTAATTTGAAAAGTTAATTGATTTTCACTATGAATTTTCAAGGGAGACTCAAACCATATAGTCAACATTATCATCGGAACATTCAAATGGGAAATTCAATTAAAACTTTAAATTTTGAATTTACAATGGGCTTTATCAAAGGAAACATTCAATTTATTGAATATAAATTTTTACCAGTTGGAATTTATAAATGGATTTTTCTAGAAAATTCAACATCAAATTTCTTCTAGGAGATTCCACTCAAATATCCTCTACAAAAAGAAAATATAATTTATAATGTGAAATTCCAATTGTAAAACACCAGTCATAATTTCCAATGTGAATTCCCAGAACCAATTCGCAAATCAAAATCTAAATTGTCAGTTCTTAAAATCAATTTGATAAAATTAGTGTTAAATAATAATCTATAATTGCAACTGAAAATGGAATTTTTCAATAGGCAATCAAACTATAAAATTAAAACCAGATTTCAGACTATAAATCAATTAAATTACAGTGAAAATTCCCACTACCAATTTCCAACACAAATCAATTGGAAATTCCACTAAAATCACCAATTATAAAAATTATTAGAAAAAAAGTAAGCTTAAAATCAAATATTGGAACTTGAACTTTACATAATAAAGAAACTATAACATTACATTTAGAATATTACAATAACTCTCACAAACAAACACGAACTGACCCAATATTAATCTATCTATCTCCCTATGTGAAGAATATTTACAAACAACCAAATACTACTATATCCCATATTTTGTAATAAATAAAAAGGCATACAATAAACAAAAATCTCATAAACCACCTATTATCTTCTATCATTGTTGATAGAACACTACAGCTGGCTAAGATATTCACTGATGGTTTCACCAAAATATTCGCCTCAAATTAGGCAAGGGATGAGTGAAATATTTTTCAATGGGATTCACCAATAAATTGATTGATGGGTTCACCAATCCATTTTTAATGGACCTCCTAATGCATTTTCCAAGTGTTTCCACTGAATGCCTCGCCGAGGATCTCTTATAGGTTTCACTAACATCTTCTTTGACAACTTCACAAACAGCTTCATGACATCTTCACTGAGAAATGCAACAAAGAATTTCACTGAGGGTTTCGACATCTAGGTTCTTGGGGGATTTTTACAGATTATTTTTTTTCGAATATGGACCTCATAGTTTTCAAACCCCATTTTTAATAGAAGGTATCTAGAAATTTTTATAGATGTTTTAGGCATCCAACAGCCAACCTAAGGGCCAAGATGAAGGTGGAACCTGAGACAATAATTTTTATGTAAGTCATGAAATACAGACCAAACCATTAATTTTTTTAGAAAAAAAATTCAATAATTACTATTATTCCAAATTTGTGGATATTCTATAAATGGCCATGGAAAAATCTTCAACTCAGTTTTTTCTATATTTTCACATTGAGGATGAAATGATTGTCCATTAGGTGTACCGATTATTGGGATATGAAAATAAAAAAAAATATGAAAATAAAGGTACTAATGATATAAAATTTGGATTATTGTTGTCAAAGTCATATACAGACACACTCTATATTAAAAGGTTAAAACGCTCAAAATATTCTATTTTGAATAATTATAGAGACATCACAAAAATAACCCCACCAAGAATCTACATGGTGGTGATGCTGAAACCAAGAGTCATTGGGCTTTTATAAGAATCTCATACCCCTGGTGCCTCCTCCTAATTCTCCTAGCGAGTTTGGCCACCCATCACCAACTTCCACTGTTTTCCCTACATGACAAATTGGGGGGGTCTTCCATTTTTTTTTTCTTTTTTTTTAATAATTGAAATGTAATATGTAATAATGACAACATATCTACAATGTCTCCATGTGGCTTCTCAAGAATCTACATCATCTGAACTTATTATATAAAATCATTGTGATATTATCCCATATTAAAATAGTTTATACATTTAATTCCCAATATAGAGAATTTTGAATTTTAATTTACTCTTATTTTTTTAATTAAATTTCATTTATTTAATATGCCCTTTTTTGTGAGTATGTTAGACAACTGTATATTTAGAACCACCGTTTCATGCCTCGCTAACCACGTGTCATATTTTAGCGATCCTACACCATATGAACTTATAATAGTCAAATGTTGTGATATTTATTCATATTAAAAATATTCATGCATTTAATTCACAATCTGCTGAATTTTGAATTTTAATTTAAACTTATTTATTTAATTAAATTCTATTTAATTAGTATTCCATTTTTTGTGAGACTATTAGACACATGGATATCAGGAACCACAATATTGTTCTCCACCAACCACATTTCCTTTACTAGATTACCTAACCTCATAGCACCACTTCATTTTGGGGAGAAACAAGGGTTTTGATTCAAATATAATTCTCAGCCTGATTAAGAGGTGGAGAGAAACAACATCATCTCCCTTGTATAGTCTTCCTACTTCACAGAGAGGGATTGGGCATAGTGGCTCCATTACAGTCATTAGGGTGAAGGTGGTGGAGAGTAACGACACTACAAGGGTGAGGAGATAAGATGGTTCGGCTCCCCAAAAATAGGTCCCTCAATCAGGAATCCTATTCACTGGGAGAGAGAGAGGACCTTCAAAGGTTCTTCCTTGGTCTATGGTATATTTCTTATTCTCTAAAGAGCGGTAGTAGTAGAGGTGGACTATATCAAAATAGCTATCGGAGGAGCTGAAAACAATCTCTCGATGCCCCCTATGTCACTGAACATGATGATCTACCTTGACGAGGAAATGGATCTCATTCATGAAGAAAGAGGATGAAGAATATGGTTCCTCCCATGTGATCCTGGATAGCAAGAACTCAACGGTGGCCACATCAGTATCAAACATGAAGGATCATGACTAGGTGATATCATGCCCCTGGTAAGAGGGGTCTCATCCGTTTTTATGGTTTCTCTTTTATTCTTGTATGTGTTGGTGATTTTTTCTATCATGTTGAAAGCATTGTGTTGTGCTACCATACTTCGCATTCGTTGTACTCCTCTCATTGTTTTTTCATAGTGGATAACTCCTAATTATTCTTCCCCATGAACATAGGCCAATGGCCAAAGCACATAAATTCTATTTGTCTACTGCTTTCTATTTTGAATTTCTTGGACCCATAAATTATTGAACTCGCTAATTTATTGAAATTTAAATTCAAATATATTTTTTGAATTTAATGTGTTGATTATATAAGTCATTGGAGCCTTATTTAGCTCTATTTTTCATTGTTGTTGTTGCCCTGTATTTATGGAATATTTCTTCTCATATGCAAGAATATGTTTTAGGTTCTAAAAACATATTTTTCAATCTATAATTTTAATTCTCATTTGATATTTGATTTTGTTTTGTTGAATCCCCAAGAACATGATTTGTTATCTGTTTTAATGAAAAATTTTGCATGTTTTATAGTGTAATTTCCATTGCCAGTGTGCCTTTGAATTAGCGACTTCCATGTGTGACTTCTTTTAACTGCTACCATGTATTCATTTTATTTATTATTTATTGTTGGAATGCAATGAAAACATGGTTTATGTTTATCAATTTTCATGTAATAAACTGAAATTCAAAACTGTTGTTGGTTTCAAATTTTAACAAACCAAAATATCCAATAGATAATGGGCTATTGCATGGGGACCATCTCTCATATAGGGAAACCCCCCACAAAAAAGTGGTATCAAAATATAATTTGGTTTAAGTTTTTATTTATAAAATTTAAATATTGCTTGTTCATTTATTTCAAATGTTTTTTAGTTGATTTTACTTTATTGTAACATGCATTTTTGTTTCATTCAGCAAGTTCGTTTTCTCTCTTGGGCTATAATTTCAATTAGTTTATGATAATTTGTTTCCTTTCCATTCTATGTTTTCTCTACAAAAATTAGTCTTATATATTCCTTTTAGTTGTTCCTACCTGTGTTTGTCTCTATTTTTAGGGTAGAAATGGGTTATGTTTGAGGTTGGCCTATGTTTGAGAGCTAGTTAGCATTGAGGTATGTTGGTGGGGTTTTTGGTCTATAGTGTATATCATTTTCCTAGGATTTGATATTATGATAGCTCTAGAGTGTTCTACTGCATCATTTAGGGTTTGTTTCTCTAGGTATGGAACTGTAGTGAGTTTAGTGTTTAGGCTTGGGTGTTTTGTGGGGGCAGTTATATTGTTTGTCACTTGGCTTATCACCAAGATTCTAGGATTTTTTTTGAGCATGTTTAGTGGCTATTTGTTTTTTCCTCCAAGTATTACAAACCATGTGTCATTATTATTACTAGACTAGGATGTGTGGCCCTTTATGTGGATTATTTTCACCATGTTTTCTAGCTTCCTTCCCACCTTTATTATTGCATATAAGATCTATCCTAGGATATTGAGATTTCTCGCCTCTATCCTTGTAATATCCATTTGTTTGAGGATCTCACCTTTGGATTTTGTTTTATGTGGTCATCTCCATAGGTGGATATTCTGAATCAATATTTTAAAGATTTTTTTTCTTCATGTTTGAAAATTCATACTAATCACATTAAGTGTACCATATCTCTGCTTAAAGCTGGAAATTCTAGGTGTTTTGGTACTATTATGTTTTTGTGGGTCCATGTGGAGTCTTATTTCCATTTTCTCTCTCTATATGTTGTTTTCTTTTCTATTTTTTATGATTAAAAATTTTTTGTATTGAGTTTCAATTATTTTTTATTTATCTAAGTTTTGTTTCTCTATGGTTTGTATGGGGATGGATACTAATCTATTTAGTTGGTGTTATGTAGGACACAAATGAGCCTTTTTATAGACCTGGTAACATGTTTTTTGTTGGTATCATCTTCCTCGATGGCATCATCTTAGAGAGAAAATTAGGTAAGTTTGGGTATGGATTTTATCATGTAGTTATTTACAATTGTTTAATTCTGAGAATGTTTAGCGGTTTTCGATATCATCTAATTATGGGAAACATGTGTCACATTGATACAATGAGGGGGAATCTAGGTTGTACCCTATAGTTATTACCTATTTAGGTTGTGATGACCAAATTTATGATCATGTATGAAATGCATAATCATCATGTGGAGGGATTTAAATTTTCAAGGTGTAGAGTGTGATGTTGTTACATATTAAAATTGTTCATACATTTAATTCCCAAGGTGGATAATTATCAATTTTAATTCACACTTATTTTGTAAATTTAATTTAATTTTTTTTAAATTCCCTTTTCTGGGAGTCTATTACATAGATGGATATGTGGAACATACCTTTCATTCCCCACCAACTAAGTGTCCCATTCCAGCTACCCTAGCCTCATAGCGGCGCTTCATTTTGGGGAGAAGTGATTGTTTTTGTTTAGATAGAGAGCTCAGACTCACTGAGAGGGAGAAAAGAGACATCATCTCCCTTAGCTGATTTTCATTCTTTTCAGAGAGAGTGTGTCTTCGTCAACTTTATTCCAAACATAAGGGTGAAGGTGATTGAGGGAAAAAATGTTGTCAGGATGAGGGGGTAAGTTGTTCGACTCTCCTAAATAGAGCCCTAGATTGGGTATCATATTTGTTGATAAATAGGAGTCATAGATGTTCATCCTTGGTCATTGGTGAATTTATTGTTCACTGAAGAAGAACCAACAATAGAGACTCCATGCATCAACATCATTTTTAGAGATCATGCAGCTCCCAATTCCCCTTATGACTCTCCACATGGTGAACTATCGTGAGGAGAAGATGGTTTTAATTCTTGCAGTATAAGGATGAAGAAGCTGGATCCTCACATATGATCCTAGATATTGAGGAAACAATGATGACCACACCAATTCCGAACACAAACTAGGTGATATTTTTCCCCTAGTAAGGGGGTATCCATCCTCTATTAGGTATCTTTTTGATTCTTGTATATGTTGGTGTTTTTTTCTACAGTGTTGTGTCCATTGTGTTGTTCTAACCTCCTTCAAATTTCTTGTTGTACTATCATTTTTTTTCATTATAAAAACCTTTATGATTCTAACTCATTCACATAGGAAAATGGACAAAGTACATAAATCCTCCATGTATCTTTTACAACGTTCCTTTCCACATTTCTTGGACCTATAAATTTTTGAACAAGTCCTCTTATTCAGTTTCAAATTCAAATATGTTTTTGGAATTTAATGTGTTGGTTATTGAAGCTATTTAGTCTATGTTTAGTTCAGTTTGTCTTTAGTGATGATGCATTGTATTTTTTTGAATTGTTTTCACATATGAATGAATTTGTTTTAGGTTCTAGAATGTATATTTTTGAATCAAAAATTTTAAATCTCATTTTATGTTTGATTCTATTTTGCTTTATATTAAATCATATGATTTTTTCTATTTTAATGATAATTTTTGAGAGTTTTATATAGTGTAATTTTCACTTCCAGTGGGTCATTGAATTAGTCACTTCCGTGTGTGACTTTTATTCATTATCACCATGTATTCGTTTGATTCATTCCTTATTGTTGGAATGCAATGCGAACATGTTTTATGTTTATCAATTTGCATGAAACAAACTAAAATTCAGCACTATTGTCAGCTTTGAATTTTTACAAACTAAAATAATAAATAGATCATGGGATATTTCATGAGGACCATCTCTCGCGTAAGGTTATACCATAAAATAATCATCTTCATCTTGAAATCTTTCGTACTTTTTTAGGGTGCATTTGTTGAATGTTCGTATTTTCTTCCTCCACCACATCTCAAAAAAAAGAGATATTATACCCCAATGTACATGTTCCTAGAATGAAATGATGGATTCATTTCAATGTGAAAGGTTCTTTGATTGTCACAAAACATTGGATTATGCTCATGTATGTACTCGATATCCTCCAACAAACTTGACATCCAAATTGACTCATTTTAGCCTTATGTAGTTGTCATATACTTCTACTCATTCATGGAAAAATACATAATAGAATGTAAATATGAAATGTAACTCACAACTACATCTAAAATAGTAAATAAACAACCTCATCTGGTCAAAATCAGGATAGCCTCTAATAGTAAATTCTAATCCTCCATAGCATATACTTGAGACATATATATCCCCTATTTAGCACAATTAGGACCCATTATAGATGATGACTTGAAATTAATAGGAATAGAGTTAGGTATTGGCTTAAAGTCTTTCATGTTGAAGAGTTTCAATACATTTATAAAGTAATTAATATATGATATACAAATATTCTCATTATTTTTGTACCTATAAATCTTTTTCCTAAGAATCATGTTTTTTTGTCTCAAGTCCTTCATATAAAACTTCTTATCCAATTGTATCTTCATATCCTAGATCCGATCATTATTGGGTACTACAACCAATATTTCATCCATTTATAATAGAATGATAATAAAATAATTAGCATCAAACCACTTGAAAAATGATCTTGGATCTGAAAAAATTTTGTTGTGTCCAAGGATCATGAAAAAGGAATAAATTCTCTTACACCAACACCTCGATGTCTACTTGAGACCATTTAGAGATTTGTTCAACATAAAAATAATGTTATTTTTTCCTTATTATACAATTCCTTTAGGTTGAATAATATATATTTCTTCATCAATATTCTAGTGGAGAAGAGTTACCTTCACATCTAATTACAATATATGTAAACTATATATAGCATGCATCATCAAAAATACCTGAATAATCATTAATCTAAAAAAGAAGAAAATATTTCATTGAAATCAATACCTTCCTTCTAATCATTTCATTTGACCACTAATATTTTTTATAATCATTCTACCTGGTCTTTTCTATTCTATTTGATCTTAAAAGACACATTTTTACTAAAATCCTTCCTTCTATTGGTTAATGAAAAAAAGATACAAAGTTTTATTCTTGGGCATGGATTCATGTTCCTTTTTCATCACTGTCGTCCTTGACGATACATTTTTACTCTGAGTTGCCTCTATAAAAGAAGATGGATTTCCATCCTCTTTTAATAAGCAGTATGAAATATTTCTCCTAGTGACATAAACTGAGTTCCATATTGGTGTTCTTTTCTCATAATTCGACCATCATGATCTAGACACAATAGGTAATTTATCATAAATCTTTGGTAATGCCTCAAAGAAAATATTTTCTTCCTTTTATTCATCCTCCACCTCAATAATTGGGGTTTCTATATTCTCTTTATCTATGTCTCAATAAATATTCATTTTCACCTTATCTTCAAATGAAATTAGATCCCTAGTTAAGATAAGTTTATTGTTTGTGGGTTCCCATAAATGATACCCCTTTATACCATTATTGTATCCCAAAAAGATATGTTTCATGGACTTCTAACCCAGTTTCGTTGTTTCCTAATCATTAAACAATGAATATACAATATTTACAAAAGTATGTAACTAAGAATAGTTATTATTTTTACCATTCCAAATATCCATTAGTGTCTTCAAATATATTTCCACTAAAAAAGATAAATTGATCACATAACATGATATCTTCAACACTTCTTCCCAAAATGTCTTGGAAACTACTATAGTCTTTAATATCACTCATCTTATATCTAATGGGTTCCATTAATTCATCATGGCTCTACATTCTATTGAAGTGTGTATGCTATCATGAAATTTCAATTGATTCCTTCTTGTTAACAAAAGGTATCAAACTCCTCGCTTATATATTTTCCACCATTTTTAGTCCTCAAACACTTGATCTTATTTCTTGATTCAAGATCCTATCACACTTTAAATGTTTTGAAGTCTTTAAAACACATGATTTCCTCTATATTGGGTTCACCCAATGTCTTCTGGAATAATCATCAATGAATGATGAAACATACCTTTCTCCGCTCAATAAAATAACTAATTATTAACAAAAATTAGAATGGATCAACTCTATGATTTTAGTTTTCCTCATCATTGATATTATAAACATTGACATATATTTCATTCTCAAATCACAATGCTCACAACGTGGTAAGGATATACTTGTTAGACAAGGTAGTATAATTTTATTAGAAATAATCATCAGGACTCATTTGGATATATGTAAAATATTCTATTTCCATGACATCTTCAACTCTTTAGTTGAGGTAGTTGATGTAAAAATTATCTTCATCTCATTTTAAATTTCACCCATAAACACAAACTGGGTATTTGAGATCTTCTTTGGCTTCATCACTACAAGTGAGCCCTTCAAAAATTTCGTCCTTCCTTTCTTAGTGTGATTAGAACATATGATGTCATCAAATTTCCCCAAAGATAATATGTTCTTCTTTATGCCTATCACATGGTGTACTCATTTTATGGTGTCAATAATACAATTGCACATTTTCAATTTTTTGGTAAAAACTCCAATGATATTTAATGTATGGTCATTACCCATGTGCAGAATTCCTTTCGAGATTGGTTCATAATGATAAAACCATTTCTATTGAGATGAAATTTTCCATGTTACCCCTCAAGTAAATTATCCATGAAATATTGAGATGTTGTCTACCTCCAGTATTCATTGCTACTTCACTGACTAGTATATCTCAATTTACCGAATTAATCAACACATTAACTTGAGAGTAATTTCCCATACTCTTATTATTCTAATAATATTTCTTGTTGTGCTCCATCCTACCATAATTAAAACATGTGACATTTTTATTCATGCTCCATGATTTTGATATTCCATTTTCTTTGCTCCCATTGGAACAATTATCTATCATGCATCCTCTCTTGATTGACAAAGATTATTCTTGGTGTGAAGTTATATGTCGATCCAATTTATTATTGCAATGACTATATTCTTTGATAATTGTAACTATAATTTCATTGAAGAGAGAAAAATCCCTTCTAATTATGGTTTTTGAGGTTGATGATGATCTGGTTATATAAATTTGGGAGACTTTGTAGAATAATCTCCTCACTCTCAATGTCCCAAATTTCGTAGCCCAACACCATGAGATAGGGGAATAGGGTATAAATGGTGTAGATGTGGTCAATCATTAATGATGACTTCACCATTGAAAGGGTGTATAATTTTCTCATTAGGAAATTTTTTATGTGTAGTGATTTGGATTCATACAGCTTTATTAGAGTATCCCAAAATTCTAGCATTGTCATTTTCTCCACATTAATTGATATGACCCTTTATAAGAAGGTCAAATGGATATTAAAAAAAATTCCTATCAATTTCATTCTATTTCTTCTATGTTACACTCATCAGTCTTTCATCAGTCACCAATAGAAAATTATCCTTTTATAAAACTTCTTGTATCTTCATTTACCACACACAAAAAAATTTCCATTGAATTTTTCAATCATGAATTTCACCTCCATATAGAAACAATGTTACTCTAAACCGTCCTCAGTTTCATAATAGTTTTTTTTAATAATATTTATAAATTTTTTCTAATGTGAAAGATCAACCACAATCACACACAAATAATACTCAAACTCAGGAGATCTATTAATTCCCCTAAGAAATGAACAACATGTGGCCATAACCAAGCTATGATACCACTATTCAGGACCAAAAATGATTGTCCCCTTGGTGTAGTGATAATTATGAGATAAAAATAAAGTCAACAATAAATAAATAAATATATGCATGATGCAATGTGGAAACCCCCTAATAAAGAGACATAAAAAACCAAGAGTAAATATAATGATCACAATGGTAAAATGTGGTAACAAACACCATGTTTCTATTATTAGAAGAAAACACACAAAATATTTTCTCTTGTATAAATGGACAAACACCTCACAAAATACCACACCAGGATGTTACTTGATGTTGATGTTGAAATCTGGATGAGTCGTCTTCCTTTTATAAGTATCTCAAACCACCTAGTGCCTCCTCCCACATCTCCTAGTTGGTGGGTTTGGCCACCCACCACCAGCTAACACCACCACCCCCCTTGAAAAATAAGGGGTTTATTAACATCTTTTATTAAAATAAAGAAGAGGAAAGGTGAAAGGTAACTGATAATTCATAGGTTCATGACTAAACCTAATGATCTAGTTGGTCTTCGAATGAATTCCGCATAGCCTATTATCATATTAAAAATCCATATAATATATAATTAAAAAATGATATGATTATAAAAATCAAGGAAGGTGATCATTTCTTTCTTTCCCACTGACTGAACGATGAAATATTTTTCAACCGTATGTGAGGGGGATACTCATGTGAATAACTCCCAATATATTAGAGAACTGAAAATCAATATTAATGTCATTTTTTTCTACAGATTCATTCTTTGACTGAGAAAAGAAGGATACATAGGTTTAAGGTTTATTTTTTATTTATTTTTAGTTCCCAAAAATTTTATTTAGTCATTTATAGATTTGATTGTGAAATTTTATGTTGCTTAATAATTGTAGTGGACATTTCTATAGAACAAACTATAATCGCACTACTATATATATTACAATATTAAGAGGTGGACTTTATTTGATCTGAAATGAAGCATTGATAAATGGATTACCATTATTAGTGCTAAATATTAGAGATGATAAAAAACTCTTTCATCAACACTAAAAAAATCATTGATCAAATGTAATCCTTTATCAGATTTATTTTTAGCACTGATAAAAGAAGAGATTTATATGCTCTCCTATAGAAAATATAAACAGTTACCATTATTAGTGGTAAAAAATCATTGATAAAGGTCTTATATAATATATATTTTTTATATAAAAATATACATATAATTAAATATGATTTATATAACAATATATATATAAATAAAAATATATATTTTTAATCCTTTATAATTATTTACACATATATTATAAAATATCATTTAGACTATATAAATAAATGTATAAATACATTAAATATTTTTTTATTTAAATTATATATATATATTAACATAATTATAATATACAAATACATATATATCTATATACAATATACATATATTAATAATTATTTGTGTCTATGTTTGTGTGTATATATATATGTATGAATATATTAAATTATAAATATACATATAAAATTTATATTTAAATATATTATTCATATTAAAATCAATAAATATTATCAATATTATTTTCATTTATTTTATTTAAAAATTTATCAAATTTACATTAATCAATAAAATCATTTGATAATTTATTTAAATGCATTAAAAATGTATATATATATATATGTATATAAAATATATTGATATTTTATTTAAAAAATATAAAAATATAAACGAACACATATTTATTTAACTTATTTATATAGAATATATTCAAATAAATATAAATATATATTAATATAATTGTTGGTGTTTTGATACAAATCCATTATATTCCTTCAAAATCTTTTGTAGTGTGACAAAAAAGTGACAAATAATAGTGGGTAAACACTTGTTTATGTATAAAATATGTGTGTATGTGTGTGTGTTTGAATGTGTGTATGTGTGTGTGTGAGTATGTATATATGTATGTTTGTATGTGTATGTATGTGTATGTGTATGTGTATGTATATGAATGAATGTGTATGTATGTGTATAAATGTCTTTGGGTGTGTATGGATGTTTGTGTGTGTGTGTGTGCGCGCATGCGTACACATGCATATGTGTATATGTATGTATATGTGTGTGTATGTGTATGTGTATGTTTGCATATGTGTTTGTATGTATATGTGTATGCATGTGTACATATGTGTAAGTATACATATGTGTATTTATGTATGTGAATGTGTATCTATATGCATTTGTATGTATGCAAGTATGTGTGTTTGAATATAACAACCCTTCTCTTTATTACACACTAAAACATGATTTATTACATAAAATATTCACTTAATACAACATAGAATATCGATAGGTATAGTGTCTTTAGGGCTTAGGAACATTACATAACAACTTAAAACATAAAACACAACATCTTTGTTAAAAACTTCTTTTACATGACCACAACATTCCTTTATACTTAGCATTACATGGGATAACCTGAGGACATACAAAAGAAAAAGGTGACATATAAAGCCCAGTAAGGGAGTAAACAAGGCATAACATGAAGAATTAAATACATGTTAGTAAATAGGCATATCAATGGAGAATAAAAGAAACATGAACATAAAGGCATGATATAGCATGATTATCATAACCTGGAAATGTGCAACAACACTTAATATTGTATTAGCATGAGCCACGTCTCATTGCACATTCAGCTTGATTAAACCCTCGTTTCACTTGAATTGGAATGGGTAAACCCTCATTTCACTTGACGTATCATGATACTCATATTTACCCAATGCATTGGAGCGCTATCAGGGATCACCCTTCTTAATCATTTCATTTCATGCATAAGTGTTCCACATGGTTCATATAAAATGGATTCATTAAACGTCATCATTTATTCCACGATAAAGAAATGTGTAATTCATAGATGAAAAATCATAATAAATAAGTAAATGTTCATTATGTTGAATACCCTTCATTGGGAAATGGGCATGGTATTCTTTATACAATGACTTGGGTATGGAAAATCACAGTGCAATTTCGGCAGCATAATAATGTGACATAAGAATTCATAAAAATGGTTGATGTGAGAGAAAGTGGTGTCTCATAATATGTACATGAAATTTAAAGTAACTGGGTCATATATAAATATGTCCCAACATATGTAATGGAATTTAGATTCACAATACAAAATAATTACTAGAATGTAAATAAGAAGAGAGAAATTCCTTACAGAGTTTCGGCATGGTAACAAGTGTACATGGGAGGCATTAATGAGGGATAAAGAGGTGTATCATCATTAAAACATAAATAAGAAAGTATGGGGAAGGTTCTAAACTACACCCCAACATTTTTAATTTAAAATAAAAGGGAATAACAACATAAATAAAATTGGACAAAAATGAGAAAGGAAGAAATCCCTTACTTGGAAGTTTGATCCCAAAGGATTGGGATAGGCTTGAGATAGGATTATTGGGAGATTAGGGCACCATGGGAGTATTCTAGAGAGATTAGGGAATATTTTAATAGATCTATAAGGGCTTTTACTGAAGAGGAAGTGGGAGCTTGGGTGTGTTTATATAGGAAAATATAGGGAATTATTTATTATTTAGGTTTTGGACACCACACATTAAACTAATCAAAGCCACAAACCAGCCCATAGTTTTTCCCATGGTTTTTGAAAAATAGGAGTGTATAAAAATATTTTATATTTCCAATGTCCTAAAATATTAAAATATTATGATTGCTTATGTGGAGGTGAGTCACACTCTCAAGAAAACCATTTTAAAAAGATAAATTTTTTTATAAGCCATGTAGGGTCCTCTAAGGCTTTCTAAAAATTAAAACAAACATAATATCACATTATTTTAATGGAAAAATTTATATTTTAGGAAAATTAAATTTATATTATTTTATTACATTACTATTGAGTCATTATGATGACATAAAACACGTTATATAATTAAATGGTATTTAATTTTTACCCAAAAATATGACTGTCTCAGAAAATTATAAGAAATTAACCGTTGGATAATATTGATGTCCAGATTCCAAAAATAATATTCATTTTATCTAAATAACTTTTTTAATATGTCAATTTTTAATTTTAAAATAAAAATTGATATTTATCGAAAATTCATGGGTTTTGACAAAAACAGTATTCAAACCTTAATAACAAATTCAATTGTATTCATAAAAATTATATGATATTTTATATTTAAAAATTAATATATTAATAATATTTTATTAAAATATTATTTAATTCAAAAATCCATTAATTCATGAAAATAGATTTCTTAATTGAATATTAACTAAAGAAATATTATTTATGCTTTAAAAATTATTTACAAAGTAAAAATAATAAAATGAATGTATATTATTTATTATATACAAAAATAATGAACATAATCATAGTTATAAGGCCTTGTTGCATAACCATTTATAACACCTGCATTTGATCTAAGGGTAAGGTGTGCGATGGTGAAGGACTCTTGTGGTGGCTCAGATAACATCGCTCGGGTGGTAATCTATATCAACTTCCACTTCTCTCGTAGGTGGTTCTGTTAGAGCTTAACATACTGAATCTCATCTTGGGCTTGGTCAAGAGTGAAGCCCAATGATGCCACCTCATTTATGAGCTCCAATAAATGGGCTTCATACGGGGAAATTCTATTGGATTATGTCATCACTTTCTTTTTCGGAGTAAGTTGGATTTGTTAAATCCTGATATTTATTCAAATCATGTGATCATTGTTCATTGGCTATAATAGAAACAGTAACATTTATTAATGGTACTTTGAAATCCAAAAACATAAAACCAAGGAAGTGCATATGTTATATAAAAATTTTATATAATGAGACAATTAAATATATCAAGAGTAATTTTCTTTAACAAAAGTTCTGGTCGTTACAATCTTCTCTCCTTAAGAAATTTTTCCCTCAAAATTTCCTTTTCCCCCACTAAAACAGATGCGGGTAACTCTACTTCATTAGTTCCTCTGATTCCCATGTAGCTTCATCACACTTTTGGTTTTTCTACAACACCTTGACTAGGGGCGTTATCTTATTTCGTAGAACTTTTTCCCTACGATCTAAGATCTTCGTCAGTTTCTATTCATAGGAGAGGTCATTCCCCAATGGTACCACCTCTAGATTAAGTAGATGCGATCAGTTGGGTATGTACTTCGTCAAGAGTGATACATGTAATATATCATGTACCTAAGACAGGTTTGGTGGGAGTGTTATTCGATAGGTCACAGCTCCAATGTGATCAAGGATCTCAAAAGGGCCGATGTAACTTGGACTAAGCATTCCCTACTTCCCAAATCTCATAACTCTATTTCACCATGATATGCGGAGGAATACCATGTCTCCAACATCAAACTCTAGGTCTCATAGAAGATTATCATCATAGATCATTTGTAGACTCTGAGCAGCTTTTATGTGCTGTTGGATGGTCTTAACCATCTCCACCATTTCTTTTACCATTTCCATACCTAGTATTTTTCTTTCCCAAACTTCATCCCATCATGTCGGTGTTCTGCACCTCTTCTCATATAGGGCTTCATAAGGTTCTATTTGGATGCTTGAGTAGAAATGTATATTGCATGAGGACTCAGCAAGAGGAAGATATTGATTTCATCCTCCTTTTAAGTCCATTGATCATACTCACAACATGTCCTCAAGTGTTTGGATAGTCTGCTCAGATTGGCCATCAGTTTGAGGATGATAAGTCATACTGAAGTTCAACTCAGTATCCATAGCATGTTGAAGACTCTTCCAAAACATAGGTGTGAATCTCAGATCTTGATCGGATACAATCTATAGTGGTACACCATTCATCCTTACCACTTCTCTGATATATATCCATTCCAGTTGATCCAATGAGAAATCCTCCCAAATTGCAATGAAGTGCGTAGTCTTTGTAAGATGATCCACAATAACCCAGATAGCATTGTTCCCTTTGGATTTCATAAGAAGTTTAGTGAAAAAATCCATGGTGATGTTCTCAAATTTCAATGTTGTTATGGGTAATGGTTTCATCATCCCCTTAGACTTCTACCTCTCAACCTTCACTTGCTGCCATGCCAGGAACGTTGATGTATACTAATCGATCTCCTTCTTCATGTTATCCCACCAATAAATCTCTCAAAAATCTCAATACATATTTGTATTTCCTAGGTGAATAAAGAAATTTTAACTCTGTTCATCATCCAAAAGTTCCTTCATTAACTCCGGATTTAATCGAACAAATAGTCTTGAACCAAATCTCACAATTCATTCATCATTGACATTGAACTCTGAAGATTTTCCATTCTGACAGTTTCCACCTTCTTCTAAATTTCCACAACATCTTTTTGAGCATCCTTTAGCCTTTCCAAAAGTGATAGTTGAGCAATAATTTGTGAATGTATTCATGATTTTCCCTTATTTATGATTCCCATTTCCATATTCATCAAATATAAGAAGATTGGATCCTTTTAAATTCTCATAAATGATTGAATCGCTAGGTCCATTTTAGTTAGAGCATCTGCCACCTTGTTCGCTTTACCAAGTGTTAATGTATTGAGCATTCATAGTCTTTGATTAGCTCAAACCATCTTCATTGGTTCATGTTCAACTATTTTTTGTGTGAATATATACTTGAGGCTTTTTTGGTCCATATATATCTCACACTTCTCCCCAAAGAGGTAATTCCACCAAATTTTTAATGTGAAGACCACTGCATCCAACTCTAAATCATGTGTTGGAAAGTTTTTCTCACGAAATTTCAATTTCTTTAAAGCATATGGAATGAAATTTTCATTTTTCATCGACACACAACCCAATCCCTTCATCGAAGCATCACTGAATACCACAAAATGTTCTTCACTTGTGGGTAGTGTGATCATGAGCATAGTGATAAGCCTCATTTTCAACTCCTTGAAGCTCTCTTCACATTTATCACTCTAGGGAAACTTTACTCCCTTCTGAGTTAGCTTGTTAAGAGGATTGGACAATTGTGATAAATTTTTCACTAATCGGCGATAATATCCAGCTAACCCAAGGAATCTACAGATATCCTTTATTGATGTTGGCCTTGGCCATCTCTCAATTTTAGTTGTCTTGGAGGGATCCATAGATATCACATTGCTTGTGATGATGTGGTCTAAAAAATGAGACCTCCTTTAACCAAAACTCACAGTTGTTGTACTTTTCATAGAGCTTCTCCTTTCACAAGGTTTCTGGTACAATATGTAGATTCTTCTCATGCGCCTCCTTGGTTTTGGAGTATATTTGAATATCATCTATAAATACTACCAAATTGTTTTTAAGGTAATCTCTAAATACTCTATTCATCATTTCCATGAATATTTCTCGATCATTAGTGAGTCTGAAAGGCATTACTATGAATTCATAGTGCCAGTACCTCATATAAAAAGTAGTATTGAGGATATTTTCTTTCATCACCCAACTTGCTAATATCTCAACCACAAATCCATCTTGAAAATGTATTGTGTTTCATGGAGCTGATCAAATAATTCATCAATTTGTGGCACATGATACTTGTTCTTTATCGTGATTTTGTTGAGCTTGCAATAATCTATGTAAATGTGCAATGATCCATCCTTCATCTTGACGAAGAGGACCAGTGCACCTCATGGTGAAGCACTTGGGCATATAAACCCATTATCCAGATTCTCCTGTAGTTGTTTCTTCATCTCCCCATGCTCCATAATAGACATTTTATACAGAATCATTGATATTGGAAACACCCCATGTATAAGGTCAACTGAGAATTCAACATCTCTTCTAGGAGGAAGACCATGAAATTCCTTGGGAAACACTTAAGCAAATTCCATCACAATAGACATGTCTTAAATGATGGTTTCATCCTTAGAATCAATCATCCGAGCCATATATGTGTGATCATAGAGAAGTAATATCCCCACTTGAGATTATGGTGCTAAATAAGACCCATCTTCCTCCTTGCACTTGTATATAATTGGAAGTCAATTCTCCATATGAATAGTGATTTCTCTCTCATGGAAATTTATGTTAGCTCTATATAAGGAAAGTCAATCTATGCTGATAATTATATCAAATTACACTATAGGGAGTATGAAAAGGTTCTTTGGGAAGTTCATACCACAAATTGTGATAGGGGAAGAGTTATATTCATGTAATGTAATGATTTCCCCATTTTAAATACTTACCGACATCTTTACTTCCATGATTTTTGGTGGTGTTGAGATTGTTCTACTAAACTTTCGGGATACAAAAAAATGTGTAGAACCTGAATCAAAAAGTATGTTCTCAATTCTTGAATGAATAACTAGATTACTTGTCACCACTTCATTGTCGGGGTTCACTTCAGTGGTAGTGATGGAAAAAGATCTCCCGTGTTGCCTTAGAGGCTATTGGATGCCTCCAAAAACCCTTGGATAAGGACACTAATTTTCAAGGTGCCCTGGTTCTTTTCATTTGAAGCAATGAACAACACATTGAGAGTCTAATAGAGAATTATACTCCCCTATCGCCGCCGTTATTTTCTCTTGTCGGTAGTTAATGGATATGTTACCTTATATTCTACACCTAAATCATTTCCTCATCCCCTTCAGGCAATTTTCGGGGTGCTTCTTTTCACACCTTTGGAAAATGTGGTGCTGGATTTTCTTACCACCATTGTATTTATCCATCAAACCACCAAAATTGAAGTCCACCCTACCCTTATTATGCACATGATACCCTTGAGATTATTCAATCTCTATTTTTACCTTGAGGGAACATCGGAAAATTTCTTCATAGATATGGAAGTCACAGACCTCCAGGTCTTTCTGTAGGCTAGGTTTCATCAAACTAAAGAAGTGGTCAACCTTGAATTCTGGGGTAACCACAAAGACAAAGGCGTATCATTCATTCCTTGTTAATTTTGTCTCATACGCTCCGATGGATTCATCTTCTTTTTTCTTAAGGTCAAGGGAGTCCATTTCCATATTAATTCATTGGGTGTGGGGAAAATATTTGTAGAAAAACATTTTCCAGAAATCCTTCTATTCCAATGCCTCATTCTCTTCCTTAGGCTTCATATTTTTGATCAATTAACACTATTGATCTGCTTCACCCTCCATATAATAAGCAGACAGAATAACCTTCTCTTGTTTGGAACATTGAAGGATGGAGAAGATATTTTCAATGGAGTTCATCCATATTTCAGCAATTGAGGGATTGGATAATCAATTAAAAGTAGGAGGCCTTTGTCTAATGAATCTCTCGATTCCGAATAGTTCTTTCTTAGGGGGGTGTTGAAAATTCTTCTTGGCCCATGTTTCTATTAAAATATTGAGTTAACTGAGAGAGTATTGTGATAAAGTTTTCAATTCAAACTCCCATAGGATTGGTCATCTCATTAGAGTAATCATTACACTGATCTTCGCATTGGTTGTTAGCCCGAGTACTCCTATTATCAGTCATTGGATGGAATAAAAGGAAATTTATGGGTAAAAAGAAAAGTTTAATCCAATAAAAAAATAGATGACTTATAAATAACTTGTATTTTCTTAACTTATGAATCTATAGGCTTCAATATATGTTATCCATGATCTACTTCCCAATATATATTCTTAGGGGGATGTTTTTTTATTCCCTTAAAAATGGTTCATACTAATCTTGTGAATTTACAAAATCATATCCCCTAGGAGTGTCATAACCAAGGGTGCGGCAAGGCCCGTTGACATGTACTAGGATACCCTGGGTTAAGCTTGAAACTCCTTATTGGATTTTTCACTCCTAGGAACATCTGTGCCAGAGCCGCCTCTACCTGCTCGTATCCAGATATGGATGTATTTCTTGACAAATAACTTACTCAATACTCACAAAAACTTAGTTATTTTTTTATTATACTTAGTCTTATCCCTAATTATTTCATAGGGTTTTCTAATTCTAATCCCAAAAATAACTAAACATATCATCTGATACCTGACAACCCTACTTTTTATTACACACTTAAACATGATTTATTACATAAAATATTCACTTGATAAAACATAGAAGATTGATAGGTCTAGTGTCTTTATGGATTAGTAACATTACATAACAACTTAAAACATAAAACATAACATCTTTATTGAAAACATCATTTACAAGACCACAACATTCCTTCGTACTTAGTATTTCATAGGATAACATGAGGACATACATAAGAAAAGGGTGAGCTATAAAGGCCGGTAAGGGAGTAAACAAGGCATAACATGAATAATACAATACATGTTAGAAAATAGGCATATCAATGGATAATAAAAGAAACATGAACATAAAGGCATGATATAGCATGATTATCATAACATGGAAATGTGGCAACAACACTTAACATGGTATTAGCATGAGTTAAAATCATTGCACATGGATCATGAGTAAATACTCATTGAACTTTAATTATCATGATTAAAACCTAATTGCACTTGATGTATCCTGATTCTAATCTTTACCCTATGCATTGGAGCGCTAGCAGGGCGCACCCTTCTTAATCAGTTGATTTCATGCATAAGTGTGACACATGGATCATAAAACATGGATTCATTAAACATAATCATTTATTCCATGATAAAGGAATATTGAATTCACACATGAGAATACATAATCAATAAGTAAAGGTGAATAACATTTAATACCCTTGATAAAGAAATGGGAATGGTATTCACTACACAATGACTTGGGCTTGAAAAGTCACTATTCAATTTCAGCAGCATAACGACGTGACATAAAAATTTATAAAAATAGTTTATGAGAGATAAATGGGTGTCTCATAGTATGTACTTGAAATGGAAAGTAAGGGGTTAATATAGAAACATGTACCATCATAATTAATGGAATTTATATTCATAATACAAAATAATTTCTTGAATGTAAATTAGAAGAGAGAAAATCCTGATGGAATTTTGACATGGTAACGGGTGTACATTGGAGGAATTAATGAGAGATAAAGGGGTATATCATCATTAAAACATAAATAGGGATGTATGTGGGAGGTTATAAACCATACCAAATCATTTTTAATTGAAAATAAAAGGTCATAACAACTTAATGAAAATTGGACAAAATGAGAAAGGAGGAAATCCCTTACTTGGAAGTGTGATCCCAAAGGCTTGGGAGAGTCTTGAGAGGGGCTTGAGAGAGACATATTGGGAGCTTGAGGTGCCTTGGGAGGATTATAGAGAGAGGAGGTAATATTTTTTTCAAGCTCCAAGGGCTTTTAGTGAAGAGGATGTGGGATATTGGGTGGGTTTATAAAGGAAAAGAGAGGTAATTCTTTATTATTTAGGTTTTGGACACCACTCATTAAACTAATCAAAAACACAAACCAGACCATGGTTTTTTCCCATATTTTTTTCCAAAGGGAAGTTGAAAACAATATTTTATAATTACAATTCCCAAATTTTTAAAATATTAGGCTTTCTTATGTGGTGGTGAGTCACCCTCTCAAGGAAATCATTTTAAAAAGATAAAATGTTTTATAAGTCTTGGAGGGTCCACTAAGGCTTTGTAAAATAAATCAAACATACCTAAAATCAAATTATTTTAATGTTAAAACATATATTGGCCCAAAATACCTTTTACAGTATTTTATTACATTACTATTGAGTCATTATGATGTCATAAAACACATTATATAATTAAATGGTATTTAATTTTTTCGGAAAAAATCGATTGTCTCGGAAAATTATGAAAAAATCATCATTGGATAATTTTGACATCCTGATTCAAAAAATAGTACTTATTTTATCTATATAATTTTATAAATATGTGAATTTATACTTTTAAAATAAAAAATGGCATTTATCAAAAATTCATGCGTTTTGACAAAAAAAGATTTCAAACCTTAAAAAAAATATCAATTGTATTCATAAAAAGTATACGCTCATTTATATTTAAAAATTAATTTATTAATAATATTTTATTAAAATATTATTTAATTAGAAAATCTATTAATTCATCAAAATAGTATTCTTAATTGTAATTTAACTAAAAAAATATTTGTGCTTTAAAAATTATTTACAAAGTAACAATAATAAAATGAATGTATATTATTTACTATATATAAAAATAATGCATGTAATCATAGTTATATGTTCTTGTTACATAACCCCTTATAAAACCTGCATGTGATAGAAGGGTAAGGTGTTAAGTGGTGACAAACTCTTGGGGTGGCTTGGATAACATCGCTCGGGTGGTGATCTCTATCAACATTCACTTCTCCCGTAGGTGGTTCTGTTCGAGCTTAACATGATGAATCATAGATTTGGCTTGGTCAAGGGTGAATCCCATTAATGATTCCACTGCCTTTTTGTGCTCTTAAAAATGGGCTTCGTACGGGGCAAGTCTACTGGATGAGGCCATCGATTCCATTGTCTAAGTTAATTGGATTTGTTAAATCCCTCTATTTATACTAATAATGTGATCATTGTTCAACATCTATATTAGAAATGTTAACAATTCTTAATGGTATTTAGAAATCCAAAAACATAAAAACAATGAATTGACTATGTTATATAACCATTTTACATAATGATACATTTAATTAGATTACAAGGAATTTTCATTAACAAAAGTTTGGGTCGTTATAGTGAATGTACATGAATATTTATGTGTATGTGTATGTACATGTATTTGTATATATGTTTGTATGTATGTATATGAATGTTTTTGTATATTTTTATATGTGAATTTATGTGCATGTTTGATAAAGTTCTCCCTTTATCATCACTTAATGCTGATAAAAGTTTCCCTTTTATCAGTGTTTTTTTAACACTAGTAATGGTCAACGTGAATAATTTAATTTATATATACATATTTATATATTTATATATTTATATATATGATTTATATATATATATATATATTATAATTAAAATACATTTATTTTCCCATTATATAATTTATAAATACATTAAATATAGTTCACATATAAATTTATATATATTTAATTTCCTATAATGTAATTTATAATGTACATATATATTTATAACTACATGTGTATGCTTTTATAATACAATTTATATATATTTTTAATCTAGTATACTTTTGTTTCTTTATACTTATATTATAAAGTATCTATAATGATATAAACTACATAAATAAATATTAATACATTAAATTAAGTTCATATATAAAATTATATTTTTATGTTCATATTATATAATTTAAAATATTCATATATATTTACACAATACATATATATTTATAATTATTTGTGTGTTGCATATATTTATATATATAATAAAATATTATAATTTATATAAATAGATATATAAATATTTTAAAATATTTTGACATATAAAATGTACATTTGAAAATAATTAGAAAGTTTGAAGTTCAATCCCCCTTTATTAAAGGAACGAAAAATAAGGAAAAATAGAATGGGGTTAGACAGGTAAGAAGTTCCCTCATCAAGAAAGAAAAACCTGTTTCTTGATTTCCATCTAAAACCCATATGATTAGAGTTTCCTCAGCCATGGGGAGGATGACCTCTCCTCCTAGGTTGCTATCAAGGCTCATGTTCATCATCTTGTTATGTGGTAGTAGTTTTATCCATATTGGATCGGAAAATATATATCTATAACAAATCCCAAATTTCTAGCCCTGGATTGTTGCAAATTTTCCCTTCGATGTTGGAAGAAATGAATTTCAGCATGACAATATAGTCTTTATACCCAATGAGTTTAGGTTCCATTTTTGTATAGAGAGCCTAAACATTTGAGTCAAACCATTCTACATAAGCATTACTGAGACCCTTAGTCAACCATTCTGGCTCATGTTCCACCAGAGGGGTTTTAAAGTTAGATTTTTTAACCATCGCCCCATTGCATCCCTCAATTGAGGTTTTTCAAAAAAATATCATAAATAACATTCATTGAGTTAGAAAAGAGAGATGGAGGGGGGACTACTTGGAGAAGCCCTAATCAACCATCATTTCACTCGGGGGCTCAACCTTAGATAAATCCACCCCAATAAAAAGATATGAAGAGAGATCTACTTATTCCATTTCCATAATCCCCTCCACTGTGGGACCAGCTTGATTTTGAATAACCAGTACAATAGTCTGGGATCGGGTACTCATATGGTGAAAAGCACCTGGACCACCCCCTTATCATGAGTGTCTTCCTCATCTATAATTCTTGACCATTTTCAAGAATTCAAATGATTAGAGGACCTCTCCATTGTGGAAATATCTAAGATTGGATTCACATCCACTGAAATGTCATTCCTCAGAGAAATTATATGATTAGAAGAGGTTTCAAATGAAGCAAGTGTGGTGAAGTATCTAAATGTAGGGAAATGATTTATCATATTGTTGTTTAAGTTTGGAGCTCCATGATCAAAACCCTTCGAAACCTAAGATTAAATGACACTCAAAGTACACTTAGGTGTAGGATTCATGCTCCCTTCCTAAATCACCATACCGTTAGTAGATCTTGATGGACCCCCCCCCCCCCCCCACTTGGATTTCTTCTTCAAGGATTAGGTTACATCTAATTTTTTTTCCTTTATGATCACATGAACTGAGAAAATAAGTTCCTAAAACAGAAGAGAGTCAGCAATCTCTTGGTCAGCTAGCTTACAATCAGAGTGACCATCCACAAGATCATCAGCAATGCCCTCCTCTTTAGTGCCACTAGTAAGAGCATCCTTGAAGTTTAAACTAACTATAAAGCTTTTGAATTGCTCCTATAATTGAGAGGAATTCCTTGATATATGTCTAACCATAATCTAGTCAACACAATTACCAGAATTATACCTATGTTGAAGCTTCTTGTTCCCAACACAATGTGAAAAAGAACTTTTTAAGATGGGTTATTTGCAACGGGTCGGTCACCCGTCGCAAATAACCTATCAAATATAATTATTTCCAACCGGTGAACATTACCCGTCGCAAATAATTCATGCGAAAAAGTATTTGCGATGGGATATTCTCTCCCATTGTAGATAATATTAATGAGAATGCCCACCAAAACGTGGGAAGGTTATTTGTAATGGGATTGATCCCCCTGTCGTAAATAGTTGTTTATATGTTATATATATTTAAATATCCTAACGAATTTGTGACAGTTCCAATCACCAATGTAACTTATCAGCATTGGGAATCATCGCTTTTAGTCAGATATTGGTGCTGGAAACCATTGTAATTATTTTTTTGGTAGTTTTTATTTGCAATGGTTACCGTCCCAAATAACTATTTAAAACTGTTGTACTCATTATTTGAAGGTACCTTTTAGGATGGGAACCCATTTCAAATAAACTTATTTGCAACAGGAATCTCGTTGCAACAAATCCCATTACTAATAATCCAACATATAAAGATGCCCTCCCATCTGAATTGTCACTCCACTTTACACTTCTCTTCTCTCCTCCATTCTTCCTTGTTTGTTCTAATAAAAATTATTTTTATACGGAAGTAATCTTGTGAGATTCAGCTGAGAATTTTGATTTTGATAAACTTCCAACATTGAGTTTTTTTATTTATTATTTGTAAAATTATTTATTTTTTATATTAAAAATTAGTATTAATAATTAATTGAAAGTAGTAATAAATAGTTATAATTAGATGTAATTAGTTAATATTAGTTTTAATTAGTTACAATTAGCTATAATTACAAAAAATTAGAAGTAACTACTTATAAATTATTAATAATTAGTATTAATTAACAAAACATGGTAATTTTTAACATAAGTTAGTAATAATTATTAATAATTCACTAGAATTACAAATAATTAACAATAAGTAGTAGTAGAAATAATTTTTAGTATGTAACAATTTATAATAATATTTTTAAAGAAACTAGTAATAATTAGTAATAATTAGTAATAATTAGCTGTAATTAGTAAAAAGTAATTGTAATTAGTAACAAATAGCAGTAATTAGTAAAAATTTACTTTAATTAGTGATAATAAATAAAAAATATTGATTATTAATTATACTTCTTAAAAAAATAGCGCCAATTATTAAAAATTAGTGATAAGTAGTAATAATTAATGCTAATTATTAAAAATTAGAAAGAATCGGTAATGATAATCTGTAAAAATTAATAACAATTAGCGGTAATTAGTGATAAATAGGAAAAATTAGCCTTAATTAAATGTAATTAGTAAAAACAAGCAGTAATTAGTGGTGCTCAGTAAAAATAAGCTGTAATTAAATATATTTAATAAACATTAGCAGTAATTACTTAAAATAAGCGATAATTAACAATAATTAATATTAATTAGTGGTAATTAGTAAAAACAATATTGTTAATGAGTATTAATTAGTAAAACTTATTAATAATTAGAGGTAATTAGAAAAAAAATAGTGGAAATCTGTAAAAATTAGCATTAATTAGTAAAAATTAATAAAAAATAGTAGTAATCAGTGGTGGGTTAGGTTAATGCAGTGGAAATGCATGTTGGAGCTGAAGGATCCATCATAGCTCCTTCGGTTTGCAACGAGGAGCCGGGGGAAGCACACAACATGAGGGTGTCTCAGGAAGGTGGTTCTATTGGAGGCAGCAGCGAGCGGGTGAAGGCTAGAGGTAGGATGAGCTTCAGCCCAAGAAAGGAGATGTCTGTTATTGATCTTAGTAATCGTTTTGATGGTTTGGAGAATGTTAAACTGGTTTAAAAGCAGGAAGCGGCTCGGGTAGTGTCCTTGGATGGGCAAGGGGTCCTCGGGTATGAGTCTAGTGATGAGCCTTCTGGTCATTCTTCAGTCGATACTACAGATGACTTCTGGGATAGCAGGATTCCCAGTCCAAGAAGGAGGATGAGCCAAGCCATAGGGGTATACGGAAAGGGATAAAGGACTACTCACACTTACCACTACCAATGGAAACTTAATCTTCCAAGAAGTTGAACGCCAAGATGATGGTCAGTGATTCTATGGATCTTAAAACAACTATTCGGGATGAGGATGTGGTTTCTGAGGATGTATCCCCCAAGGCTGCTCTATCTGGTCTGTAGTGAGGGGCAGGTGCAAGTCATGAATCTTTGGATCAACCTTTTCACTCGGAAGAGGTAATGGTTGAAACATTTATGGTGATCAATGCTACTAAATATGAAGCTGAAAAGATTATGGGAAAGCCGTTAAGAGTGAATACTAATGATGAGTAGTGTAAATGGATTGAAAAGAAAAATCTTATATTGATAAGGGGATTCAAAAAATGAAAGACCAATTAAGAGGAGTACTTGCAAACATGGGACAAGCTTGTATATCAATTTGAATACTTCTTAATGGATGATCTAGGTACTCAGGTTTACACTCTCTCTTGGAAATTATATAGGGAAATTTGTTCTCATAGACTTAAGTTGTTTTTCAATGTCTTTTTCATGTCCTTTAGTGTTTGATTCTTGTGGTTTCTCACTTTTTCCTTAAAAGTGTTTTGATAGTAAAAAATCTAATTTTCAATTGGAAAAAATTAGCAGTAATTAGTAAAAACTAATAAAAATTAGCAATAATCTACAATAATTTGTAAATAATAGTGTTAATCAGTGATAATTAGTAAAACAATAGCTGTAATAAATGGTAATTATTTAAAACTAGTGATAGAGAGCGGTACTTATTAAAAATTAGTGGAAAATAGTGGTATTTTGTAAAAATTTGCGATAATTAGCGGTACTTTGTAAAAATCAGTGGTGCTCGGCATAAATTAGTAAAAATTAGTTGTAATTAACTATATTTTGTAAAAATTGGTAGTAATTAGTAAAAATGAACTGTAAATAATGGTATGTAATATGAATTAGTGATGATTAGTAAAAAATATTGGTAATTAGTAGTAATTAGTAAAAATCAGTGGTAATTAGCATTAATTAGCGTTAATTAGTAAAAATTAATTGTAATTTTATGTAATTAGTAATCATTTGTGTTGCTTAATAGTAATTAGTATTAAATAAGTGTAATTATTATAAATTTACATTAATTAGTAAAATTAGTGGTAATTAGTAAAAATTAGTGGTAATTAGTAAAAATTAGCGATAATTATGAAAAAATAATATCAATTAGTAATAAATAGTTGTAATTAGTAATAATTCAAGGTAATTAGTAAAAATAAGAGTTAATTAGTGATAATTACAAAACATTAATGGAAATTAGTAAACAAGTAGTAATTAGTAAAAATTAGTGATAATTTCTAAAAATTAACTGTAATAAGTAATAATTATCTATAATTAGTAATTATTAAAGATAATTAGTAAAACTTTGTTGTAATTACTAAAAAATTGAGGTAATCAGTAATAATTAGCTATAATTAGTAATAAATAACTGTAATTAGTAATAATTAAATTTAATTTGTTGTAATTACTAAAAAATAACAGTAACTATTAAAAATTAGTTTTAATTAGTAAAAAATAGAAATGATTACTAAAAATTAGTAGTAATTAGTAATAATTAGTGATAATTAGTAATAATTAACATTAATTACTTAAATTTAGTGGTAACTGGTAAAAACATAGTGGTTATTACAAAAACTAATAATGATAAGTAGTAAAAATTAGTGTTACTTATTAAAAATAAATAGGAATCGGTAATAACTAATAGTAATTAGTTAAAAAAAAAGCATTAATTAGCTATAATTTCTAAAAATTTGTGGTAATTTGTAATAGTTAAAGACAATTAGTAATAATTAATGGTAATTAGTAAAAATTATCAATAATTACTATAAATTAGTTGTAATTAGTAAAAAAGTAGTGATATATAGTAATAATTAGTGGTAATAGCTAAAAATTGGAGGTAATTAATAAAAATTTGTTTTAATTAGTAACAATTATTGGTAATTAGTAAAAATTAGTAGTAATTAGTTGCAATTACTAAAAATTAACAATAATTATTAATAATCAATGATAATTAGTACAAATTAATGTTACATTGTAAAAATTACATGTAAATAGTAAAAATTACCTATAGTTAGTGGTAATTAATATTAATTAGTAAAAGTAAAAACTTATTAGTAAAAATTATTGTTAAATATATAAAATTGATAATATTTACATGTAATTTATTATTTTTTTAATTTTATACACTTTTTTGGATCATATTTTACTTATATAAAATTAATCATAAAAAATATTTTTATTTTATATTTTTTAAAGCAATATGGAACAATGAATTAGACAGCCACTACTACAAAATATGTCTTTACCAATGCTAAAAATAACCTTTATCAGTGCTAGAGAAGCATTGACTACCAGAGAATGAAAAAAAGCATCAGTCTTTTATCAACACTTTTAAGAGCACTGATAAAGGGATACTTTATTCTCGATTATAGAAGTGGTGATAAAGGGGAATGTCATTGTGTTCTGTAACACCACACTACAACACTAGTGCAGTGTGCTATAACTGTGCATTGTAGAACCAAAAACACCAGGGATTTAGCAAAATCAACTACCAATACTTAATTTTAATAAATTAAAATTTACAACACATATGCATGAAAAAACACTAAATTTTAGACATTTTAAACATTGGTTTATACAATTATATAAGTAAACTTTATGACATGTATTCAAAAAAATCAGTGTTCCTTTGTATTTTCGTCCCCCTACTCAAGAAAAAAACACACCAGTATAAGAAAAAATTAATTATATTTGTAATAATATAAATAAATAATATAATATAAAGTGTTAATTTTAAAATAAACATTGATTCATGCCAAGAACATGCTGTATCAGATTCGGTTATGATTGATTCGTTCACATCACATCATTTCTTGTTCATCTTCACAAATTATCTCTAAAAAAATTAACTAAATAAGTATAAAAAAATGGTAAGAAAATTAATTATGTAATAGTAGATAGAATGATGATAAAACAATCTACGCTCTTTTATTCAGTTTTGGTGATGTGATGCATATTTTAAACTAAAATGTCACTAAGATATTGAAAATATACACTATGAGTCATAATTGCCACACCGTATGTCATATTGAAGTGTTTCTAATTCCTACACATCTCAAATGGCTTAAGGATAATTTTCCTAAAGTGAAAAAGTAATTTTAATGCTTTTCCTTGGTTTTAGGTACACTACTTGTCTTTTTTACTAAATTTTCATTTTAAATAAAAAACATTCACTTTGACTCATACTGGTCACATCGTGTGTCAGTTTTATGTGATGTTGATTCATACAAGTCAAAAAAGACTAATGAATCATTTTTATAAATTATAAAAATAATTTGAGCATGTTTTCTCAATTTTCAGTGAGTGAAACTTTTTAAACAAAAATGTTGATTTTAAACTGATAGCGAGCATATTGAGTCATACCAAGAACATCATCTATCAGATTGAGTTTTAGTTGATTCCTATACATCAAAAACAACATATTGATCATTGTAATAAATTATTAATACAATATGAATGTGTTTTATTTGTTTTGAGTAGGTCAATTGTCCTTTTTACTAAATTGATTTTAAATTTAAATAAAAAAGAAATACATTGATTCATATTGGTCACACCATGTGTCAGATTGAGGTGAGGATGATTCTGACTTGTCTTAAATGACTTATGGATCATTTTAATAAAGTATCAAAATAATAAAAAAAATCATGGTTTTGATTACATCACTTTTCTTTTTTATTAAAATGTCATTTTAAAGTGGAAACACGCACTTTGACTCATAAAAATTACATCATGCATCAGTTTTATATGAGAAAAAATCCTAAACGTAAAATATTATTTATGAATATATTTTTTAAATTATCAAAAAAAATCTAAGCATGTTTTCTCAGTTTTCATTGAGTGCCACATTTTGAAATAAAATGATGATTTTAAAATTATAACAGACACATTGGTTCATATCGGGCACATCGTGTATCAGATTAAGATGAGGATAGTTCTTACACATCAAAAATGAATTATGGATCATTTTTCTAAAGTATAAAATTAATCAAAATGTGATTCCTTGGTTTTGAGTAGGTCGATTGTCCTTTTTACTAAAATCGATGTCAATTTTAAATAAAAAGATACACCTGGAGTCATTTCGGTCATGTTGTGTATAATATTGAGGTTCAGATGATTCATAGACATCCAAAATTACTTTTGAATCATTTTCATAAAGTATCGAAGCAATCTAAAATCATATTCTCAGTTTTGAGTATGTCACTTGTCTTTTTTACAAAAATGTTATTTTAAACTGCAAACACGCACTTTGAATCATACAAATAACATTGTTTATCCATTTAAAATTAGACTGATAATTATATATAAAATATTTTTTATGAATTGATGCCCTAAATTATCAAGAAATCTAATAGTGTTTTCTTGATTTTCAATTAGTGACCCGTTTTGACCTAAAATGTCGATTTTAAACCGATAACGAATACATTGAGTCATACCAGGAATATATTGTATCAGATTGAGGTGAAGTTGTTTTCTACACATTAAAAATGACTTATGGATCATTTTTCTAAAGTATCAAAACAATTATAATTTGTTATTGGTTTTGATAAAGTCAGTTGTCCTTTTTACTATAATTGATGTCAATTTTAAATAAAAAGACGCACTTTGAGTCATACCAGTCACACCATGCATCAAATTGAGGTGATATTGATTCCTAAAAATTATAATGAAATTATGTATGATTTTACTAAAGTATCAAAACAATATGAATATTGTTTCTCAGATTTCAGTATGTCAATTGTCCTTTTACTAAAATTAATTTCAATTTTAAATAAAAAGAATCACTTAAAGTTATATTGTTCAGACCATGTGTTGGATTGAGGTGTGGTTGATTTCTAAACATCCCAAATGACTTATGTATCTTTTTCCTAAAGTAAAAAAACAATACGAATCTATTTTATCAGTTTTGATTATATCACTTCACTTTTTTACTAACATGTTATTTTAAACAAGAAACACACACTTTGACTTATATTGATCACATCGTGTATCAGTTTTATGTGAAACTGATTCTTACATATCACAAATGATTTATGAATCGATTTTCTTAATTATCAAGAAAATTCGAGCATGTTTTCTCAACTTTCAATGAGTGACACTTTTGAAATAAAATGTTGATTTTAAACTAATAACAGACATTCTGAGTCATACCGGCCACATAATGCATCATATTGAGGTGTGGATGATTCCTACACATTAAAAATGACTTATAAATCATTGTATTAAAGTATCAAAACAATCAGGATATGTATTCTTGATTTTGAGTATGTCAGTTGTCTATTTTACTAAAATTAATATCAATTTTAAATAAAAAGAAGCACTTGGAGTCATAACAGTCACACCATGTATCAGATTGAGGTGTGGTTTATTAATACACTTACCAAAGTGTAAAATCAATCCTAACTTCTAATTTTACAAGGATTTTTATAGCCTTTATTTATCAAACTTCCAACACTCAATATTTATTCAATGTTGTTATATGAAAAACTCATCTCATTATTGAATTCCAGAAGAGCGGAGGAAGCTCATGTGCCCATAATATCATGATAATTCTTCATAATGGGAACATGATCTTCCTATAATCTTCTATATTTCAATAATGAGAAAGGTTTTTTGGCTAAGAACATTGACTCAATATGCATTGTTGGCAGTTTGGCAAGGAAAGGCAATGGTAAAAGAAATCATTATAACATTGAAAGAAAGAAACATCTTATCTCTTTTGTGACTTTTTACAGATAGTTGAAATAAAAATATGACTTCCAAAAAGATAAGTGAAAAAAACTAAATATGTATTCAATAAAATGATAATGAAATTAACTTAAAAATAATAGATAAAATGATAACAAAATTAATTAAATAAGTAGTAGGAAATCACCTTTTTAAGATGGTTTTATAAATTCTTGATTCATTTACTTATTGTCATTATTTTTTTAGGCTCAAAGTCCAATCTCTCATGAGCATGATCATATTTGAAAAAACCACCCCAAATCAAAAAAAGATTCCACCTATATAATAAAACAATTATTATATGAGAAATACTAAATAAAAATAAATTAAACATAAATATGAAACAATAAATTTATATTATGGACAATTATTTTACTGTGAAAACATGTATATTATCTATGTGACTGAGTATTGGATGGAACATGAATGAATGTGATAAATGGAAACAGTATAAGGGTGAAAAGGATTTAAGGGAGAAGAAGTCTGTGAATGTTTTGGTGATTAAAGTCATGAAAGATGAACATACCACCCCAGATCATACAAAATAATCCAACTGTATAAGAAAACATTTTTTATTTGACTAATACTAAAACAAAATAAATTTAACATACATACGAAAAAATACATTATTTCACAACAGAAATTTCTGATAATTGTGATGGTCCATTTGCAATGGATTATCACCACAAATGACTTTTTCCAACAGGTGTCCATCGTAAATAGATCATCGCGGAAGAAGGTGCCAAAAATATAATTATTTGAGACAGTCCATCACAAAAACATTTTTTGTGACAAATATACAACCCATCACAAAAAAACCCAAAATATTATTTAGAATCATTTTGTGATGATCCGTCACAAATAACCATTTAAAAAAAGATAAAATTAAATATTTTATAAATTAAAATTAAAATTAAAAATATTTAAAAATAATTAAAAATGATTTAAAATAAATTAAAAAAAGCTTAAAATTAATACATCATTTCAAATATAATATGCATACCATGCCAAATTATAAAATAGTTATAAAATATTTAGAAACCATCAACTAGAATCAAGTGGAGGAGGATCACTCAGTAGACCAGGGGGTGGAAACTACATACCAACATGATGCACAAGTTGCCACATATACTCCATTATCTCCTCATCACTTGGATGTTTCCGCTCATTCTCCTCCTCCCTCTACATCTACATCTATTGTATCATCTCGTCCTAATCTCTCAATCTCTTATCATAATGTGCAGAGGATAATAGTGTCGATAAGGACTCTCCATAATCTCCCTTCACACTCATTGATACCATAATAGAAATACCATAATAACTCATAGGTCTTAGTCAAGAACCAATACCAATCACTCAATCTTTCTCGACACCCTACAAAGTCATCTGTATCCAAGCCCCCTCATTGAAATCTGAATCAATAGTGACATCTTGTTTGGTCTCACCTTGACTCTATCGTGAATGATAAGTAGCATCCTAATATGTTTCCTTTAAATACAATGAAAAATTAGAGTAATAATAAAATTAATATTGATGACATTGTTCAAAAAAATCACTAACCACAATAGGGAACTAATGTTCACTTACAACATCTCATGTACGGGGATCAAAATACATCTTCTTATAAACCTTAAACTCCATAATAGATGGGTCAGTAGCGGCCTGTAAAATATAAAAAAAATGTTATAGTTAAAATAAATAAATATTAATAAATAATATCACTTACCATTTGTCATCAATGTATGCCAGATGTATGACTCCTAACCCTATGGGTGACATATTGCCTTCCCCGACTCTGACATCCAGTTGATGACCTCCTCCAAAAAGTCTCTCTTATCCAGAACAAGCACAACCCATCCCATACCTAAGTTAATATATAGTTAGAATGATGGGAGTTTCAAGACTGATTGATGAAGGTAGCATAAGCTTTATCCACATATCACTTTTTGATGTTGTGTAGAAACTGATGAACCAGCTTGCGTATATAAGTATCTTATGCCATTTGGATAGGACCTCTCTGAAAATCAGATATCAGAGAAAATAAATTCTTCAAGGCAATTAAAAAAAATATGTTAGTAATTAAATAAATTTTTAAAATATATATATTATTTAATAACGTAAAATACAGTGGTTGATCATCTGGTCATGCCCGGTGACGGGTACCAAGTCCCATGACACCCAAGGCTAAAAAAATATTTTATCAGAATCGTAGCATCCTGGCCAATGGCTAAATGCGAAAAACTGTGCAAATTAAAACAAATATATAATAATAAAATTATTATCAAAATTAATAAACATAGTTAATATATAATAAACTTCTTATTAAAAAATTAAACACGACTTTGTAAATGAGGATCAAAATCAACATATGGTTTTCTCATTGAAATAGGATCTAGAATCCGTAATCGAGCAAGACCATTCCCCCTTCTAGTAGGCGCTCTAGCCTGAGGAGGAGGAGATGAATTGGGATCATTATCATGAAATCCAGAATCAGTGAGAGAGCATAATAAATCATCATGAGGATCATCTCCAACCATCTGAAACAAATATTCTTGTCATTAAAAGATTGTTAAAATTGATATGAAATATAAAAAACTAATGAAAGTTAGTATAAAATAATGTTACCTATAATATATTATTAATAAAAATATAAATTCAAGAAACTAATAAATATCAGAATATGATAATTAACTATTACTAAAGAACTAAATATAAAACATCAATCATCAACTTCATCACTATTTTCATCGACTTTAATGTCATCATCCTCATCTTCGGCACTGTCAACTTCCATATGACTTTTAGTTTCATTATCCCTAATTAATTCATCAACATTATCTATATCATCATCCCTTAAGTGAGGGGTTTCATCATAGATATTTATATCCCATCAGATAAGAGATATATTTTGGGATGTTTCTTGGAAAAGTTTCAATATTTTTCACTTCCACAGAACCATTTTCATTTTCAATAAACTTATTTTCATGTGATTTTATTTTTATAACACTCCAACAGTCCTTCAAATCTCTTGAAACATCACAAAAAATTTCATAGTAAACTTGATGTGCTTGATGTTCCAACATAAATGGACCATTTGATGCAAGAAGACTATTATATTTAATGTCAATGACTCCATGTCATTGAGCACACATAATTGACTGTCAATTTTATTTTCATATTGTGTTAACAATAAATAATAAAAACAATTAATAATAGATATCATTGAAAATTTGATTTATTATTCCATTAAAAAAACATTACTTACCAGTCTTTAAAACCAATATGAAAAATTTTGTTGTTGACGTTCCTCAAGAGCAGTGGATGTAAATTGTAGCAATTGATTTTTATACGGTCATACTATAGTCTATAAAAAAGTAAATATAAATAAAAATATATTTTATAATTATTTACAAAATAATAAAAAATTAGTAATTACTACAAAAATTGTGTTATTTTATCAAAATTCAGCAGAACATAAGTATGAGCTTTGTGCAGTTCTTCATCTGTAAGTATTCACATATGATAACCACAAAAACCAAGCTTAGGATGATTAAAAAATAACATCTAATGGTTTGTGACATCATTAACATTTGACTCATTATGACCCATTTGATTATGTTTTGAAGGATATTTTGACTAAAAATAATAAGAGCATAAATTTGAAATTTCCTTCTATAAGTATGCTTCTGCAATTGACCCTTCAACTGATGCTTTTTTACATACTTTCTTCTTTAATTTTTGGATGAATCTCTCAAACAGATACACCCTCGAGAATTGTATCACCCCTCCACATTTAGCTTCATATGGAAAAATGAAATATTAAATGTTCCATGGAATCAAAGAAGCTCGGTAGGAATATTTTCTCTAATTTACATAAAAGTAAAAAAATATCTTTTTCCAAGAAATTAAATGCATTATAATCCAATGTTTTCATACAAATATCTTATAAAAAATTATATTTCAATCAACATGTCTCAGATTTAAGGATTCAACAGCCCTCTAAGACCAACAGGTAGTAATATTTCAATTATGACATGACAATCATGACTTTTTAACCCAATAATATGCCCATTTATGACACAATGAGACAAATTTGAAGCATAAACATCTGGTAACCTCAAATATCCAATCCATTGATATAATAATAATCAGTTTTCTTTACTAGGTGAGTATGCTGCTTTTGGATTCATTAATTGGGGTGATCTTTTATCTTCAAATAATTTAAGTTCAGGACGTCTATAAATCTACGCTTGATCTATCTCCATCTTTACATTATATTTGGTCTTACAAATTCTGTCCAATATGGTATCAAACATGTTATCAAAAACAGTCTTCTCAATATGCATTACATCTAACAAGTGATGACCCAAAAAATCAGACCAATATGGACGGTCCCAAAAAATACCCCACATTCTCCAATTATGATCTCTCCCAAAACCATTTATCTTTTCCCAATTTATGGTTGGTCCAAAAGTAACATGTGGTAATGCATAAAAAATAGATTTTAACAGATTACCTAAGATCATTGTTAGAGGTGCGTTTGTTTCAATTCGAACTTTTGTGAAATTAATTTTGTTTCTTCGAAAAAGGTGATCTACAAGAATAAATCTCTGATGACAGTAAAAATAAGTAACTTCTCTCCCATTATAAAGAATAAACGCTTTGCTCTCAGCCATACAGTACAGACATGATTTTAGACTATGTGTGCTCTATCCAGATAACATACCATGCAGTGAAAAGTTAGTGATTTTCCATATTAATGAAACCTTCGTTATTAAATTCATATCTACAGTTATATCAAATGTAGTCACATCATTGTTAAATAATAAAATTAACTCATCAATTAGTGGTTTCAAATAAACATCAATATTCTTCTTCGGATATCATATAATTAATAGCGTCAAATATATATATGGTTCCTTCATCAACATTCAAGGAGGAATGTTGTAAGGAGTAATGAAAATAGGAAGACAAGAATATTGAATTCCATAAGCACAAAATAGACAAAAAAACATTAGTAGAAAAGGCCCAACCATATATTATAAGGTTCTGTAGCAAAAAAGGATGCGTCTGATCAAAACATTTCCATGAGTCACAATTACATAAATGATTTAATCTTTATATGATGGAAATATTTGACTTGGTCCATGTAATAAATCCAGCTTTACTGTGAGACATAAATAAACACTATAAATGAGGTGTAATTATAATATATCACAACTATTTTATGGGAACTCTGGACTTTCCTTCATGTGCCTCTTTATACCATGATTCTCCACATGTTGGACAATTAACCAAAGATTCATATTAACCTTAATGTAAGATACAATCATTTGAACATGCATGGATCTTCTGATAACTTAGACACAAATTATGAACCAACTGTTTACTTTCATAGAAACCTGTAGGTAATATATTTCTGGAAGAAAAAAATGACTTAATCAAATATAAAATCTGATTGAAACAACTATTAGACATTTTAAAAATATGATTTAATAGCCATAAATTTTATAATAGATTCAAGTTTTCTCATCTGGATTTTCAGATATAAGGTCTCCTCAGCGGACTATAAAAAATTGTAAAACTGAGAAGGTTTAGATTTAGGATTTTGAATGTCATTCTGAGTTTTTGTTTCAAGAATAGATGGACTAGCTGCTTCATGTATTAAATTCTGAAATGACGGATTTGGAACCAAAAAATATATATTTCCTACTGAACTCCTTTCACCATATTAACACTAAAAAATATAATCTTTCTAAAAACTAGAAGGCAATAGATGAAGTCCAAAAATGTAAAGTGTTTCAAATGTCATAAGACCACATTTCTGACATGGGTATTTAATTGTACATTCAAAAAAAATATAAATTTGATGATACAAGTGATATAATTGCTTCAACACCTTCAATGTAGATAGGATTTAAACTAGATCCATTTATATTTTTGTGATTATTTATCCAATAATGATCATGTAATAGATACCGGTGTCTACTTCCCAAGTTTATAGTTCTATAAAAAATAAAAAAAATAAGAAAAATATATAACAGATCTTTTTAACTAATTTTAAATTATTGTTTTATTTTAACACATTGAAATATTCTCTATGGAATATGATCCGAGTGAGGCACTCAGTTATCACTGGGTTATAGGGCCCATAGAGGCTCGGGGTAGAAAAAATAATAATATATTATATAATATATAATACACATGCTACTTTTTGAAAATATTAGAATATCTCTCAAACTTTGTCTCATATGTGACCCATACTATTTTTTAAGACAAGATACTTTTTATATATTTTTATATATTTTAAAAAAAAATTATTAAGATTTTCTAATCATCAGTAATATTAAAAATTTATTAATAATAATGACTCGTTGATTGTTAAATATTATAAATTTTTTAAATTAATAATATTTTTCAATAATTATAATTTTTTACGAATTTTTAATAAGTCTTATAATTGTTAATTTTTTTAAAAATTATTAATAAAAATTATCAGAATTATAATTAACTAAGTTTTTAATAAATAATACATTTTTTATTTCTTTATTTTTTTCCCATCAAACCATTTTTTAACATTTTTTAATATAAAAAATTATTATAAATAATGTTTAGTTGAAATGTTTTCATTAAATTAATTTTTTCATCATTATTAAAAAACACTCATTTATATTTATTTCATACATTATATATATATATATGAAACATCATCAAATCTATTTACATTAAATTAATTTTTACATGTTTTTTAAAAGAAATTAACATATCAAATCTATATACATCCAAACACGCACACACAAACAAATTTTCATATATTTCATTAATTTCTCAATTTATTAATAATATTTTATAATTAACACTAATATTTACTATTTATTATTAATATTAAGTAAATAATTATTTATATAAAATTATGTATATTATTTGAAGATTTCTAAATTAATATAAATATACCACAAATATTCTGAAAACTTTCTTTAAATTAATATACATATTAAATTTATATATACATAGATATAAACATATATAAATATTTAATATATATTAATAATATTGACTAATTAATTAATAATTATTATAAATTATGTATTGAGTATTATTAATTATTTAAATTATTAATAAATTATTAATAACTATTATATATTTGTATATCATGATTTCATAATTAATATAAATACATAAAATATATTCTGACTTTTTTTAAATAAATATACATATGAAATCTATATATATATATATATATTAAACTTTAAATGTATTTTTAAAATATTTTTGTATATATATATTACACGATTTCATAATCAAATATATTTTTACATGTTTTTTAAAACAAATATATATATCAAATAAATTCATACAAACATATATACATACATATATATATATATTAAAAACCTTACACATTTTTTAAAATTTTTATATACGTTTGTCTGTATATATATATATATCATAAACTTTACACATTTTTTTAAAACTTATATATATATATATATATTCATATTTTAATATACATACATGTGTGTATGTATGTATGTATGTATATATTAAAAACATTGAACAATTTTTTATACAAATATATATATATATATATTAAAAAAATTACATGTTTTTTAAAATGTATATAGATGTATACACAGAATGTATTATTTACCTATATTTATATCAAAAAAATTATTAATTAATCAGAATGTATTATATTTATGAATTTATATAAAAAAGATTTATTAATTAATATAAATATATAAAATATATTTTGGAAATTTTTTTAACAGATCTACATATCAAATTTATATATACATATATACAAATATACATACAGACATACATATATGTATATATATATCACAAACAATAAACATATTTTTAAAATCATTTTTATATATATAAACACATTTTAATATATATATACTTAAACATATATCAAAATTAACTTGGTCCACAAACATACATATATATATAAAAATATAAATACAAAACACACATAAATATAAAAAATAAAACATTTCCAAAATTCCTAAAAATCAATTAAAATAAATTATACAAACTAGATTAAAATCAAAATAGAGATTAATATAATTGTCTCAATCCTAAATAGCAAATAATGAATGAAAATCAGATAAATTTCTAAACTTAGGGTTTATCCATACCAATATATTTGACTATGAACCAAAAATGCACAAAAAACAAACCATGTTAAAATAGAAATAGAAATTAATACAATTGCATATATCCTAAATATCAAATAAACCATGCAAGTCAGATAAATTTATAAACCTAGGGAGCAAATCATTATATTTAACATTGAACCCAAATATGCTATGAAAATTTAAAGAAAATATAAAAGGAGTTCGTGCCATTAATATCTGAGCCGGAATCTACAAAAAATGGCTGAAAGGAGCCGCACAGAGCCGGGGGGGAAATAGTCAGCCATAGGGTTTTCTGCGAGAGAAGGAGGAGGGATAAAGAAAGGAGAAGAAGAAGGAAATGAGGGCCGCACCTGCTGTTAAATCGACGGGTTTTTTACGATGGATTTAATGTCGTTGCAAATAGTTTTTCACCAATATTATTTACAACAGACACTACGTTCCATCACAAATAATCGCGAGCCTAGGGGAATTCGAGATGGATTTTGTTATACTTCACAAATGACTGTCATGATTACTTTTCATGCTAATATGTGGGAAATCATTCCAAAAACATTTGCGATATATTATTTATTCCATCGCACCAAACCATTATTTACAACTAACTAAATTGGTCGCCACATATAGTAACAAAAATAACATTATTTGTGATGGGTCATTTGGTCATCACAAATGACTAGTCGTAAATGTCTGAAATTCTAGTATTGATTCTATGGGAAATGATTTTACTGTGAAAATATCAAGATTATCTTTGTGATTGATCAGAGTCATCGTCGTTGATCTTCATGCAAAGGCAGTGGAGGGAACTTGAAGGAAAGTGATAAATGCAACACTGCAAGGGTGAAAAGGTTTTGAGGAAGAATAATTCTATGTAATTTTTGGTGTATAAAGGCATGAAAGTTAGAAAAAAGTCCTCTAAAATAAATGAAATCTATAACAAATAATGAAAATTAAATCAACATTTCATTTTATATTTTTTTCAGTAAAATAAAGAATGTATGTTATAACATTAGCTTTACATATTTCCAAAGGGTTTCCTTCATTATAGTTTGTTCTTATAAGGTATTGGTAACATCATCTTATGCAGAATACATTGTCTTTGTGAGTAGTCAAACATTTAATTTAGATTATGTTAATGCAGTAAATAATATATAATATTATAAGGAAAAACATAGTATTTTAAAAAAAATTCCTTCTCACTGAACACATTTTTTTAAAGGTATTAGGGATTTGGTTCTTCAATTGAGAATACAAAACCCCTCTTTATTATCCCCTATAATGTAAAATACATTTTCTATGTTTGGACCAACATAATCTAATTGTGATCTCCCAATAAAAGGATCATCCTTGATTTCAATTAATTCAAAGATGAAAGTTACAGACAACTTTTATCATCATCAACTCATCTCTCAAACATTTATCATTTAATTTTGTTGTTTGACACACATCATTCATCTCTTGTGGAAATGAACTAATGTTTATTGAAATATTCTACGTAGTAGTCATTCATGGGATGACTAATTGTAAGAACCCGAGTTTTTAGAACTGGTCAAAATCCTGACCATGTTTGAACTTTTGACTTGTCCCTGAGGAAACTGGAGGAAATGGGCAGTTTCTAGAAATTCCCAGACTACACGCTGTGTACTTTTATGTACACACAATGTAATTTTATGTACATGTTCTGTATAGGTTAGGTGAGTGTCGACTGTGTGCTCGCCGAGTACATGCCGTGTGATTACCGTGTAGAAATTTCTTACTACACGGCGTGTAGTTTTCGACACGTCGTGTACCCATGATCATGTGAAGGCCAAAAATTGCATGTAGGCCTGTTGGCCAGGTAGAATTTTTTAAACCAAGTACACGTTGTGTCCCCCTTGGACATGTCATGTAGTCTAGTCGTGTATGAGGGATATACATGGTGTGTAGGTAAGTTGGTTAGGAAGAGAAGAAAAACAAAGTACACATTGTGTACCCCTAGGTACATGTCATGTACTCATGTCGGCAGGTTCTGGAAAGTAAGTCGGCAAGATTCCAGCCACCATATGAACAGTTAAATGATAAAAATTGTGTGTAGTCATGAAGTACATGCTGTGTAATTTCTTTTTTCACTAAAACGGGCAGTATCCTCGTTTTTAGAGGTAGAATTCATTTTTTCCGCCGAGTTTCGTGAACCAAACCGTCCGGGACTTCAAAACCCTCATGGATCTTTGTCTGAACCCCGATTCAATTCCCAACAGATGCATTGGAAACCCCTTGGTATGGTCTTGATTCCTCTTGAGTTGTTCTTCTTGATTTATGTTCTAGAACGAGTTATAGGGGTTTAAGCAATTTTGATTCTTTTGTAGCTCTACTACGTTTTAGAACTAATTAGAGGTTGTTGTCAGATTAGTAGCATCGTACGAGTCTCAGGTATGTGGTGCATACCTATTTTTGTATTTTCGTGTTCATTTGGGTGGCGTGGCCTTCGGCACATTTTCAGGTATTTTGAGCGGGACCCATTTTATCTTCTATTACATTTTGAATTGATTGTTGACCTATGGGATGCCTTTGGGTATGCCATGTTACCAGTTTTTCTTGAGCGGGGCCGGGTGGGGGGTCGTTGCTCATCGAGACATTTTGGTAGGGGGATTCCAAAATGGTTATATTCAGATTATATTATTTTAAACTGTTGGGTTTAGTTATTAAACCATGACATGAACTAATAGAGGCATTCAAGACCTCAGTGTTATTGTTTGATAACTGTTGGGTTAGTGCAATTCAACTATTTAGTTTGTTTTTCTTGTTTTTGTGTTCTGTTAAATATGTTATATATGTAATTTATGAATTGCATATGCTGAAACCCTTTTGGTTATTTTGGTCATGGCACGAATATTTTTGAGTGATGTTGATCACAGGTTGGTCTTGGCCCATGTTACGTTGGGTGGTTCTTACCACAGGATTGGGCGTCATGGGCGTTGTTTTGAGGCAGGATAGCTGTCAGGTTGGGCATGGCCCGGGTTACTGGGATGGCAAGGCCATCAGACTTGAGTGTCATAGTCGTAGGGACATGAGGTGTTAGGGGTTTTGTGGCTTGGGTACTATTTTTGTGGTTACTGCTCACCTGGAAACATGAGTATGTGGACAGAGAGAGACTCTGTGATGAGGTGGTTTTGACCACTCATGTGGGTAAAGTCCCCCATTAGTTGCGGTCTAAGTAATTTTGTTTTGGGCTGCTAGTCGTAGGAAGCCAAGTGGGAGGTGAGGAGCCTTTAGGGGATATCATTTAGGCGATTGGGTTGGGGGTAGAGGTTCACCGTTATTTGAGGGAAGATATTGTTGTCCCTCCGGATACTTATTTGAGGGCACGTATTGCTATCCCTCTGAATACCTTATTTGAGGGCAGACATCGTTGTCCCTATGGTTACGTTATTTGAGTGAAGACATCACAGTCCCTTTGGTTATGTATTTGAGGACAAAAATCGTTGTTCCTCTGGGTTACTGCTGTTGGGCGTGCCTTCTAAACGTCGGTACTTGAGACATGTGGTGTCATGGGGCACATGGTGTCAAGTTACATGACACTGATTCCGGCGTTGGCTGAAGCAGGTGACACTCCATGGTGGCTGGTGATCACCAGTGGAGTTAGTTTAATTTGTGCTTCATTGTTTTTACTGCTTTCTTTATAAATGCATGTCTACTTAAACACTTATATTATGTATGCACCGTTGGGTGGTATCCTACTGAGATTTGTCTCACACCTTGCACAGGCCCTTCGGGACACGTGCAGACTTTGTGAATTTGTGTGCAGTAAATAGGACAGCTTTATGAGCTGGGTTGTGTTAGCTGTTGCATGAAGATGATATGGACCTTCAGATTCTTCCTAGCTGGTGTTACCATGTTTTTATTTATTCTTGTATTAGCATGTTTACCTTTTTTGTATCTATAGTTGGTTAGCCATTAGCGCCCTTTATATTTTGATATGTATGACTTGCTTTGGATGCATGTTTTGTTGTTCAGAAGTAGTTACAAGTGATCAGCATGCTGTTGTGTTTATTTTAGCTATTGTTGTTTATATTTATTGCTTCCGCTGTTTATTGATATTGAATGTGCTTCCGCTCTGTGGGTCTGGTTCGAGTCTGCTGAGTCGTTTATTCCACTGCATCTTAATTAATATACCCGGACCAGTACCATTATTATTATCCTTAGAGAGGGTATAGCCTCCCCACTATACCTATAAGACCCTCACTGCTAGTCGGCAGCCTTTGGCATTCGGGGAGGTGCGCCTAAGGTAGTAGCACCCGACATGTTTAGCACTCTTCGGGTGGCTATTCGGGTCCGGGTTGTTACACTAATGTTCAGAGTAGTTCAAACTACATAAAAGAGATGGGGGATGAGTCTCAAGATAACAAAATGCAATAATGACTATTCTGGAGATGAAGCTAGTAAGGATGATAATTGTATTACATTGTGTTCTCTAAAATAGGTAATTCCTCCCATTTGTGAGAATTACACTATTAGAACTTGTTATTAACTCATAGCCTATTTAAGGTGAGATTTGGATGGCATAAAAATATTTCATGTGATTCAAGGGTTCTTGGTGGGGATATGTTATGATATATGAATCATTGGGCCTCTATGAATTCTATATTTATATGAGAAATATCACTTTTAATACTTTAAATCCTTTAACTAAGACTAGACATTTATCTATTAAAATGAGTCATCAAGTTTTTCTTAAATCCCCTAAACAAATGACAACATAAAATATGCAATTAAAGAGTAATAAGAACCCCTAATATGATAGAAAATAATAATAAAATATCATTCGATCAACTAAAATATATAAAAATGTATTGATAAAACATTTTAATAAATAATGGGTTATTTCATATACATGGATGGTAATCAGATATTTTTAGGTGTGGAACCAATACATGTAGACCTAAACTGATGAATACCTAAAAATATTTCTAATAACTATTCCAACATATATATAATTTTATAACCACCATTATATTTTTTGGAATAATTTATATAACAACCTAATGAATTATTACATTTAATTTTAATGGTATATCAAATATTTGAAAATATCTCAAAATTATAATTTCAATTAAAAAATTATAAGGAATTGATAAAATAATTTTAGGAAAGTGATATACGTAATAATGATAAAGGTTTTAAACATCTCAAAATTCTTAGTTGATAAATTCATTTAAGAATAATGTCTAGATAGGTTGAAAAGAAGAATTATTTTCAAGTAGAAGAAGAGTAATCTTTATGAGAAAATTTTATTTTCATGGCCATTATGGGTTCTATGGTGATTTTGGGCACATAGTATAAAATTTTGGGAATAATAAAATAAATAATAGTAATTATGGAATATTTGTAGGTTTTATGTTAAATGGGAGATGACCTACTCTTACAAAAATAGTTTTTAAGTGAGATAAATCTTCATAAAAAATATATTTTTTAATTGTATACATATAAATTTTTGTAATATATTTATATAACATATTTGTATAATATATATTTTTATAATTTAATTGTATAATATATTTATATACTATATTTTCATAATATATTTATATAGTATATTTTAATAATATATTGGTATAATATATTTTTATAATATATTTGTATAATATATATTCTTATAGTATAATATATATTTGTATTTGTATAATATATATATTTGCATATTTTATTTGTATAATATATATCTATATTATATATATATATGTATGTATTTATAAAATATACATGTGTGTGTGTGTGTGTATATCTATATAATATATAATATATATAATATATAATATAAATATATATATCTATATTTTTTATATTTTTATATTTTCTTCAAATTTATAGATATAAACATATAAATATTTAACATATTTATATACGTAATGTGTTAAATCTATTTAATACAAAATTATAAATATATATATATATATATAAACATATATATATTATATAGACACACACATATATATATTTTGACATACATAATTATTAATGTATTTGTAAACATATGTGTGGGTATGTGGGTGTATGTAAATATAATTATATTAAAAATTTACCATTATATATATATTATTATACTAATATGTCCTGGGTGAGGTGGGAATGCACCTATTTTTCATTTCATAGACCTTATGGTTGAGTCTAACAAGAAGATAAAATGTTGTTTGGTGTAGTCTATCTGTAGAAGGGTAGTGATGGTTGCCTGTGCTGGTAGGAACGATCACTTAGGGGAGGCAGTCATGTACATAAGGAGGGTACGGTACAGATGAAATTTCTTCTATTTTAAAATTATGAAAAAAAATTAAGGTCCCGTGATCTCATGAAGTATGATTTAGTGGTGTTGGGGTGGGCGGGTTGCAAAGATTTAGCAAGTGGTGAGGGTGGGGAGTGCAAGGAACGATAGCCATGTCTCCTTTCAACCAAAAATCCCCAATCAAAATTGTTAACCATAGGGATATGTCGATGGTAAAGAAAGAATGATGATAAAAAACACAAACAGATCTTTCCAAATAAGAAATCAAAGAGTGAGAAGGATAATGAGAAAATATGATAGCTTGAATTGAAGCTTTGAATCATCCGAGAGATAGTAGAGATATTGAAAACCTAGAAAATGTTTGAGCCATTGATTTATTTGACCCTTGAATCGTTCAAGTATTGTATTTGAGCATTGAAATTTTTTGATATGTGGATTTGAGCCTTGATTTTATCTTGAATTCAATGTAGAGAAGCATCAGCAGAGGGTGGCTTCTACTAAAAGCTTTGGTATCCTGATGTGATCACAATTAGTTAGGGTTATTTAAATATATTGAGACACTTTTATAAACACTTCTAAAAAAACAGTGGTAAAGATCCCTTTTATTAGTTCTAAATTAATTAGCACTGATAAAAGGGATATTTACCAGCTCTTTTTTAGCACTGATTAATCTCTATCTTTAGCAATGCCAAAAAAATTGATAAATATATCGTTTATGAGTGCTAATTGATTAAGTGTTGATAAATGATTTATAATTATAATTATAAATAAAAATTTTGTAAATATATTTATATAATTATATATATAATAAATATATATAAATATAAATATAGTAAATATATTATTTAAATATATTTATTATAATTTCATTATTATTTATTTATAATTATATAAATACTTGTAAAATATATATATTTGTATCATTATATATATTCATATAATTATATATATATAATAAATATATATTAATATAAATTCTAGTAAATATATTCATTATTTCAATAAATTTATTAGAATTCTATAATTATTTATTTATAATTATTAAATACTTTTTTAAAAAATAATTTTTATTTATTTATAATTATAAATTTATAATTGTATACAAATAGTAAATATACATTTATAAATATTTTTAATTATAAAATTTTTTTCAAATATTTTTTGAACATTATTAATGAATATTTAATATTAAGTGTATGCATGTTAAAAATGAGTGAAATTAAATAATTAAAAATTAGCACACTTTGACAAAATTTAAAAATGGACAAGTTTTATTAATTAAATATAAATTATTATAAATAATGGATATATATTGAAAAAAAATGATTAAAAATTTAAAATATTAAAACATAGTAATTTAATATATATGACATAAATAATAAAAATTGATTAAATTCACACACAAAAAATATTTTTGTGTGAGTGTTGTATATAAAAATTCATTAATTACATATATTGGAAATCAATATAACACACATTAGATCTATATTAAGTTGAAAAATCATGAAATATTCAATTATATCCCTTACCCAATGCAATTAGTTTGTATTTTTAATTCATGTTAATTTTTTATTATAAACCACTATTCACTAAAAATATTACTATTTAAGTAAAGCATAAATATTTTGTATTATATAAATCATATTTATACACATTCATACATATCTATATATTTAATATATATTATTTCTTACGAATTTCAGTAATTATTTAATTAATATAATGTTTAATATTTTTCTCAATTTACTTATTTTTTTAAAAAAATTATTTAATTTTTATTTAACATAGATCTATATATTTAATATATACTATTTTTTGTATTTATAATTTATATATTGTATAATCAATTTATTCATTTTTATCAATATTTATTTAACTAATAAAATTTTAATATTTTTTTAATAAACTCTTTTTTTATTTCATTATTTCATTTTATTCGAACCTTTATCAGTGTTACAAAAGTGCTAATGAAGGATCCCTTCGTGGGTGTTAAAAGTAAATTTCTAATAAAGGGTACCCTTTATCAGCGCTAAAAAAGCACTTATAAATAGTACCCTTTATTAGTGATTGTTTTAGCACTGATAAAGGTAACCTTTATCAGTATTTTTCTAGAACTAATAAAGGCCAGCAAAATTTAAATCCTTTTTATAATTCTGAATAGTCATTATTACATGATTGTGATTGGATAAATCATTGTATAAATTCAAATAGTTCTGGTATAAATCATGTATATATTGAGGGTGTTGAAATATTTTTATCATTTGAATCATCAAAACAGAAATTTTTTTTACAAGAGATAATTAAGTGTCCATATAAGAAATGTAATCTCGGGAGGTATGACACATTTTACAATAGTAAGGGTCATCTATTGCATTTTGGTTTTCAAAAATATTTTATTTGTATCAACATGGTGAATGTAGTTCTGGAGAAGACACAAATAATTTGGTACCAGATCCATCATGATTTCAAACATTAGTACATGATGTTGTTGGTCAGTCTTTTTAATAAGATGAAAATCAGGATGATATTGATTTCACTCCTATGTTAGAACCATCATGGTTTTATGACTTGTTGAATTCTACTAAGGATACCTTATATCCTGGTTGTAAGATAATAAAATTTGAATTGGTTACAAAATTATGGCTATTAAATCTGATAATGGAATGTCAAATGGAATTTTTGATCAGATATTTTTTTGTTAAATCACTTTTACCTAAAGGAAATGTTTTGCCAAAAAAATCTATGAGTTCAATAGGTTGGTTCGTAATTTGGGTCTTGGTTATCATAAGATTCCTGCATATTCAAATTATTGAATCTTATATTATGGTGAAAATGATTCATCTATTAGTTTCCCTACATGTGGATAATCAAGGTACAAATAGGTTCACCAAAGGAGGTTTGGATTGATTCATGTTAAACTGTTGAGGTATTTCCTTCTTACACCTAGATTGCAAAATTTATTTATGTCACAAAACATAGCATCATTGATGTCAGGGAAAAAACCAATATTTCAGTAGGTAAAATCTCAAATCATCCTTATTATAGTGATTCATGGAATCATTTTGATTAGGTACATCTGTCTTTTTCTTCAGAAGATCGTAATGTGTGATTCGGTATTTCTACTAATGGATTCTATCCATTTGGTTCTTATGGTAGTTAATATTCTTGTTGGCCCATTTTTATAACTTCGTAAAACTTACCTCATTGAATATTAATGAATCAAATATATATCACTTTTGAATTATTAATTATAGTGTATCCAAAAATAATATTAATTTTTTTTGAATCCATTGATTAAGGTGTGAAATTTACTATGGAGTAATGGTGTCAATATATATGATGTTGTTGTGAAACAAAATTTACTCATGAAATTTGCCTTAATTTGGATAATTAATGACTTTACAGCATATGGAATGTTATCTAGATCGAGTACACATAATCCAAAATCTTTTTCATACTTTATGAGTGAAAAAAATCATTTATTCTCATAAATGGAAGAAATCCTTTTTCAACTATCATCACAAATTTCTTCCTACTGGTCATCCATTCTAAATGAATAGAATTCATTTCAAAAAAGGTACAATTTAAATAGATGGACCTCTAAAAATGATATCAGATATTGATTTAAAATATATTTCCTCTTCATTACCTCCCATTACATTTAGACTGATTATAAACCAACAAAAAAATAGATGGATTTAGGAAAGAACACAATTGGATAAAACAGAGTTTTTCTAGGATCTTCCATATTGGTCTAATTTTTTGGTCTATCACATGTTATATTTCATTCATATTGATAAATTTTATTTTGATACTATATATAAAACAATTTTTGAGACACCAGGTATGACCAAAGATAATTTAAAGGCACGATTAGGTCTTGCCTAAATTTATAGGTGACCAAATCTTGTGATGTTTGAAAATAAAATATTGCAAAAGTTAATAAATCCAAAAGTAGCTTATACAGTTTCCTAATAAAATATTTTATTATTTTTTCAATGGATTTTAGATTTGAGGCTTTTGGATGGTTATGTTTCTAATTTGGCTAGATGTGTTAGAAATGATCATATTAATAGATTAAAAAGTCGTGAATATCATGATATATTAGAAAGTATTATACATATTTTATTTAGAGGTAAGTTTCATTATTTTATTTTAGATGAACTAAAAAAATAACATATTTTTTCTGAGACATTTTTGGGTGACAATAGACTATGATGTACTTACTAGACTACAAAAAAAATTATTTTTATGTAAATTGGAAAAAAATCACTCCATCCTCCTTTAATTTAATGGAACATTTAATATTACATTTTCCATATGAAGAAAAATTTGTAGGGTTGGTACAGTTTTTATGTATGTACTCATATGAGAGATGCATGCATAAATTAAAGAAAAATGTATGTAATAAAGCATCGATTGAATGATTGGTTAAAAAATAGTATTTATAAGAGGAAATTTCTTTTTTCTGCTCTCATTATTTTTAATATAAATATCCCTCAAAATAAAACTGAATGGTCTATAATGAGAGAAATGTTGATGATGTAATGAATAATAAATTATTAGTTTTAAATTATCATGAACTTGGCTTTGGTGGAGTTCATGAATGATGGATATCATATGATGAACATCATAGGGCACATACATATGTTCTGCTCAACTATGAAGAAATGACACCATTTCTATAGTGATTTCTACTGTCACCTATTCTCTATTTTTTTAAGTAAATTAATATTATTTTATTTATAGATTATATGTTGATCATATTAAGAAATATTTTTCAAAAATTACACAAGATTATCTTGAAGAATATCGAAAAAATAATTTTTCATATTGGATTCATAAACTATTAAAGTAAATTGTTTATGGTTTAATATATGAAATTAATTTATTATTATTATATTGATAATTTTTATCATATTTTCTAGGATTCAAAATATGATGATAAAATTGATAATCAATTTTGTGTATTGAGTAAGCCACCATCCAAAATTGTTAAATCTTATAATTCATATATGGTGAATGGTTTTTGATTTTATACATGTGTATATGGTGAATCAAAAAAATGAATATTGGTGTTTTATTGAGAGTATCTCATCATAAAGAAAGTGAAATTGACTTTTATGGTATTTTGGATGAAAAAATTGACCTGTTTTATCTTGGAAAAAATGATGTAACAATGTTTAAATTCCATTGGTAGAATACTAATAAAGAATTGAGTGTTTATCCATGCCAATGAATTGATGATATTAAATATCGAATTCTTCTTGTGGTAAATGAACTGTTTTTGTTAGTTCATCAAGAATATTAAATTTATTAAACAAATTATTGTGATTCTCCAAGAGTGGTAATTGATTGGTGGAGTATTACAAAAATGAAATCTCATGAGAATCAGTTTATACAAACTTAATGTGGTTTTACTGAAGTGAAAGGAATTGAATTTTTTCAAGAGACAACTCCAAATGCAACTTTTACATGAAGATACATGAATATTTATGATAACACCCCATAGTTATGTATTGATAGTGATGATGGTGTTGATAATGTAACAAATTAATTTTAAATAGAAAGAGATGATGAAACTAAAGCTCCTATGGAAATTGATGATACTGAGGATGAAGATGAAGATATATGCACCATCGTATATGAAGATGAGGATGAAGATGAATAATGAAACAATTAAATACTAGTTATAATCATAATATATATAAAAATATAATACTAATTTTAAATTATATACTGAAAATATTCATTTCATGTTTTAGATGGCTGACAAACGTTTAGCTGGGATGTTACGTGACTTCAAGGAGGATATACTTCTTGGTGATGAGCCTGATTCTTCTTCACCTAATCCTCAGGTTTCAGGCAGTTTACCAATGACTCAGAGGGGTTGTGGTCTTGCAATATTGATGATTCTTGACCCCATTCTTAAGCGATGTTCACATTTTGATTTCGATCCATGCATGCAGAGGTGTGCTTAATTGTGTATTTTATTTACTTTTCATTAATTATAAATAATTTCCATTAATTTATTTACGTACTAATTGCTTGATTATTTTTATTTTTTACTATAGTTTTTTATATAAATATGTTGTATAGTGGAGTGTTATTCTGTGGAACTATTTTTCTGGATTATGGGTGATGTGGGATCATATTCTCATTAACGTTTGACACCACATGTTTGATCATTGGATGATATGTAAATAAATCATATTTATTCTGAAATATGTTTAATTATTAACTTACTATTATCATTTATTTTCATGTTTTATGTTATATCAGTGAAGATAACATGAGTCACTCTATTTGGGAGGCCTGGAAGGATTGTATGTATAAATGTTGTCATTATTTTTTGCATTATCTGAGGATGAAAACCATGAAGAAAGTTGAAGTTGTATTTTATACTCAGTCTTGTTATGCGCACCGACCATATTGCATCTCATATTAGTTTTGTGATGGATTGTGTTCATACTATATGGGAGATAGTTTCTAGAGGAGAGATTCATTAGGTCGGCAGAACTGGGGGAGGAAGGAGGTGATGCATCGAGCTAGTAGTCATACATTTAGTACTCATCAATTACATATGGTAAGTGCTTTTATTTAATTATTTATATAAATTAAAACCTAAACTTATATTTTATAATCATATAGGTAGTTTAACATCCTGATATTATATATTTTATAATCATATAGGTACTTTAAGGTAACTCAATATGCTTTTGAGAAAGGCCAAGATGTTGGTAACAGTTCTTGATTGACACCTGAATGTTATTATGGTACAACTGCATGGGTGGTGTATAGATTTAGGAGATATTATCGAGAGTCTTCATCACCAACTACACAGTATGATGAGTAGATAATGACTCAAAGTGAGGTTATAGAGACCATGCGTAGGGATCCAGAAGAGCTTCATCGACCGCATCAGCAGTAACAGGAGGATTTGAGTTGATGGTAGGAGCAACAACATGAGTAAATAATGGAGTAAATATGATGGTTATATCAGGTGGTATGGATAAAGTTCCCACCCCCCCATTATATGATCTTCCCCCTTTTCCGGATGACCTTTTCCCTCTATAGTGACTTATACATTATGTACAAATTTTTTATGTTAATATTTGAATGAAAATATTTTGTGTAGTATTTTTATTATTTTATTTGATTACATTTTTATTCATTAATTTTTTTATATTATTTTTATGTTTTTATAATTTATAATATATTCTTGTCTTATTTTTTAAACTTATTTTCCATGGTTTTTCATCCCATCGCAAATAATTATTTTGGCAATATTTTTCAGCCCATCATAAAAAGTTTTTTAATAATTTTGGTAAAAAAATATTTGCGATGGGAGTACTTTCCATAAAAAATTTTGTTTTCATGATGGGTTGTTGCAAGAAAACCTTTTATGATCAATTTTTTAGCTGTGGGATTTTTGTGATGAAATTCCATCGCAAATATCCCATTGTAAATACAACAGATACCAATAGTGAAATATCTTTATATTCTTCCTCATCTATCATAAAACAAGGAAAATACAAGCCTGAAGAAGCCACTTGATTAGCCTAAATAGGGACAATAGACCCAGAGAATAATCCATTTTGTTTTATTAGCATGATAGGGAGGCTTGGTCCTACATTAATAGCCACTATAGCACTAGACAAGGACTGTGTTTCTCTAGACATTACACTAGAGGTCACCTTCCCAAGTTAAACTTAGTAATTATCAATAACAACCACTATGATTATCCCTTCCTTCTCTTTCATCTTGATGCATCATGTAAGATCTCGGGTTTTCTTAAGATATATAGATCTTTTTTCAGTTTAAATTTTATTTTGCAGTCTAATGTGGGTACCCAATGTGATCATGGGTGTATCAGGGGTTTCTAGGGCTTGTTTGAAGCCTATATCCCCACTTTTTTAGAAAAACAAGGCAGGCCACATGGTTAGAAGAAATTGTGTAGGGGCAGGCTGAATGATTACTTCTAACTATGTGTGGTGGTCCATTCCACTATTAGAAGACTCATGGTTTAAGGAAACAATGAGGATGGGGGTGCATTCCCATGCGAGGGTCTCTATAGTTTTTTAAAATGTATGAGACAAGATTTGAGAATGGTTTGCTAAACCATGTGTACTAACCATTTGTGGTGCCCACTAACACATTGAAGGGTACACAATTAGTGCATGATTTGTCCAACGATGTGACCAAACCGTGTGACCTAGTATTTTGAGGGAAAATTTTCATTTTTATGTTAAAATTTATTAAAACATAAATCTATTTTTTTCATTCTCCATTGGATATAACTCATATAAAGAGATCCACTTTAAATCCAATGTGTAGGCTTGGCTCCCAATTCCCTATCTAAACTCAGATTTGAACATCGTCTTTCTCATTGGATTCACACCAGTATGTTCTTCGATCATCTTGTTCTATTCTCCATTTGACTTGGTATCAATAGATTTATTTAGGTGAAATCTAATACAACCTATTTCTAGGTTCTTTGTTCATTAATTATTTTTCTTCTAATCTGGACCAAATCATAATTTGATACAATACGAGTTCTCTACCATGGACCTATGGTATGCAGTTTATACCATTTCTATAGGGTTTGGTTTTTTATATTCCTAGTTACAGTTATTAGTCATGCTGAACTTTCCAGTGGTGCCCCTAAACTGAATTGAATAATTGAATTGGATGAATTGGATCATGTTAGGGATTACCACTAATTCCTTTGACTTTGTTAGAGGTTGTTTCCCAAAACTAGGCCATCCATGGGGTGTGCCTTTACCTTTTCCCATTATTATACCACCCATGGAGTGTGTGCGTGCTTTAGTAGTTAGTGTAATAAATTTATGAATTGAATTAAATTGAAATGATAAATTAGAAGAAGGTTTTCTTCCTTTTCCATGTGATAACATGATGTTGTTTGATTTAATCATTTTAATGGATTTTATATTTGTTTTGGAAATGAAAGTGAAAACTCATGAAATGTTATTGTTTTTGAATTGGTTATTTAATGAGATGATTTGAATGGTAGTGGATACCTTGGTTCATATAACATGGAACTAGATTCCATTAGATTCCATAGATGTTTTTTTAGGATCATGATTGTGATAGTGGACACCTTGGATGATATTTTTCCTTGGGTCTTGATTCCATAGGATGTCTTGGGACATGATACCCCTTGGATCTGACTTTCTTGGACTCACTTTGAAAATGTGTTGTTGACATGATCCTTAGACCCCACCCATGTCTTTATTGAGTTTCCATCAAGATTATTCTTAGACTCGATGAGGATGCCTTGGTCTTCTATACCTTGGATCTGGCCCTTCATATTCTGACACTTCGGATTACACTATGAGGAAATGGTGGATGAATTGATTATATGATAAGGCTGTGGTGAATGATATACTAGATCATACGGTGTGGTCGTGGTAAATTTTTTCTTTGTTGTATTGCATGGTCGTGGTGGATCATTTGGCATGTTTTACAAATAGCCCAGGTATGGGTATCAGATAATAGTTATTATACTAGATAGGGTGACTTGTTTGTTTTTGTTTATATTTTATTTGTTATAGGAGCTCGAATATTGTTTACAGGGATCCTTAGTATGTTGGATAGTACCACTTGACTCTCTCACTTTACATTCAATGTTGTTATATCTGTTACATATAGCTTTCTTCTTTAGCATGTATTTAATATCTCGGTTATGTTATAGACACCATTGGTGGTGGCCTATTGAGTGATATGTCACACCCAGTTCAGGCCACTATTCAGTACCTGGATTGGATTCATGGATCCACGTAGGTACCTAGGTAAGAACCCGTAGTATGATACTTGATTTGTGCTATGCTTGGGAGTAGGGGAGTATAGGACCGAGATTATGCTGATGATGCAAGCTAGGATTATTCCTTTTTTTATTTTTGGTATATTTATACATGTATTGTGTTGATTCATGTATACTTGTTTTGGATGATTTGTAGAAATACAACACAATCATCATTTGTATGTGAGATTACTTTTGGCACATTATTCTTATCTTGGATGTTTTTCTTGTATATGGATTATTTACCGCTTCCTCTATTGACTAATATGTTTACTATCAATGTTCTACACTTTGAAATAATGGAATCGTCTCCCTATATACATTATAAAAACTAGAACTTTTGAGTAATATTTGTTACCTAAATTTGTGTGTTATTTCATTTTATACTCTACAAACTATATCCTTTAATTAATTAAGTCATACCGTTGGGTTTCGAATATTATATGATTGTTCTTCAATAAGACTGTTGGAAAATAAACTCATAATGTTTAAGTATTGTTTATAAATACAAGTGATCTTGGTTAATTAATACAGAAATAAGTGTTGATGGCCTCATCCAGTAGACTCAGGCAATACAAATCCCATCTATCAGAGCTTTAGAAGGAGGTAATATCTATGGGCTTTGCTCTGGACCAATCCCAAGCTGAACTTCAACATGTTAAGTTTGAACGGAATCGCCTAAGGGAGAAGTTCAAGCTGATATAAATCACTACTCAGGAAATATTGTTTGAGCCGCCCCAAGATTCTATCTTCATAGAACACCATACACTTAGGTCCTATGCAGGTGTTATAAGGGGCTATGTAACGAGGCCTTAGATACTTTTTCTAATCCCTGGGTATAAATAAAATTTTTATTTCTTATTATGGTAAAATTTGTGATTTTCAAATGTCTGGATAAATATAGGATGAATATTATTGATGAATTTCATAAAAAGGGTATTTTAAAATATTCAAGTAAACTTTAAATAATTAATAATGTGAAATAATTTTCAAAAAATGGTCTTCTACAGTTGTGAACACTAAGAAGTTTAGGATCTAATAAGATGAACTTGTTTTTATAGTGAATAGTAAAGTATGAATATTAATATACAATTATGAATAGTAATTAATAGTAATAAATCGGCCAGAAAAATAGAAACTTCACCCATGAATGTATTAATACAATGTAGACATCTTAAAAGTGAAAAACGATCATAGTATAAGTTTTTTTCTTTTTATAGGTCATAAATACTTTATTTACAATCTTATAATTAAATTAATAATTTAAAATGAAAATGAATTTTCATAAAATTTAATCATAAATTTTTACTTTATTATCATATAGTTATATGATAATATTGTGGGACCTTGATTACTTTTTCAAGGTGTTACATAATAAGTTATAGTTTTAGAGTAGTTTTTTTAATAAATATTGATTTTATTTAAAAATTAAATTAAAATAAATAGAAAATTATTTTCCTAAAATGGAGTTCATTTTTGAAATTAGAGAATCGATATTAGGTTAGAGTATTTATCTAGAACGTTTCTGAAACAGTTGAAATTTCGTTGAATAGTAAAAATACAGTTTTGAGTTTCGGGTGTTTAATAAAATCATTGATGATGTAATAATGATGTAATCAATCTGGAAAACTTTTTAATAGTAATATATTCTATGAGGTGTCCCAAGTGGCCAATACCATGGTGAAATACCATGGTAAATCCCATGGTTTTTCAAATACCACTGATGAGGTGTCCCTTGGAAATTAATTAAATATTCCCTCACTTTTCCTATAAATACCAAACCATTCCCTCATTCATTAAATTCCAAAATCCTATTCAACGAAGTTCTAGTCTTTTAACCTCCCAAGGAGTCCTATAAAGGTGTCCTCAAGCCCCCAAGGTCCGAAACATCAAGCTTTTGAAGTTACTCTTCACGGTAAGGGAAACATTCACCCTCCTCTTTTAGTCATGATTTCATTTAAGTTGTGTCTTCTGGTTTCCATATTATTATGTGGGTGTATCTTCTTATAAATTCTTATTATTGACCATTTCATGTCCAAATTATGAGATACCCTTTATTCTCTCATCAATTTATCTTCTGAATTTTTAAGTGATGTCGTTAGGCTGCTGAATTTTTGTAAATGAAATTGCATCGTCTCTTTTCCTTCAAGTTTCATTTTCATATGGTATTTCATTCAAATATCCAAACAATGATCTTATTTATTTATTTTTTTATTATATACACCTATTATATAATGAGTTATTTATGATTAGGTGACTCTTGTCTGCTCTCTTTTCAATATTTTCTAAAACCATGATATATAACCATTATGTTGTTGAAATTTCATCTCAAAATTTCTCTCTCTTTCTCTCAAGAAATTCCATTTTTTTATTTATGTGAATACACAGATCTATTTCGTTTATATGGGTCTTCAAAAATATAAAAAAATTATATTTTATTCTATAATTGATATACATATAACCCTCACTATTTTTCCATGGGTTATAAATGACATAAAGATCATGTTTTTAATAACGTTTAAAACATCACAATTTTGAAATGAAACTCATTTCTTTTATTATCCATGGGTTATTTATGAAATGTTTTATTATAATATATGTGGATCACATGAAAATAAATACATATTAATGGTGTGCCCTGATAGTTCTCCAATGCATTGGGTAAATAATTTAATCTCTAGAGTTGACAAGTTTCACGATACCTTGGTGAATAACCTTGGTAAATTTTTTTATGACACCTTGGGGATAAACCTTGGTGATATGTTCATGAATGTCTAAATGAAATGTTTTAGCCACATATTTATGTTATGTTTCAAGTTCTTTTAATTATGATATTCCTATACTTCCATTTCTCATGTCATTATGTTTTTTATCACGTTCTTATTAATATCACAAGTAAACTGATTCCCTTGTTTACCCTTACTGGTCCTTCTACTCACCCTTTCCATTGATGTATGTCTCCAGGTTATGAGATACAATAATTGTACATAAAATGAACTTTTAAAGAGGATTTTCAAGGGGATTTAAAATATTATTTTTTTCATTTATTTTTTTCCTTATTTCCAAAACACTATACTTTAAAGGTCCTCTGTTTTTAAAATGTAATGAAAAGTTATGTAATAAAAAGGCGGGATGTCATAGTTGGTATCAAAGGAAAGTTTAGTTATTTATGGAAATTATGATATGAAAACATTAGGAAGAACCCTATAAAAAAGTTTAAATATAGGATTACTTCCTGGTATTTTGGTGAGTATTGAGTAAGTGGTTTATCAATCAAATACATCCATGTCTGGATACGAGCAGGTAGAGGTGGCTCTGGCACAGATGTTCCTAGGAGTGAAAAATCAGACAAGGAGTTTCAGGCTTGACCCGAGGTATCCTCGTACACGACCAAGGGCCTTGCTGCACTCTTGGTTATGACACTCCCAGTGGATATTTTTGGTTAATCATAATATTTTTATGAATCATTATAAAGGGTTTATAGATACATGTTATTTTTTAAAGCATGATGTTTTAAGATATAAAATCCTTTATAGTTAAAAGATTCTTAAATTAAATAAGTTTCTCACTAAGGCATTATTATTTTAGAAAATGGTGGGCAATAGGAGGAACCTTGTAAATAGTGAGCACAATGGACCATATATTCATGGCCCTCTGATGGAATCTGGAATGGAAACATTCATGAAAATGATAAACCAACTAACTCAAGTTATATGAAATAACTTAAATCAAGCTAAGAGACTGATCTCACCATGAAGGGAATTACTTTCTGTTGAGTCCTCTATGCATCAAATACCACCAACCTTCAATAGATCGACTGACCCATTGATGGTTGAATAGTGGATCAGCTCTATAGATAAGCTCTTTTCTGTACTCCTATATTCAAAGAAAGCGAAGGTTACCCTGGCTGTCTATCGCGTAGAGGGAGAAGTTTATCATTAGTAGGAACTGATCAATAACATGAGGTTGGAAGTGGAGGTTGAAGATATGAAGTGGGAAAAGTCTAGGGGGATGTTCTTTAGTAATTATTTTCCACATTCTAGGAGGACAAGAATGGAGAAGGATTTTATCGAGCTGAAGCAGAAGGAGAATGAATCTGTGGGAAGCTACAAGATGAACTTCACAAGTCTTTCCCGTTACACCTCAAGCTTTGTCATGAATTCTAATGGGAAGGTTGATAGATTCTTTGGTAGACTGAGACCTCATCTGTGAATGAATCTAGCCAACTAAGACTATGCCATCTATGAGGAGATCATACAAAGTGTAATGAAGTTCGAACTAGAGTTTGGTGAGACAAAATGGTCTCATAAATCCAATGACAAGAAGAGATCAATGGTGCCAATTTTAGGGAGGGTCTTTGATCAGGGAAGAGGAGGGAAGCAACTATAACATCCCATCTAAAATAAATTTGGGAAGAAGCATTCAGGGATCTACCTTCTCAAGAGAGGGAAGTGTTAAAAGTGTGGTTGAGATGGCCACATTGCGTGGAATTGTAGTAGTGAGGTGAAGACTCAAATTCCTAACACTAACGACAATGGAAAGATGGTGAAGGCCCTACCCAATGTCCAATGCTATAAGTGTGGTCAACTTGGACACTTTTCTAATAAAAATCCAAATCTGAGGGTAGTGGAGGGGAATCACCATCAGCCTCAGCAATGTCCAAGGAAACAAGTTCATACTTTTGCAATAATTATGGATGAAGTTAAAGCACCAAATGATGTGGTGGAAGGTACCCTTTTTATTATCTAGAATATAGCAAGTACTTTGTTTTATTATGGTTCTAATCATTCTTATATTTCCTCTATGTTTTCAAATAATTTAGAATCAACCCCCAATTTTCTAAAATTAGATTTATCAGTCAAGACTCCTGGTAGGATTATCCAAGCATTGTCAGTGTTTAGAAACTCTAGTTTTTACTTTAGTGAGAAAAATCTTATCGGAAATCTAGTAGTCATTCCCATGCTATTATTCGAACTTATACTAGGGATGGACTGGCTCTCAAAGTATAATGCTAAGATCAAATATGGAAGCAAGGAAATATTAGTAGTCTTGAATGGAAAACCTACAGTTATCTTCCAAGGAGAGATGTCTCAACCTGGTCTTTGTGTAGAAGAACCTCATATATTCTTCTTTATGGAGTTGATCGATGAAGAAGAAGAAGTAAATGATAGTTTGAGGATAGAAAATTTCCCCATAATCCAGGAATACATTGATGTATTTCCTGAGGAGTTACCCAGAAATCCCCTGGAAAGAGAGGTAGAGTTCTCTATTGAACTCATACCTGGATCCCATCTGATATCAAAGTCCCATATAGAATGGAAAATGTGGAGATGGAGGAGTTAAAGAAACAACTCCAAGATCTTTTGGAGAAGGGTTTTATCCGACTAAGTGTTTATCCATGGAAAGCACATGTTCTCTTTGTAAATAATAAGGATAAATCAATGCGGTTATGTATTGATTATAGATAACTGAATGGGATCACAGTGATGAACAAATACCCTCTTCCAAGAATTGATGACTTATTTAACCTACTTCTTGGAGCTCAATTCTTCTCTATGATTTATCTTCGATCTAGTTATCATCAATTGAGGGTAAAGAAAGATGATATTCCAAAAACTACCTTCCAATCAAGATATGGGAATTATGAGTTTGTTTTTATGCCCTTCAGACTAACTAATTCACCTGCTATTTTTATGGATTTGATGAATAGTCTTTAAGGACTACCTTGATAACTTTTTTGTAGTTTTTAATGATGATATTCTGATATATGACAAATGTCATGAGGAGTAGGAGGATCATCTAAGGGTTATTTTGAAAACTCTATGGGAGGAGAGGCTTTTTGGAAAGTTCTAAAAATGTGAGTTCTAGTTACAACAAGTTGCTTTGTTGGGGCACATTGTTACCAATGAAGGAATCACAGTTGACCCTACAAAGACAAAATTTGTCGAGGAGTGGCCTCAGCCTATAACAATAACTGAGATTCTTAGTTTCCTTGGATTAGTGGGATATTATAGGAGGTTTTTGAAAAACTTTTCATGACTTTCTAATCCATTAACTAAGTTATCTCGAAAAGGGGATAAGTTCATCTAAACAAAGGAGTGTGAGGAAAGTTTCCAAGATCTGAAGAAGAGATTGTTTACTACACCCATGTTAACTATGCCCTAAATTGGAGAAGGATTCATTATTGTTAGCGATGCATCTATAAAAGGTCTTGGGAGAGTCCTCATGAAAAATGACAAATACATTGCCTATGCATCTCTACATTTGAAGACTCATGAGAAAAACTATCATACGCGTGATATGGAGCTAGTTGAGGTATTTTTTTCTCTGAAGATATGGAGACACTATATTTATGGGGAGAAATGTGATATATACACAGACCATCAACGTTTGAAGTATATTTTTACACAAAGGGAATTGAACATGAGACAAAGGAGATGGTTGGAACTTCTCAAAAACTATAATTGTTCAATTCATTATCATCCCAAAAGAGAAAACAAAGTCATTGATTCATTAAGCAGGAAAGACCCAGTTTTTCTTTCCATGATGAGGATTCAAAGAGATCCTTTGATCAATGACCTAGTAAATCTAGACATGGGAATTATAAGGGAAGGAACATCATCAACCCTATCCTAAATGATTTCCCAACCATAATTACTAGAAAAGATCAATAAAGCTCAGAAAGAAGATCCTTTGTTATAGAAGAAGTTTGAGGCTATGAAAAATGGGAAGTTTCCTGAGTTCAATATTGACCAAGAAGGTGTACTAAAATTTCTTACAAGACTATGTGTTCCATCTATTCGGTAAATAAAGAAGGATATGATGGATAAATCTCATAGCTCTACTTTATCTATATATCTTCGAAGCACAAAAATGTATAGGTTCATTCGTAATCATTATTGGTGGGATAATGTGAAAAGGGAGATTGCTGACTACACTTCAAGGTGCCTTGTATATCATCAAGTGAAGTAAAAGCGACAAATTCTTAAAGGGGTATTCTAACCACTACCCATACCAGCATGGAAGTGGGACAATATCACTATGGACTTCATCACTGGTCTCCTAAGAACTTCCAAAGGAAACAATGTGATATGGGTTATTGTGGACCGTGTCACCAAGACTGCCCATTTTATCTCTATTCGGGAAGATTTCTTTCTTGATCAATGATTCTCGCTCAAATTTACCCAAGAGATGAAGGTACAACGGTCCTTGTGGTTTAGCTTGGGTTATCAAATCCTCAGAGACCTAAGAAGAGACCTATAGACACGTACATTCTATGGACTTTTTTTGGATATGAAGTGGCCAACATGGGTTGATTTTATATGGGTTTAAAGGATAACTAATAGATTTAAGTGAATTCAATTTAAAAGAATGAGTTGATCCTAGGTTATCGCTCAGGGTGGATTGGATGAATTACTTTTTTAATGATTTCAATTCCTAATAATTGAGATGGATTCATTTAAGAAGATCAAACGAAATCATCACTTACTATTTCAATGCCTACACACCCAAATACAAATCACCTATACACTTGAAGGATAAATTTTTTGAGCACTCCAAGGTAGAGGTTTGTATTAGCACTTGAATGTGTGACCTTAAATTCAATAAGGATGAAGATGTTTTAAAATCATCAAATAAAAATCTCATTTAAAAGAAGTGATTTTCCATTAATAGAGTGATAAATAACATCCAATCAAGCCCCTTGATACTCCCTTGGATCAACCGATAAAAGAGTTAGCCCTCCATTGATGACATGTCTTCAACGGAAGCAGGAAGTAGACTTACAAGGGTGGAATTGAAGAAGGAAAAACAACAACAACAAAAAGATCACTCCTCCATTATTTGATAACTATCACAATGTATGGTGTGAATAAATCCACAACATGAACCAACGGTATCAACATGATAAGTATAAGAACAGAATAAGAGTAAATGAAGAACTTTTATTATGAAACTAAGGTGAATTAAACAACTTACATGAGAAAGAAATGCGATTACAAACACAAAGCGGCAGCATAACACTACAATGATACCAAGCACCAAAGATGATTCAATACTCCAACACCACTGCCTTAAATAGGATTTTTTGAGCCCTTGGGTCGATCCTCCAACAGTACAAGTCTCCTAAATTAATTGTGGTAGGCTATAGGTGGGTGGAAAGTATGGGAGAGTTGATTTTTCCACCCTTGACCCGAGGTGGCGGCCTGCATTCCTTCACCGAACAGACTCGTCTGGAATACCTTCTAGAAGGTCGAATCAGAGTGGGCCATAGAATCATAAAATGGATCTCCGGATGTATTCTAATCGTCTGTAAAATTTGGGCCCATTTGGAGTTTCGGATTCCGAGATATGAAAATATTAGTGGACTATTTTTCTGGGCCGCAGAATCTGGCCCAGAATTGTATCTCTAACTTGGGCCGCCTTAATGACCACCATAGATGTCGAATTAGCATTGGATCAGGAATATTTATTTGTTCCTATGAATATCTTATAGAATCCCACAAAATTTGGGATTCATTGGGCCTGTATGTTGGGCCCCACAGTCTCATCAGTGGGCTAGTGTCCAATCTTCCTTCTCTAGAATTGCTTCCTTTCATCACAAAATATCCCCATCTTCATAAATGAATTATCCATTGATCCCTGAATGAAACATGTTCATATTGGAGTGTAGATCAATTTCCAACAATATGAAATTAAAATATGTATAATCAGATGAATCATTGGGTACTACAAATGATGTTCAAAAATGTACCACATAATAGTGCAATTTAGGAAAGCATTGCAATCATAATGTGAAATGATGTTGAAAGTGTAAAATGCACTAAAATGGTGTTTATGAATAATAAGGCACATGAATATTATATATATTAACAATGAATATTAGCCTCATTTAGTGGCTAATCACACCCCCCAACTTGAGTTTTTCTAGTCCCGAGAAAAATATATCTCAACAATATGAAATTCGAATTCCCTTTTCCAAAAACATGTTAATACACAATGATCACCAAAAAACCTTATACCAAACAATCATGAAAAACATCAAAATATTTTAATACAAGATAGTTTCATAAGCAGATCCCAATCCCAAGCCCATTCCATTGTTCAAATTCAATGCCATATTTCATCCAATATCAATTAAGTGTGAGGATGTGTTGTGCATCACAATAGACATGGGGGTTCATATTTATTCAAGGGGGAAATTACAGAAGCGCTAGGTGGAATCACATTTCAATATTAAGATTGTAGGACCCCGGGACACCCTGAGAGGGGAGGGGTGAATCAGGGTGACCACTTTTTCATTTAAAGTGATGGATCTGGTTCCCACGTTGGTAGGAACTTGTTGAACCTGTATGATGATTATGATTAGAAAGCAAACATTCACATGCACAGAGAAGACACAGCCCTTTTTACTTGGTTCACCACTAAGGGCTACGTCCAAGGAGCATACGCCGACAGGTTTTCGGTCGTACCTAAATCCACTATGCTTCACTAGCTGTAGATTACAAAGGTTCGGGTATAGTCACTTTGTCCCAGGCTCACTGCCTTTACAAAGGTTCAGGGATAGCTCGCTGCTTCCCTCGGGTCACTCCCGTTGACTCCCCCTGGCTCACTGTCGTTGGTGAAGTCCCACTCAGTTTCTAGACATGAAGGTCTCTTCATCATTTTCATAAGAATGCATCCTTTGTTGTATGTATATTCTCTATTGAAGTCTGATTCTCACCAGAAGCAGAATATCACTTTTCCTCGAATGTATCAGGTAGTCTCCTAGCTTTCGTGCAGCTCCAAACAGGCCGGCGGGCTTCAGCAAAACCTGGCGCACTTCTCCAAGCCGGATGTGCAAGTCCCAATACGGCGTGCAAGTCCAAACTGGTGCTCAAGTGTCACCAATGCACCTGCGTGACCCTTCCTTCCCCAACAACAAACTTGTGCGGTTTACTTCCTATCTCTTCCAAACCACCTTGGGTGCATAGCCAACAACCGGCGCGCAAGCTCCACTTGCGCGACAAAACTACCACCTGCGCGACTCGACCACCTGCGCGACGAGAGCTCAAACAATCTCGACGTCTTGAGCTCCGTTGGAAATGATAAGGGGTGGTCCAGTATTTATAGGCAAACTGGACCCCCTACGCGGCGGCGCGTAAGTCCCTCAGCAGCGCGCAAGTCTTGTCTTCAGTAACCTCTGTCGCGCAACTCACTTGCGCGACCCAACCAATACTTGTGTGACCTTCTTTCCGTAGCCAAATTTTGATGTTCTGATCCTCAAAAACATATGGTTCTCAAGTCTTTTATCCTCCAAGAGCATGGCGCGCATGTACCTTTTCCAAAAAACACTTTACTTTATTGGCCGATTTTCAGGCCCAAAAATTTGGCAAACACTGGGAAACGACGCCACCTTCACTACTGTTTTCTGCTTGAACGGTATGATCTCTTTGTCGGTACACATCCTAAACTTCCACTGAGGATTGACAACAAACACAAACCATATGCCAAATCATGCTTTGAAGACCCTGGTTCCAACAAAGATAAGTATTCATTTTTTGTATAATTTTTTTTGTTTTTTTTTGTTGTTTTTTTTTGCAATTTTTCCATGGTAATTGAAGTTGCACTCAAAAGAGTCAACCCCTGTAGCGAGACTTTTCCAATGACTCCCAGGCTCAAAGACCTTAGGGCACCAAGTGAAGCCCTCATACTCAGGCATCATCTCGAGTTAACTCAGTCAAAAACAAATTCAAATTACCAAAAATAGAGATAAAATTACTAACTCTGGGCCAGACAACTATGGAGTCACGATCCCCAAGTGCCGAAAGCCACGCATTAGGTCATTTCATTGCTCTACACGCAAAAAAAAATTTATTTTTTTTGAATACTCATATTAAACTAAAATGATCACCAAACCTATGCTATTTATTTAGGGGAACCCATTAACTTAAACTAATACCCCACTATCCAAAGGACGTGCATTGTGATTTTTTTTATTTGGATGAAAATATAGACGATGAAATATCACATTGGACAGCCATACTTTCCAAAATCTATGCTCATGAAATTATACAAGGATTAAAATCAGAATCAGGGCATGCTAAATTATTTGATATTCAGTTTCAAAGTGTGCAATGCGTATTACCATGTTTAAAGTTAAAGGAATTTTTCCTTCCATTTAATTTTTTTTTCAAATCATTCATTTTTTTTTGACACAAAAGAAATTTTTTTATTTTATCTCTCCCCCCAACTTAAAAAAACACTGTCCCCAGTGTTTGAAGAAATGAAAATTTAGAAGGAGTAGAGGCAGATAATGGAAGTTCAAAAAGAAAATTGAAACTGAGGATCATGGAATGAAATCACCTGGTGGTTGAAGCCGAAGTTCTTGTTGCTCCAAATTAGTCCTTTGATCTCTTGGGGGATGTAGGCACCTCCTTGATTGAACATGTATCACCCAAAATATTACCTAAACAAAAATAAGAACAAACCAGACAAAACAAACAACATAATGACTTATTTAATTCCAAGTATCATCATTTTTATGGTTTTTCCTATTTTTTTATTTTTTATTTTTTAAAATAAAACTAATGATACATTGTCTTCTTTTTAATTTTCTGGGTAAGGTATTACTCAGGGATCACACCGCGTGACACAGATGAATATGATGCTCCCCTTTCATACCCATCCATACTCATAATAGAAGAATAGGTCAATAGTCCTTTTTTTAAATGTAAAAATGATTAATTAATCCTATTTAAAATATAAAGTTTATTAAAACAACAAAATGATAAGAAACTTGAAAACCATGGGTTTCCTCCCATGCAGCGCTTTGTTTAACATCGTTAGCCCGACATGGACCCTAAATCTATCAATTTTTTCCTTGTTCATAGGTTGGCTCAGTTAACACAACCTCTATTTCCTGTTTATTGAATGATTCAATGAATGGTTTTAACCTTTGACCATTTTCCTTGAAAATGTTACCAATTGTGGGATCTTGAATCTCTAATGCCCCATGGGGGAATACATGATGCACTATGAAAGGTCCTGACCATCTAGACCTTAACTTTCCCGGATGTAAATGAGGTTTTTAACTATACAAGAGCACAAGTTTTCCGGGTTCAAAATGTTTGACCTTGATATTCCTAGATTAGTAGGCTTGAACTCTATCTATATTGATCCTTGAATTTTCATAAGCCTCCATCCTTAGTTCCTCTAGTTCATTGAGATCTAATTTCCTTTTTGTTCCGTCCAATGAGAGGTCATAATCCATTTTCATAATTTCCCAAAAGGCCTTATGTTCAATCTCCACTGGAAAATGGAATGCTTTTCCATAAACCAACCTATATGGGGGCATTCATGAAATGGTTTTGTATGCTGTATGATATACCCAAAGAGCATCTAAGAGTTTCTCAGAACAATATTTCCTAGAAGGATTGACAGTTTTCTCAAGAATTTGCTTAATCTCCCTATTCTCTAACTCACATTGACCATTGGTTTGAGGATGGTATGCAGTGGAAACTTTATGAGAGATACCATACTTAGACATGAGTTAAGAGAATGGGCGGTTGTAGAAATGGGTTCCTCGATCACTGATTATAGCCCTAGGAATTCCAAATCTTGAAAATATGTTCTCTTTCAGAAATCAAATCACAACTTGATTATCATTGGACTTAGTGGGAATGGCCTCAACCCATTTTTAGACATAATCAACAGCTAAGAGTATGTAGAGGTATCCCCAAGAGTTTGGGAAGGGACCCATGAATTCAATTCCCCAACATTCAAATATTTCATCCACTAAGATGGGAGTGAGTGGCATTTGATTCCTTTTTGTGATGGACCCTACTTGTTGACACCTAGGACAGCTTTGACAAAATGTGTAGGATTCCCTTGAGAGGGTGGGCCAGAAAAGACCACATTGAAGAATCTTAGCAGATGTTTTCGTAGAGGTAATGTGACCTCCACATGCCTCACTGTGACATAATTTAAGGATGGACTCTTGTTTAGAATCTGGAACACACCTCTTAATGACTTGGTCAAGGCAGAACTTATAGAGGTATGGATCATCAAACACATAGTGTTTAACATCAGAAAGTAATTTCCTTCGAGCTTGAATCCCTAAGAATTTTGGAATGACTCCTGTCACTAAGAAATTTTCTATGTCAGCATACCAAGGGAAGTCACTCACAGAGTATAGGTGTTCATCAAGAAACGAATCAGACACAGAAAGGTGATTTGAGTTTTCTTTGAATTCCATCCTAGAGAGGTGATCAGCTACAACATTTTCAACTCCCTTTTTATCCTTGATTGTGAGGTCAAATTCTTGTAAGAGAAGGACCCACCTAATCAGTGTAGCCCTAGCATCTTGTTTTTGGAAGAGGTATTTTAGTGCAGAATGGTCAGTGAACATAGTGATGGGGGATCCTAAGAGGTAGGACCTAAACTTCTCTAAAGAAAACACAATAGCAAGTAACTCATTCTCAGTAGTGGTGTAGTTTATTTGGGCATCATTTAAGGATTTTCTTGCATAAGCAATGACATAAGGAGTTTTATCAAAATGTTGTCCTAACACAGCTCCAACAGCAAAGTCACTGGCATCACACATAAGTTCAAAAGGAAGGTTCCAATTTGGAGATTTCATAATGGGGGGAGAGGTGAGAGAGGATTTAAGGGTTGAGAATGAACCCTCACAGCTTTCTGTCCAAACAAATGGAGCATCCTTTACTAGGAGAGCACAAAGGGGATGAGATATTGAACTAAATTCCTTGATTAATCCTCTATAGAAACCAGAATGTCCTAAGAAAGACCTCACTTCCTTGACAGTTTTGGGTGATGGAAGGTAACGAATGATGTCAAACTTTTCTTTATCAACTTTAATCCCCCTCCTCGAGACCAGATGGCCTAGAACAAGTCCCTCTTTAACCATGAAATGGCATTTTTCCCAGTTTAGGACCAGATTATTTTCTTCACATCTTGACAAGACCCTCTCCACATTCTGCATACATCCCTCAAATGTATCCCCAAACACAGAGAAGTCATCCATGAAGTCCTCTAGAAAATCCCCTACCATGTCTGAGAAGATTCCCATCATGCACTGTTGGAAGGTTCCAGGTCATTTCATAACATGAAGGGAATGTGTTTGAAAGCAAAGGTTCCGAATGGACATGTGAATGTAGTCTTCCCTTGATCCTTTAGGGAGACCTCAATTTGATTGTACCCCGAGTACCCATCTAAGAGATAGTAGAAGGCATGACCTGCCACTCTCACAAGGACTTGGTCAATGATTGGTAAGGGGAAATGGTCCTTCTTGGTGAATGAGTTTAGCTTCCTGTAGTCAATGCAGACCCTCCATCCACTACTCACCCTTATTGGAAGAATCTCTCCATCCTCATTGGTTATCACTATGATTCCAACATTTTTTGGAACCAATTGGATTGGGCTCACCCACTCACTCTCTGCTATGGGATATATGATACCAGCTTTTAACAATTTCAGAAGTTCCTTCCTTACTACCTCCATGAGATTAGGATTGAGTCGTCGTTGAGGTTGACGACATGGCTTTGAATCAGATTCCAGAACAATCCTATGAGTCCCAATAAGTGGGATAATCCCAGGAATATCAGAAAGGGTCCAACCAATGGATTTCTTATGCTTCCTAAGGACATTTAGAAGCATCCTCTCGTGATTGGCTTCAAGAGAAGAAGAAATGACAATAGGTTGTGTTTGATTTTCCCCTAGGAAGGCATACTTTAGTGCAGTAGGAAGTTCCTTCAATTCGAGATCAGGTTGGTTCAGAATTTCAGCAGAAGATTGGGACATTGGATCAAGATCAATTTCTTTTTTTAGAGTTTCAGAAAGGATTGATTCCCCACATGTAGAAGTTTCATCTACTAGATTGTCTTGATCAGATTTAGGGAAGGAAATTGGAGTGGTCTCCATGAAAGTGGTTTCTTGAAAGGTTTCACTGATTTTTGGACCTAAGACTTCATCGTAAGAGCAATTTGAAAATGATTCAAGCCAAGGAGATAAACTTCCTTCATATGAACAAAATAAATCAATCTCATTCTGACTTAAACATTCATCAAATATTCCTTGATGTTCCATGGATTCATTATCAATGCTTCCTATAATGTTTACTTCATGAATGTCCTCTTCATCCCCTATTTGTGAGATTTCATTATAGATGTTCAATTCTAGACTCATATTCCCAATGGTGATGGTCACGTTCCCATTTCAGACTTGGATAACAGAGTTGATTGTTGCAAGGAAAGGACGTCCAAGGATGATTGGGGTTTTTTCCTTATTTCCTAAGTTTGGATGGTTGTCAAGGACAATGAAATCAGCAGGGTGGATGAATTTTTCAACCTTTACCAGAACGTCCTTTAAAATCCCCCTTGGAACCCTAATGCTACGATCAGTAAGTTGAAGTGTGACAGATGTGGGATGGGGTTCTTCTAAGACTAACTGGAATTACATAGCATATGGGATGAGATTGACCCTAGCACCTAGGTCACACAAGGCCTTGACAACTTTGCTTTCTCCTAGTTCAACATTGATGTAAGGGCAACCTGGGTTTTTCAACATAGGAGGAATGGTCCATTGAATGGTGGTACTCACATTAGCAGCCAAAAGGACTTGGTTTTTATGTGAAAATATTCTTTTAAAAGTACACAAGTCCTTAAGGTACTTTGAGTAGGCAGGTATGGTTTGGATTGCATCGAGAAGGGGTATGTTCAACTTGACTTGTGAAAAGATTTACCTCAATGTTTCACTCAGTTCAGGCTTGGTTTTCCCCCTCTTGCATTGAGGAAATGGTGTAGGTTGTGGGGTTTTTTGTTGAAGAGTTGTTTCCGTGACAATGTTATCAGTTTCCTCGGTTTGATCTTGTGGTTCATTTGAATTTTCATCCAAGTTTGAATCTTCAAGTGGGTTCTGAATTAGTTGTCCAGGTTTCTCAATTGATTTCCCACTTCTTAAAACAGTCACAGCCTTTAGTTGTTCATGAGTTGTTTGAGCACAACTTGACTCTCCCCTTGATGTTGAGGATGGAACCGCCTGAGTAGGCATGGGTGCCTTTCCGATTTTGATGGATTGAAGTTCTTGTTTTAGGGAAGATACCTCCGAGTTCATCCTCTCCATTTGTTTTCATAGTTGTTCTAATAGGATTTTTGGAATAGTTTGGGTTGGTGCTTGAGAATATTGTTTTATCCCAGGGGGATATTTTAGAAGTGGGATGGTTTGTTGAAAATGGACCGGTGGATGTTGGTATTGGATAGGTTGGGTTTGGAACTTTTTATGGGTTTGTTAGTTCTGATGGGGGTAAGGATTTTGTCCCTGTGGTTGGCTAGGTTGTTGGTTATCTTTCCAGTGGAAGCCTGGGTGGTCGTTATACCTTGGGTTGAAGGTGTTTTGCTATTGAGGCTTTTGAAAGTTCAAAGCATTTACTTCCGCTGGGGGTCCTCCTAAGAGAACATCCTTGATGGATGGAATGGTTGGGCAGTTGCCTGTCTTATGGTCATGTTTGTCACAAATTGTGCAAAAAGGGTCAACAGTTTGGATTTCATGGACTTTCCTAAGGTCTATCTCTTCATCCTTCCTAGAGAGTGCTGCGAGTTTAGCCCTAAGGCTTTCCTATTCTCTAAGTGTATGAATTACAGTAGTTTTTTGTGGCTTTTTAGAATAAGGTGAAGTTCCCTATGTTTGGTTTTGTTCATAATGGCTTTCTAGATACTCGTAAGCCTCATTTGGGGCTTTGTTTTTAAATGGTCCATTACACATCATGTCAATGAATTTTTTGTTCCCCGGACCCAACCCTTCATAGAAAATTCTCACATGTTCAGGAATAGAAAAACCATGGTGTGGAACCATGTTTAGAGTGTCTTTGAACCTCTCCTATGTTTCATTGAATGACCCTCACTCTTTTTCAAAAAAGTTTTGGATACTCTTTTTAAGTGCAATTGTTTTATGGTGGGGAAAGTATTTTTTGTAGAATTTTCTTTATAGATGGTCCCAATAGTTGATGGATGATTGTCTCAACTTTTTTAGCCAATTTTTAGCTCTATCCTTTAAATAAAAAGGAAATATCCTCATCTTAGCTGATTCTAGTTGATGTGGGGGACACATGGTTTCTACAATGTCATTGAACTCCTTAATGTGCAGGTAGGGCATCTCGGACATCATTCCATGGAATGTGGGAAGGTGGTTTAGGACATGGGGTTTAAATATGTAGTTGGAATCTCCTAGGGAATTGTGTCTAATGCATGAGGGTTCATTGGTACAGGAAGGTGTGAGGTAGTCATTCATGGTTTGATCAATTGCATTCCCCAAGTTTGGGGCTTCCTCATTTGGGTTTCCATTTTGGTTCCCACCCGGGTTTATGAGTTGGTTTCTTTGAAGACCTTCCATTGAAATTGGCTAAATTTTGGACTCTAGAGTGTTAGAAAGATTAGGATCTAATGGAATGAGTTCCCTTGGTGTACTTGACTCCCCAACCCCATGACTATCCACCCTAACTAGACAGTTTGATTGATCGCAGGTGTAGGCGGACATGCGCCAAAAGAAAAAACAAATGAGAAAGGGACAAGATAAGAGAATTTGGATGAGAAAAGAAAAAATGGGGGAGAATATAATGGGTGTTTAGATGACTTACTTGGGTCCCCGTCAACGATTCCCAAATTTGATTCTCGCTCAAATTTACCCAAGAGATGAAGGTAGAACGGTCCTTGTGGTTTAGCTTGGGTTATCCAATCCTCAGAGACCTAAGAAGAAACCTATAGACACGTACATTATATGGACTTTTTTTGGCTATGAAGTGGCCAACTTGGGTTGATTTTATATGGGTTTAATGGATAACTAATAGATTTAAGTGAATTTAATTTAAAATAATGAGTTGATCCTAGGTTATCGCTCGGGGTGGATTGGATGAATTACTTTTTTAATGATTTCAATTTCTTATAATTGAGATGGATTCATTTAAGAAGATCAAACAAAATCATCACTTAATATTTTAATGCCTACACACCCTAATACTAATCACCTATACACTTGAAAGATCAATGTTTTGAGCACTCCAATGTAGAGGTTTGTATTAGCACTTGAATGTGTGACCTTAAATTCAATAAGGATGAAGATGTTTTAAAATCATCAAATAAAAATCTCATTTAAAAGAAGTGATTTTCCATTAATAGAGTGATAAATAACATCCAATCCAGCCCCTTGATACTCCCTTGGATCAACCCATAAAATAGTTAGCCCTCCATTGATGAAATGTCTTCAACGGAAGCGGGAAGTAGACTTACAAGGGTGGAATTGAAGAAGGAAAAACAACAACAACAAAAAGATCACTCCTCCGTTGTGTGATAAATATCACAAAGTATGGTGTGAATAAATCCACAACATGAACCAAAGGTATCAACGTGATAAGTATAAGAACAGAAAAAGATTAAATGATGAACTTTTATTACGAAACATTGGTGAATTAAACAACTTACATGAGAAAGAAATGTGATTACAAACACAAAGCGGCAGCATAACACTACAATGAAACCAAGCACCAAAGATGATTCAATCCTCCAACACCACTTCCTTAAATAGACATTTTTGATCCCTTGGGTCGAGCCTCCAACAGTACAAGTATCCTCAATTAATTTTGGTAGTCCATAGGTGGGTGGAAAGTAAGGAAGAGTTGATTTTTCCACCCTTGACCCGAGGTGCCAGCCAGCTTTCCTTTAACGAACAGATGCATCCGAAAGACCTTCTAGATGGCAGAATCAGAGTGGGACATAGATGAATACAATGGATCTCCGGATGTCTTTTAACCGCCTGTAAAATTGGGGCCCATTTAGAGTTTCGGATTCCGAGATATGATAAAATTAGTGGACTGTTTTTCTGGGCCGCAGAATCTGGCCCAGAATTGTATCTCTAACTTGGGCCGCCTTAATGACCACCATAGAGGCCGAATTTGTATTGGATCATGAAGATTTATTTGTTCCTATGCATTTCTTATAGCATCCCACGAAATTTGGGATTCATTGGGCCTGTATGTTGGGCCCCACAGTCTCATTAGTGGGCTAGTGTCCAATCTTCCTTCTCTAGAATTGCTTCCTTTCATCACAAAATATCCCCATCTTCTTCCATGAATTCACCATTGATCCCTAAATGAAACATGTTCATATTGGAGTGTAGATCAATTTCCAAAAATATGAAATTAAAATATGTATAATCAGATGAATCATTGGGTATTTCAAATGATGTTCAAAAATGTACCACATAATAGTGCAATTTAAGAAGGTATTACACTCATAATGTGAAATTATGTTCAAAGTGTAAAATGTACTAAAATGGTGTTTATGAATAATAAGTCAAATGAATATTATATATATTAAAAATGAATATTAGCCTCATTTAATGGATAATCAATCAACTTGCTAGGATTTAGGTGAAGAAAGTGGTAACTCTACATGGAGTTCCACTTTCTATCATATCTGATTGTGATCCAAGGTTCACATCAAAAATTTGGAGAAGTATTCAACATACTCAGAGCATTGAATTGAATTTTAGTACAGCCTATCACCCCCAAACTGATGGCCATTCTAAAAGGACTATTAAAACACTCGAGGACATGTTGAGAATATGCTCAATGCAATTTAAAGGTGGATGGGATCAACATCTACCTTTAGTTGAGTTCTCTTACAATAACAGCTTCCACTCGAGCATTCAATTGGCACCCTATAAAGCTCTATATGTTAATAGATGTAGTGATACTTGTTGGAATGAAGCTAGTGAGAGAAAGATTCTTGGGCCTGATCTTGTGAAATAGATGAAGCAAAAGGTCCATTTCATCCAGCAACACATTAAGGATTCTTAGAGTTATTAAAAGAGTTATGTTGACAACCATCGAAGGGACTTGAATTTTAATGTCGGTGACATGGTCTTTCTTCTAATTTCACCTTGGAAGAGATTCGTGATGTTTTGGAAGAAATGGAATCTTAGGCGTAGGTACATTGGACCCTATAAATCCTTGATCGCATAAGAGCAGTGGCCTATCAGCTTTCACTTCCTTTAAATCTAGCACAAGTTCATGATGTCTTCCACATATCTCTCTTGAGAAAGTACATACCTGACCCTTAACATGTACTAAATCCAGAGGTGGTACAACTGGAACATGACCTCTCTTTGGAGATGCATCCGGTGGAGAACTTGAGTTGTAGAGACAAGCTTCTATGCAACAAGACTACCCACCATTGTTAAGGTGTTGTGGAGGAACCAAAAATATAAAGAATCCACGTGGGAACCAGAGGAGTTTATGAGGCCGAATTAACCCCACCTTTTCTATTCTTAGGGTATGAGTTTAAATTTCAGGGACTAAAATTCTTAAGGGGGGAAGAATGTAACGACCCAAACATTTAAATAATATTTGTTTCCTAAATTTGTGTATTATTTCATTTTATACTCGACAAACTATATCCTTTAATTAATGAAGTGATATCGTTGGGTTTTGACAGTTATATAATCATTGTTCAATATGATCGTTGGAAACCAAACTCTTAACGTTACAATTATTGTTTATAAATACAAGTGATATTGGTTAGTTAATACAGAAAGAAGAGTCGATGGCCTCATCCAGTAGACTTGGGCCATACGAAGCCCATTTTTCAGAGCTTGGGAAGGAGGTAGCATCATTGGGATTTTCTTTGGACCAAGCCCAAGTTGAGCTTCAACATGTGAAGCTTGAACGTAATCGCCTAAAGGTGAGGTTCATGCTGATAGAAATCACCACTTAGGAAATGTTGTTCGAGCCGCCCCAAGATTCTATCACCATAGCACACCATACACTTAGGTCATGTGCAGGTGTTATAAGGGGCTATGAAATAAGGCTTTAAATACTTTTTGTAATCCCTTGGTATAAATAAAATTTTTATATCTTATTATGGTAAAATTTATGATTTTCAAATGTCCAGATAAATATACGATGAATATTATTGATGAATTTTGGAAAAAGGTTATTTTAAAATATTCATGTACACATTAAATAATTAATAATGTGAAATGATTTTCAAAAAATGGTCTTCCGCAGCTGTGATTAGTAAGAAACATAGGGTCTAATATGATCAACTTGATTTTTTAGTGAATAGTAAAGTATAAATAGTAACATGCCCTTATGAATAGGAATGCATAGTAATAAATTGGCCAAAAAAATAGAAACTTCACCCATGAATGTATAAATACAATGTAGACATATTAAAAGTGACAAAATGGTCATAGTATAAGTTTTTTTATTTTTGTAGGTCATTTATATTTTATTTACAATTTTATAAATAATTTAATAATTTAAAATAAAAATTTATTTTCATAAAATTTAATCATAAATTGTTACTTTATTTTCTTATGGTTATACGATAATTTTATGGCACCTTGATTACTTTTTTAAGTTGTTACAAAATAAGTTTTAGTTTTAGAGTTTTTTTGAATAAATAATGATTTTAATTAAAAATTAAATTAAAATTTATTAAAAAATTATTTTCATAAAATGGAGTTCATTTTTTAATTCAGATCATCGGTATTAGGTTAGAGTAATTTTTTGGAATTTTTCTAAAATAGTTGAATTTTTTGCAAATAGTAAAAATACAGTTTTGAGTTTCGGGTGTTTAATGACATCATGGATGATGTAATAATGATTTAATCAATCTGGTATACTTTTTAATAGTAATATATTCTATGATGTGTCCCATGTTTCCAATACCATGGGAAAATACCATGGTCAATCCCATGGTTTTCCAAATACCACCGATGAGGTGTCCCTTAGAAATTAATTAAATATTCTCTCACTTTTCCTATAAATACCAAGCCATTCCCTCATTAATTTCATTCCAAAATCCTTATCAATGATGTTATAGTATTTTTACCTCTCAAAGAGTCCTACCAACGTTCCCTCAAGCCACCAAGGTCCCAACCTTCAAGCTTTTGAAGTTACTCTTCACGGTAAAGGAAACTTTCACCCTACTCTTTTAGTCATGATTTCCTTTAAGTTATGTATTCCAGTTTCCATCTTATTATGTGGGTGTATGTTATTATATATTCTTATTACTGAACATTTCATTTCCAAATGATGATATACCCTTTCTTCTCTCATCAATTTATTTTCTGAATTTTTAAGTGACGCTGTTAGGCGGCCGAATTTTCATAAAAGAAATCGCATCTTCTCTTTTCCTTCGAGTTTCATTTTCATATCGTATTTCCTTAAAATATCCAGAAAATGTTCTTTTTTTGTTTATTACACCTACTATATAATTATTTATTTAAAATTTGGGTGACTTTTTCCCCCTCTCTTTTTAGTATTTTCTAAAACCGTGTTATATAGTCGTTATGCTGCAAGAATTTCATCACAAAATTTATCTCTTTCTCCTAAGAAATTATCTTGTTTTATTTATGTAAATTTCCAGACCTATTTTGTTTATATTGGTCTTCATAAATATAAAATAAATTTTATATTTTATTCTTTAATTGACATATATATATCCCTCACTCCTTTTCCATGGGTTATAAATGACATAACGATTAATTTTTTAAGAACTTTTAAAATGTCACGATTTTGAAATGAAACCCATTTCTTTTATTCTCCATTTGTTATTTATGGAATGTTTTATTATGATATATGTGGATCACATAAAAATAAATACAAATTAATGTTGTTCCCTGATAGCGCTCCAATGCATTGGGTAATGAATTTAATCTCTAGAGATGACAAGTTTCATGATACCTTGGTCGATAACCTTGGTAATTTTTTTATGACACCTTAGAGATGAACCTTGGTGATATGTTCATGAATGTCTAAAATAAATGTTTTAGCCACATATTCAAATTATTTTTCAAGTTATTTTCATTATTATATGCCTATACTTCCATTTCTCAAGTCTTTATATTTTTTATTAAGTTCTTATTCATATCACAAGTAAACTAATTCCCTTGTTTACCCTTACTGGGATTTCTGCTCACCCTTTCCTTTGATGTATGTCTCCAGGTTATGAGATGCAATAATTGTACTATGGATGAACTTTTCAATATGCTTTTCAAGGGGATTTGAAAGATTTTTTTATGTTTTCATGTATTTTGTTCAAGATTTCCAAGACACTAGAGTTTAAAGGTCCTATGTTTGTAAAATGTAATGAAAAGATATGTAATAAAAAGGCAGGATGTCATATACATACCCTAGGGTCTCACTGCTAGTCAGCAACCCCTGTAATTTTGGGAGATAAAGCCATGTGACCCACCAACTTGGGGCACTCAATTGTTCCATCCAAGTTGGGATGTTAAAAAGTTGTATCAGAGAAGTTTCCTTTCTAGTAATCATGCTATTTTTAGACAATAGATATGGATTATGAAGGAATTGGGATTTGGAAACTATTTATACCTCAATGTAGGTAGTCCACATACAGGAAAAGGCTAAATTACCTAAATTGGAAATTGTTTCTTTCTGGATTTTTCCTATTACAGTTGATTTGATTCCACCGTTGGGTGACAGAATTGTAGCTTTATGTTTATTCTGATTCTATATTTTACTATTTCCTTATGAGATGAGGCTGTGAATCACATGAATCATTTTAGGTGATTTTATAGGATTCACATGTCATGCATTATTCCATGCCATATAGGATGCATTGATTGATTACATGACTTTGTGATATGTACCTTGTGTGTTATACATTCTTTTATGGTAGATGATTTGTATAGGGAATTGAGAAACAAGTTTGGTACTTAAAGTTCCTATCATAACCTAAGAAGTGTTATCTTGATTAGACTACAACAAACACCCAAATCCTCAAATTGTAGTATGTTGAGTCATGGACCATTGTTCGTGTAGACTGTAATGTGTTATGGTATGAATTAAAAGGATGGAAAATTTCATTTCATGAGGTTTATAGGCCCTTATAGATTAGAAATGGTGAACCATTTTGTTCAACCATTTAATGTATAATTGTGAAATGTATATGAATTTGAATGGAGATTTAAATTGTGAAATAGAGAACTATACATTGACCCATATTTTGAGTGGGAATTTGGCCGTGAATCTAGTAATGTTATGAATATTTTTTTACCCAGTCTGAGTTTTAGGAGCAGGAAGAGGGGTATGGCATTTTTATATGAAGTTTTTGACTTATCCTACAATTTTAGCTATGAACTTTTGGTTATCATTATTTTCTGAGGCATGTGTTTGGTATTCTAGATACATTCCATCACGAAGACCTCCAGTAATATTTCATGAGGGTGGTAAAGACCATGATTTGGAGGCAATGGGCAATGAGATACTGGTAGATCCTCCTATAGTTCCAATTTCGGCACCATATTTTTTACCAGACACAAGTTCTAAGGAACTATTCTATGAGGGGGTTTTTTCTATATGGATACTTTTCATGGATGACTACATCTTTCCTTGTTTATGTTAGAGCTAAAGTGTGTGTTTCAGTAGGAACATCCTCCCATGATTTCATGGTATGGAATTGAATAGGATGATGAGATATGTATTAAGGCTACGTTGTCGATTTTTTAGAATCTAGAGACACCTCTTGAGAGGAGAGTGAAGCTCATGACATACATGCTTCAAGGAGTAGCAAAGCGCTGGTGGGATGTTTTAAAAAATGATGACAGGATATGAGATATGGTTTTTGGTAATTTTCAAACTAGGTTCTATGAAGAAATTTTCCCCAAGACTCTGAGAGTAGAGTAAAATAGTGAGTTTATGCAACTGGAGTAGGGCGGGATGGCAGATATGGAATATTTGGCATGCTTTACAGAGATTTAAGATTTTTCATTGATATACCTTGATAATGAGGAATATAGGGTGAGATGCTTCCAGGATGGTATCAAGCATACCATCTAATTCTAGGTTAATGTGTTCTGGTTAAATAATATTAATTAGATAGTGAATTGTGCATTGATTATGGATTGGAACCTAAGGAAAGATGGGGGGTGTATAGCAGGACAGTTCAACCTCTCGCCCTAGTGGTTTGACATCTTTTGTCTAGAAGCATCATTTTGAGACCTCTCGTGAGGTGAGTACCAGACAAAATATGATTTATAATAGTTATTCTTTCTATCAATAGTGTGGGATATAGGGATATATGAGGAATTAGTGTGATAGATACCCAATCGTGTTCAGATCTCGCGGTGGGATGGGTCACATAATGTATTTTAGTAGGACCATCCCTCAAACATATAGTGGAAGGGTGTCATCTCTGACACCATGTTTAGGGGTAGGTTTCATAGATCTACATCAGGCTGGCATCTGGAGTAGTAATATTTGATCAAGCTAAGGTGGTGTTCATGGCCAAGAAAACCAAGAACTGTTTGTACCTAGAAAGGAGAGTGGGATTCCTCAAAGTAGTGAGGGTGTGTCACAAGGCCACGGTTCAGGATAGATATATTTTTTATAGTGTACCCTTGAGGATTAGAGTGTTGATCCATATATGATGAGAGGTATGCTCTTAGTATCCTCTATGTTATTATCTTATCTTTTGGATACAGGTGCATCTCACAATTTTATATCTATATCTATGATAGAGAGCCTTAGGATCATTATTCAGTATTCATATGGTGTTATGATGCATGAAAATCTATTGGGAATCATAAAATTGGGTGTACACTAGTGTTGGGAGTTACCCATGAGATTGGTGGGTGTCACTTTTTTTGGGATCTTTTTCCCTTGAGATGATAGGGTTTGACATCATACTTGGAATGGAATGGCTAGTTTCTTATCGAACCTATGTTTATTATTATCACCAAATGGCGAACATCACATCACCATATGGTATATTTTTTATTCACAAGGGTGAATGGGATGTCTAAGTTATCCAAACTAGACTAGAGCATCATGGGTTGGGTAGAATGACATCCTAGAATGCTAGTTTATATCTGGATGATCAAGGATAACATCAAGAATATTTACCTCCAGTGGTGGATTTTTTAGGGATGTTTTCTAGGATGAATATTTTGGATTACCTCTTGAGAGAGATGTGGAGTTATCTATCGATCTTGTCCCAGTAACTACACTAATATCCATTCGTCCTTATAGGGTGGCTACTACAGCGTTACAAGAGCTCAAGAGTCATCTAGGGAACTTTGAGGCAAAAGGATTTATATGACCTGAAACTTCTCTATGGGGTTCACTAGTCCTTTTCTGAAAAATGGGGATGGTAACCTTAGTATATGCATGGATTATTGTAAATTTAACCAATTGATGGTTAAGAACTGGTACCCATTACCAGAGATAGATGAAATTTTTTATCACCTTTGAGGAGCTTGGGTGTTCTTTAAAATTAATTTCAGATCTGGATACCCTCAGGTTTATGTTTGACCTTCAAACATACCTCGTAGAAATTTTTATAGAAATTATGGCCTATATATGTAATTTTTTATACAGTTTGGTATCACAAATGCACCATAAATTTTCAGGGTGTTGATGAATCGAGTTTTCCATCCTTATCTAGATTTGTTTGTGGTGGTTTTCATGGATGATATCTGGTTTCTTCTCACCATCGACATGACCATTCCAAACATCTTGATATAATTTTGGATACACTAAGAGAGAATCAATTATATGACAATATCACAAAGTGAATCTTCTTAATGGATAATATTCACGTACTGGGTCATATTATCTCAGAGATATAAGTATTAATTGACTTAGAGAAGGTGAGAGATATAGTTTCCTAGAAGAATCATAGAAATTTTTTTGATATAAGGAGTTTCTTGGGGATAGCTAGATATTATAGGCATTTCATTTTGGAATTATCATTCTTAGAAGCACCACTGATAGGATTGACTAAAAAGGGTGTGAAGTTTGTATGGATGGATACCTGTGGGATAACCTTTCAAGAGCTGAAATGGGGGAATACTTTAGTTTCTATCTTGATTCTTCTAGAGCATGGAAGAAGATACATTGTGTATTGTAACTCATTAGGTATCGAGCTAGGATTTTTTCTAATGTAGGGGGTAGAGTCATGGAACATGGGTCTCAATATCTGAGGTTAAGTGAGAGGAAATACACAACAAATTATCTTATTTTATCTACAGTTGTTCATGCTTAGCGCTATTGGAGGCATTATTTATTGGGAGAGCATTTTGTGGTGTACACAAACCACAAAACCCTCATGTATATATTTACAAAGTGTGATATGAATTTTAGGCAGTGAAGGTGGGTTGAGTACCTATAGTCTTTTGACTTTGATATTTCCTACATGCCTGTAAAATGAAATTTAGTGGCCAATACACTGAGTAGGAGGACTTAGATATAGGTAGTTCATGAGGCTAGTAGCGAGTGGAATCTTATTTATTTGTTTTCAAAGATGAACTTGGAGTGGAAGGATGGTCAGGGGTAGAACTTTCTTTCATCGTTAGATGTGACGTCTACCCTTCTGGATAGAGTAAGGATGAGAAATTTCTCTGTTGCTGAGGTCCTAGTCCTATGAGAGAGTGTGGAAGGTGAGGACCCACCTCCTAGTTAGACTGCAGTTGAGGATGAGATCTTGCATATACATGGTCATGTTTGGGTTCTACTATACATATGTGAAGAACTGATTTGATAATTTCATGCCTCAGTTTGGGAAGTTCATCCGGGTTTTACCAGGATATATCATGATTTACGTCGCCAGTATTGGTGGTCAGGAATAAAACACAAGGTAACTAGTTTTCTCATGAGATGTTCCAAATTTCAGTAGGTGAAGATGGAAAATCAGTGACCATTTAGGATTTTATAGCAATTACACATTCCAGAGTGAAAGTGGGAAGATTTCATGATGGATTTTGTGATTGGTTTACCAAGGTCACCTTGAGGTAGTGACATTTTATGGGTTTTTGTTGATAGTCTCATGAAGGTTTCTCATTTCGTGCTGATTAGGGAGTCCTTCTTAGTGGATGATCTTGGGAGTCTATATATGTGTGAGATTGTGCAGCTTCATGGGGTCCCTCATATTAACTTTTCAGATAATGATTCCTAGTTTGCATCTTGTTTCATGTAGATTTTTTAAAGGGTGTTGGGTACACAAATTCTTATGAGAAAAACATTTCTACCCTCAAAATGATGGCCAGACAGAGTGAAAGATGCAGGTTCCTGAGGAAATGCTTCAATCATGCATCCTGGATTTGGGGGGATCTTGGGAGAGGCATGTACCCCTAGATGAGTTTTCCTATAATAATATTTATCAGACCACTATACATATGGAACCTTATGAGTATTTGTATGATAGACTATGTCAATCTCCCCTATGATGGTTAGAGGAAGGTGAGGTGGATTTACTGGGATCACGCCTTGTGCAAAAGAATTATGAGAATATCTAGTTGATCAGAAAATAGATGGACACTGCACATTATTGATAAAACTCGTATGCCAATCATCTTCGATGGCCTCTTGATTTTGAGATCAGGGATCATGTCTTTTACGAATATCATTGAGGATAGGAAATAGATGGATTAGAAGATAGGGTAAGCCTTCACCATGATATATCAAGCCATTCAAGATTCAGGAGAGAGTTGGGTCGGTAGCCTATCGGTTTTAGTTACCTTAGAGGTACTGGTCTATGCATGACATATTCCATGTATCTAATCTAAGATGTTATCACTCGAACTTGTCTCACACTCTAAATCTTAATGAGGTGGATCTATATGTATATGTTTTCTTTGAGGATAATCCTATTAATATCATTTATAGGAGTAAGAATTTTCTCTAAGGTCAGTTATTTCTTATAGTACAATTGTTATGGATTCACGACTATTTATAAGATGAGACTTGGGAGAAAGAGACCAACGTACTTGTTCAGTGTCCAGATTTATTCTCAAGAAATTCATGACCACTCTTGAGAGGGAAATTTGAGGATGAATGGATGATGATTGTAAAATACCATGTTTTACTATCAGGTATGGATATTCTTTTTAGTTTAAATGCTTTTTTATAGCCTATTGTGAGTACCCAATGTGATCATGGGTGTATCAGGGGTGTCTAGGGCTTGTTTGGAGCTGGGAGCCCTGGTTTTTGGAAAAATATGGCAGGATGCATGGTTAGAAGAAATTGTGTGGGACAAGTTCCACAGTTACTTCTAACCATATGGGGAAGACTTCCCAATTACTTCTAACCATGATAGGTAGTCCAGACATCTTCCAAGAGGCGCACTGTTTAAGGAAACCGTGCAGATGGGGGCATATGTCTATTCAAGGTCCTTTCTAATATTTTACAGTGGATAAGAGATGGTTTACTAAATAGTACACACTAATCATGCTGGGTTATTCTTAACATAGTGAAGGGTTCACAGTTGGAACACATCTCGGCCAACCATGTGGAAAAATTGTGTAGCCTATTATTTTAACGAAAAATTACCATTTCTCCCTTAAAAACTATTAAATCCTAAACTTATTTTATTTTATTCTTCCATTTCAAAGAACGCATATAGGGAGATCCTATTTAAATCCAATGTATTGTCTTGGCTTCCGATTCTCCATCTGAACTTGGATTTGATCGTCATCATCCTCATTGGATTTGCACTAATAAGTTCTTCAATAAATTTGTTTTATTCTTCATTTGACTTGGTATTGATGAAGTTATTTAAGTGAAAATTGATATGCCTTATTTCTATGTTCTCCATCCTTTGTTCATTTTACTTCTAATCTGAACTGAATCAAGAGTTGATACTGGTAGAGTGATCTACTACATACCTACAGTATATGGTCTATACCTTTCCATCAGGGTTTGGTTTTTTATATGCCTAGTTGCAGTTGTGTTGCAAGCCGAACATTATGGTAGTTCCCATGAAATGAATTGAATAATTTAATTAGATGAATTGGAACCATTTAGGGTTTCTCACTAGTTACATTGAGTTTTTAGGAGGTTGTTTCCCCAACATAGGTCTCCCATGGTGTTTTGCTTTACATTTTCCAATTTTTATACCAATTGTAGGGTGTTTTTGTGATTTCCTAGTTAGAGGAAGCCCTTTATGAATTGAATTAAATTGAAATTAGATATTAAGAGAAGGTTTTCCTCCTTTTCCATCTGATAACATGATTTTTTTATATAATTATTTTAATGTATTTTATAAAAATTGTAGAAATGAGTGGGTAAACTCATGAAATGTAATTGATTGTGAATTATTTATTGAATGACATGATTTGAATGGTAGTGAACTCCTTGGTTGGTATATTGTGGATCTTAATTCCATTATATGCCATGAATATTTCTTCCATGGATATTGATTGTGGTAGTGGACACATTGAATGAGATTACTCCTTGGTTCTTGATTATGTAGGATGTCTTGGGACTCACTACCCCGTAGATCTGACTTTCTTGGACTCTATTTTTGTCACGACCCGCCCTCGGGGCCCGTGCCGTGACTACCCCAAGCCCGCCTTCCATAGGCCAGGGGCTAGCGACTAGCACCAAGGCGTAAAATCCCAGTAAAAAGGGAAGGCATTGCCTTAATAAAGTAAACAAGCACCTCAGAGTAACAAGCGGAAGTAAAGCAGTACACAAAACTAGAACAACTGTGCTGAAGTAAAGGGGCCGGAAATACAATCCCAACTGTAAAGTAAAGTACAACTCGAAAGGGAAAACAGCAACTGAAAGTACAAGAGGCTCCTGGGAAGTCCTCCTCGATTCCTACCTGAAGGGTAGGTACAGATGGCTCAGCTCCTGGATCGTCCACCACGGATCCTACCTGAAGGGTAGGTGCAGATAGCTCAACAACTCCTCGGGTCCAACTGTCCGCTACGAGCACGTCCCGCTCAGTGGTCCTCCTCCGGGTACCGACCTACTCCGTAAGCCTCAACCGCAGTCAGCGCTGTCCGTCGTCTGCAACCAACACAACGAAGTGCGGGCATAGCCCATGCAGTGGTGAGTATAAGATACTCAGTAGGGACCCCGAGACCCCTGAAGGTCTCTCAAATCCACAAAGGATAAACCACGAAGAAAAGTAACAATCACGAAGTAACATCCAGTATTGATTAGGTATATGCCCATACATATACCTATGTCACCAATTTCCGTTCGGCTCCAACACGAGCCCAAGAACAATCCAATCCACAAAAAAGAGTAAACAGTAAAATCCACATAGGATAACAGTACAAGTCCACACGGTTTATAACAATTTTATGAAATCAACGGATAACTATTACCCAGGTATATGCCCATACATATACCTAAGTTATCAAGCGACCCATCTCAATCATGAGGAAACACAAAGATCAAAGACTCAGCTCAAACCAGGATTTTTATTATCGAAACCGTAGCTGCTGAAGAGCCCCGTCTCTGAAGTGTGCAGTAGTCCTGTCACGACTCTGAGGTACTGCTCACTAACCCATGACTGCTGAGGTACTCCTCCTGTCGAGTACTGCGGGTCTGCTGCCAACTACTGGGCGCTCCGTCCGCTGAGGGTCTGCTGCCAAATACCGGGTGCTCACCCAGATAGCCTACTGAGGTACTCCTCCTGACGAGTACCGCGGGTTTGCTGCCAACTACTAGGCGCTCCGTCCGCCGTGGGTCTGCCGCCAAATACCGGGCGCTCCGTCCACTGGGCTAGTCGACTCACTCCAAGTCGAGTCGGTCAAGCAGTCATCAGGTCTCAGTCGGCTACACGGTCTCCGTACTCCGCACGCACGTCCCACCGTCGCGGGTCTGTCGCTACAACCAAGCGCACACACTCCGTAGAGTATAGCGGGTCTGCCGCTACAACCAAGCGCACACACTCCGTAGAGTATCGCGGGTCCGCCGCTACAACCAAGCGCTCCACCGCCAAGGGTCTGCTGCTGCATCCAAGCGCACCACCACTGTCAAGTACCACGGGTCGGCCGCTACACCCAAGCGCTCCACCACCCAAGATCAACAGAAGATTCAGCTCACACAGGTTCGATAGCACTGTTCCACGTAGGATCGCTGAGTGCTGTAGTCGTCGTCGTCGAATCCACATAGGATCTCTGTACTGTCGTCGTCGCAGTCACAGTAGCAGTAGTAGTAGTCGTCACAGTAACAGTCGCAGCCAGCACTAGGGTTCCCGCACACAGTAAGCTCGTTCGGAGGATCCGCTCCATGAGCCGAGAGGCTGATACATCAACTGTCACAAAGACCAGAGTTGATGTATCCAAAAGTTCCGTATCGACAACAGGAACTCAACGCAACAGACGGCGCGTCGATCGGACGTCCGGTCTGAGAGTTATTGGCATTTTCGTTCCCGGGGCCCGGTTGGTTTTTAAGGCAAAACCAACCCGACCGTACTCCACCTGCGTCCAAACCTCGGGCGGAGTATGCCAAAAGATCCGTCTAACTTAGAGGATTCCATCAAAGTCGACGGCACGTCAATCGGACGTCCGGAACTCAAGATATGAGCGTTTCCGCTCCGAGGGCCCGGTTGGTTTCGTGAACGAACCAACCCGGCCGTACTCCACCTGCGTCCAAACCTCGGGCGGAGTATGCCAAAAGATCCGTCTCACTAAGAGGAACACAACGCGACTGACGGCGCGTCAATCGGACGTTCGTAGCTCAAGATATGAGCGTTTCCGCTCCGAAGGCCCGGTTGGTTTCGTGAACGAACCAACCCGGCCGAACTCAAAGTAACCCGAAACCTTGAGTACGATAAACCGATACGACCGTCTCAATCCAAGGATCGCGTTGCCGCTGACGGTTCGTCGATCGGAGGTCCGAGGCTCAAGTTATGGGCCAAAAACCAATTCTGGTTCGAAACGGGGGGGTCCGGGTCCGGGCCGACCCGGCCCGACCCCCCCCCCCCCCCTGGGGCGGCGCGGCGGCGCGGCGGCCTGGCGCCGCGAGGTGGCCGCACGCGGGAGATCGAACCCCCGCTCTTCAACTGGCGGCGCGGCATAGCCGCGCCGTTTTCTTTTAAAAAAACGCCCCCCTCACGTGGGGGGCCTGCTGGAGCGCAACCGGGGGGCCGGCTGCCCCCCTCCTTCAAAGAACCGCCCCCCTCATAAAGAGGGGGGTTTTTTAAGAGGTGGTCGGGGGATTAATTCCCCCGGTTTTAAAGGCTTCCGGCCGGCCAGCTGGCCGGCCGGTTTTTTCCAACGGGACCGGAAATTCCGGTCCCCCCTACGGCTTCCGACGCCGGCGGCCCGGCCGCCGGTCTTCTCTTCCGCCGCGGCCCGGAACCGGTCGCGGTCTTCTCGTCCCGCCGTGGCCCGGAACCGGCCGCGGTGTTCGTCATCCGGCGCGGTGCGACGGCACCGCGCCCCTTTCGCCGTGCCATGATTCTTTTCAACGCGGCGCGACGGCGTCGCGTTCTTGAAGATTCTTCCTCGGCGTAGCGCGACGGTGCCGCGTAAAATATTTGCACGATCATCCGCGTGGTGCGACGACACCACGCCACTTGCTTCCACCCGCATGAATAAACATGAACGATGGAGGGGGGTTCGGCCGTGTTCATGCGGTCCGGCCCCCCTCACGTTAAATAAATAACTCAACTTAAACATTCAAAGCCTCATGTTAGACATGCGAGATCCACGTTCAAGAAATGGAATAAATAAATATTGAATCAACAACCCCTACCTCGAAGGAAGTTCGCGGAGCTCGTCAACGATCCGCGAAGGACGAGCGTCGCGGAGATCGGACACCACGGAGGTCGGTCATCACGGAAGAAGACGTCGTCGGCATCGCGGTAGATGGACGCGGTTTCGCCGCGAGAGGCACGTCGCGGAAAGGATGCGTTGCGGCGTCGTGGAGGAAAACCAACGCGTTGCAGTCCGACGTCGTGGAAGAAGGACGCCGCGTTCTTCGTGAAGTTGAGTGTTCTTCGTGATGTTGAGAGTTCTTCGTGATCTTCGTCAGAGATGAAGAAGAAGAAGAAAATGCTCTCCACCTCTCAAGGAACAAAGGGACTAACCCAAAAATAATAAATTAAGCTCATACTTAATTTATTAACACAACACCAACCTTTGAAATTCAAGAGTTTGAATTTCAAAACATTAATTAAACTCACTTATTAATGACATAAGTTATAACCTAAGTTTACATCATTAATTGTGAGTTGGGGAGGGTTAGAGAAAATGAAGGGGTGGGGTTCGTGTGGGCCCCACCACCCACTTAACCTCCCAAGGGAAGTTGGGTTGTCACCCAACTTCCACCCAAAGGATAAAAACACTTAAGGAAGATAAAAATAAAAATTGAAGTTAAATTTTTTATTTTAACATTCACAATTTTATTTTTTACAACTCCCCTCGTGTAAACGCAACTTCGGGAAAGGTCTCCTTAAGCGAATATCGGCGCTGCGAGTTCATCGGTGCCCTCGGATTTCAATTCCGTGCACCGGATCAAAAGTTAGGAATTCCCGCTCGTTCGTTCACTGAACGTACCCGAGCCAAACTTCGGAAATTAATTCCGGGCACTCCGGGCCTCGGAATCAGGTGCCGTCAGAAACCGCGCTCATGTAAAATTCTAAAGAAAATTAAGAAATAAATTTCCCTTGAATTTTACGGGTCTTTACATTACTCCCACCTCAGGGCTTTACGTCCCCGTAAAGCTTCAACTCACACTTAAGGGAAACAAGGTAGTACTGAGCACGCAACTGAGCTTTACGCTCCCATATGCTCACCTGAAGATCTCGTGCTACCCGAGAAGCACCCCAGAGGAAGCAACCGTTCACGTAGAACCTGCTCCTATCGATCCTCGATCTCTACTAGAACCTCTATTCTTGTCGCCCTTTCATCGACGTCCAACTCCCCGGGGTCGATGACGTGTGAAGAAACATACACGTATCTCCACAGCTGAGACACGTGGTGGACATTATGCACCCGGTGCGACTGAGGTGGTAGGGTCAAGCGGTAAACCTCCTCGCCTACCCTGCTGAAGATCAAAAGGGTCCATCGAACTTCGGAGATAACATGCCGCCTCGGCCACATCTCCGAAACCTCATCGGGTTGAGACCGTATAAGAATGTGTTCGTCACCCTCGAATTCAAGAGGTTTCCCTTTTTAGGTTAGAACTGAAACTCAAAACTCCTGCTGCCACAAGGGTAGGGTTGACCAACTCAAGAGTGATCGGTCACACCCTCTTATGCCTGAGTTTAACATGTGCTGCCCAGGGTTTCCTTTTCGCCGACCAAGGAAAACCCATTCCGACGTTTGCCTAAAACAGTCAACCGGGGTATGATTTGAGAATCAAAACCATACCCAGATCAACGTCGTAAGGCCTCTACGCTGCCACCAAGAGATTCCAACCGAAACTCTCGCCTCGAGGTCAAATCACACCGTCGGCGTAAGTGTGATTATCGAGTCTCCTCCCAAAGGTATCTCCAGACGTGAGGGTCAAGTCTACGGCTTACCCGGAACCTCTAGGTCTGGGACATGATTCGTGGAAGAGTAGAATGATTGGTTCCTATGTCTATAGATATGGTAGCTCGTAGTAGACATAATTCGTACCCCGAATCATTCTTAGAGCTCCTGGGTCACACTCCTTGACCGCAATGCAGCTACTCTCCTCCCCAGCCCTCCTGCTCCCTGAGCCTGGCGGGGACTACTAAGTCGGGTGGTCGTAACATGTCGAAATGTACACCACCACATGCTGCTCTCCAAGCTCCGCTTCCACGTCTTCTACCCTGCAGATTCATCTGTCCTTAGCACTTCCTCCTCCTAAAACATTTTACACGCCCGAGTCTCTGAGACTGGCGCTAGTTTCCTGCCTTTCACTGCTAACGTTCACAACCACAAAGGTTCTCTCTAGCATCCTAGCATTGGTAGAAATGCATAGAGGAAAAGTAATGGTTCGGATGTCCTTTAGACACACTTCGCTCAGAAGTTCGAGTCTAAAGAACTGATCACAACGTAACCAACGTGTACCAAGATTGATTGGTAAGCCACGTTGAGTGCTCTGCTTCCGACATGTCGTACTGTCGAAGCTGTATTAGCTCCAGAAAACTCACAACCACCTCCTCAAGCCAGTCCTCAGCCGCCTACGAGTCAGGCTCACCTCGAAACTTGAGGGATATCTGGTGCTAAAACATATGTAAGGCACTAAGCCTGTGAGTCTCTGCTACCGGTACCGCCGGTAGTGTCTGCTGACCAACAGGTAGTGACATAGCTGGCGTACTACCCTTAGGCACTATCCCAGGTATCGGTTCGCGTACCGAAGCCTCATTACTATAAGGACCAAACTCATGGTCACTCACTGGAAACAACAGGAGCTAAGATCATCATCCGCTCTACTAGTATCCAAGCTAGGCGTAGAACTCTACCAACCGCCTCCATCCAGTTCACTGCTGCCTGGGAAATCTGTCTCACCTCATATCCTCAAAGGCCTCTACTGCTGGAACTCGTGCATCGCGCTCTGCTAGCGTGCACCGTCAGCTAGTGGCATCCTCTGCCTAACGGGTGGTGGTGCTGCTGGTACACCACCCGAAGGTGCCAACACTGAAAAAGGGCCCTGCACCGGAGTCTCGCTGCTCGGTGGTCCATCATCGAGAACTCTCTCGGAACTCCAGCTAACTATCTGCATGGTGACATCCTGAACAGTTGCGTCACGGTCAACGATTTATACCAGGTGAGCTGACCTGGTTTGAGCTGACTTTAAACCTTTTGGGAAACACACACGCAATCAATGTTTTCGTGCATTAAGTCGGAAATCAGAAGTCAGGGTCCTGGTGTCTGGATACGTCGGCCGCCGCACCAACACTGGACTCCCTGGACTGATAACCACACTCAATACACAAAACACTATTGCTTCACATAGAAAAAAAAGATCAGAGTCTGCGGTAGAACCGACCGCCTCTGATACCAATTTGTCACGACCCGGCCTCGGGGCCCGTGCCGTGACTACCCCAAGCCCGCCTTCCATAGGCCAGGGGCTGGCGACTAGCACCAAGGCGTAAAATCCTAGTAAAAAGGGAAGGCATTGCCTTAATAAAGTAAACAAGCACCTCAGAGTAACAAGCGGAAGTAAAGCAGTACACAAAACTAGAACAACTGTGCTGAAGTAAAGGGGCCGGAAATACAAGCCCAACTGTAAAGTAAAGTACAACTCGAAAGGGAAAAAAGCAACTGAAAGTACAAGCGGCTCCTGGGACGTCCTCCTCGATTCCTACCTGAAGGGTAGGTACAGATGGCTCAGCTCCTGGATCGTCCACCACGGATCCTACCTGAAGGGTAGGTGCAGATAGCTCCACAACTCCTCGGGTCCAACTGTCCGCTCCGAGCACGTCCCGCTCAGTGGTCCTCCTCCGGGTACCGACCTACTCCGTTAGCCTCAACCGCAGTCAGAGATGTCCGTCGTCTGCAACCAACACAACGAAGTGCGGGCATAGCCCGTGCAGGGGTGAGTATAAGATACTCAGTAGGGACCCCGAGACCCCTGAAGGTCTCTCAAATCCACAAAGGATAAACCACGAAGAAAAGTAACAATCACGAAGTAACATCCAATATTGATTAGGTATATGCCCATACATATACCTATGTCACCAATTTCCGTTCGGCTCCAACACGAGCCCAAGAACAATCCAATCCACAAAGAAGAGTAAACAGTAAAATCCACATAGGATAACAGTACAAGTCCACACGGTTTATAACAAGTTTATGAAATCAACGGATAACTATTACCCAGGTATATGCCCATACATATACCTAAGTTATCAAGCGACCCATCTCAATCATGAGGAAACACAAAGATCAAAGACTCAGCTCAAACCAGGATTTTTATTATCGAAACCGTAGCTGCTGAAGAGCCCCGTCTCTGAAGTGTGCAGTAGTCCTGTCACGACTCCGAGGTACTGCTCACTAACCTATGACTGCTGAGGTACTCCTCCTGTCGAGTACTGCGGGTCTGCTGCCAACTACTGGGCGCTCCGTCCACTGAGGGTCTGCTGCCAAATACCGGGCGCTCACCCAGATAGCCTACTGAGGTACTCCTCCTGACGAGTACCGCGGGTTTGCTGCCAACTACTAGGCGCTCCGTCCGCCGTGGGTCTGCCGCCAAATACCGGGCGCTCCGTCCACTGGGCTAGTCGACTCACTCCAAGTCGAGTCGGTCAAGCAGTCATCAGGTCTCAGTCGGCTACACGGTCTCCGTACTCCGCACGCACGTCCCACCGTCGCGGGTCTATCGCTACAACCAAGCGCACACACTCCGTAGAGTATCGCGGGTCCGCCGCTACAACCAAGCGCACACACTCCGTAGAGTATCGTGGGTCCGCCGCTACAACCAAGCGCTCCACCGCCAAGGGTCTGCTGCTGCATCCAAGCGCACCACCACTGTCAAGTACCACGGGTCCGCCGCTACACCCAAGCGCTCCACCACCCAAGATCAACAGAAGATTCAGCTCACACAGGTTCGGTAGCACTGTTCCACGTAGGATCGCTGAGTGCTGTAGTCGTCGTCGTCGAATCCACATAGGATCTCTGTACTGCCGTCGTCGCAGTCACAGTAGCAGTAGTAGTAGTCGTCACAGTAACAGTCGCAGCCAGCACTAGGGTTCCCGCACACAGTAAGCTCGTTCGGAGGATCTGCTCCACGAGCCGAGAGGCTGATACATCAATTGTCACAAAGACCAGAGTTGATGTATCCAAAAGTTCCGTATCGACAACAGGAACTCAACGCAACAGACGGCGCGTCGATCGGACGTCCGGTCTGAGAGTTATTGGCATTTTCGTTCCCGGGGCCCGGTTGGTTTTTAAGGCAAAACCAACCCGACCGTACTCCACCTGTGTCCAAACCTCGGGCGGAGTATGCCAAAAGATCCGTCTCACTTAGAGGATTCCATCAAAGTCGACGGCACGTCAATCGGACGTCCGGAACTCAAGATATGAGTGTTTCCGCTCCGAGGGCCCGGTTGGTTTCGTGAACGAACCAACCCGGCCGTACTCCACCTGCGTCCAAACCTCGGGCAGAGTATGCCAAAAGATCTGTCTCACTAAGAGGAACACAACGCGACTGACGGCGCGTCAATCGGACGTTCGTAGCTCAAGATATGAGCGTTTCCGCTCCGAAGGCCCGGTTGGTTTCGTGAACGAACCAACCCGGCCGAACTCAAAGTAACCCGAAACCTTGAGTGCGATAAACCGAAACGACCGTCCCGATCCAAGGATCGCGTTGCCACTGACGGTTCGTCGATCGTAGGTCCGAGGCTCAAGTTATGGGCCAAAAACCAATTCTGGTTCGAAACGGGGGGGTCTGGGTCCGGGCCGACCCGGCCCGACCCCCCCCTGGGGCGGCACGGCGGCGCGGCGGCGCGGCGGCCTGGCGCCGCGAGGGGGCCGCACGCGGGGGATCGAACCCCCGCTCTTCAACTGGCGGCGCGGCATAGCCGCGCCGTTTTCTTTTAAAAAAACGCCCCCTCACGTGGGGGCCTGCTGGAGCGCAACCGGGGGGCCGGCTGCCCCCCTCCTTCAAAGAACCGCCCCCCTCATAAAGAGGGGGGTTTTTTAAGAGGTGGCCGGGGGATTAATTCCCCCGGTTTTAAAGGCTTCCGGCCGGCCAGCTGGCCGGCCGGTTTTCTCCAACGGGACCGGAAATTCCGGTCCCCCCTACGGCTTCCGACGCCGGCGGCCCGGCCGCCGGTCTTCTCTTCCGCCGCGGCCCGGAACCGGTCGCGGTCTTCTCGTCCCGCCGCGGCCCAGAACCGGCCGCGGTGTTCGTCGTCCGGCGCGGTGCGATGGCACCGCGCCCCTTTCGCCGTGCCATGATTCTTTTCAACACGGCGCGACGGCGTCGCGTTCTTGAAGATTCTTCCTCGGCATAGCGCGACGGCGCCGCGTAAAATATTTGCACGATCATCCGCGTGGTGCGACGGCACCACGCCACTTGCTTCCACCCGCATGAATAAACATGAACGATGGAGGGGGGTTCGGCCGTGTTCATGCGGTCCGGCCCCCCTCACGTTAAATAAATAACTCAACTTAAACATTCAAAGCCTCATGTTAGACATGCGAGATCCACGTTCAAGAAATGGAATAAATAAATATTGAATCAACAACCCCTACCTCGAAAGAAGTTCACGGAGCTCGTCAACGATCCTCGAAGGACGAGCGTCGCGGAGATCGGACACCACGGAGGTCGGTCGTCACGGAAGAAGACGTCGTCGGCATCGCGGTAGACGGACGCGGGTTCGCCGCGAGAGGCACGTCGCGGAAAGGATGCGTTGCGGCGTCGTGGAGGAAAACCAACGCGTTGCAGTCCGACGTCGTGGAAGAAGGACGCCGCGTTCTTCGTGAAGTTGAGTGTTCTTCGTGATGTTGAGCATTCTTCGTGATCTTCGTCAGAGATGAAGAAGAAGAAGAAAATGCTCTCCACCTCTCAAGGAACAAAGGGACTAACCCAAAAATAATAAATTAAGCTCATACTTAATTTATTAACACAACACCAACCTTTGAAATTCAAGAGTTTGAATTTCAAAACTTTAATTAAACTCACTTATTAATGACATAAGTTATAACCTAAGTTTACATCATTAATTGTGAGTTGGGGAGGGTTAGAGAAAATGAAGGGGTGGGGTTCGTGTGGGCCCCACCACCCACTTAACCTCCCAAGGGAAGTTGGGTTGTCACCCGACTTCCACCCAAAGGATAAAAACACTTAAGGAAGATAAAAATAAAAAGTGAAGTTAAATTTTTATTTTAACATTCACAATTTTTTTTTACAACTCCCCTCATGTAAACGCAACTTCGGGAAAGGTCTCCTTAAGCGAATATCGGCGCTGCGAGTTAATCGGTGCCCTCGGATTTCAATTCCGAGCACCGGATCAAAAGTTAGGAATTCCCGCTCGTTCGTTCACTGAACGTACCCGAGCCAAACTTCGGAAATTAATTCTGGGCACTCCGGGCCTCGGAATCAGGTGCCGTCAGAAACCGCGCTCATGTAAAATTCTAAAGAAAATTAAGAAAAAAATTTCCCTTGAATTTTACGGGTCTTTACAATTTTGACATGTGATGTTGACATGATCCTTGTACCCCACCTATGTATTTACTGAGTATCCATATATATTCTCATGGGACTCAATGAGGATGCCTTAGTCTTCTATACCTTGAATCTTTCCCTTCGTGGTTGGACACTTTTGATTACACAGTGAGGCCATTGTGGATGACTTGATTATATGGAAAGAATGTGGTTAATGATATACTGGATTATAAGGCATGTTCATGGTAAATGTTTTATTGGTTATATGTCTTGTCTTTGGTGGATCTTTTGGAATGTTTTGTAGATATCCCAGGTACAGGTATCAGATTATAGTTTTTATACTATACATGGTGACTTATTTATTTTTGTTTATAGTTTCCTTGTTATAGAAGCTAACTATTGTTTGTAGAGATCCTTGGTAGGCTGGACAGTACCACTTGACTTACTCACTTTACATTCTATACTGTCTTATCTGTTATATACTGCTTATTTCTTTAGCTTGTATTGCACAGTTTGGATTTGTTATAGACATCGTTGGTGATGGCCTACTGAGTGAAATCTACCACCATTTTTGGGCTGTCGTTGGGTACCCAAACAGATATCATGGATGTAGGTAGGGACCAAGGAAAGTGGCCACTATACGATGCTTCATTTTTTTATGTTTAGGAGCAGAGGAGAACAGGACCAAGTTGAGGCTCATGATACAAGTTGGGATAATTCCATTTTGGTATTTTTGGTATTTTGATACATGTATTGTATTGATTCATGTATACCTATTTTGGGTTCTTTTTAGAAACACGACATGACCATTATTTGTATGTGAGAATGGTTTTAGATTTGTTAATTATCACTATATAGGATACTTGTCTTGTATTTGGATGATTTATTTCTTCCACTATTAACTGCTATGTTTACTACCATTATGCTATACTATAACATGAGGTCACAGTCTCCCAAAAAACACTACCTAGGCCCTTGATTCTAGTCAGTAGCCTCTAGCGTTCAGGGAGATGTTCTTAAAGACATGTGACCCACCATCTCGGGGCACCAGATAGTGGCATCTGGGTTGGGATGTTACACATCATGCCCCCTCAAAGAATAATGAGAGAATGTGAGATCCTTATGACACTTCTCCTTTATATTACTAATCAACATATAGCCATAGAAAATGAAGGCATGGGTTCATAATTTATAATCAAGTCTAAATTAGTGTATGTAATGTGAAACATTACCTTACCGATCATTGTGGAGTTGAGGTCTACCCCCACTAGTATTTGAGAAAAATACCCACAATGTGTCTCCTCCATCAACCTATCCATTTTTATTGGGATTACAATCAAAGATATTATATCATATAAATTCCTTAGTTTCTATAGTATCCATTTCTAACTAGAGACTCAAACCCAAACTTGGAATCTAGAATTATGAACAGCAAAGGGATTAAAATTTGGATTACTCTCTTGAATACAGAGAGTAACTAGCTTTAGAAGGATGTATTCATCCCTTAATACACTCCTCTTCAGATATTCTAATCGAAACAAAATATAAAAGTACCCACACCCTGTGATTATATAATTATATTCCTTAAATCCCCAAACAAATGAGAGTTGTCAAATCAATTATTCATCCTTAGAAGGTATAATTCTCAAAGGAAAAAATGCATCTAGTGATAATCGAAATCTCAAAATGTTTAAATCTAACAAGATCCACCTCTTGATTTATAAAAATATGCCTAGTTCCTCCCCTTTTAATGATTTGTTCAGTAACCCCATATTTAAAAGAAATGAAGCTACGATGTTTCGAATCAATTCACACCAAAGGACTAGAGTTTCCACTAGATTCAGGTTGATGCAACTTTTGAGAGCCGTGACATTCCAAGAATATCACATGATTACCGAACGACAAGAGTTTCAGTTTTAATTGACAATTTTTGCAAATATTGTGTATTTAAATGCAATTTTTATTATTTATTCATTTTAAATATGTTTAATATATATAATTAATATTATATATTCATATTTATAATTTTATTGTAATTTTTTAATTTATATTCTTTATATTTTATTTTTTTAAAATTATTTATTCATTTTTAATATGTATTCATATATAATATTTTTCAATTTGCTCATTTTTAATATTTATTTATATATTCTCATTTATTAATATTTAATATTTTTAATATATTTTTAATTTAAATAATATATAATAATTTATTTTTAATAATTATTAATTTCTATTTTCATATGTTTTCATTTTTATTTTCTTTTTTCAATTTTGGTAGTTAATATTATTTATTCATTTTCCTTAATATTTTATGTAATATATTCATTTTTATTTATTTTTAATATTTATTCATTAATTATTAGTAATTAATTTTTAATATTTATTAATTCTAAATATTTTTGTAATTTCTTCATTTATTAATATTTATTTATATATTTTTAATTTTTAATTATTATTTTGTTTTTAATTTTTATAATTAATATTTATTTTTCTTTATTCTAATATTTATGTATATTAATAGTTACACACTTAATATTTATTCATTTTAATTTTTAAATTATTATAAATTTTTTTATTTAAATGAAATTTTTAATCTTTATTTATTAAATATTTTTTACATTTTGATCATTTTGAATATTTACTTGTACATTTTTATTTATTAATAATTAATATTTTTATATATTTTTAGTTTATATAATTAATATTTATTTTTTAAAATTTATTTAGATAATTTATCATCAACCTTTATTAATTCTGCATTTAGTGAAGTTATAATAAACATTTATCAGTGCTTTTGGTTTAGTGTTGATAAATACTTTTTTTACAAGCGCATTATGAGCATTGATAAAGGAATAAATTTATTAGAAGTAAGAGAGCACTAAGGAAATAAACCTTTATCAGTGCTGATAATGGTGTCTTCTATTAGTTATTTTATATTCTGGCATTTAAAACAAACCTAATAGATCATATTTTTCTCCTTAATTCCGTTTATAACCAAATATTTTCAGATGCCAAACTCCAATTTTTTGGATGAATCAACCCTCAAAAACGATGGTATGATATTAATTACATGTTTTAAATGATTTATCAAGTGATATTTCATTAGTTTTTGATAATATTTTTCATTGTTCTTCCCGTGATAACCTCCTCAAATATAATATTTAATGTTCAGCCATTTTCACCACTAAGTGGTTCGAGGAGTTTTTCTTCATCATGTATTAAATTTTGGTTTTACTCCTTCTCTAATTTATTATTATATTAGTATGTATTTTATATGTTTCTCACCCTGAGTATTTTTGTGGGATTTATATTTGAGGTTACAATAACCACCATTATTTGTAATGGATTTTGATAATCGTTTTTTAGATGACATTGAACGATACCTTCCCCAATTCCACTTGAAACCCAACAATGAGTGTATCTCCTTTATTGGTAAATTGAGTACCCTCTTCATGGTTTTGGTACTTCCAAAAACCTTACATAAAAAACTGTTGTTTTGAGTTTTCAAAATGAAAAATCGTGGTTTATGTTTTCATATAAAATTGTGTTTTATTTTTTTTATGAAAAATCATGTATTTTTTTATGGGTTGTTGTTGTATGGGATTCTTGTGGGTTTTATTATTTGGTCTTGATTCTGGACTATTCTGCTATTGTGTGGGATTCTTTTTGGGTTGTTCACTCAGGCCTACTTCGTTGGCCCACCTAACATTTGCTGCATGCCACTATGGCGATCCTCTTTTCCTGCCCACTGCCGGTCATCGATGCTGCTCCATCTGATGGTTGTGGTTCACAGGTTTGTGTTTCTTGTGGAACTTATCTAAATCCACCTATTTTTCATATGCATGTTTTGTGTCCCGCCTTATCCATAATTCTATTTCAATCATCTTGGCTTCTTGGCTCTTCTATTCATCTGTTGCTTACTGTGTGTCCGCCTCAGCTGTTACGCATGTCAATACATCACTTCAACTCTATGGTGCCATTATTGTTGTGAGCGGTGGTTTTTATTTTATCATGTGGTTTTTTGTCTTTAACTCATGGGTTCGAGATCACTTAGAGAGAGTCACTGCTATTCCTAGACATGTTGTTTGCATGTCATCATCCTATCCTTATTCTGGTGACCTCCGGTGGAGAGCTCATCTCCCGCAAGTTTTGAGGAGACCGCTTCAGAATCCAAAACTTCCAACCCCAGTGGCGTTATCTTTTCTTCGGTTCTTCTTTATTGTGAGACTGTTCTTTTATTTCTTATTTATACTCTACATTATATGTTCATGATTTCTTTGATCGGTATAGTTCATAGAGTCAGGGGTTGTGTGTGTGAGTCCATCTAGTTCAGGGGAGTACTTCTCTAACTATAATCCAAAGTTCACCGATGTCTCTTATGAATAAGAGGTCCCTATTCTTGGATAGATTCTCTAGTCCACATGTGTGGTCTATCTTTTCTAATTTTCTTTTCTTTTATGAGCTCTATTTTTGTTTTTTATAATAATAAAGAAACCGTGGTGGTGTTCTTGCCATGGAGTAGGACCAAAAGGTCTAAACCACTCAAATACTTGTGTTATTTTAGATTCTAGAATTTTTTTTTCTATTCTTTTGACATTGTTAATAAAATGATTCTTTTTGCTGCGTTTACCTAGAAAAAGACTTTGTAAACCTGTACTGATTCCACAACAATTGGTATTAGTGGGTGTATTCGTTTTCATTTTACAATGTCTGTTAAATTCAAAATTGAGAAGTTTGATGGTGAAAATGATTTTAATCTAGGGAGAGATAAAATGCATTCTTTCGTAGTTTATAATGGTCTTGCTGATTATTTAAATTGTAGCAAGAAACCTATAGTGACCATCACTGTCGATGATCAGTCCACCACTTCCCTTTTTGATGTTGATCCTTGTATACTTGAAAAGAATCACTATACTCTTCTATTAACCCTAGGTGATATGGTTTTGCGTGAATTTTCACACAAAACCATGGTTAAATCTATTTGGCTTAAACTCAAACAATTTTATATGAATAAGTCACTTCTCAGAAATCTTTATAAAAAAGTGAGGTTATATAGTTTTGAGATGGCCCCTAGTTCTTCTTTCCAAGTCAATATTTATGAGTTTAGAAAAGTATTGTTATATTTAGCTAATATTGATATTGATGTTAAAGATTAAGATCAGGCTTTAATTTTGTTAACTTATCTGGATGATTCTTTTAATTCGTTGAATGATTCTCCATTACGTTAGAGGATGTTGAATTGGTTGTTCTGTCCTATGATCTTCAAACACATGGTTTGAATGAAGAGTTGGGTAATGTTAAGATTGAACATAAAATTATGTATACTAAGGGTCCTGTGAAAAATAAGGGTAGGAAAGATAAGAATAGTTTTAATTGATTACAGTGTTTAAGAGTGTGGCAATACTGGCCATATAAAATGATATTGTCCTAATCTAAAAGATAGAGATAGCATGGCCCAGACACTTGTGGTATGTCTTGGTTATGACACTGTAGAAGTCCTTTAATTATTTTCAACCCCTTCATTAGAGCTAGATATAGGTTCTATGTAATATTTTTTTACGCTCCAAGGATTGGCTCCACTTGTCTTTTTGGGGAAACCTGGTTAGGATAAAGGTCTATGTGTGTTGTTCTAAGCCATTCAGTCTTAGGTGGAGAGTTCTCCTATTATCTTTTTGTTCTGTGATTGTTGTGATTTTTTTCTACTACATTTATTACTTTGAAATTTTGTGATTTTATTTTATTTTATCATTCATTTTTTTTACCTTGAGAAAGGTTGTTTGATATTCAAGTGATTTCACTCTCAGTTGTTTATACTTTTGGTTAAAAACAAAGTTAATTTTGGGTAATCTCCATTTTAATGTGGTTGTTTTGTTGATTTAATTTCTGAGCATGCAGTAATCTGTTAAGTAGTAGATGTGTAGTATGGTCAAAACATGATCCACTACCAGCACATGCTAAGTGATATTCATGTTGGGTGAATATTTATAGACTTGGGTTTTTTGGTTTTAAGAAAATATACCCATACTACATATAGGTTAAGGGTATTCAGTATTTTTCAAGAACACCATCAGTGTGTTTTCATTTTAATATTGAAAAGGTGGAGATTATTCATTTTGAGTTTTGAAAATTAAAAATCCTGGTTTTAGTTTTCATGAAAACTATGTTTTATTTTATTATGCAAAATCCTGTTTTTTTGGGCTACTGTTGTATGGCCTTCATGTGGGGTTTCCTATTTGGTATCGATTCTAGCATGTTCTACTATTGTGTGGTCTTCCTACTAGGTCGTTTACTCACGCCTTCTTTATTGGCCTGCCTTCCATTACATGCCAATGTGGTGATCCTCTTGTCTTTCCTGGTGTTGGGCGTTGATGTGTCTCTATCTAATGGTTGCGGTTAACTGGTTTATGTTTCTTGGGGAACTTATCTAATGCTGCTCATTTTCCATGTGCATGTCATGTGTCTTGCGTTATCCATGATCTGTTTCAACTGTCTTGGCTTCTCAACTATCATGTTCATCCACTACTTTCTGCATGTCAGCCTCATTTGTTATGCTTGTCAAGGCATCACTTCGACTCTGCAGGGCCATTATTATTCTGCATGGTGGTTTTCATCTACTTGTGTGGTTCATCTTCTTCAACTTGTGAGTCTGAGAGCACTGAGAGAGGATCCCAACTTTTCTTAGATTCTTTTCCTACATGTTGTCATCCTGGACCCATTCTGATGTCCTCTAGTGGATAACTATGTTCTTGTGAGTTCTGAGGAGACCGCTTCAGAATCCAGAAGCTCCAACCCCGGTGGAGCTATGTGTTCTTCGGTGTTTATTTGTTGTGAGCCCTTTATTTTCTTTCTTATTTAGCTTATAAATTGTATGTTATTGATTTCTTTGATTGGTCTAGTTCTCGATGTCTAGGGTTGTGTGAGTGAGTCCATCTTGTTTGGGGGAGTACTTCCCTAACTATGAGCCAGAGTTCACCGCTGGATCTTGGGGTGATAAGGTCCATGTTCTCAGATAGCTTCTCTAGTTCGTGTGTGTGGTATGTCTTTACTAATTTTCTTTACTTTTATGTGCTCTATTTTTGTTTTTCATAATAATAAATAAATTTTGGTGGTGTTCTTTCCATATAGTATGACCAAAAGGTCTAAACCACGTAAATACTTGTGTTATGCTTACTTTCTAGCATTTTTCGTTTTCTTTTCTTTCTATTTTGTTAATAAAATGATTATATTTATTGAGTTTACCTTCAACAAGTTTTTGTAAACATATACTGATTCCACAACAATTGGTATCACAGGGTGTATTTGTTTTTATTTTACAATGTCTATCAAATTTTAAATTGATAAGTTTGACGGTGAAAATGATTTGAATCTATGGAGAGTTAAAATTTGTTCTTTATTAATTTTTCATGGTATTATTTATGCTTTACATGGTAGCAAGAAACTCATAGTGACTGTCACTATTGATGGTTAGTTCACCACTTCCCTTATTGATATTGATCCTCGTATACTTGAAAAGGATCGTTGTACTCTTTTGTTAACCCTAGGTGATAAGGTTTTTCATAAAATTGAACACAAAAACACTGCTAAATCTATTTTTCTAAAACTCAAACACTTGTATATGACTAAGTCTCTAATAAAGAGTCTATATAAAAAATGAGGTTATATAATTTTAAAATAACCCCTAGTTCTTCTGTTTAATTTTGTATTGATGTGTTTAAAAAAATTGTTATATTTAGAAAATATGTATATAATGGTTAAAGATGAAGATCATACTTCAATTTTGTTAACCCTCTCTGTATGATTCTCTTAATTCGTTCAAAGATTCTATGATGAATGGTAGGGATTACATTTCATTAGAGAATGTTAAATTGTTTGTCCTATCCCATGATCTTCAAACACATGGTTTAAAGGAAGATATGGGTAGTGTTAAGAGTGAACCCCAGATTCTGTATACTAGGGGTCATGTAAAAAATAAGGGTAGGAAAGATAAGAACCATTTTAATGGATTCTGGTGTTTTGAGTGTGGCAATATCAGCCACATAAAATAATACTATCCTAACCTAAAATATAGAGATAGTATTGCCTAGACACATGTGGTATGTCCCGATTATAACACTACGGAAATCATTTAATTGTTCGCAAACCCTTCATTAGAGCTAGACATAGGTTATATGTTGTCTTTTTTTTGCGCTCCTTGAACTGGCTCTACTTGTCTTTATAAGGGAACTCTGTTAGAAAAAAGGGCTTTGTGGGATGGTCTAAGCCATTCGATCTTAGGTGGAGAGTTCTCCTACCATCTTTCTGTTCTATGATAACTGTGATTTTTTTTTCTACTACCTTGAATACTTTGGAATTTTGAGCTTTCCTTTGATTTTATCATTCATTGTGTTTTTAACCTGAGAAATTTTGTTTGATTTGCAGGTGATTGAACTCTTGGGGGTTGCTTATTTTGGATAAAAAAGGTAATTTTGGGTAAGCTATATTTTAATGCAGTTTCTTAGTTGATTTAATTTTTGAGCATGAATTAATCTGTTAAGAAGTAGATGTGCAGTATGGGTAGAACATGTGACACTACTGGAACATGCTAAGTGATATTCATGTTGGGTGAATATTTGGAGACTTAGGTTTTTCAGTTCTTATAAAATCTACCCACACTACTTATAGGTTAAGGGTAGTTAGTCTTTTGCAAGAACATTATCAGTGTGTTTTCATTTTAATATTGAAAAGGTGGAGAATTTTTTTTTTGAGTTTTCAAAATAAAAAATTGTTCTTTATGTTTTCATGCAAAATTTTGTTTTATTTTATTATGAAAAATATTGTATTTTTTTGGATGATATTGTATGGCCTTCGTGTGGGTTTTCCTATTTGGTCTCGATTATGTCCTATTATGCTATTGTGTGGCCTTCCTGCTATGTCATTCACTCAATCTTGTTTCGTTGGCCCACCTGACATCCACTAGATTCCACTATGGAAATCCTCTTGTCTTTCCCCTATTAGACATTGATGTGGCTATATCCAATGGTTTTGGTTCACTGGTTTTTGTTTCTTGGGGAACTCATCTGAAGCCACTCGCTTTCCCCATACATGTTGCATGTCCCACCTTATCCATGATCTATTTCAACCGGATTTCCTTCTCGAAACTTCCATTCTTCCACTACTTGCTATCTATCATCCTCGTCTGTTACACTTACCAAGGAATTGAATCAACTATGCGGTGACATTATTACTATGTGCGGTGGTTTTCATCTACTTGTGTTGTTCGTCATCTTCAACTTGTGAGTTCGAGAGCACTGAGAAAGGATCCCTATTATTCTGAGATCTTCCCCCTATATGTAATCATCCTGGCCCTGTTCTGATGACCTCTAGTGGATAACTTGGCTCCCGTAAGTTCTAAGGAGACTGCTTTAGAATCCAGAACATCCAACCCCGGTGAAGCTATGTTTTCTTCGGTTCTTCTTTGTTATAACCCTATTCTTTTCTTTATTATGTAACTTTTTCATTGTATGTTCTTGATTTATTTTATTGTTTTAGTTTTTAGTGTCTAAGGTTACGTGTGTGATTCCATCAAATTCAGTGGAGTATTTCACTAACTCTGATCCAGAGTTCACCACTAGCTCATGGGGCAACGATGTCCCTATTCTCTGATAACTTAACTTGTCCATGTGTGTGGTATGTATTTACTAATTTTCTATGCTTGTATGTGCTCTTTTTTAATTTTTCATAATAATAATGAAATTGTGGTGGTGTTCTTTCCATGGAGTAGGACCAAAAGACCTAAACCACATAAATACTTATGTTCTGTTTACTTTCAAGAATTTTTTTTTTGTTCTTTTGACATTGTTAATAAAATGATTCTTTTTGTTGCTTTTATCTCGAACAATTTTTAGTAAACCTGTACCGATTCCACAATAAAAACCTTACATCACATAATCATACATATAAGTATAGATTCCACACAACAACAAGTGCATCACAACATGATAAATAAATTTAAAATAATCCGGTGACTGCGTAACCCCAACCCATCCATATCACCCCACGGACTATGGAGGATAACCATACATATATGATAGACATCAACTCAAGAAAACAAACCTTATATATACTCATAGAATAAAATATCTCAAGATAGGAGATTGTTTTCTTGAGATTCAATTTCAATTATTGCGCATTGTAATATTATATTCCTCCTTTCACTAATAATCTAACACCCTTACTATCCTCTTTTGAGCTATAGTCTGATCAGAAGTTTGGTGGGATGGGTGAGTGGGGAGATGACCCATCCTTCTTGACTTTGATCATAGCCTTTACCACAGCAGTGCTACCCCTTACCCCATTGGAAAGAGGTAACTTCTTCTTCCAGCGGGCATATGTTAGGATCGAAAAATGATAGGTTCATAGTGAAACAATAATCACAAGATAACATAAAGTGAAAAATGAAAAAAATGGACACCATATGTAATGTGGAAAACACCCCAAAATGAAAGGGCTAAAAAATAATTGTAAATTAGAAGGATCACTATGGGTAAGAGTAGGTACACACTCTCTCATTATTACAAGGAGAAAAATCTTAGAAATATCTCTCTTGTATAAAGGGGAAAATGACCTCACAAATACCGCTCAAAAATGGACCATGGGTGATAAGATGGTGAAGATGCAAGTGATAAGATATCTGCTAGGAAGATCCCCTTTTATAGGGTTTTTTCATTTTTTCCCAGTGCCTCTCTTGGTGGGCAATTTAGTGGGTTGGCTACCATACACCTACCACACCTGCCTGCCTCCCTTTTCTTTATCAACAGGGGTGATCACTATCCTGTAAGAATTATGCCAACAAATCTCCCACTTTTATATTTTATTGATAATCAATCACATACCTACACATCCTTTATATCTACCAAACATGTTGCTCATGTCTCTACGAGGCCTCTTGAGGATCTACACCATCTGAACTTATCAAAGTCAATTACCTTCATCATGAAATCTTATAAATTTTATTAAGTGTGAATTTTCGACAAGTCCACACTTCCTTCCTCCACCACATCTCAGACAAAGTGATATTTTACCCCAATGTTTTTTGTCCTGGAATGAAAAGATGGATTCTATGAAATGTGCAAGGTGATCTGACTATCACAAAATAATGGAATCTTCTTCTGTCTGTGCCTAAGCTCCTCCAGCAACCTTCTAATCCAAATTTCCACTTTTCAAGATTCTTTATCTTCCATGTATATTTAATTCATCATGGATAATTCCATAACTGACTATAACTTTGAAATCCATCTCACAGATCCCCCTACAAGAGTAAACACATAACAAGCAGTGGATTTCCTCCAGTCAAAATCTTCTGTAAAATCTGAATCAAATTAGCATCTGATAGTGAAATTTGATCCTCCATAACATAATGAATCATTTGAAGTCTTCTTAATTTATCTTAGGATCTTCTTCACTATGCTCCAATGCCTTTTTCCTCAATTCCCTGTGTATCAAAAAACTGCTCCCATAGTATATGCAATGTCTCGTCTAGTACAATCCATAGAGACCATCAGACTTCCCACTACTAATGCATACATTACTCGAGACATTTCCTTCCTACATTCTTCATTTATATGACTCATCATGGGAGATAAGTTATAATTAATGGGAAGAGGGGTAGATATTGGATTACAGTCTTACATGTTGAAGTGTTTCAAGACTCTCTATAAGTAATAATTCTATGATAGCCAAATATTAACATTATTTATATCTTGGTAAATCTACATCCCAATAATCTTGTTTATTGGTCTCAAGACCATCATATAAAAATCTCTATCTGACTATGCCTTCATCTTTTGGATCTGATCATTATTGGGGCCTAAAAACAACATTTCATCCACATACAACAAAAGAATGATGAAATAATTTCCATTAAAACCCCTAAAATATGAACAAGGATATGATTGAAGTTTGTTGAATCCAAGTATCCTGATATAGGAATGAAATATCTTGTACCAACACCTCGGCACCTTCTTGAGACCGTACAGATATTTTTTCAACCTATAAACCATGTTCTCTTTGCCTTCTTCTAAAAAACCTTCTGGTTGGAGCATATAGTTCTCTTCATTAATATCACTATGGAGAAACAAATTATTCACATACAGATGATCTAGATGTAGGTTGTATGTAGCATATATCACAATAACTATCTAAACAGTCCTTAGTCTAACAATTGGAGAAAATATTTCATAGAAATCAATACCTTCCTTCTGAGCATATCCTTTGACCACCAGCCGTGCACGATATCATTCTATCTGGTACTTTCTATCCCACTTGATCTTAATGACAGATTTGTTTCTGATATCCTTCCTTCCATGAGGTAATGCAACAAGATCCCAATTCTTTTTCTTTTTCAGGGCTTCATGTTCTTCTTGTATCACAATCATCCGTGAGGATACATCTGGACTCTTTATCGCCTCTATAAAAGAAGATGGATCGCCATCCTCCATCAGTAATTTGTACACAATATTGCTCTCAATTACATAGTTTGAGTGCAATAATGGTGATCTTTTCTCCTAATTTGACCGTCGTGGTCCATACTCAACTGGTACTTCATCTTCATGATCTAGTAATGCCTCAGAGGAAATATGTTCTTCCTTTTATTTTTCCTCTAATTAGACAGTTTTAGTTTCTATATTCTCCTTCTCCTTGTCTTGATCAGTTGTCATTTTCACATTTTATTGTGAAAAAATTACATATCTACTTATGATAAGTTTGCGGGTGGTGGGGTCCCATAAACGATACCCCTTCACACTATCAGCATACCCCAAGAATATACATTTATTAGATCTTAAATCCAACTTCAATCTTTTATGGTCATTAAACATTTCATATATAGGACTTCCAAAAATATGTAATTGAGAATAATTAGTGGATTTACCATCCCACATCTCTATAAGTGTCTTTAGATCAATTGCTAGTAAAGAAGATATATTGATCATATAATACGCAGTATTCACTGCTTTTTCCCTAAAAGTATCAGCAATCCCTACAGTCTTCAATATTTCCCTTGTTCTATCCAATAAGGTTCTGTTCATCCACTCTTACACTTCATTCTATTGAGGAGTGTATGCCACCATGAACTGTATCTTGATTCCTTCCTATTGATGAAAAGTATCAAACAACTCACTTATATATTCTCCACTATTGTAAGTCCTTAAACACTTGATCTTATTTCCAAATTCAAGCTCCTTATATGCTTTGAATGTTTTGAAGACTTTAAAAACATCTGCCTTCCTCTTGATTGGATACACCCAACATCTCCTGAAATAATCATCAATGAATGATACAAAATACCTTACTCATCTAGGGATATAACTGGTGTTTGACAAACATCGAAATGGATCAAATATAAGATCTCCTTTCTTCATATCATTGGCGTTGTGAACTTTAACCAATTTTATTGCTCAAAACACAATGCTCGCAAAATAGTAAGGATAACTTTGTAAGGCCAGACAACAACTTCTAATCTAAAAGAATCTTTAGGCCTCATTCTGATATATATCCTAGCTTCTCATGACATAACATCATCAATACGTCTGTTGAGGTAGTTTATGAGACAACTATCTTCATAATCTTGTACATTAGACCCATAAGCACATACATGTTCTTTGAGATCTTCTCCACCTTCATTACCAGAAGCACGCCCTTCACAATTCTCATCAATCCATTCTCGATGAGAGTCTTGCATCTAATATCATCAAATTTTCCTAAAGACAATATGTTTTTATTTAGGCTCTTCACATGACGTACTCCTTGGATGGTTCGAACAATACCATCATGCATCTTCAATTTGATGGTACTGACTCCAATGATCATTAAGGTGTGATCATTCCCCATGTACAGAAGTCATTCTGGAATAGTTTCGTAATGGTCAAACCATTCTAATCGAGATTTCATGTTCCATGTTTCTCTTAATTCGATTATACACACATCGTTGAGATGTTTCCTTCTTCCAATAGTTGTTGTTGCTTCACTGACTATTATATCTCCACTTATAGAAGTACTCACCACATTTCTATCCATGTCATAATTTTGGCTCCCACTGGAACCATTCTCCTTTGTTACATTTTCTCGTCTTTCGAAACTTATCAATTTATAATTATCCTTTCGCAGCACTATCAGCATCTTCATTTTACACAATAAAAAATTATTCCCGTTGAATTTTTTGATCTCGAACTTCACCGTCATCCAAACATGTCATAAGTCCAGAACCTCCTCTATTTCACAATGGTGTATTTAATAATCTCAATATTTTTTTTTCTTATGTGAAAGATCAACTGGAGTCGCAATAACAGAGCATACTAAAATTTACGAGAATTATTAATACTTGAAAATGTGAATAGCACCGGGTTAGAACCTTCCCTCTGATACCACTTCTTGGGACCAAAAAATTATTATCCTATAGTATAGTAATAATCATGAGATAAAATGATGTGGAAAATGAAAAAAAATGGACACCATATATAAGGTGAAAAAAAACCAAAATGAAAGGGGGAAAACCACAGTGAAATAGAAAAATAATTATGGGTAAAGGGAACCCTGGTGGGCATTCGCATCATAGCCTCTAGTCACCCGTGATACTACAAATGTCGTTAAACTCACAATCTCCGTTGTGTAGCTCTTTTAATCTAAAACAATTGTAGATGTTTTCTCACACCGTTCACATTGGTTTCCAAACTCCCCTATCCACTGATGATGATACATTCATCCAATGGTAGTACTGAGTAAAAACCCCATCAATATTTAGAGTCACATGGTGATAATAACCATCCACTGGATTCACCCTACCCAGAGTCAAAGGAAATTTCTCTCCAATTATTTTGATTATGTACATGTACCCCATGTTGTTTAATATCCACTAAATCCCTGAATAGTAAGATTTGGTAGGATTTTAGGTGTTGCTGGTGTAATATGCACCATATTGAGTGTAAGTGTCTAGGTTTTAGAGGTACAACACAAGGTTTCCATCATCTTGGAAAGCTAACTTAAATGGTCCCTTTGATAAATTGGTCTTCACCCATTGAGTGTACATCACGGTGCCTCTGGGCATCATCTATGTGGTAAGTATGGTGTCAGTGGGCTTGTGAAATATCTCCCACAAGATCTGGGAATCCCTACTTGGGATCAAGAAATTTCATGCGTCGTACATGAAATTGTGAGAAGCCTCTTGGTCGACATACATTTTCGATATCCAATGGTGCGCATCTTTTGGGTCGGTGAGTACTAACTCGTCGTTGCGGGTGAGGGTCACTTTTGAGCCAGGCGGTGCAAGGCCATCCCTGTTGGCGTGACAAACAGTAGTTTGGTCAGAAATCTAGTTGTACCAAATGGATAGTAGGAAGGTGGTGTCAGAAGTGGTGTTTATAGGTTGAAACCCGAATGCGAACTCGGTGGAAGGAGACCTCCATGGAGTGTCTCCGATGAAGAGCAATGAACTCATGATCCCACTCTTTTGAGGGATGGTGGAGAATGGATAAAGGTATAGAGGAAAAAGGATGAGAAGAGGTATAAAAGGGGTGAGATCCATGGCGGGAAGGCTCCAAGAGAACCAACGATGTTTGGTTCTGAAAACAATGAAGAATATATGAAAGTGCAATTAGGACCAAGGCAATCAACCGATCGAAGAGAAACTAGTTCATCTCCAACAAATGATCAGGGAAGAGTTGAAAACGTATTCAGGAGGCTTTGGGATACAGACAGATACAACTCCCTATTCTTTACTTAGGCGTTCCCCTTTCGTGTGGGAGGATCTTGAAGGTTCACTTCAATGAGATTGTGGACCACATACTGGGAAGGATCTTCAACTAGAAGAACAAGCTACTATCCTTTGGGGGTAGGATCATACTGATTAACAGTGTACTGATTTCGATTCCCATGCATGTTTTTGCTATCATAAAACCCCCGAAAGGAACGGTGGAGAAGATCGAGCACATTCTCTCATCGTTTCTATGGGATGCGAAAAGGGAGGGGAGATGTCACTGGGCGTCTTGGAAGAGGATGGCCAGACCAGTGGAAGAGGGTGGGGTTGGTCTTCGCGATATTCTTGGAACGATTCGGGGACTGCAGGAAAAACTGGCTTGGGAGGTGATAGCAGGTAAATCCCTCTGGGCCAAGTTTTTCAGAATGAGATATAGTGGGCTTGGTGAACGCAGCGCGCACAATGAAACGTTTCTCGGTAGGTGCATTGTTTCACATCTGGAGGTGCTGCATGGGCATGTCAGATGGGTGATTGGCTGTGGAGAGATCAGCTTCTGGGAGGATGCATGGTTGGAAGAAAGTCTTGGCTACGAGGGATGCCCCCTCCCTGATATCTCTTTTAGGGAGGAGTGTGAGAGATACGAGTTCGTGCATGATAACCTCAACTCAACGCAACTGAATACCTTCAACAGCGTTGTTATGAGCAACGAACCATACAGGTGTTGCTTTTCTCTAGGTGAGTCAGTGCAATTCAACTTGAACGGATACAGGAGAATCGGCCAGAGGGTTACTTCCGGAGGAACAGAGAAGGGACCCATGTGGTTTAATCCAATCCCGACGCGAATGAACTTCCTGGTGTGGCGGGTTCAGAACCGAGATGTACCCATAGAAGAAAACATCCAGAAGAGGGGGGTCTGCATGGCCTCGCGCTGCTTCTGTTGCGAGAGCCCAAGGTCGGAAACAACACTTCATCTGTTCTTTCAAGGGCGGTGGGTTGTGTTCCTTTGGTCCCAATTCTCTCAGTTCAGGATTCCGGATGGGGAGTTTATTTCTGTTTGAGAGTATCTCCTGGCATGGTTCTCAGGTTTTGGCAGGAGAGTTGAGGATCATTCAACTGGAATGATCATTCTTGTTTCGGTATGCTGGACTCTTTGGGAAGCTCGCAATCAGGTAAGGCTAGGCGGCAAGAGATCGTTATTAGCACTCCAGATCCGGATGAGATTGTTAATAGCAGAATTGTCTACCCTCTTCACGAATGGTTTACAGGTGGTTATTCTGGGGTCCTCTTTGGGTGGACAGCGGACTCAGGCCCTTCAGCGAGGGAGATGGGTTAAATGGAAACCCCGGCTAGCAGGTTAAAATTGAACGTGGATGGTTCTTGTTTGGGAGGGATCATGAGGTGTGGTGGTGTCCTCCGAGATCGCTGGGTTTCTGTCCACATTTACTTCAGTTCCTTTTATGGGCCAGGAACTTCTACAGCTGCGGAGTTTAGAGACCTCCTTACGGGACTCACTCTGTGCAGAAGGATAGGTCTCCGGGTGACAGAGGTTGAATCAAATTCGGAAGTTCTGGTTAGATCTCTTCAGGGTGCTTGTGATGTGGCTTGGAATTTGGTGTACGTTTTTAGAAGGTGCAAAGCGGGGACTAATCATGTCAGGTTAATCCATCATAGTGTGAGATAATCCAACTTTGAGGCTGATGCATTGGCTCGTGGGGGTACACCAGAGGAGACTTTAATAGTGTATGACAGACTTAACTCTCTACCTTCCGAGTGTGTCAATGTGATCTGGAAGGACTCTCTTGGTCTTCACTACTTTCGACCTCTGTGACTTGTATCCTTTGATTTTCCTATCTTCTTAATAAATAAATAAAAAATAACTTTCAGTCCAGCAATTAGGACCAAGGATAAAAATGGCATAGAAATGTGTGCCACTCGACAAGGGTTTATTTATTTATTTATTTTGATATTTCCATGGTTCATTTAGAAATATTTGCTCTATCCTAGTGTACAAGTCAAATATGTTGTCTGAAAATTTAGAAAGATCTAATTTGTTTTTTTCATAGTATACCAAGATTCAAGTCATGAAATAGGGTTTTTTAAAAATGGGTTTTTGAAATATTTTTTATTATAGAAAAGATATATGGTTTCAACTATTTTTAAAAATGGTTTTTCTGATTCGTAAACCATATTCACGCATCTTTGACGTGGAGAGATGCGTGAACGGTATTCACGCATCCTTCGCAAACGTGATAAAAGATGCATGAACCTTGTTCACCCATCTTCCCTTGTCAGGAAGCACTACAAAAAAAATAGGTAAGGGAAGTTCCACCTTTTATCAGTGCTATGAAAAAAGAACTGATAAAGGTCATTCTATATCAGTGATAAAATTTTAGTGCTGATAAAGGGTGATCTTTATCATCGTTTTTTAGTGATGATAAATATCACCCTTTATCACCGCCAAAAAAGCGCTGATAAAACCATAGTCCAATTTTATAAAATGGGTTGCACAGTTCCCTCTATTTATCGCGCTCTCAAGCTCTCGCGGTACAGTACCCCTGCAACAACTCCCCCCCCCAATCTTCTCTTTGTCAGACCTCCACCGCTAGCCCTACTCCAACACTAGCCCTAATCCACCGCGAACCCTACTCCTTATCCTCCCCCTCGAACCCCTTCTGCGGATCCTCCTCCTCGTGAACCCGACTTCTCCTCCTCCCCGTTGGACCCTACTCCCCGTGAATCCTACTTCAAGTGGTTGGGATTCCTTTCGACGAGGTTTGATTCTCGGCTTCCCATCTTTGATCTTTGGTGATTTCCTTGCTCATCCTCATCCATTTCCTTTTGTTCTTAATCTAATATTCACTATGGTGGTTTAGTTTGGTTTGAGTTATGTTGTGTGTTTTGGCTACATTTTTATGATTGTTTGGTTTAGTAGTTAGATTAGTGGTTTCTCATGGTGCGGTTGTGGTTGGAGGACATTTCTTCTTCACCTTTCAGTGTGCAATGAGTTGTAAAGATTCATTGATGTATGGAATCCATTATTTATCTTTACAATGTATCATATGAGAGGGGTTTCTTCTCATGTTGATCTATAAAAGATGGTTGTGATGACTTAATAAAAGATAAGTAATTTACAAATTAAAATTAAAGGGTAAAGGGGTTTTATTTTCATGTTTTTATAGCCTTATTATTATTTATGATATTATGATTGCACAAGATATATGCTCCACTGGAAATTATGGCCATTGGGGACATTATTTACACTCAATGATATGATATGTGATTTCAACTTTTGTTGTGATTAGTACGATATCACCCTAATATGGAAATTAGCTAAGCACATACATTTGGATAATAAAATGGTTTCCCTTGGATTATGGTTTGTTTGATAAATCCCTTAAAAATAAAGTGCAATGGGATCAAAGACCCTTTGTAAATCTATAAAATGATATGGATTTATTGTGTTGTGTGGCCATGTTTGTGGGGTGGAAATGTGTGGTAGCGAAATGTGTGGATGATGGTTGTTGGCTATGATTATGGGGAAGCGGGGTGGTTTATTGGTGTACTTTTTGGGTAGTGAGGTGGTTTGTTTGGATGTTTTTTTTGAGGTGGTGAGGTGATGGTTTCTTTGTGCTAAATGATTGGGTAGTGATGGAATTAATAACTTTTTAATAATGATTTAAATGTAATTGGTTGGTTTGGTTAATGGGATGGAATCAACTGATAATTACTTAAATGGTGGGTTGTGTGGTTAAATGTTGTTGATGCTAAATAAAGAAATGAATTGGTTGGATAGTGTAATTTTTTTGGAAATGTGAAATGAGGATTGTGTATTATTGTGTAGTATTGTGCATTTATAGGTGGAAACAATAGTGAAAATGTTGTGAGTTGGTTAGCATTTGGTTCTAAACTCATAGGATGGGCTTGTGTGTTTGGATATATGTATATACTTGTATATTATTCATGATTTATGTATGCACCCTACCCACATCAAGCACTATGTCTTGAAACCCAAATAGTCATGTGACCGATGTTTGTTCTGACATCCAGTGAGGAGGATAGATGTTTGGGTACCCACTCTTTCCCGCTCTCTCTTCCAGGTGAGGTAGGTATTTCACAGGCTGTGATGGGTGAAGGTTTTTAGTTCATTAGATGTTGGTTTTGGTAGGCCATGTTTTTTTGGGGGATATGTGACCATGATTTTGGGGTGGTGGCCCATGTGTTTTTCGGTGAGATGTGACCATGCTTTTGGGGTGGTGGCCCAGGTGTTTTTGGGCAAGGTGTGATATAATTGTTCTTATGGGGAGGATTTAGGTGGGGTCTATGCATGGTAGGAGGAGGGAAAAAAGTTGATATCATACATTTTCACAGTACCCTACTACTTTGGTTATGATAGTGATTATGATTTGATGGACTTGGTGTCTACAGGTGAGATGTGGTGTTATCGTGCTTGTGGGTCGATGTAGTATATGAAAGAGATGAAAGCACTAGGATGTTTGATGTTTGGGTGTGACAGTGTCATACCAGAAGGAAATTGGTGTAGGGTACCCTTTATCAATATTCTTCTATTCATATTATATTACATGGTAAGAATTATTTTCTGAATGTGACATGGTGAGATTTGGGGTGGATAGTTGACTTATTTGGGTGTTTTTGGTTCTATTATTTTTCATGCCTATGTGTTTGAAATGAATTTTAATAAAGGAAATGGTTTTGTTTTGTGTGTTTTGTATTTTAATACTTCTTATAAAGGATATTATGGTTTTTTTGAAAGGTGTGAAATATTTTTTCAAAGGCACTATAGGTGAGAATGGGTTTGGGTGTAGGTTTTAAAAAGGAAACATAATAATTTAGCATGTTTCCATTATTGTGAATTTTTTAATATGAGTTTTAAGTTACTCAAATTATGAAAGTCATGTTTTGAAATTATTTTTGGTTTATGTTTGATTTTTCAAAGGGGTATCGACCTGTGAAGTTGGTCTATTAACTATATCCTCTTTTTCTATTTCATAAAAATGGAATTTTTCAAATGTGTGGGTAATGGAAAATGTATTTGAAAGGAGTTTTGGTTTGAGTAAAAATTGAAAATGGTTTGTTTTATGTAAAATGTAGATTTCCTTGAAATTCTAGGCATTTATTTGTGGAGGAGTAGGGTTCATGGAGCCTTCTTTGGATTGTTTCATATTCCAATGAGAAAGGAAAATTATTTAAATGATCACTTGGAAATGGTTTTATTGTAAATGGTTAGGCTCTATTAATCTCTATTTTTATAAGGAAGTGGTTCCCTTCTACTATATTTGGAATTATTTTTTTGTGTAATTGGATCATAAATAATAATATTGGAGATTCAAATAGGACGTATATGAATAAATATTGGATGGATGCTAATCATTTGACAATAGAGTATGAGAATGGAGTGAAAGAGTTCATTATGTTTGAAAAGGATCACACAAAGGATTCTTCTCAAATCCATTGTTCATGTTTACGTTGTTGTTATTCTAGGAAAATTACTCTAGAGGATTTGGTAGAACATTTGATGTGTCATGGAATAGTTCGAAGTTATAAATGTTGGAATAAACAAGGAGAAAAAGCGAATGTAGCTACTTGCTGGGATAAAACTGCGTTTTATGGATCCTAAAATTTGATTACATATATGGATAATGTAGAAGACTTTATGGAGAATGTGACTATAGATGTTAATGATGATGAATATCGTATTGAGTAAATGATAAGGACAGTTGAAGATGAACTATGTGATTTCCCAAAATTGTTTGAGAAGTTAAAGAGTTGTGCAATGATGCCATTGTATGTTGGTTGCACTAAATATAAAACATTGTTAGCTGTACTAAAGTTGTATAAATTGAAAACAAGAAATAGATGGAGTGATGTTAGTTTTACGGAACTACATGTTCTCTTGAATTACGTGCTCCTAGAAGATAATGAGCTCTCAAACCAGACATATGAAGCTAAACGAATTCTACGCTTGATGGATATGATTTTTGAAAGAATACATGTCTTCCCAAATGATTGTATATTGTTTCGCAAGGAGAAAAAATCACTTACAGAATGAACAAAGTGTGGTTCTTCTCGATAGAAGAAATATGAATCAATTACTATGAAATTATTATGGTACTTTCCAATAAATCCAAGGTTTAGGCGTTTATATGGAAGTGAGGAAACTGCAAGACAATTGTCGTGGCATGAGGATAAAAGAAATAACGATGGAAAATTACATCACCCAGCTAACTCACCTCAATGGAAGAGAATTGATCATGAGTATCTTGAATTTGAAAATGATCGAAGAAACCTTCGTCTTGTGTTATCTACAGATGGAGTGAATCCTTTTGGTTTTCAAAACACCACTCACAGTACATGGCCTATTATGTTGGTAAATTATAACTTTCCACCCTGGTTATGCATGAAATGGAAATTCATCATGTTATCTATGCTTATATCAGGACCAAAACAACTGGGTAATGTTATTGATGTTTATTTATATCCTTTGATCTAGGATTTGATGTTATTGTGGGATTGAGGTGTTATGTTGTATGATGCTTATAAAAGTGAATACTTCGTGACGATAGTGATGTTGTATGGGAGGATAAATGATTTCCTTGCTTATGAAAATTTTTCAAGCTATATCATTAAAGGAACTCAAGGGTGTCTTGTGTGTGAAGAAGATACAGAATCAATTAGGTTGAAACATTCATCAAAATCTGTATTTCTATGACATCATAGATTTCTACCTCGTCTTCATAAGTACTGATATTGGACGACATCATTTAATAGAAGTTCAGAACAATGCACAACACCATCTCCATTAACAAGTGATTAGCTGTTTGAGAAAGTAAAAGATTTGAACACTATTTTTGGTAAACCATTTTCAAAAAACCTTACAAAAATTGGTTGGAAAAAGCAGTTAGTTTTTTTTGAATTATCATACTGGAATTGTCTGTACATCAGAAATTTTCTTGATGTGATGAATGTGGAAAAAATCTATGTGATAGTATTATCATAACGTTGCTAAATACCCCTGAAAAACAAAGGATCAAATTAAGGCAAGGTTGAAAATGGTTGATATGGGAATACGAGAAGAGTTGGCTCCCGTGAAGGGTGAAAATTGATTGTTTCTTCCTCCATCTGCTTACACTCTTTCCAGGGAAGAAAGATATATGTTTTGCAACTTCTTTAATGATGTAAAGGTTCTATAGGGGTATTCATAAAATATCAAGAACATTGTGTCAATGAATGATTTGAAGTTAAAAAGTTTAAAATCACATGAAATCCATGTTTTGATGCAGGATTTACTTCCTATAGCTTTACGTTCCATTTTTTCCAAGAATGTTCATCATACATTAACCAAAATTTGTTTCTTTTTAAAAACTATATGAAGCAAATTTTTAGACCCGATGAAATTTCTAGCTATAGAATGAGAAATTGTCAACATATTAGGTGAATTATAAATGTTCTTCCCACCATAATTCTTTGATATGATGGTTCGTTTAATGGTTCACTTAGTGAGATAGATTTAACATTGTGGTCCTGTGCACTATAGATGGATGTACCCTGTTGAATGGTATATGAATATTTTGAAAGGGTATGTCAAGAATAGATTTTGGACAAAGGGTTGTATTGTGGAGTGATATATTGTTGAGGAATCCATTGAATTTTGTACCGAATACCTATATTATGTGGAAAGCATTGGTCTCTTGAAATCTCACTATACTAGACATATTGAGGGTGAAGGAATTTCTAGAAGAGATTTTGTGACAATCAATATTATAGATCGAGAGCATGCCCACCTTTTGGTTTTGCATAATAGTTGGGAGGTTTCTCTATATATTAAAACCCATAAAGAAATTGTTAGGCAGTTGAATACATCTAGGGCTAAAAAATGGATATCAAATACACAAAATCACCAGTTTATAGGATGGTTTCGAGACCATGTTTTTAAGGAGTTAGATGAAAATCTGAATTCAATTTCAAAACGAATTCGATGGCTAGTCGCCGGACCAAGTTTGTATGTATTATCATACAACGGTTATGTAATTAATGGTTATACATTCCATATAGATGAACATGCTGAAGATAGTACCATGAAAAATAGTGGAGTTACACATGTGGATGAAGCGATGCATGTTTCTAGTAGTAAGGATAGAAATACAATTTATGCGAATATGTCATACATTGGAATTATCAAAAAAATATGGGAGTTGGATAATACGACATTAAAATTGCTGATTTTTCAATGAAAATGGGTTGATAACAACAGTGGTGTTAAAATAGATGAATTGGAATTTGTGAAAGTTGATTTTAGTAAAGAAGGGTACAAAGACGAACAGTTTATAATGGAATCACAAGTGGTACAAGTATTTTATATTCCAGATCCCACAAACTAAAAGTGGTTTATTGTTCTATTATCGTCCAAAACTACTGAAGGGTCTGATGAAAATTCAATTGAGGATGATCCTTTCAGTGGTACATCACAATCATTTCGCAGCTGTCCCAATGTATATGATGTTTTGAATATTAGAGGAAACCATAATGAAGGGATTTATATAATCGATAGAGGTTCCAAATCTCTTCAGCCTTGGAAAAAAGTTCAATAAACATGTTATATTTTATTTGTAATATAGATCTTGTTATCTCATATTATTATCTTATCATTACTAAATTTATGTAATCTAAATTAAATGTTCAACCATTTTTGCAGATAATAACTTCCGAAAATTCTTGTGCTCCTAACCTCGATACTGAACAAGTCTCTCAAGCTGAAGTTTCTATTGCTGCTGCTGCTCACAGTGCAGAGCAACAACACGTTTCTGAACCTGTTGTTGCTCCTAGTGTTGAGGTCCAACAACCAATAGCACATGCCATTACTACCATTTTAGGTGAATGTATTTATTATGTTGATATCAATGAAATGGTCAGGGATGAAGGATCGACGTTGTAGAAAACACGGGTGCGTCATAGTTTGATGGGGTTAGCTAAAGTTTATAAGGCGAAAAGAAAAGGCATCAAATTTGATGTCAGATGGAATGCACGAGGCCAACATGTGAATACCAACAAGTCTATGTTTAGTAGTTACATTGGAATTTTCACTCGACAAAGCGTGCTGATTGACATAGATTCATGACACCATGTTGTTTTCATGCTAAAGGCTATGATTTGGGATGAAATTACAGTAACATTATGATATTATTTCTTCAATTTACTAGCAAATAAAATAATGAAACAGTGTATTACACTTCTCAATACCATTCAGAGTACATTTATAGTAGATGATTCACACAATAATTATGTACTAATACTTTTAGGAAGGATTCATCGATTCTTTCGCACTATTATAACAAAATGTCACCTGAAAGATTACTAAGGTAAAATAAACCCACACCCACCCCTTGTTTATGCTCACCTGATATCCCAAGAAGCATGGGATGCATTTATTGGCCACCGTGGGGATGATAATTTTTAGGTACATTGTAGATGATAATAACCAAGTATCAAAGTACACAGTGGATAAATGATACAAGACTCTCAAAAGACCACAAGACTCCATGCTCCACAAGCTTCAAGCTCCAAAATCACCGAACAGCCCAAACGTCATGAGGTGGTGCTAAATGCATGTGAAACATTACCTTTTCCCATGTCCCAAAAGATAGCATCTGCAAAAGCACCAAAGTGCCAAAGCAAGGGTGAGTATAAAACTCAGCAGGTTTTCCCCAATGACTTCCCTACTCATGCCACTAGGATAGAAAAGTTAGTCACATTTATATAAGACGGTTTATATAAAACCATTTACCAAAATAGTTTATAACCAAATATAAACAATTTTCCAAGACCATTTATAACCATAATCATACAAGTGTAATTGAAACCAATTTTTCCAGAAAAATAACTAACCAAACTCTAAAACCATTTCTCAACATCCCTTTTTGGGATACCCAAACCTTCCACAAACCCATGCAACCAACCATGCATGCTACGTTATGATAGTTCCATACTCATGAGTTTTTTCTCATCAATCTACCAAGTCTTCACAAGGTAATTATTTCCCATGTTCCATTAACCCTTTGGAACTGATCATAAGGTCATATTTCAACCAAGCCCTGTGTATGAGATTCCCATGTGCCATTAAACCTTTGGCACCCAGTACAAGGTCATATTTCAACCAAGACCCGTATATGAAACATGAACACACACCAAAAATTCCCAACGATCATGCCAAAACACACCTTTCAATAAAACACATTTTATAGAAAACTATTTCCATCAAAACCGTTTCAATGCCAAACCATCTCAATGTCAATCCCTTTCAATTAAATACAATTTTTATTGAAAACAAAAGTACAACCAATTTCAAAGAAACATTTAACATCAATAAAACTTTCCCCTTTTATTGAAAACATTTAATCCCAATCATATTCCACAATTCCATAAAATCCCCAATTTAAAATCCCTATTTTAAAATTAAAAACCAAAACACTCATTCAAAATCCAAATTTTTCTAGATTTCACAACCATTACTCAATAAAGTTTCCAAAAATTGTTCATCAACCAAATCACAATCAAATAAACACCACACATTCAATTTAAAATCATTCCAATCAGTTCTACTAAGTGGAGTCAAGAAAAAAGCCTCCTACCTTGAAGGTTTTGACAAAAACCACAATGAAAAAAGAACGCACAAGAAAAACGGGTTAATTCTTAAAAAGACCCCCATTTGATCTCTTTTCATAGAAATAAACAGACCAAATATCATCATATTTGGCATCCACACACTTTGATCTACTCATAACAGGTGTAGATCTAAGATACCAAGAGAATAGGAGAAGTATATCTAAGAAACCGATCAAGAATGAAGAAGAACAATCACATACCACAAGAATCCAACTTTTATTTGCTAAGGGAAGCCTTCGAATAGACTCTGGAATGATGGGAGAACCTTATTTGGCCTAAGGAGGATAAAATTCTCTATTTATGGCTATTTAGGAGGGAAAACGAGCCATATAGAGGAGAAAATGGGTGAGATCCACTTTTTAGGATCTCATTTAAGTGCTCATACGGTTAGTTCACACGGTTTGACAAACTGTGTGCTAACCATGTGTTAGATACTGCCTCAATAGACCCTCGCATGGGCTCCTCGCATGGCCTCCCAAACCGTGCTCCAACCGTGCAGAAACCACTACCTCAAGGTGCCGACTATGCATGGTTTGGCCACATGGTTTAGACAAACCGTGCGCCGCCCATGCGACTTCCCCTTTTGCCTCAAAACTTCATTCCAAGTTCTCCCGACTATCGCATCAACACCATTAACTTTATAACCATTAAAAGTATTAAGTAAGGGTTATATACTAGAAACTGGGGGTACAACAGGTTATGTGTGATGTTGTCCTATTTTTTGAGAGCTAGTTAGTAGTGAGGTGTGTTGTTAGGGTTTCTGGTATCTAGTGTCTTCAGTTTACCTAGGATTTGAGCTTATATTAGCTCTATTGTGTTCCTATGCATCCTTTAGGGTTGTTTTATTTGGGTATGGACCAGTATTGAGTTCGGTATTTAGGCTTGGGTTGTTTGTGGGTACAGTGATCTTGTTTGTCACTTAGCTGATCACCAAACTTCTTAGCCTTTCTGCTTGACCCTGTTTAGCATCTCTTTGTTTTTCTCTCCTAGTATTAGGAACCATGTTCTATTATTATGACTATATTAGGATGTGTGACCCTTTATGTGGATTTTTTTCCCTTATTATTATACCTAGCTACCCATCTTTATTCTCTCATCTGAGAGTTATCCTATAATGTTGGGACTACTTCCCTTTGTCCTTGAAGTTTCCCTTTGTTTAAGGATCTATCCTTTGGATTTTTATTCGGTGGGCATCTCCTTAGGTGGAAATTATGAATCCATGTTTTAAGGATTTCTTGGATACTTATGTTAAAAGTCTTCCTGATCACATCCAGTGTAACGTGTCTCAGCTTAAAGCTAGTGGTTCTAGGTTCTTTAGTCCTATTATGTTTTTTTGGGTTTAAGTGGATACCTATTTTAGTTGTTTTCGTTCCTATGTATTTTTCTATCTGTTTCTATATCTATTCTATTTCCATTATTGTTTTGTATTATTTTACTATTTTGTATTGAGTTTCAGTTCTTTCTGATTTTTCTGATTTTTCTTTCTCTATGGATTGTATGAGGATGGATAATGTTCTGTTTAGTTTGTGTTTTGTATGACATAGATGAGTTGTTTTATAGACTTGATAACATGTATTTTTTTGGTCTCGTCTTCCTCGATGGCATCATCTTAGAGAGAGAATCTGGTAAGTGGGGTTATGGATTTTATTATGTCATTTTTTAGAATTTTTTAATTATGGGCATGTTTAGTAGTTTAGGATATAATTCAATTATGGACAACATGTGTCACATTGATACATTGAGGGGGTACATTGGGTTTCACCCTTTAGTTATTACCTTTTTAGGTTGTGATGTCCAAATTGATGACAGTGTAGGTCATGAAAAATCATCACGTATCTATGTTTTAATTTGTAAGTTGGAGAGTGAGATGTTGTTGCATATTAAAATTGTTTATTCATTTAATTCCTAAGGTGGAGAATTGTGAATTTTAATTTTCTCTTCATTTGTAAATAAAATTTCATTTACATAATATGTTGTTTTTGTGATTTTGTTACATAACTGGATATCAAAAACTAACCTTTCATTCCCCACCAACCACGTTTCCTATTCCACCTACCCTGGCCTCACAAAACCACTTCATTTTGGGGAGAATCAAGGGTTTTAGTTCAGAGAGAGAGCTTAACCTCACTGAGAGGGAGAAAAGCGACATCATCTCCATGTTCTGATGTTCCTTCTTCATGGAGAGAGAGTGTGCTCACCATCTTCATTTGAGGAATGAGGGTGAAGGCAATTGAGAGAAATAGTGTTGTGAGGATGATGGGGTCGGATGAATTGGCTCTCTAAAATAGATCCCAAGATCGAGTATCCTATTCACCAAGAGAAAATATCCACAAAGGTTCATCCTTGGTCTGTGGTGGATTTCTTGTTCGTCAGAGAAAAAACAGTGAAGGCACACTGCATCGACGATGTTGTCGGAGGATCTACAGCAAGCTCCTAGTGCCCCTATGTCCCTACATGTGGTTATCTACTTCAAGGAAGATATGGTTCTCATACTTGAAGAACGAAGATGAAGAATTTGGTTCCTCGCATATGATACTGGATAGCAAGGACTCAATACTGACCACATCATCACTGAACATGAAGGAACTTGACCAGGTGACACTATACCACTAGTAAGTGGGTATCATTCTTTTTTTTTGTTTTTTTATTCTTGTATATGTTGGTGTTTTTCTCTTCCGTGTTGCATACATCATGTTTTTTTCCATTATTTTCATTTTGTATAGTCATCTCATTGTTTTTTTGTAGTGGAAAAAACCCTTATGGTTCTACCCTGTGCATGTAGGACAATGTACAAAGCACATAAATATATTTTGTTACTTTTATTTTTTTTCTTTCCACATTTCATGGTCATATAAATTATTGAATGAGCTTTATTCATCAGTTTTAAATTCAAATATGTTTTTTAATCTAATTTGTTGATTACAGAAGTTTTTTGAGCCCTGTTTATCTTGGTTTGTCTTTGGTATTGATTCTTTTCATTTTTGAAAAAAAAATCTCATATGTATTTTAGGTTCTAGAAAGAATATTTTTGAATTTAGAATTTTAATTCTTAGTTGATGTTTGATTTTGTTTTGTTAAATCTCCAAGAATAGAATTTGTTTTATATTTTAATGAGAATTTTTGAATGTTTAATAAAGTGTAATGTTTTTCTTCCATTGTGTTGTTAAATCAGCCACTGCCATATGTGACTTTTGTTTAATACTTCCTTGTATACATTTGATTTACTCCTTATTGTTGGAATTGAAATGGAATTAGAGTTGAATTGTGTTTATTGTGAACAATGATGATTGGATTTGATATAAAGTTAGTGTCAATATGTCAGTTTTAATTATAAAATGATGATGAGGATGGTTATGAAAATATCCTCAACCTTAGTTGTGACGATTGCAGATCTGGTCTTTAGTTCCAAAGAATTGTGAAAACATGAATGATCATTGTTTAGTACATTGATTTGACAATCAAGAAAAAGATCAATGAAAAATGGTGTTTTTTTAATGATGATATTTTCATGTAGTCTTTGGTATAATTTTGATAATGGACTTTCATAAGTTGGTTTTGACATTTATTGGTAGAGGTCTTTATATTTTCTATTTTACTTGGAATTTTTCTAAGTATATAGTCCTTACTTAAAAAATAAGCCATCACATGAGATGACACTAGCCAACTCAACCCCTACCTATATAAGAACCATGTAGAGTCAACCACGACCAAGGGGAGATATCTCAATCCAATATATGTGACATTGTGGGTATAATTGTGTGCTTAAGCGTGCATGCATTGGCTGAGGGCCATCATGCAAGGCAGCATGGTGGCGGAGGAGCACTTGACACAGGGTGGTGCCAAGAGGAAGAGGGGAGCGTATTGATATCCAATTCTGGTCTGGTGTCTACATGGCTCATATTATAAAGGGGCGCCACAAGTCAATTTGTTTCAATGTGGGATTGCGATAAATGATCTAGAACTATCATATTTTTTTATGGAACATTCCTAGTCATTCGATTGCATTGTTGTAACACCCTGATATTCTATGAGATAGATTATCTTTAATTACTTTGATTTTGTGTGTTGTATGCTACATCAAGATTATAATTCCCTATACACAACACCATATTATCTTTTAGTATACACAACACTATTCTTGGCTTGTGTTACACACAATTTTAAGTTCTTTTGATAGAATTCATTTCACGCAACACTGAGTATAAATTTTAATAAATGTATAAATGAATCAAGTTTGGATTATGTTATACACAACACCAAATGAAGGTTTCACGACACCCAACACTAACTTGTCTTGCGTGACATGTATGAGTGACCTTCCTTGGTAACTTTTGTTGTATGCAATACCGAGTCTCACTAAACAAGGATATATTATTAAAATATTATTATTAAATGGGATATAAAATAGAAGTTATGAGTATTATTATCTAAATTTGAATTTCATATAACATTAAAATTCATTTTTTTACATTTTCTAGGACATTAAGTGAGAATAAAATCAATTTTTTAGATAAAAGAAGTATTTTAAAAAAAAAATCAGTTTTACCACCTTTTGATGGCGCACCCATTTTAAATCTAGTTTTTGTCACTTTTATATGTTCAATTTGAAAAAAAATAAATTTCTTCTTTAGAATAGGAACATAAAAATTTACTTTGGATGAAATTTTGAAATTGTTGTGATAAAATTCATATTTTTATGAATAGTGAAAAATACTGTATTTTAATTCAAACCTGCTTTTTAATCTAATTTATTTATAAAGTTAGATTTTATTTTTAATTGGTTTTAAAGTATAATTGGATTATATTTTTTTATTTAATCCAATTTTGGTCATTGGTAGTAATTTTAATTTCAAATTGGACATAAACATATGTCAATCTTTTGATAGTTATTACTTCTTAAAAACCCGTTTTTTGGTTTTGACAATGCGAATTAATTTTCAATTAATTTCTGAAACCTCTATGTTTTGAATTTGGAAAAATGGATTTCATATTTGTAATCATGAGGTCAAATTTGTTTAAATAGGGACCTTTTATTTTTATATATTATGAATAGTAACTTCAGTAATTATTTTATTTACCATGGTTAAAAGGTAAATCTAGTAAATAAGGGTAAACAAATAATATTATAATAATACTAAACTACCCTAACACATGTCATAATCTTATTGGATGAGATATGTTATACCATGTTCATACTTGGGTTGATTTTGGGACCCCATGGATTCACTTCGATGTGAAAGTGACATTTTATAAAAATTAATTTAAAGTAAAGATAATTATAACCTAAACATATGTCTTTTACTAAATTGGTTTTAATACAGGGTTATATAATTAATATATATATATATAAATAGTAATTATAAAGCTAAAAATTATTCCTACATCATGGTATTTTATTTATAATTTTTAGACATTATATAAATATATTTATTTATGACATAATTATGATGTAGTGATTACCTCATTAATGAAAGATGCAAATACATGAATTTATAAATATTAAAATAAATTTAATTTGAACATTTTGATGTCATCCAAAAATTTTATAGAAGAAATTGACAAATTAGGGATGAGTTAATGCATTTTTTTCGAAGTAATGAGGTTTTTATGAATTTTTTAAAAATTCAAGTATGAATAGTATCTAAAATTGACATAATTCATAATTTGAAACATAAAATAGTTTAATAAATGATATTAAATTCCTAAAAATCTAATATTCTTAAAAAATTGTTAATTTGAATCCAAATATGTCATAAATAAATTTTTTGGGTCTTTTTACATGATATGGTAATTAAATTATCCCACAATGTGTAAATAACATGATATCACGGTAAGATTAAAAAGGGTAAAATGAGGGTTAAACAAAAAAGATAAGGATAAAAAATATTCAAAACCTATAAAACAATTATTTTATGATGGGTATTCGAACCAAAATCATCTTATCATATAATTAAATAAGTTTTTGACCATTTTAAATCAAAATTGAATTTATAATAATTTAATATTTTAGGCCTTTCTTAAAGTGCTCCTCTCCTCTCTTATAAAAGGAAACCTCCTCTCTCTCCTCTTCACTCCATTTTTAGCCTTTAATATCGGCCAAAACCTACACATTTATCTTCTGAACATCCCTAGTTACATTCTAGAGGTTTTTTTATTCTCAAAAAACCAACCCTAGTGCCATAATAGGAAATTTAAAGGAGGCACGTCGAGGAAGAGGTAATCTCTTCTACCGATTCATTCAAATTTATTTCTTCATATACTTCTTCTTCTTTAGTTTTTTCATTATAAAGTAATAAAATAAGTATCAATAATACACTGATATATTATTATAAATATTAAACAACCCTATTTCACATTCTATTCATCCTACAAAAAATAAAATCATCATGCATGCGTACGTACGACTTACCATCTCCACGTCGTGGTGTAATTTGTTTTTCACCACTGCCTTACTTGGATGGATATAATGGTGTAAATAATAACTATATGTGATTATTATAACATGATACTAATTCTGAGATATTATACGCCATCCACCTCAATACCATTCAATAATTATGGAAACGATATCGTCGCTCGTGCGTACGTACGGCTTACCGTCTCTACGATGTGATGAGACTCCATATCCATGTTAACCATTCAAGAAGGATTTTAAAGTATATATAATAAACAATCATGAAATATATGAAATAATAAACCTAATGGATTTATGTATATATATATATATCTCTGTGTGTGTGTGTGTTATTTACCTACTTCCATTGAATTTAATAAGGAAATGAAAACAGTGTTCATGCTTATGTACAGCCTACCGTCTCCATAAAGAGTGTATTCCATTTATTTTATCTATATATTATATATATATTTATATACTTAATATATATAATATATAAATCATGTTTTACATTCATTAAGTAATTAAATCATGATATAATTAATAATATCAAGAATAACAATTCAATACACATACGATAAATTAAATGATTATTACCCAAAACATTTCTTTAACATGGAATTGACAAATGAACGACTAATATAAAGTCGTAATTTAATCATATATGATATCATAAATATTATTATTTTTCTATTACAAGTTAATAATATGTTTAAACCTACTATATATAAGTTTCAGAAGCATACATAAGAAATCAGACCTTACTTCAGGGATAATTTTGCAATCTCATTTTTATTCAAGATTGTTTATTCATAAGTATTTACTGGGGTATATTTATCATCCATGTCCATGTTTTTTAAAAATGATTTTATAAAATGTTTACTATTCTTCTATGTAATATTAATGTAATTTTTAACCATTTTTACTCGTACTACATGGTATGGAAGGAATCTTTCTTTTGTTTACCATACGAGGTACTTTCTGACTTTTCCAGAAAAAGTATGAGGAGAAGGACTTTTTTAATTTAAACGACATGAATGGATATTTACATTTTAATGACACCTTATTTCCAAAAATTATCCTCTACACTATTTTAAATTTATTTTCAACTAAATTATTTTCTTTTAAAATTTCACGGGAATTTTGAGAGAAGAAAATATTTTTTAAGAAGAAAGGATATTTTCCTTAAGAATTAAGTTCAAGTGTTTTATCAAAATTATTTTCCATCTAAGATGATGCTCTAAAATAGGGTTATGTTTCTATCCTTATTATTACTATTTTTTTATTTAATTAATGATGGAATGATCTTTTGTATGGATTATGTTATGATGAAATGATATTTATGAAACCCATTTTTTTGGATTATGCTATGATGAATGATTTATGTTTTGTGGAACATGTAAGAATGATTTCATTATGAGATGGGTGGGACCTATATCTCCCTCCAATGCATTGGGTAAGGATTTATATCTCATGATATAGGCAAGACTATAATGGAATGTAAATATGATTCAGTAATGCAGGGCTGGAAGGACTAGTAAATCTGATTCAATAATGTAGGGCTGGAATGACAAGTAAATATGGTTCAGTAATACATGGTTGGAACGAAACGTAAACCAAGTTTAGTAATGGACTATTTCTGTTTTGATGGTCTTGGTAGTAATGCCTTGCCTACTATGGAAATCATATTATGTTCTTATTATTTTTCCACAATTACATGTTTTATGACAATGTTATTCTATTATGGTTAATGTTCCTTTATGATTTGTGACTTACGTACTGCCAAGATTTATTTCATGACTCAAGATTTTTATGTTTAAATTTTATGTTCATGTTTTTACATTACAATGTTTAAGGTTTGTTTTATGTTATTCATGTTTACCCTTACTGATCATTTGAGCTCACCCTTTTTATGATTTCTTTTCCCCATGATGTAAAGAAAGGATTTAGGTTGGAAAACAAAAGGGGAATATCTTTATGGGAGATGTTGAAGATCTTTCACCGTGATTAGAATATTATGTTCTGAGTTTTCAAATACACTAAAATAATATTGTTTTTGGGCATCCTTTTTTGTCATTTATTTAAGTATTCCTTAAAATAAATTTAATTTTCATGCACGTCATGATTGGGTCTCTACAGTTGGTATTAGAGCAAAGGTTTAGTTAACATTTGGAAGCTAGGATGAAAAAACTTTAGTGAGATACCTAGAGATATTTCAAAGGTATGCCTTGGTATGTCACTAAGGTTAAGTATAAGTATAGTTTACAGTCCTATAATTATGATAACGATCTTGAATAACCTAGGATTAAACTTAAAATTTTAGATATTGAAATTACTCCCACTTTATTATATTGTTTTCCTAGTATGATTTTTGTCTCTCACAGTATTCCATTTGGGTTTAGACAATGGCTGGAACCCGAAGGAACCGTGTTAATGATCAATGCACTGAGAAATGCAATAATTTTCCTTCTGAAAAGCCAAATTTTATGGGAGATGGTGTGAAAATTTTTATTGATATACTTACACAAGCTATGAATTATTCTATACTTCCAAATTAGCAAATAAGGGAACAATATTCTATTAAGTCCTTTATGAGACAACGTCCACCTTCTTTAAGTGGGTCTTTTGATCCACTTTTTTTCTGAAAAATGGATCAATACCATTGAAAAGATATTTTCCATCATTTGTTTTTTGTAAAATGAAAAAGTCATTTTGGTTGTTTACCATTTAGAAGGTGAAGCAGACTAGTGGTGGACTCTAATTAAGAATACAAGGCATAAAGATGAAATTAAATCCATGGAATGGGATGAGCTCAAGAACTTATTTTTCAATAAGTACTTCCCTTGTATTCGTCGAACAAATATGGAAAATGAGTTCCTTAAGCTTAATAAAAATAATGATGAATTTGTTGGAACATACAAGGTGTATTTTACAAGGATTGAAAGGTATGCTTCTGGATTTATCATCCACCCCGAAAGTAATGTTGATCGATTCTTTAGTGGATTAAAACCAAGTCTTCGAAAGGAATTAAATATAAGAAATTTTAGTAGTTATGATGAGATTGTGCATTTTGAAATAAATGTAGAAATAGAAGTTGGTGTTACATATCCATCTCATGGTTTTGACAAAAAAACAAAATATCGAGTTTAAGGGAATATCAAAAAATAATGGTGAAAAGAATATGAATGTTTCCATATGCTCAAGGTGTAGGAAGAATCATGGTGGATATTGTCTTAAAGGGAATAACAGATGTTTCAATTGTGGAAAAGTAGTCCATTGATCATTTGAGTGCTGAAATAATTGGAAAAATGTTTCTAATGATGTGAATAGATAAAAGACTACAGAGAACGCACCACTAACACTTAAATGCTACATGTGTGAGGAAATGGGGCATTATGCTAACCAATTCCCTAATCCAAGGGTTAATGATGATCGAAGTCAGCAACCACTTAAGTAAAAAAGACAAATGGAAGTCACATGTGATCACTATTGATGATGTTGAGTACGATAACGAAGTGGTTGAATGATTAAGTGTTTATGTAATGGGATTCTAAAATAGTGTTATGGAATCTCATTTATTGTATTATGGAATATTGTAATATCTAGGTATTGGTTTATTGTGGTTTTCAATAATTATATGTTACCATTAAACATGCAAAGTGATTGAAATGTTTTTTGAAAAAACATGATATGCACATAATGAAGGGAAAATGAGATAATGAGATGTTTGATAGTATTAATGAGCTCGTGATTGATAAAAGGACAAAGTGATATCATGTTTTGAGTATATAGAATTTTTGGTATTTTTGGTGTGTGGAAGGAGTTAATTTGGACAGAATTCATGTTTTCACTGAGGTTTGATGGTAATTCATGTTAAATGTTTCAAGAGAATACATGATTAAGGTATTCACATATTTGGAATGTGACAGCCAAGGACTACCAAATAAGATATGGAAGATAAATGTTATGTCGATTTAGTTCACCTCTTTCTAAAGTTTTATATTTTTAGTTTTTGGAAGGATTGTAATGTTATCCATTTAGAGATAGTATAATTTATTTTCCATTTTAATTTTGTTAGATTAATGTATTATCTCACTATAGGTGGACTTATGAATATTTGATTACCTGTTCTAACCTTTCTATTGAGACAGATAGAATGACATATCATTCAATTGCATGATCTTATAACACTTCAAGAATGAAAAATTCAACTTCATTTCTTTAAATAAGAGATGAGGTAGAAATTTTTCAAGGCACAAACACTTGTGAGATTATACCAAAATCAAGTAAGTATTTGTTCTCATTCAAAATTCTTCAACTTTAGAAAAAGGATCTAGAAAACCAAAAATGTTATCCTAGTACATTATTATCCAATGAATCAAATGGTCCCTTAAATCATCACAGAATTATGGATTTCTGGTAGTTAAATATCTCTAAACATTATTCTCTATCACTATCTATTAGAACTTGATGGTTAGATTTCACTTTCATATTCATGTTTTCAATTACCACCTATGTTATCCTATGTGGAAACCCAGTGATGAGTAACTTTGAGTAACTATTATGTTTCTAACTTTCCTTTTTAAAATGGTGTTTTAGTATTCCTTTTTACAATGTTGGTTTCCAGGAAAGAAACTTTCATGTAGAAAACCATTTATAACCACAATGATATTCAAGGGAGAAATTCATTTTAAGGGGGGTAGAATGTAACACCCAAAGACTATATGAGATATATTATTTTTAATTTATTTGATATCTTGTTTTATATGCTACACCAACATTACCTTTCACTATACACAACACTGTATTACCTTTCAGTATACGCAACACTATTCTTGGCTTCTGTTACACACAATTTCAAGTTATTTTGATAGAATTCATTTCACGCAACACTGAGTATAGATTTTGATCAATGTATAAATGAAATAAGTTTGGATTATGTTATACCCAACACCAAATTAAGCTTCCACTACACACAAAACTGACTTGCCTTGCGTTACATGCAAGATTGACCTTCCTCGATAGCTTGCGTTGTACGCAATACTGAGTTTCACTACACAAGGATATATTATTAAAATATTATTATTTAATGGGATATAAACTAGCCGTTATGAATAGTGTTATCCATATTTGAATTTTATATAACATTAACATTCATCTTACAGATTTTCTAAAACATGATATGAGAACAAAATCAATTTTTTATATAAAAGAAGTATTTTTCAAAAAATATAGTTTTCCCGCCTTTTGATGGTACACCCATTTTAAATCTAGTTTTTGAAACTTTTATATGTTCAATTTGAAAAATAAATTTCTTATTTAGAATAATAACATAAAAATTTACTTTGGATAAAATTTTGGTATTTTTCTGATAAAATTCATATTTTTATGAATAGTGAAAATACTCTATTTTAATTCAAAACTGCTTTTTAATATAATTTATTTATAAAGTTAGATTTTACTTTTAATTGGTTTTAAAGAATAATTGGATTGTATTTTTACCATTTCATCCAATATTTTTCATTGGATGTATGTTCACTTTCACATTGGATATAAACAGATGTCAATCTTTTGATAGTTATTACTTCTTAACAACCCGCTTTTTGGTTTTGACTACGGGAATTAATTTTAAATTAATTACTGCAACCTCTATGATTTTAATTTGGAAAAATGGATTCAATATTTGGAATCAGGATATCCAAATTGTGTAAATAGGTACCTTTTATTTTTAGACATTACGAATAATAACTTCAGAAATTATTTTGTTTACCTTTGTTAAAGGGTAAATCTGGTAAATAAGGGTAAACAATTAATATTATAATAATATTAAACTACCCTAACACATGTCCTAATCTTATTTTATGAAATATTTACCACCATAGTAAGTCTTGGGTCGATTTTGGGACCCCATGGATTCACTTGGATGTGAAAATGACATTTTAAAAGAATTAATTTAAAGTAAAGATAATTATAACCTAAACATATATCTTTTACTAAATTTATTTAAATATAAGGTTATATAACTGATATATATGTATATAAATAATAATTATAAATATAAAAATATTTCCTACATCATGGTATTCTATTTATAATTTTTAGACATTAGATAAATATATTTATTTATGACACAATTATGATGTAGTGATTACCTCATTAATGAAAGATTCAAATAGATAAATTTATAAATATTAAAATAAATTTAATTTGAACATCTTGATATCATCCACTAATTTTATAGAATACATTTAAATATTATAAATGAGTTAATGATTTTTTCTATAAGTAATAAGGTTTTTATAAATTTTTAAAAAAATTAAGTATGAATAGTATCCAAAATTGACATAATTTATTACTTAAAACATAAAATAGTTTATTAAATGATATTAAATTAGTAAAAATATATGATTCTTTAAAATAGTTAATATAAGTCCAAATATGTCATGAATAACTTTATTTGGGTCCTTTTATATGATATGGTAATTAAATTAACCCACAATGTTTAAATAACATGATATCACGGTAAGATTAAAAAGGGTAAAATAAGGGTTAAACCAAAACGATAAGAATAAAAAATATTGAAAACTTGTAAAAAAATTATTGGATAATAGGTAATAAAAAAATAATTTATATTTTAATTAAATAAGTTTTTTTCCATTTTAAATAAAAAATTAATTTATAATAAATTAATATTTTAGGACTTTCCTAAAGTGCCCCTCTCCTCTCTTATAAATGGGAACCTCCTCCCTCTTCTCTTAACTCTATTTTGAGCCTTCAAGCTTAGACAAACCCTAATAATTTATCTTTTAAACATATCTAGTTGAATTCTAGAGGTTATGGTCTTCTCAAAATACCAACTCTAGTGCCTTAAGAGAAAATTTAAAGAGGCACGTCGAGGATGAGGTAATCTCTTCTACCGATTCATTCAAATTTATTTATTCTTCTAATTCCACTTATTTAGTTATTTAATTATAAATTAATAACATAAATGTCAATAATATAATTAAATTTTATTATAAATATAATGAAATCCTATTTCACCTTCTATTCATCCTACAAAAAATGAAATCATGACACGTGTGTACGAACGGCTTACCGTCTCCGCCTCGTAGTGTAATTTGTTTTTCACCACCGCCTTACTTGGATAGTTATAATGGTGAAAATAATAAATATATATGATTATTATAACATGATACTAATTATGAGATATTATACACCATCTACCTTAATACCATTAAATAATTATGGGAATGATATCGTCGCTCGTGCGTACGTACGGCTTACCGTCTCCATGATGCGATTAGATTCTTTATTCATATTAACCATTAAAAAATGATTATAAAGTATATATAATAATTAATCATTAAATACTTGAAATAAAAATACTAATGGATTTATATATATAAATATATATGTTATTTACTTACTTCCATTCAATTTAATAAGGAAACAAAAACAGCATTCATGTGTACGTACGGCCTACCATCTCCACGGATAGTGTTTTCCATTTGTTTTATCTATCTATTATATATATATATTTTTATATTGAATATATATAATATATAAATCATGTTTTACATTATTGAAGTAATTAAATCATTATATAAGTAATAATATCAAGAATAACAATTCAAAACATGTACTATAAATAAAAATATTATTACCCAAAACGTTGCTTTAACATGGAATTGACAAATCAATGGGTAATATAAAGTCATAAAGAAATCATATATGATGTCATAAATATTATTATGGTTCTGTTACAAGTTAATAATATGTTTAAACCTACTATACAGAAGTTTCGGAAACATTCGGAAGAAATAGGACCTATGGTCGGGGATAATTTTGCAATCTCATTTTTTATCAGCGATTGTTTATTCATAAGTATTTACTAGGGTATATTTATCATCCATGTCCATGTTTTCTAAAAATGTTTTCATATAATGTTTACTATTATTCTATCTATGTCTAAAATAATTTTTACCAATTTTGACTCTTACTACATGGTATGGAAGAAATCTTACTTTTATTTACCATAAGAGGTACTTTCTGACTTTTTTGGAAAAAGTACGAGGATAAGGTATTTTTTAAGTTGTATGATATGAATGAATTTTTGTGGTTTCGTGACACCTTATTTTTATGAAGTTTCCTATACAATATTTCGAGTTTATTTTCAGCTATATTCTTTTCTTTTAAAATTTCGAGGAATTTTGAGAAAAGAAAACATTTTTGAAGAGGAAAGAATATTTTTATCAAGAATTAAGTTCAAGTGTTTTATCAAAATTATTTTCCATCTAAGATGACACTATTAAATAGGGTTATGTTTCTATCCCTATTATTACTATGATTATATTTCATTAATGATGTAATGATATTTTATATGGATTATGTTATGATGAAATGATATTTAAGAAACCCATTTTATTTCTTAGGTTATGCTATGATGAATGATTTATGTTTTGTGGCACATGTAAGAATGATTTCATTATGAGATTGGTGGGACATATATCTCCCTCCAATGCATTGGTTAAATATTTATATCTCAATAGATATACATTATTGGAACGACAAGTAAATCTGGATTAGTAATACAGGGCTAAAACGAAAAGTAAATTTGATCCATTAATGTCGAGCTGGAACGACAAGTAAATCAAGTTCGGTAATACAAGGCTAGAACGACAAGTAACATTGGATTATTGATGGACTATGTCCATTATAATGCTCTTGGAAGCAATTTCATGGCTACTACGGAAATAATATTATGTTTTTATTAGTTTTCCACAATTATATATTTTATGACAATGATATTCTATCATGGATAATGTTCGTTTATGATCTATGTCTTACATACTGCCAAGATTTATTTCATGACTCAATATTTTTATATTTAAACATTATGTTCATGTTTTTATGCTCCAATGTTTAAGGTTTGTTTTATGTTCTCCATGTTTATCCTTACTGAGAATTTGAGCATACACATTTTATGTTTTATTTTCCCCAAGATATAAAAAAATGTTTTAGGAAGAAAAAAAGGAAAGATATTTATAGGAAATGTTGAAGATCATTCACCATGATTAGAATATTATGTTCTGAGTTTCCAAAGACACTAAACTAATAGGGTCTTTGGGTGTCTATTTTTGTTGTTTATTTAAGTATTCCTAAAGATAAATGAAATATTCATGTACGTCAAGCATGGTTCTCTACACTTTCAGAGCTTTCAACCATGAGATATGTCGATCCTTCATTTGGGTCATTCATTCTCTCTTTATTTCATCTTCTCTTGAAATCCACCAAAGGATCTGGTAATAGAAACTTATATATAGTGGTATATTTATATGACATCGACCGAAGCTTGAACTTAAGCTTTTGAGCTTCATTTAAGTGCTCTGATGATCCGATCATGATCGAAATCATTATGAAACTTTTTTTCGCAATATTATAATGAAAAAATTGATATTTTATTCTATGTTTAGAAGTTTAATATTTCAGTGAATATGTTATCCTAAGTCGTAGAAGAGATGTAGTGTGCATGATCTACATCAGTGCTCAATGCTTATAAATACCCGAGGTCAGGTTAATTTTTTATGTGCTGTGAGTTTGGGATATTTAGTTTTCTAGTGAATTGAGTCACTAAGATCACTCTGGTTCATGGAAAGGAGTTCCACGCTCACTCTATCTTGCGCAAAGGAGAAGAGGTTATGGGATGTAAAAAATATGTGATTTTTACACTTGTTAGCTTCATGAAGAAACTATTTTCCACAATGGACTTAGGATAGCGCATGTTGAATCTCATATCTTTCGTGATGAATTTTTTTCTTTGAAGCCTTCAAGTAAGTGTGATACATATTTCTTGTATTCTTATGGTTTGTATTAAGAACCAAGATTTTATGTCACTATGTCTTGCACAAAGGGTTCGTGGAATCTCTTAATAGTGTATACACACAATGCATCTTATAAAGAATACTTGCACAAATTAACACCCAACATCCATTAGAGTTTGTGTTTGTGAAGGATGATTATTTCTATCAGTGGATAGTGTGTGTGATTGAAGGTAGTGTGAATTGTGAGTTCATATCTTTTGTGTGAAATATTTTAGTAATTCTACATAAATTGAGAAAGACATTATAGATCACATATCATTTTTCATGTGTGTTTGTGAAGAGTAATTTGGACAGTGTACATGTATATGCATGTGTAATGAACAACTAAGAAGTGCATGTAAAAAAATTAGATGGATAGAGTGATGTTTAAAATGTGTACATGAGATGAGTTTCAACATGCATATGTGATTACATAATCACTTGAAGAAGCTTGAAGGCAGTTTTAGTTCTTTATAAAAGAAGTACATGTTGTACATGAAAGTATATGAAATAATGCTTGCATGATTTTAGAAGACCATGAATGTTATAATATATTCATGAAGAATTTTTTCTATACATTAAATAAGAGAAGTGATTTCATATGAAACATATACATTGAATTTATACAGTGAGTGATAATATTTGAGACTGAGTCTGGGATAGTTTTAATATCAACTACTCAGAAGAAATTGTGTATCCGAGTTTCCAGTGTTTAGTGAGTTCGGGTCTTTTGTGGAAGAAGTAATTCTTTCATGTTTAGTATTATATTAAGGCAGTTTATTATATACCGATAATCAGAATTTAATAAGATGAGTCAAGTTCAAATCGGTTGATAACTAGTGGACAATGAGTAGGATGAGATAGTTTTTTATCAGTTGTTGGAGTTCTTGAATATTGTACACAAATAGATCAGGTGATCCAGTTTGTTTGTAGAGAAAGATATCATCATGAGGCAGTGTAGAATCATTCGAAAGCTGCTACAGATATTTCTATTAGTGGATCATATCTTGTGTGATTCAATATTAGTGGAAGTATTTAGTGGGAATCTCAATTAGGTCGGTGGGATTATGGTAAAACTATGCGACCCAGTATAAATATCCTCCTGTAAGACTCAGGAGTCACTAGTGTAGGTGGGAACTTTTAAAATATATCGGTAATCTAGAGTGAAACACAATGGGATTCATTATTGATGGGAATGTTACTTTCCCTGGTTTTAAACATCTATATATATCGAAAAATATATAACCAATAGTGATAACCAGTTTCAGTAAGGACATAGGTCTTAGTACCAAACCTTGTAAAAACCTATATGTATTGTTCTTGAATTTATTTGTTTTTTACAGGGAGAAGGTGAGATTTAAAGATGAGGGATTGAAACTTTAATCAGTCACATAGGTTGAATTAAAAAGAAATCATTTTTATAACAATGTACCAGTGATTCACCCTCCTTCTCAATGGTACCCAACGGATTCTTGGACACATCAATTGGTATCAAAGCCAAGGTACCCTCAATAAAACAAAAATACTTTCTAAGAAATAGATAATTTTAATTAAATTAACAAGAGAGGAGTTCCTACTTTTTATGGCATGAATTATAATAGTTAGAGGAATAAGATGATTCTTTACCTTCTTTCACTTGGCCTAGAAGTGAGAGATGCAACAACAATGGGATTTTCTCCTATAAAAATAATATGTTTCTATGACTCAAACTGAGAAGTGAAATCTGAGAGTTGATGGAAATTATCAAAATATAATCTTGATGGCTTTATCAGAAAAAAAAATTATGCTAAATTGATGGGTATCCAAACTACCAAAGAGGACTAGGATAAACTGAGAACCAGTTATTAAGGAAATATTAAAGTCAGAGAAGCCAAGTTTAAAATCTGGAGAAGTAATTTTGATGATATCAAAATGGATTATTATTAATGTATTGATGATTACTTCACAAGAGTAAATGAAATTTTCAGAAATATCATAGGTTTTGGAGAGAATCTGAATGATTCTACTATTATTTAGAAGCTTATGATAAATTTCTTAGATGGATTCAACTCAAAGATTTCAGCACTAGAAGAGTTTTAGGTCCACTAGGCTAGATACCCTGAGAGGGGGGTTGAATCAGGGTATGACATATTAAAACAACTGCCCTTTTGATCTTGTTTTGCAGTTAGAAAAAACCCTCTTCTATCTCCTTCCCGATGCAGATTATGAGTAACCATTAAAGCATGCACAGGACACAACAATTTTTACTTGGTTCACCCTCACTGGGCTACGTCAAAGGATCATACACCGACAGTGTTCTGATGTACCAATTCCACTATAAGTGCACTGTTGTTTACAAGTTTGAAGCGGACTCACTGTCCTTCCTGGTTTACAACCACACACAATTTGAGAACTCACTGCTCTCTCAACTGAAGTGAGCTCACTGCTTCTTCAGAAGATCCACTCACAGTTTATAGACCTTTAGGTCTCTTCTTTTGCATGAAAGAATTCATCCTCAACTATTGATAGATGCTCTATTGAAGTCCAAATTTCATCCACTGGTGAATACCCCTTTGCCTCTGAAACACTGGGCAACTACCTTTGTAATGTACCTTTGAAAAACACCCTACTTTGCGAGGCTCCCAATTTTTTGAAGCTCAAAAAAGCCTTCATGAAGCTCCTAACGTTTCGCAAATCTCTCTCATGAAGCACTATCGCGATGTTCATGTCGTTGCAGAGAAAATTTCCTTTCAAACCTCACTGAGCCAATGCGGAGCGCACAACTTTCGTGGAGCTACAATAGCCGCCGCAAAGCTCTTCCTTTGCGAAGTACAAGGGCTCCGCGAACTACCTTCACGAAATGAGAGCGAAAGATATTATTCAAAAATTCTCTCTACTTCGTTTGAGGGGTTCAACCTCTATTTATAGGCAATTCCACCGACCCTCCAACTTTTGGCAAGAAGTCAACGCCACGTCAGCTCAAATCACGAAGCTCCGAAGTTCCCGCCGGAATTCTCTCAAAATTGCGAAGCACCACGGTAATTTTCCGACCGCAGAGCTCATCATAATCGCAGAGCATCCCATCTATTCCTTCGTGCCTTCTCTATGATGCTCCCTTGAAATTCCCTTCATCGCCGCGAATCTCCCTTGTAAATCCCTTCACCGCCGCGATGCGCTTCAACCTCTGTCGTTCGGGAAGCTTGTCATAATCGCGAAGAATCACCGCCTCTATTCTTCTGGTCTTCACGAAATCCAAACCATGAAGCTTTTCTTCGTGAAATTCATGCCTTTTCCATATTAAAATATGATCTTCATGGAAATATACTTTTCGCGATGCTCACCAACCTCCAAATTTTGGACCCCAAAAATTTGGCAAACACTGGAAAACAGTGCCACCTTGTACTGCTCTTTTGTACCGCCTCCAGATTCTCCTTTCCTTTGTCATCATTATTTTGTCAACATTTATTGTCAACAACTTCTCTGGAACTTGACAATTTATTCATGGAAACATGGTTTTTCAACAAACACAATCAACCAAAAAATACTTCAATGTTACCTTGAGGGATTTTTTCCCAACAAAGAGGGAGAAGATCTATCTTTGGATGAACTTCATAATACTCCCACATATTATGAAATGAGAGAAGTTTCAGCATTCAAGAAAAGAGGCAAGATAAGAAATGGACTTTGAGGCTAGAAGAAATGGAACATTCAATGAAGTTGAAGTTGATGAATCTAGTGATACTAATGATGTTGAAGTTAATGAGTATCTTAAGGAAATGTTTTCTCTTATTTCAAGAGGTTTTAAAAAAGTAAATTGGAATGGAAAAGGAATGAAACAACTCAAGTTCTTTAGATGTAATGGCATTGGACATTTTGCCATAAATTTTCCAATGAAAATGGACGAGTCATAATTTGAAGATGAAAGTGATAAACCTCATAAATAGAAAAAGGATAAGAAGAATAAAAAAGTATTCCAATTACAAAAGGAGGAATTTGATGAGAAAACATACATAGAAATATTCTTTATCTAGTTGTTCTTCTGATAATTATCTTAATTTCATTGTTCATGCTGAAAAAGAATCAAATCCATTATGTAGTGATGATGGTGGTGATTTCAGAACTAATCTAGAATAGAGGCTGAAAGAAGAGCTAGAAGCTTCTCTTGAGAAAAAAACATAGCTCAAGAAAGAGAATAGTAAACATGAAAAAGGAAATAAAAATTTATCTAATAAAAAGGAAGAGTATGATAGATGTGAAATAGATCTTGTTAGTGGAAATTAAAATTTTATATTGGAGGTAGCAAAGGTAGAGAATATAATTAGTGGTCTTGAAGAAAATTCAGATCACAAGGAAGAACAATTGTCTGAGACACAATACATGTATCTTATAGTCCTATATGAATTGAAGAAGATCAAATAAGACTTCAAGAAATCTATTTTGATAAAATTTGAGTCATCTCATGATGGTGATATGAAAGGTTTAACAAGGTATATTTGTTCCCATACAGTTTCAAAATAGATATGATGTTGATAAGAGTGTAGGTGAATCTTTGAGGACCAAGAAGTCCTGAGAAATGAATTTGACTACATAAAATGATGAAACGAAGATTCTTGGAAGACAACCTCTAATAATAGTCAAGAATGGATTACAACAATACAAAATTATGAATCTCCTGAATAGATTTATCAACAGAATACAAGATCAAAGTTCAAAGGTTGTTTCTAGTGTTGTGGAAAATATGAACATAAATCATATTCTTTCTAGTATAACATTTTATTTTCATGGATCATGCATGAGATTAGTGGGGTTTCAATGAACTAATGAGAACATATTATCAAAGAAATCTATCAAAGGTGTCAATACAAAATAGATATGAATGATTAAAAGAAATATGTGGAGGATGTGGATTAGAAGGTCATAGAGATGAGGTATGCATAACTAAACTACCAGGAGAGGTTTCCAATGATTTAAATAGGAATAAAAGAAAAAATAAAGGAAGTCATGTATATCAGAAAATCAGTGTGTGACACCCAAAATGACTGAACATAAAAAGAAGGAATATTTGGCTATTTAGCCAGATCAACTGAAATTAGCTAAAAAATGAAGAAAAATCATATTGTTGTTACAATTGAAGGTAATCAGGTTATATCATAAGAAGATATTTAATTTAAAAAGAATTCAATAACTTCTGATGATTTGGAGAAACAAAAGATTCAAACTCAACTAGTTTGTTGTGACAGGAAGAATTATATGAAATCAGAAGAAAAGAAAGTTTCTTTACTTAAAAAGGTAGAAAAAAGAGATTCACCTGAAGAAATATCATATGAGATGGTGATTTCTTCAAAATCTGAGATCAAAAGGAAGAAGGGAAATACTAGGTTTAGAGGAAACTTTCAGTCTGGGTGTTATTTCTAAAAAAACAGCATCCACCTTGTTCATTTATTTTTATTATTCTGTACTAACATGCATGGAATTGGAGATGATTTCATCCCTTGATGTGGATCATATATAACATTTTATTGAGCTAAAAAGGGGGAGATATATGTTTCTGTACTTGAAATTTAAAATGTGCTTGTTCAGATGAGTGCAGGATAAATATTCTCTCTTGAATTTATTGTCTCAGTAGCTCCAGTGTTTAAAGACGGGGTTATCTATTAATGGAATAACATGTATGATTTTTCATGGATTTCATTAATAACCTTGGTTGTGAACTCTTTTTTTCTACACTACGTTTACCCATGTAGAACTAGAGTTATTTTCCTAAAGGATCTTTGTAAAAGAAAATATGTGGTATCATTTTTAATAGAATTGATGATTTCTATGGAAAATGGATAGTTTCATTATGATCTTTGTATTCATTTTCAATAAGGGGGATAAAGTTAAACTTACATATTGTGCTTGTCATTTTTTGGTAATGACAAAAAATTAAAAGGGGATATTGAAGTGGAGTTTGAGTTGAATTGTATTTGATGTCAATAATGATGATTAGATTTGATAAGAATTTGGTGTCAATATGTCAATTGTAATTGTGGAATGATGATGAGGATGGTTATAAAAACATCCTCAACCATAGTTTTGATGTTTTTAGAGCTGGACTTTAGTTCCCAAGAGTTGTGAAAATATTAGTGCACATTTTTTAGTACATTGAATTGAATACCAAGAATAAAATTCATGAAAAATGGTGTTATGAAGAAGAAAATCCATGAAAAATGGTGTTTGTTTTTCATAAAGAGGGTTTTAGGTAGTTTGTGGTATAATTTTGAGAAAGGACATAGATAAGTTGGTTTTGAAATTTATTTGTAGAGGAATTTATATTTTCTATTTTATTTGGAAATTTTCTAAGTATATGATCCTTAAAAAAAGAAACCAACACATTAGATGACAGTAGCCAATGATGCGGACCCCTTAGGGAGTCATCCACAGCCAATGGGAGATATCCCAGGGCCAAAAAAAAGTTGAATTTCCGGAAGAGGCACACACCTAAGCATGCATGCATTAGATGAGAGCCACGGTGCATGGAGGCATGATTGAGGAGGACCACCTGACAGAGGGCGGTGGAAAGTGGGAGAGGGGAGCGGACGGGTATCAAATCCTAATCCAGTATCCACATTTCTTGTATTATAAAGGGGCATGACAAGTCATTTTTTTATGTGGGATTGCACCGAATGATCTAGAACTGTTTGAACACATGATCAAATTTTCACGATCGTTTGATTGTCTCTCTAGGATTTCAACAGTGAGATCTATCCATCATTCATCTGGGTTGTTCATTCTCTCTAAATTTCATCTTTTATATCAAGCCATTGAAGGAGCTAGTTCGAGAAACTTTTATATAATGGGATCTTCATGTGACATCGACCAAAGCATGAACTCAATCTTTTGAGCTTCATTTGAGTGCTCTGATGATCTGATCATGGTAAAAATCATTATAAAACTTTGTTTTCATAATATTATGATGATCAAATCAAGTATTTTTCTATGTACATAAGTTTGATATTTTGATGATGATGATATCCAGAGTCAAAGAAGAGATGTAGTGTGCATTTTTGGGAAAGACAACAAATTGAAGAATGTGAAAACAATCGAAAAGAGAACGTGTAGCAGAAATAAAATATTTCCATCCAAATAGTGGATGCACAGTGACAAATAGTAAATGAAGAAAATAATGTTAACACCGGAAATTTTTATATGGAAAACCCAAAATGGAAAAACAACAGGACCTGGTCTAGAAATATAGATCCACTAAAATCAAGAGGTACATGGTAGAGAATCCCCAAAAATTGAAGGGATCTCAAAAGTAATACTAAAGAATAAATGTAGTTAATCAAAGGCGGAGAGTAAGAAAGATGATCGTCGAATAAAGGCGATCAACAAATTTTCTTTTCTCTTAGTGTTGTTAGTTTCAGTGTGTTGAAATGCCTTTCCACTGCCTCCTTATATAGAAAAAATAATATGTGTCAAATAATGTCTCCACGTAAAAAGTGTTTCAGTGTGTGAATTAATTCATGTGGTCTGGGACAACATGAAAAACACCTCATTAAAAGATAAACCACATTGTGATCCAATTTTGGAGGCATTATGTGGTGTGCCAATTAGGAAGGCGCCCAACAAACTCCCCCTCTGACTCAAATGGGGATCACCACTAACCCTGAAATCACATTGCAAGTCTCAAATTTTCCTCTAGGTAAACTCTTCGTCAACATGTCTGACCCATTGTCATTAGTGTGGATCTTCTCAGGCTCTATTTGTCTCTAATCAAGGGCATTGTGGATCCAATGATATTAAACATTGATATGTTTTGACCTTCCATGAAAAGTGGAATTATTTCCCAAAAAAATAGCACTCTGACTATCAAAAAACAAAACATACCTGTCCTAATTTAAATTGATATATTGAATAAATGTTTTCATCCAAAACAATTCTTTGCACACCTCAGTAGTGCAATAAACTCTGACTTTATGGTAGATAAAGCAACACATCTTTGTAATCTATACTGCCAAGATATAGTTCCCCCCTGCAAAAGTGATCAAATATTCTGAAGTATACTTCCTTGAATCGATATCTCCTGCCATATATGAATCTATAAAGCCAAAAATCATCGGTTCCCCTTTTCCAAAACACAATCTCACTTCAGAAGTACCATGAAGATAACCAAAAATGTATTTCACTACACTCTAATGATCTCTACCTAGATTTGATAGAAAACGGCTGACCACACCAAATGCATGAGCTATATCAGGTCTAGTACATACCATAGAATACATCAAATAGACAATGACAAATGAATAAGGTATGTGCTGCATAACCTCTCTCTCTTCATCAGTTGAAGGTGACTGAATGGTGCTGAGCTGTAAATATAAAGCGAGATGAGTACTAAACACTTTATATCTATTCATAGAAAATCACCGAAGAAGCTTATCAATGTATCTCTCCTTAGATGACCACAATTTCTTGTACTTCCTGTTACGGGAGATCATCATGCCATGAATCTGTCGTGCTGGCCCCAAGCCTTTCATCACAAAAGGCTAAAAAATATCCTTCTTTAATATGTCAATTCTAGAAGTATCATGGCCAACAATGATCATATCATCAACATAAAGCAATAGTATAATAAAATAATCATTAATAAATATCTAAACAAAAACACAATGATCTGAAGATGCCTTCTTGAAACCCTAATGAGAAATGACATATTATAATTTCTTATACCACTACCTCAGAGCTTGATTTAAACCATAAAATCTCTTCTTCAACCCACAGAAATGATTTTATTTACCTGTTTCAATAAAACCCTCTGGCTACTCCATCTAAATCTCCTCCTCTAAATCTCCATGAAGGAAAGTTGTCTTCACATCCATCTACACAATCTGCAGGTCCAAACTAGCAGCCAAACCAAGAACAACCCGAATGGAAAACTGTAATGGCCCGGGGTTTTGGGGTCCATTACATGGTGAAAATCTGATGTTTGGGGTGTTCTGGGTGGTCTAGAAGGCCAACCCAGCTTCTCGGTTAAGCTTAAGACTCCTAAAGGTAGCCTTGGCCTACCGGTGGCCTTGGCCTACTGGTAGCTCGGCCTACCGGTTGCCTCGGCCTACCGGTAGCTCGGCCTACCAGTAGCTCGGCCTACCGGTAGCTCGGCCTACCGATACCTCAGCCTTCCGGTAGCTCGGCCTACTAGTAGCTCAGCCTACGGGTCGCTCGGCCTACCGCTGGCCTCGGCCTACCGGTAGCTCGGCCTATCGGTAGCCTCGACCTACCGGTAGCTCGGCCTACCGGTAGCCTCGGCCTACCGGTAGCTCGGCCTACCGGTAGTCTGGCCTACCATTAGCCTCGGCCTACCCGTAGCTCGGCCTACCGGTAGCCTGGGCTTACAGGTAGCTTGGCATTCTGGTAGCCTCGGCCTACCGGTAGCCTCGGCCTACCGGTAGCCTCGGCCTACTGGTAGCCTTGGCCTACCGGTAGCTCGGCCTACCGGTATCCTCGGCCTACCGGTAGCTCGGCCTACCGGTATCCTTGGCCTACCATTAGCTCAGCCTACCCGTAGCTCGGCCTACCGGTAGCCTCGGCCTACCGGTAGCTCGGCCTACCCGTATCCGCGGCCTACCGGTATCCTCGACCTATCGGTAGTGCGACCTATCAGTAGTCTCAGCCAACTAGTAGCATGGTCTACCGGTAGACCTACCCTACTGGTGACCTCTCAACGGGTTTTCTAGTAGTTCCTTTTTGTGCGAATTTGTTTTTAAACCATGTTTTGACCCCTTTAATCCTGTTTTAAATCCCATTAATGGTGTTTAATTAAATGATTGGTGAGGTACCCTCCTTAAATGAAAAACCATGTGTTTTGGTCATGCCTTTAACTGTGTTTTCAGAAACGCCTCTACCGCATCCTATGGGGAGTACTTCCTTGGTTAGGGAGGTGTGAGATGGTTTTAACTGCTCCGAAGGGAGGGGACCTTTTAAGTTGGATGTGTGGGGTGGCTCAGCTGCGTGGTCAACCCACTATCCCGCTTCTTCCACAGTTTCGAGTTTTTCTCCATATCATAACTGTCCCAGGGATACCGTATCTCAGACTTTATAACCTAAAGGCTTCTCTTCTCCCTAGGATTCTTTTTCTCTATCACCCTGCGCTCGGAATACCCTTCCTCCGGATGAGTTATACCCCCACGATGTTTTCCTTGATCGCATTCCGTGGAGTCCCTACTACTCTTGATTTCCCGTTTCCACGTGAGGACTAAACATCGATCCTTAATCAATCAGGTAGGGATCTTAACTTTGTCTATCCTCCTTGTTTATCATGTGGGTTGGGTGTTCTATGGTTCCCACGAGGCAGTTAATCAATTCTGTAATGAATATAATAACTGGTTAAATAACGGGGATGGGGAAGTTTGTTAATGTTGTTACATGTTTTTACCCATGCTTTCCCTATGATGTTGTTATGAATAGAATGGGCTTAGGCCTAATAAAAAACATGGCCGTTGGGGGACCTTGTTTGCGCATCTCTGTTATGCTCTGTTTTACGCATCGTCTGGTGAATAGGAATCATTTATGAATCGGTTAAATACTTAAACTCAGTTGTTGAATATGAATTACCTTAACCTTGTGTGATCACCCCATTTTAAGTAAATAATATAAAAGAATGAATTATGAATGATGGGATGGTTCAGTTATGCAATGGGTGAAGGGGTGAATGTGTTTTGTTTTGGATGGGTGAACAGCGGGGTTGTGAATGGTGTGGTTGGAATGGCATGTGTTGTTGTGTGGATGTGGTGGTGTTTGGAAGTAGGGCTGTAGGTTGGGGTGTGAACATGAATAAAAGTGGAATGTAAATAATGAGATGGGTGGAATGGTAATGAATTAATATTTGGATAACCAATGGTTTTTTGGGATTTTCTTTGGTTCCAGTTTTTCAAGGGTTTCCACTGATCCCAATTTGATGTTATTATTTACAAGAGAACCATGTGTGAATTCTTAAATTACCCAATGGTTTTCCTTCCTGCTTTATTTTTGTTTCATCTGTGATTGTGCCTGTTAGTTTCCCAGTAGTGAAGGGATTAAGTCATACTGAACTGTTATGAAATGATAACTTGAATAGGGAAACTGGGAACTGTTTCTTGTGTGCATGTTTTTTTGAGGCAGCAGTGCTTGAGCACCTACTTGTTTCTGTTTGAGGAGCCATAGGTTGGGTTGTGTGTTGGTATATATGTGTGTAACTATATGTTTTGTGTTTAGTCGCACCCCACACATGTTGGGAACTTAGTGTCGGACACCCCATTCCATGGGGAATTGTGTTTCCCCCGAGTTACTCTCCTTCCTGCTCCCTCTTCCCTAGGCTGTGATGGATGGAGGTGACCATAAAACCAAGGATCTTCGGGTAGGTTTCATTTGGTGTGATGTTAGCACGGGACTATTTGGGTAGGTTGTTTTCTCAAGAATCTTTAGTATGAGGCCCATGTGCTTTCAGGCATGGGTTCTGGTTACAGTTTGTTTTCCCATGTGTCTTCAGGATGAGGCCTAGGTGTATGTGGGCACGGATGTGTGGTTGTAAGGCCCAGGTATGTACAGGCAAGGATTTGGATGGTTGTGAGTCCCAGGTGTGTGTGGGCAGGAAGAGCGTGGTAGCGTCAGGACGTTTTTCGTTAGGGATGAGCAGCTAGCTAGTGGGGGAAAACAGTGGTGCGGGGTACCCAAATGATTTGTTCTTTACTATATATCTTACTACTTATGTTATTTGGTGAGTGTGTCTGGTGAGGTGGGATGGATAGATTCCTTGATAGATTATGTTTATTCTACTTCTCATGGGACTTTACGACGTCTCCCCACTTGTACACGAGAGCCTTAGGTTTTCCTATTGATTATACTTTGTATGATCACCCTATGTTTACTTTCAGGTTTCTAGGAGGGCTTCAGAGGCTGTGCAGGACCTTACTAGTCTAGACGTTGGAGTTTTTGTTGGTCGTTGTTGGATTCTACTTAGCCCCTTTTCTTTTCCTATTGGGTATTGTTCTTTGGAGTCTTTGTACATTGTTCAGTTTTATTATTAAAACATGCATGTAGTTTGGTTTTTACTTGAGTTTTCTATGCTTGTTGGTGTTCGGTGTTGACTCATTCTTTCTCCAAATCTTGGTTAATTAATAAGGGTAATGCCTCCCATATTGTAAAAATGTTATACCCTTGGTGCTAGTCGCCACTCTGGGGCCTACTGGAGGCGGGACTCGGGGGTCATTATCTCTCCTTCATCTTAAAAAAGGAAGGTCTTGGAAATCTTTTGTCCCTTCCCTCCTTTTAGTAAAGGCGGGTCGTGACAGAATCATATCAGAGGGAGGTTGAGGGATAGGATAGAGTCTGGAGTTAGGAACAGTGAGGATTTTATGGGATGGTAGGGAAACAATGTTAGGTGATCTTGGTTTGTTAAATAGAGCAGGGAGGACCATCTAGGATGCGGGATTTTAGGGCCCCTCGTGATCCGATGAAAGGACTCTGAGCCTATCAAACGACCAAGTGAGACTACATTTATTGCAGGGTAGAGACCCTAGTGAAGGTAAACGCATCATAATGAATGTGTTTTTAATTTTTTTGGGGCACCTTGGGGAGAAAAAATTAATAATAATAATAATAAATCCCTTGCTACTTGGGATTAGGCATTCTTTGGTTACCTTGCATCTATGGCACCCGGACATTATCCACGAGTGACTCGGACGATTAAGGCCCAGTGGATCAAGGCAGTTGACTGGAAAAGGGTTGACCGAGATGAGGAGGACGAATTGTGGTAGAGGAATCTGTGCTCCTTCCAGTGACAAACCCTCGAAAAGTACAAGGGAAGCGTTTCTGTCTCATTAATGGAGGGATTGCTTGAGGAGCTAGCCATCACCTTCTCTTTGATTTGTGCTCTGAGGGAGTACTGGGTTCTGTTGTCCATCAGTCAGTAGAGAGGAGCAGCGCATCAGTGGTGGACGCTTTTCCTGGGAGAGAAGATAGAGGCAGAGGTTTCATGGGGCTCTTTCAAGAAGGAATTTTGTGAGGAGTTCCTCTCCTCTACAGCGAAGGCAGAGAAGAGATAGGAGTTGTTCTCCCTTCATCAGGGAAGCATGTCAGAGAGGGATCCGAGGATCAAGTTCAATGATCTCTTGAGCTTTTCCCCAGATCACTTTCTGGATGAGGAGTCTCGGGTAAGACAGTCAGAGGAGGCACTATGTCCTTCTCTTTAGCACGTTGTGACTCCCTTCACTCTTCCGACATACCTAGCAGTACAGAAGAAGTCTAAGATAGTAGAGAGGATGCATCGAAGGGAGGCACACCATGAGAGGGGAACCAGCTGAGTTCATCAAAGGGGAAGTCGGTCAGCAATAGGTCTCTAGTGACAGGGCCTTCCAGGTTTCAAAAAGCAGGGTTTTGGCCTCATCAGTTCCAGTCCCAAGATTATGGACCTCGCCCCTTTTCCCAAGGGCCAGGACTGAAGTGTTTCTCTTGCGGAGTTTTCGGGCACATCCAGAGTAGGTGTCCGACTCGAGCTCCACATGTTGGAGGTGGGTAGTTTCAGCACCCACCTCAGTAGCATCTGTTGTCGGTGAGGCCCTTCCAGCAGAAGTAGGAGGCCCCTAGCCCTCAGAGGGATGACCTTGCGGGAGGATACTGACACCAGGGTGCTCCTCAGGGACCTCGAACAGGGCGTGGTCGACAGCAGAGAGGCAAAGGAGCTGGGCGTGGACAGTTTCACGCCGTAGAGTTAGTGTCTCCCACGGGACTAGAGGTCATTCGAGGTACAATCAGTTTATTCAGCACTCCTGTTTCTGCCTTATTTGATTCGGGAGCTTCGCACTCCTTTGTTACGCCCGAATTAGCCCATTCTCTGGGTCTAGATTCTGAGATACTGTTTGTGTCCCTAGTGTTGATAACATTAGTTGGGGGTCAGACCAGCGTATATTACTTTTCTGGGGATGTAGACTGATGTTGGGACCACATCAGTCCAGTGGAGTCCTTACAGATGCAGCAATACGATGTCATTCTAGGCATCGACTGGGTATTCTCTGTGCATTCCATCATAGAATGCTATCAGAGAAGGATTGAATTCTCCAACGAGGATGGATGGCATGTGGATTTTTTGGGGAGGAGAGTTATTAGGTGGGGAGTCAATATGTGGAGCCACTCCTTTCTATGCTGAACAGGGTGTCAGTGGAGTCGGCGGACGCGGGAATGATGGATGTCCCAGAGGTTGTAAGAGAATTCCCTAATGTCTTTCCCAATGAGGTTATGACTCTAGCCCCTCGATGTGACATTGAGTTTGGGATAGACTTACAGCCTGGTGCCCGCCCGATCACGATGGCTCCTTATAGGATGGCACCTTCTGAGTTGCGGGGGTTGCGGATTCAGATTGACGATCTGATGGAGAATGGATTTGTTTGACCCAGCGTGTCACAGTGGGTTGCTCCAGTTTTGTTCGTAAAGAAGGTGGATGGTAGTCTATGACTATGCATAGACTACCGGAGGTTGAATCAGATGGTGGTCAAGAATTATTACCCCCTTCTGAGGATAGACGATCTTTTCGACCAGCTGGTGGGGAGCAGGTTGGTTCTCTAAGATCGAGCTGTGGTCTGGATACCACCAGTTGAGAGTGAAGTAAGGTGATATCTCGAAGACGGCTTTCAGTTGAAGATATGCCCACTTTGAGTTCGTGGTCATGCCATTTGGAATTACGAACACACCAGCTATGTTCATGAACCTCATGAACTCTGTCTTCCAAGAGTTTCTGGACCAGTTCGTTGTGGTGTTCATCGACAACATCCTTATCGACTCAAGATCATAGGAAGAGCACGTTGAGCATCTTAGTGCAATTTTGGGAGTCCTTCGACACCACCATCTTAATGGGAAACTGTCTAAATGAAATTTCTTAATGCGAGAAGTACATTTCCTTGGACACGTAGTGCCTCAGAAGGAAATATAAGTAGACCCATAGAAGGTCGAGGCAGCCGTTTCATGGGCAGCACCCAAGAATGTGGTGGAAGTTCATAGTTTCTTGGGTTTGGCAGGCTATTACTGGTGGTTTGTGCCAGAATTATCTCGAGTTGTAGCTTCATTGACATATTTGACTAGGAAGGACCAGGCCTTCATGTGGAGCGACCAGTGCCAGAAAACTTTTGGCTACCTAAAGGAGAAGCTGGTTAGTAATTTTGTACTCAGATTACCAGAGGAAGGGGTGTTGTTTGATGTGTTCTGCGATGCTTCTGGCCTTGGGTTGGGATGTGTGCTGATTCAGTAGTGAGGAGTGATCTCTTATGGGTTAAGGAGGTTATGTCCTCATGAATGTAACTATGCCATCCACGATCTGGATCTTGCGGCTGTGGTGTTCGCATTGATGTTGTGGCGGAATTATCTCATCGGAGAGTGCTTTCTGGTCTTCTCAGATCACAAGATCTTGCGTTATGTCTTTTCCCAGCAGGATCTGAACTTGCGGATGTGGAGATGGGTTGAGTTCCTCCAATACTACGACTTCGAGATCTCTTATACTTAGGCAATGGTAATGTTGTGGCTGATTCCCTAAGAAGGAAATCACAGAAGGAAGTAGTTCGGGAATCTGTAGATGCTTGGAGACCGATGAAAGAGTTAGCGGCCTTGCATTTGGATGCAAGTGTGGAAGGTGGAAGAGGATGTCTGTTTCAGATGACTTTAGTTTCATATTTAGTGGTGCAGGTGGAAGAGTCTCAGTGGGGGACTTGGAGGTGGAAGTGATGCAAGATTGTGTTTATCAGGGAAATGCTCCTGAGGGATGGTCGGAGGATGGTCAGCATCAGATGCTTTTCCATGGAAGGTTTTTTGTTCCGGAGATGATGCGTAAAGGAGTTCTCCATGAGTTCCATGGATCGACTTTAGTGGTACATCTTGGGGTCTCAAAGATGTACCAAGGACTGAGGGGACAATTTTGGTGGCCTGGGGTAAAGCGGTTGGTGGCAAAGTTTGTGGCTAAGTGCCTAGTGTGTCAGCAGGTGAAGGTTGAGCACAGTTTTCCTGGAGGGTTTTTACAGCCTTTAGATGTTCTCGAGTGGAAGTGGGATGACATCTTGATGGACGTCATCACAAGGCTACCCAAGGCTCAGGGAGGCTATGATGCCTTCTGGGTAGTGGTGGATCGGTTGACAAAATCAGCTCACTTCTTGGAGATTAAGGAGTCGAGCCTGGTGAGCACATTAGCGCAGAGGTACATCGATGAGGTGGTGTGGTTGCACAGGGTTCCGAGATCCATTGTCTCTGATCAAGAAACCCGGTTTACCAAACGAGTCTGGAGGGGATTACAGTATGCCTTTGGCACCCAGCTATACCTTAGTACAACTTTCCACCCTCAGACAGATGGGAAAACAGAACGAACGATCCAGACATTGAAAGACATGTTTCCGGCATGTGTTCTAGATTTTGGGGGATCATGGGTATGGAACTTGCCTCTGGTGGAGTATTCTTATAACAATAGGATCCACTCCACTATCGGCATGACACTGTTTGAGGCCTTGTATGGAAGGTCGTGTCGTTCACCCATTTGTTGGACAGAGATTGGGGAAGCATCTATTCTTGGGCCAGAAGTGGTGCAGGGCACCACTGAGAAGGTTCAGCTCATGCGAGAGAGGATGAAGGCAGCCCTAGACTGGCAGAAGTCTTATGCGGATCGTAGGAGGAGGCCCTTGGAGTTTGAGGTTGGAAATCATGTGTTCTTGAAGGTTTCCCCTTGACGTGGGAAGTAAAGGTTTGGGAAGGGGAGTATGCTCTCCCCTAGGTTCATCGGACCTTACAAGGTGATGGGACGAGTTGTTGAGGTGGCGTATCATTCGGCATTTCCACCTCAGTTGGAGAAATATCACAACATCTTTTAGGTCTCCCAGCTTCGTCGATATCTACACGACGACTCCCACGTCATCGATTGGGGAGAGTTAGATGTCGAAAACGATGCGACCTTCATAGAACGACTGATCAAGATCGAGGATCGTAAAGAGAAAGTGATTTCTAGATGAAAATTCCCCTTGGTTCATGTGTTGTGGAGGCATGGTGGCCTGGAGATGAGCACTTAGGAGCAGGAGGCCCAGTTACGCATTCTGTACCGAGAGCGTTTTTGACTTCCTTGTTGTTTTTGTTCTGAGATTTTTTGAGATGTTTCACTTGTTCTTTAATATATGAAATGCCTATTCTTCTTGTTTTGTGTCCGAATATGTGATGATGGGAAAACCTGACTGTTAATCAAGGTGCATTAATGTGGATGTGATTAAACCCATGCGGGAGAGTTTGTGCCGCCCAAAGCAGATAATATCCTGACATGTAGGAAGGGACTCCCTGACTCAGGTGTTGGATAGTGTGATCCTTGTGCTTGGTGTGGATGTTTGAGGTTGATAACTCTTGGGGGAGTATTCCAGGATTTAGGGGGGTTCTGTTCCAGCTTTCTATCAACTCAGGGGTTTCCCCTGAATAGTATCTTTTGAGGGTGGTTGTTTGGACCCCACTTTTCTCTTTTCTGGTGTGTTCTTATATTCTCAGGGATGACAATAGATTGATAAGTATCTGATGTAATGGAATGGGGTTTTGGGGTCCATTACATGTTGAAAATATGATATTTGGGGTTTTATGGGTGGTTTGGAAGGCCATCTCAGCTTCTCGGTGAAGCTTAAGACTCCTAACAGTAGCCTCGGCCTACCTGTGGCTTCGGCATACCGGTAGCTCGGCCTACCGGTAGCCTCAGCCTACCGGTAGCCTCATCCTACTGGTATCTTGGCCTACCATTCGCTGCGGCCTACCGGTAGCTCGGCCTACCGGTTGCCTCGGCCAACCGGTAGCCCTGGCCTACTGGTAGCCTCAGCCAACTAGTAGCTTGGTCTACCAGTAGACCTAGACTACCGGTGTCCTCTCCACAGGTTTTCCAATAGAACCTTTTTGTGCGAATTGGTTTTAAAACCATGTTTTGACCCCTTTAGGCTTGTTTTAAATCCCATTAATGTTGTTTAATTAAATGATTGTTGAGGTACCCTCCTGAAATGAAAAACCATGTGTTTTGGTCAAACTTTTAACCGTGTTTTCAGAAACCCCTCTACCGTATCCTGTGAGGAGTCCTTCCTTGGTTAGGGAGGTGTGCGTTGGTTTTAACCGCTCCGAAGGGCGGGGACCTTTTAAGTTGGACGTGTGGGGTGGCATAGCCGCATGGCCAACCCACTATCCTGCTTCTTCCGTGGTTTTGAGTTTTTCTCCATATCTTAACCGTCTCGGGGATGTTGTATCTCAATCTTTATAACCTAAAGTTTTCTCATCTCCCTAGGTCTATTTTTCTCTATCACCCTATGCTCGGAATACCCTTCCTCCGGACGATTTTTACCCCCGTGAAGTTTTCCTTGATTGCATTCCGTGGAGTCCCTGCTACTCCTGATTTCCAGTTTCCACACGAGGACATAACGTCGATCCTTGATCAATTAGGTAGGGATCATAACTTTTTCTCTCATCCTAGTGTATCATGCGGGGTGGGTGTTCTATGGTTCTCACGAGGCAGTTAATCAATTCTATAATGAAGATAATAACCGGCTAAATAATGGGGATGAGGAAGTTTGTTAATGTTGTTACATGTTTTTACCCATGATTTCCCTATGATGTTGTTATTAATTGAATGGGCTTAGGCCTACTGAAAATCACATCCGTTGGGGGCCTTTGTTTGCGCATTTATGCTATTCTCTATTTTACGCATCGTCTCGTGAATGGGAATCATGTATGAATCGGTTAAACACTTAAACTCATATATTGAATATGAATGCCCATAACCTTGTGTGATCACCCCAGTTGAACTAAATAATATAAATTAATGAATTATGAAAGTTGGGATGGTTTAGTTATGAAATGGTTGAAGGGGTGAATGTGTTTTGTTTTGGATGGGTGAACAGTGAGGCTGTGAATGGTGTGGATGGAATGGCATGAGTTGTTGTGTGGCTGTGGTGGTGTTTGGAAGTAGGGCTGCAGGTTGGGTTGTAAATATGAATAAAAGTAGAAAGTAAATAATGATCTGGGTGGAATGGTAATGAATTAATGTGTGGATAACCAATGGTTTTCTTGGTTTTTCTTTGGTTCCATTTTTTTGAGGTTTTCTACTGATCCCACTTTGATGTTATTATTTACAAGAGAACCGGGTGTGAATGATTAAATTACCATATGGTTTTCCTTTTTGCTTTATTGTTGTATAATCCATGATTTTGTATGTTAGTTGCCCAGTAGTGAAGGGATTAACTCATACTTAACTGTTATGAAATGATAACTTGAATAGGGAAACTGTGAACTGTTTGTTATGTGCCTGTTTTACTGAGGCAGCAGTGCTTGGGCACCTACTTGTATCTATTTGAGGAGCCATAGGTTGGACTGTGTGTTGGTATATATATGTGTAACTGTATGTTTTGTGTTTAGTCGCACCCCACCTGTGTTGGGCACTTAGTGTCGGACACCCCATTCCATGGGGAAGGGTGTTTCCCCCAAGTTATTCTCCTTCCTGCTCCCTCTTCCCTAGGCTGTGATGGATGGAATCGACCTTACACCCTAGGTTATTTGGGTAGGATTCGTTTGGTGTGATGTTAGCTTGGGACTCTTCGGGTAGGTTGTTTTCCCAAGAATCTTCGGGATGAGGCCTAGGTGTTTTCAGGCAGGGGTTCTGGTTACAGTTTGTGTTCCCAGGTGTCTTAGGGATGAGGCTCAGGTGTATGCGGGTAGGGATGTGTGGTTGTGAGGCCTAGGTGTGTGCGGTCAGGGACATGGATGGTTGTGAGGCCCATGTGTGTGCAGGCAGGAAGAGCGTGGTCGCGTCAGGACGTTTTCCTTTAGGGATGAGTTGCTAGCTAGTGGGTGAAAATAGTGGTGTGGGGTACCCAAATGTGTTGTTCATTACTATTTATCTTACTTCTTGTGTTATTTGGTTAGCGTTGCAGGTGAGGTGCGATGGATAGATTACATGATAGATGATGTTTCTTCTGCTTCTCATAGGACTTTAGGAAGTCTCCCCACTTATGCACGAGATCCATAGTTTTTCCAACTGAGTATAATTTGTATGATCACCCTACGTTTACTTTCAGGTTTCCAGGAGGGCTTCGAAGGCCGTGTAGGACCTTACTAGTCTGGATGTTGGAGTTATTGTTGGTTGCTGTATGATTCTTCTTAGCACTTTTTCCTTTCCTGTTGTGTATTGTACTTTGGAGTCCTTGTACTTTGTTCAGTTTTATTATTAAAACATGCATGTAGTTTTGTTTTTACTTGAGTTTTTGATGCTTGGTTGTGTTTGGTGTTGACTCATTCTTTCTCCTAATCTTGGTTAATTAAAAAGGGTAATGCCTCCCATATTGTGAAAATGTTATACCCATGGCGCTAGTCGCCACTCCTGGGCCTACTAGAGGTGGGACTCGGGGGGTCATTATCACTCCTTCAACATAAAGAAGGAAGGGCTTGGCAATCTGCTATCCCTTACCTCCTTTCAGTGAAGGCGGGTCGTGACAAAAACATTTTGAAAGTAGGTGAAAAAATCTCATCAAAATCAGTACCTTTCTTCTAAATGAATCATTTAACAACTAACCTTGCTTTGTATCATGGAATAGAACTGGATTCTTCATTTTTAATCTGATAAATCCACCGATTTTTCAAAGCTCTCTTACCTATTAGTAACTTCACCAGCTCAAAAGTGTTGTTGTCATGCAATGATGTCATCTCTTCATCCATTGTCACAACCCATATTTCCTTCTATTCACTTTACATTGCCTCACCAAAAGATTCTAGTTCTCCCCCTTTAGTGAGGATCATATACTCATCTGGTGAATATCGAGTAGAAATGGTGTGATGCCGAGATGACCTCCGAAGTAGAACTGCGAGCTCATTAATAAACCCTGGAACTAGATACTCAGAAAAAAAAGGTGCATTGGAAACATGAACTGCAACTCTTTCACCTTGAGCATCATTCTGTACATCAACATGATCATCAGAATCAACAATATGAGGAAAATGTGAATCAGAACCTAGCTCAAGACTGAAAAACCCATCAAAAGTTAGACAAGCATATTTTTCTCTCTTATCAATGTATACAATAAACTGATCCTCCTTAAACACTGCATCACATCTTCTAACAAGTTTCTTCAAAATAGTATCATAGAAGCTGTACCCAAACTCATTGTGTCCATATCCAATAAGAATAAAATGGCGTATCTTACCATCCATCTTGGATCTCTCATCTCTAGGCACATGAACAAAATACTTGCAACCAAAAACATGCAAGTGATCATACCTCATCTCTTTTCCATACAAAAAGTTGTCAGTATTGTATACCTAAAAAGCAACCATAAGTGATAAATTGATAATATAAATAGCAGTAAGTAATGCCTCACCCCAAAAATGTCTAGGTAAATTTTCTTCCAAAAGAAAACAACGAACTCATTACAACAAAGTCTTGTTCATCCTCTCATCTAAATCATTCAGCTGAGGTGTCTTGGGTGGTGTCTTCTGATGCTGAATTCCTTCCTTCCTAAAATACTAATCAAATGGACCACAATACTCTCCCCCATTGTCAGTGCAAATATATTTCAATTTCTTACCTGATTCTCTCTTAGCAGAAACATGAAATTGCTTAGAAACACTAAGAACCTGACTTTTGGCATTCAAAACATAATCCCAGAGCTTACGTGAGTAGTCATCAAAAAATTTCACAAAATAAAGCCCTCCATTAAAGGTCTTAGATTTCAAAGGACCAGAATTGTCAGACATTTCCAATTCAAGTACATGTGACTTCTTGTGTGGAGGATGACTACTGAAACTCACTTTGCTCTATTTTCTATCCATGCAATGATCACATGTGTCCAATTTGACACTCTTCAAATCTGAAAGAAGATTTCTCTTGGCCAAAAAATCCAGCCCTTTCTCACTAATTTGACTGATCCTCTTATGACACAACTTGGACATAACACTGTACTCAACAACATCAGTATTATCACAAGAAATAGAAGCTCTAGTCTAGTACAAACCTGACCGATTCTTCCCTTGAGTTACAATAAAAGATATCTTGGAAATATTCCATTGCAAATCACCAAAATTACTAATAAACCCTTCATTATCAAGAACGCTGGTAGAAATAATATTCAAGAAAACCTCTGGTGCATGTTGAACATTCTTCAAAATCAGCTTACTTCCAATACTGCTCTCTAAAAAACAGTCATGATGGCTAAAACGTCAGCATGACTATCATTTCCCATCTTCAAAATCTCAAAATTACCTAGGATGTAAGATTTAAAGAACTCCTTCTTCGATGTCATGTGAAAATAGGCACCACTGTCAACAACCCAACAAGAATCATCAGAATCAATGTTAATGGAGTCATAAATAATAACAAGATCACCCCATGTAGCAGTGACGACATGATCATCTCCATCACCATTTTTCTTATATGTATTTTCCTTCATTCTATTCTTTCTTTTCAAATGATAACAAAACTTCTTAACATGCCCCTTCTTACCACAATGATGACATTCAAAATCTCTCTTCTTCGATCTAGATTTTCTTCTGCCTCTACTCTTACCTCAACTGCTCTACCCTTGGTTCTGGCTTCTCCCCCTGTTCTATGTGACTAAAATCTATAAAGAATATTTTCTCTTTAGTGTGTCTCCTGAACTCTTCATTTAAAATAGCATAATTGAAAAAACTAAATGGCACAGCACCATTAGAAGCAGAACCGATTATAGTAACACGTAAATTCTCCCATGAATCGATTAAAGTGTTAAAAAGCAAAAGAGATAAAACCTCATATTCAACATTGATCACCATGATAGACAAATAATCAAAACATACTTGATATTCACTTAAATAATCAGAAATACAGATACCTTTTTTGTACCTCAAGTTAGTCATTTTCTTGTGAAAAAATAGTTTATTGGGGAGTCTTGGAAGCATAGGTCGTCTCAAGATTCTCCCACAATTTTCTGGCATGAGTGATGTTGACAATGTGGTTCATGAAATTTTATTAAACCCATTGATGAATAAATCCAAAAACCATCTCATGCTCGAATGCCTATTCTCCATCTGACATCCTTTCTAGCTTCTGGGTACTAAACACTAGAAGATGCACTCGCTTAACAAAAAGTAGATCCTTCATTTTAAGTCACCACATATAGTAGTTGGTACCATTTAAAAAAATCATCCGAATATAATTGGCCTCCATAATAAATATTAAATAAAAAACCAAACCCTATGATACCAGATGTTGTGAATGATGGCAAAGTGACGAATGTGAAAACAATCAAAAAGTGAATGTGAATTGAATATAAAATCTTTCCCTCTAAATAGCAGATGTGCAGCAATAAATAGTAAATGTAGAAAATAAAGTTGAAACCAAAAAAATATATGTGTAAAACCAAAAAGGGAAAAACCACGGGACCTGGTCCAGAAAAAGAGATCCACTGAAATCAAGAGGTTCATGGTGGAGACTCTCCAAAAATAGAAGGGATATCATAAGAAATAATCAATAATAAAATTAGTGAATCAAAGATGGAGAGAAAGAAAGATGATCTTTAAAGAAAGGTGATCACCAAATGGGATTTTCTCTCAGTGTTGTTGGTGTTTATGTGTTGAAATTCCCTTCTACTGTCTCCTTATATAGGAAAAAGAATCTGAATCAAATAATGTATTCGCATAAAAAGCATTTTAGCGCATGAATTAATTCACACGGTCCTAGCCCGCATTAAAAAACCTCATTAAAAGAGAAATCACATGGTGCTCCATTTGAGGAGGCGCTACGCGGTGCACCAACCAAGAAGGTGCCCAACATGCATGAGCTATATCAGTGCTCAACACCTATAAATACCTGAGGGTAGGTTTATTTTTTCTATGTTGTGAGTTTGAGAGATTTGGTTTTTCAGTTAATTAAGTCTTCGTGATTTCTCTGGTTCTTGGAAAAGAGTTCTTCCCTCACTTTTTCTTGTGTGAAGAAGAAGAGGTTCCATAATGAAAGAAATATATGCTTTTCACACATGTTATCTTTGTGAAGAAACTAGTTTCTACAAATCACTCAATATAGAACATGTTGCATCTCCTTTATTTCACGATGAATTTTGTTTTGTGAAGCCTTCAAGGCAGTGTGATACATATTTTCTATATTATTCTGGTTTGCACGAATAACCAAGATTTTTTATCACTTTTTATTGCATGAATGGTTAGAGGAATCTCTTGACAGTGTATACTTACACTACATCTTGTAAATAAGACTTGCACACATTAACACCAAACATCCATTTGAGTTTGTGTGTGTGAAGGTTGGGTATTTTTATGTATGGAAGTGTGTGTGATTGAAGGCAGTGGGAATTTTTAGTGAATATCTATTGTGTGAAATATTTAAAGAATGCTGCATAAATTGAGAAAGATAGTATAGATCACATACCATTGTGCATGTGTGTGTGTGTGAAAAGTAAGTTGGATAGTGTATATGTATATGCATGTGTGAAGAAGATCTAAGCAGTGCGTGTAACAAAAAATGGATAGTGTGATATTTAAAATGTGTACATGAGATGAGTTTCAACATGCATATATGATTACATAATAACTTAAATAATCTTGAATGCAGTTTGAGTTCTTTATAAATGAAGTACATGTTGTATAGGAAAGTATATGAAATAATGCTTGCACGATTTGAGAATACCCTTCATGTTACAATATATGCATGAAGAATTTTTTCTATACATGAAAGAAGAGAAGTTTTTTCATATGAAACATATAAATTTCATGTATAAAGTGAGAAATAATATTTCAGGCTAAAGTCAGGACGCTTTTAAAATCAATGACTCAGAAGAAATTTTGTATCCATGTTTTGAATGTTTAGTGAGGTCAGGTCTTTAGCGGAAGAAATAATTCTTGCTTGTGCAGTATTATACTGAGAAAACTGATTATATACTGGTAATAATAATTTATTAAGGTGAGTCAAGTTTAGATTAGTTGATGATCAGTGGAAAGTGAGTAGTATCAGACAGTTGTTTATCAGTTGTCAGAGTTCTTGAATATTGTACACAAACAGGTCAGGTGATCCATTTTGTTTGTGGAAAAAGATATCATCATGAGGTAACGAAGAAGTATTTTAAAGCCTACTGAGATATTTCTATCAGTGGATCATATCTTGTGTGATTCAAGATTAGTGGAAGTCTTCAGTGGGACTCTGGATAAGGATGGTGGGATGATGGTAACACAGTGTGACATAGTATAAAGATCCTCCTGTGGGACTCAGGAGTCACTAGTGTAGGTGGGAACCTATAAACTCTAGTGGGACTCTAGATTGAAACACTGTGGGACATGGTGTTGATAGGAATGGGACTTTCCCTAGTTATAACTATCTACATATAGTGAAAAATCTATAACCAGGGGTGATAATAGGTTGCAGCAAGGACGTAGGTATCAGTACCAAAACTTGTAAAAATATCTATGCATTGTGCTGGCATTTAATTGTTGTTTTTTGGAGGTATAAACTATTATTTAAAGACCAGGGATCAAGACTTTAATTAGTCACAAAGGTTGAATTAAAAAGAAATAATTTTCAAAACAGTGTACCACTTATTCACCCCCCTGTGGTACCCAACTGATCCTTGGACACTTCAGTTGGTATCAAATCCAAGGTACCCTCTGTAGATCCAAAATACTTTATGATAAATGGAGAATTTGAATTCAGTGAACATTCAAGGAGTCCCTACTTTTTATGGCATGAATTATTATATTTGAAGTAATAGGATGCTTCCTTCCCTTCTATCACTGGTCCTGGAAGTGATAGATGCAGTAATAATGGGCTTCCCTCCGATAAAAAAATATGATTCTATGAATCAACCTGACAAGAGAAATTTGTAAGTTGATGGCAAGGATCAGAATAATATCTTGATGGATTTATCAGAAACAGTTTATACTAAGGTGATGGGTCTCCAAATTGTGATGGAGATCTAGGATAAACTAGGAAGTAGTTATGAAGGAAATATTAATGTTCGAGAACCCAAGTTGAAAATCTGGAGAAGTAAATTCAAAGATATCAAAATGGCTAATGATTAAAGTATTGATCATTACTTTATAAGAGTAAATGAAATTTTTGGTAATATCAGAGGTTTTGGAGAGAAGCTGGATGATTCTACTATTGTGAAGAATATTTTGAGAAATTTCCTAGATTGATTAGACTTAAAGATTTCATAACTTGAATAGAGATAAGATCTATATTTGGATTAACTTCATAATACTCACATATCATATGAAATGAGAAAAGTGATAGTATTCAAGAAAAAGGTATGAGAAGAAATGGACTTTTAGGATATAAGAAATGGAAATTTCAAGGAAGTAAAAGTTGATAAATCTAGGGATACTAAGGATGATGAAGTTAATGGGTATGTTAGTGAAATTTGTTCTCTTATTTAAAGAGGTTTCTAAAATGTAAAATGGAAATGAAAATGAAAGAAACTATTCAAGTGTTTCATATAGTTTTTCTTTAGACAATGAGCTTATTTTCATTACTCATGTTGAAAAAGTATCAAATTCTTCAAGTAGTGTTGATGATGGTGATTTCAAAACTGATTTAGAATAGAGGGTGAAATAAGAGTTATAAGCTACTCTTGATAAAAACACTCATCTCAAGAAATAGAATAGGAAACATGAAAAAAAATAAAAAGTTATATTCTGAAAAGGAAGAGTATGATAGAAGTGAAATAGATTTTTTTTGTGAAAATAAGAAATTCAGATTGGAGGTATCTATGCTAGAGGAGATGGTTATTGATCTTAGAGAAAATTTGTCTCACTAGGCGGAAGAATTTTCTAAGACACAATACATGTATCTTACAGTCCAACATGAATTAAATAAGTGCATATAAGACTACAATAAATCTATTGTGATAAAATCTGATCCATCTCAAGCTATTGAGATGAAAGATTCCAATAGACAAGGTAAACGTGTTCCTACATAGTTTCAAAATAGATATGATGTTGCTAAAAGTTTAATATGTGAGGACCAAGAAGTCAGGATAAGGGCATTTGACTACATCAAATTATGAAAAGATTATTCTTGGAAGAAAATTTACCTATAATAAAAGGTATGAATGGCTTATAGAAAGAAAAATTTATGAATTTCCTGAATAGATTTATCAACAGAATATAAGATCATAGTTAAAATATTTTTACTAGTGTCATGAAATATATGGACATAAAGCCTATTTTTGTGGGTACAACATGTAATTTCCATGGACCAATCATGAGACTTGGGGGGGGGTTCAATGAACTAATGAGAACATATTATCAAATATGTTCATCAAAGGTGTCAATAAAAAATTGATATAAATGATTAAAAGAAATATTTGGCAGATATTGATTAGAAGACCATAGAGTTGAAGTATGCATGACTAAACCACCTAGATATATTTCCTATTATTTAAATAGGAATAAAATAAAAAATAAAAAAGGAAGGATGACATATATATTAGATAATCAGTGTGTCACACCCAAAAAGAATGGACATACAACGAAGGAATGTTTGATTATTTGTTCAGATAAATTGAAATTGGATAAACAAATGAAGAAAAATTGTATTGATGTTACAGATGAAGGTAAGCAAGTTATGTCAGAAGAATATACTGAATTTCAAAAGAAGTCAACAACTTCTGATGATCTGGAGAACCAAAAGATTCATTCTAAACTAGTTGGTTATGACATGAAGAATTCTATGCAATAAAAATAAAATAAAGTTTCTTTACTTAAAAAGGTGGAGAAAATACATTCACCAAAAGAAACATTTTATGTGGAGGTGAACTCTTCAGAATATGAGATCAAAAGGAAGAATGAAAATATTAGGTTGAGTGGAAACTCTCAACCTGAGTGTTGTTTCTAAAAAAATAGGTTCCTCCTTGTTCCCTTATTTTTTATGCTTTTATACAAACATATAGGGAATTGAAATAGATATATGCATCCCATGAGGGAGAGAATATATGATTTTGTTGAGATAAAAAGGGGGAGATATGTGTTTTTTACTTGAAATTTTTGATGTGTTTGTTCAGATGAGTGCTGGAAAATTTTTCTCTCTTTATTTGATTATCTTAGTAGCTCAAATGTTTGAATAGAGAGCTATCCAAGAATGGTATCACATGTATGATTGTTCATAAACTTCATTGGTCACCTTAATTATACACTCTTGTTTTCTACATTGGGTTTTCCCACATAGGCTTAGAGTTGTCTGGCTATAGGATCTTTTCAAAAGAAAGTATGTGGTATCATTATTAAGAGAATTTAAGATATTTAATGAAAATTGATAGTTTCATTATGATCTTCGTATTCATTGTCAATAAGGGGGGAGAGATAAACTTATATATTGAGCTTGTCATTGTTTGTTGGTATTAAAAAAACAAAAAGGGGGAGATTGAAGTGGAATTTAAGTTGAATTGAATTTGTTTTCAACAATGATGATTGGATTTGATATGAAGTTGGTGTCAATACATTAATTGTAATTGTGGAATGATGATGAGGATGGTTATGAAAATATCCTCAACCTTAGTTGTGATGATTTTACAGCTGTTCTTTAGTTCCAAAGACTTGTGAAAATATGAATACACATTGTTTACACTAATAGAAAACACACCTTTAACAGCGCTAGTATTTATTAGCACTATAACAAAATTCTAATAAATGACATATTTATCGGTGCTAAATAAAGCGCTAGTAAATTTAACCTTTTATCTATGCATATTTTTTAACACTGATAAAAGAAACATTTATTAGTGCTTTATTTTTAGCACTAATAAAGGTATGCTTTATTAGCGTCTTATTTTTAGCACTGATAAAGAGTATCCTTTGTTAGCACATTATTTTTAGCGATGATATATGGTATCCTTTATAATTGGTTTAATTTTAGCATTGATAAAGGGTATCCTTTATCAACACTTTATTTTCTGTGCTGATTAATATTTATATAAATAAAATGAAATAATTAAATAAATAAAAATAAAATATGTGTTTATTAAAAAAATATTAAAAAATTTATTAATTAAATGATTGTTGATAAAAATGAATAGATTAATTATACATTATTAATTATTAAACATTTTTTTAAGTAGATAATTATAATAAATAATGTTTTTAAAATATATATATTAAATATAGAGATATATATTAATGTATATAAATATGATTTATATATTACAAAATTTTTATGCACTTTACAATAAATAGTTATATGTTTATTGAATAATGGTTTATAGTTAAAAATTAGTATGAATTAAAAATATTGACAATAATTTCATAATACTTGGCATATAATTGAATGTCATTTGATTTTTCAATTTAACATTGATCAAATGTGTGTTATATTGATTTTACATATATATAATTAATGAATTTTTATATGCAATGCACAGACACCCAACATATCGATTTTTTTAATATTGTTAAGGTGTACCTATTCTTAATTTATTCAATTTCACTCAATTTTAACATAGATGCATGCACTTAAATGGAGATATTCATTAATAATGTTAAAAATATATTTATAAAAAAAAGTATTAATAAATATATTTATAAATGTACAATCACTATATTTATAAAACTATGTATTTATAATTATAAATAAATAAATATTTTTTTAAAAGTATATTTATAATTATAAATAAATAATTATATATATTTAAATAATTATTAAATTTATAATAAATTTACTTAAATAATGAATATATTTACTATATTTAAATTTATATATATTTATTAAATTTATATGTATAATTATATAAATATATATAATGATATAAATAATATTTTTTTAAAATATTTCTATAATTAGAAATAAATAATTATAAAATTATAATAAATATATTTAAAAAGGGAATATATTTATATATTAATATTTATATATATTTATTAAGTATTTATAAATTTTAACAATTTTTTTATTTATATTTATAATTATAAATCCTCTAACAACGCTTCAGTAATAAGCGCTGATAAAAGAATCTTTATCAGTGTTTTTTCCATGCTAATAAATATGAGGATTTATCATTGCTAAATAAAGCACTGATAAAAAAAAGATTTATCAGCGCTCTAATTTTATCACTGGTAAATATTGGTTTTATCAGGGTTTTTTAGAACTTATAAAGATTGGCCTTTGTCAGTGCTTATTTATAAGCACTGATAAAAGTGTTAGGGTCTATTTTAAAAACTCTAACCATTTGAAAACTCATCGCGATATCAAGAGATTTCTGTAGAAGCCACCCAGTACAGACACTCCTCCTCAGTGAATCGAAGCTCGAATCACACCACTCGACTATTTTTGGCCCACCAATTGCACAAACATCTCGTTTGACATCCAGTTCTTGATTTCAGTTGCGATACAGATGGGGTTTCCCATCACTTTTTTTCAATTTCTTTACCTGAGGTAGGTGGTTCCATGCCCTGACAATTTTATATAATTTAATTTTCTAGCTTGGTTAATTTTTTCATGCTCTATAGTTTATTTTAGTGGTGAGAAAATGTTTTGGAAATGCATTGACATGCATTTATGTTGAAAATAAATTTTCTAAAGATAAATTAT